>CM034156.1:308336312-308986312 GCA_019776745.2 Taxus chinensis | reverse complement strand
AGAGTGTATGTTCTGATGCATAACAATACATGATGAATTCTTTGTTAAAATCTGGAGATACAAGAGTCAGAGCCTTGGCAATGGATTTCTTGATCTCTTCGAATGTTGCCTTCCCTTCATTGTTCCATTTGAAGTTTGCTTGTGGTTTCATCATGGAAGTGATGTGCTTCGTCAACTCAGCAAACTCAGGCACAAAACGACGAAGAAAGTTCACCTTTCCGAAGAATGAATGAACTCCTTTCTTGCTTGTGGGCAGGGCTAATGCTTGAATGGATCTAATCCTCTCAGGATCAATGTGTGCTCCATGTTTGTTCACAATGTGCCCCAATAACTTGCCTTCTGTGACTCCAAAAATGCACTTTTTTGGATTTAGTGATATGCCATGTTTCCTACACCTTGCAAGTACCTGTTCCAAGTGATAGATATGATCTCCCCTCTTCTTTGAAAATACTGTGAGATCATCAAGATATATGACAATGCAATGCTTCAGATCTTTGAAGGCCAAATCCATCACCCTTTGGAATGTAGCTCCTGCATTGATTAGGCCAAAAGGCATTCTGTTGTAGGCAAAAGTGCCCCAAGGTGTTGTAAAGGTTGTCTTGGTGCGGTCCTCCTCTGCCACTTTGATTTGATTATATCCTGAGAATCCATCAAGTAATGAAAGCATTTCAGATCCAGTGACTGCTTGCAGGATATGGTCCATGATAGGAAGAGGATAATTGTCCTTTAGTGATGCCTGGTTCAGGTTGCAAAAATCTACACATATCCTTATTTCACCATTCTTCTTCCGCACTGGCACAATGTTAGCCACCCACGTTGAATGGTGGATGGGAAAGATGATCCTTGCATTAAGCATCTTCATTACCTCCTCCTTGATGGTATCAACAATCTTTGGGTTGTACGGCCTTTGTTTCTGCCTGAAGGGCTTAACACCCTGCTTCAAAGGAATTGAGTGATGCATTTCCTTTGGCTGGAAGGATTTGAGTTCATCATAAGAGTAGGCCAAGACATCTGAGTATTTCTTGAGTAATGCAACAAACCTTCTTTTTTCTTCAGGCGAGCAACATTTTCCAATATTGACCATCCTTGGCTCCTCCGGGGTACCAATGTTTTCTTTATCAAAATCAGCTGGGCACCGAGAAGATTGCTTTTCTTTCTCTTGAATGAATCTGTCATGTTTGTCAAAGAGGTCTTCTAAAGAGACTAGGCCTTTGGGAATTTTGTTCCCTTTCAATTTGATTACTCCCTCATCATCAATCCCTTCAATTCCTTCTTTCTCTTCTTTGGGGACTGCTTCTCGGTGTGGATTTTCACCTCCTTCGAAGAAGAGATTATTGAAATTATCCCTTTGCTCTAAAAAGGCTAGAATTTGGTTATCATCATTGAAGACTTGCCAATGATTTGCATTGTCTGGTACACTAGGCCTGAATACCATTTCAATGGTCACTTTGTCTTTACCAAAAGAAGGATGAGGTGTCACTAGGGAAGCTGACACTGCAAGAGAATCAGCCTTTTCATTTTGTTCCCTTGGAATAGCTTCAATGGAAAATGCATCAAAAGATTCAATGCAGTCCCACACTCTGTTTCTGTAATGCCAGAGTCTTGGATTCTTCACCTGATATTGTTGGCGGACCTGCTTTACTACAACCTCTGCATCACCTCGGCATCTCAGTTTCTTGATTCCCATGTCCTCTGCTGCACTCATGCCTAAGAGTAGTGCTTCATACTCTGCAGTGTTATTTGTATTATCAAATTGCAGCTTGTAGGCAAATGGGTACAACTCATTGGAAGGAGAGTACAATACTACACCAGCTCCCGAGCCCGCACTGGAATGACTACCATCAAATTCCATTGTCCAAATTTGATCTTCCTCTTCCTCCATGAGAAGTGGCAAGTTCTCCTCTTTTTCTGATGTGAGGAAGTAGTTTCCTAGCCCACAATCTTGAAAGAGAATGTTTGCTTTCGGATCATCAGACTTTCGTACTGTGAACTTCATCTTTCTTACTGGTAGCAACTTCTTCATCTCACCTTTTACTGGGATAGTTGCAGATGACCAATCCATTTTTATCTCTCCACCCAGGTCTCTGCAGAAACTCCTACTCAATAGCATACCAAAGGATGTTGGGATGTCTGCTACCAGTATGGTTAGGAGCACCTTCTTGTCTGGAAAATCAGCTAGTGCTACCTGTGCATCTTTGATTCTTCCTACCAATGGCACTTGTTTGGATTCCATTGAGTAGCAGGTGCCATTTACCCAGGTCAAGGTGAGGCCTAGAGCATTTGCAACTTTGGCTGGCATCACATTGTCTGAGGCTCCGGAATCTATGATACAATTATTTAGCTGGAAGCCTTTAATGAGGAGTGACAGGTAGAAAGGTTCAACCCTGTTGGTTTTGGAGGCACTGAGGGCTAGCATGTTTTGGGAAGGTGGTGTGGATGGTGTGGGCAGTAAGCCTTTAGAATTAGGACTCGAGGATACAGGGTTACCACCACGAACTGTATTAATGAACCTGTCAAACTGGGCAGGGTGTGTTTGTAGGTATTCTATTTCTGAGAGCTGGACTTTGGTTTTGCTTGCATGTTCCACAAAGTCAAATGGGGTTATGGTGAGAGAGGAAGAGGTTCCAGAAATGGAGGAACATTTACATGGTAGAGGCTTTGTCACTTTGGGTGTTGAATTCTCCTTTTCTAGTGTAGCAATTTTCTTGGAAGGGGGTGAGGGTGTAGCTTTTGATTGAACCTTAAATGTTTTTAAAGGAAAAACATTTAAAGGAGAATTGTTCTTAACAACTTTTGAGCTGGGAGAAGAATTAGATGACTTACTTGGCATAGTAGCATGATCCCTGACAACCAGTGAGTCTGGTTTTTCTTTGGCCGACTCCATAGAAGGTGGTAATGGTGATCCTCTGCTGATGATTTTATTTTGTGTGACCTCTGGAGGAGAATCTTCTTTATTCTTCTTATCCTTTACCGCAACCATTGAGGATGAAGCACCTTTCCTGGATTGTGCACGAGTGAAAACAACACATGAGAAACTTGGAGCTTCTTCATCATCCTCATCTTCATCATCAACGTACTCAATTAGGCCATTGTGCATATCAACTTCCTCGACCTCAAGATAGTTTTCATAGTCTTCCATATTTTCTTCTTCAGTTTCATCAATTTTTGCTTCCTCCTCTGGCTCTTTGGTGTCACAGATGGCATTGACTGGTGGTGCTTCAAGAGCAAGCCGATGAGGAGGTGGAGCAATCCTTGGCCTATCTGGAGGGTTTGGTTTCCTTGAAGCATTCCACATTGTGATCTGAGATAGCTGCTTCTTCAAGGCAACCAAGTCATTTGCCATTTTTTGGAACATCGGATCTGTGGTGACAGAGTTTGAATTCTGACCCTTTTGCTTTCCATTGGGGCCTTTCACCTTTCCAGAAAGGATTAGATCATCATCGGTTTCTATTGCATAGTCCTTGGCTTCCCTCAATGTTCTTGGTTGGGCTCTTCTGAGGAAGAAACCTACTTCTGATGGCAAAGCACTGATGAAAAACCTCTTCAAATTATTTTCAGGAGGCACCACATCTTCAGGGATCCTTCTTATCACTCTATCATTATATTGCTACAAAGTCCCTCATTAACTCAGAGGTTTCTTTCTTCATTTGTACCAATTGGACCAAAAGATCCTGACAATCTTCTATGCTCTTGAACCTGTGTTCGAATGCACTTCTTATATCTTCCCAACAGGTGACAGACCTCGGGGGTAGCATGTAGAACCATTCGGCAGCTTTCTCTTGAAGTGACTCCACAAAGAGTCAGACTGACACATCTTCATCCTCAACACCCAACACACCGCAAGCAGTGATAAATGCTGCTACATGCTCTTTAGGGAGTTGAGAACCATCCCCTCTGAATTTTGGGAAGTTTTTTCTCGAGCCTCTCGGTAGCTCATGGAGTGGTTGAGCAAGAGCCAGTGGACCGGTGTTTCCTCCCCATGGTACATTAGGCCTACGGGCCTCACGATCACATTCACGCTCACGATCATGATCCCCCATTCTATTTCTGTTTCTAGCTTCCAACCTTGCTAAGGCTGTGGCTTCTGTTGCTGCTCTTTTGTCTGCCTCGGCTTGAAGTCTCTCGATTTCTTTGAGTTGAGCTCTTATTTCTTCTTCTGCTCTTGCTTCTCTTTCTCTAGCTTCTTCTTCGGTCTCTACGTCAGTGAAATCTTCAAGGTTCTCGTTGATGTATGGAAATTCACCATCCAAAGGATTGGCAACACTCAGGTTCCCAACGTGACCAGTTGCTTGAAAAGGAAGCCTCTGGATTCCGAGTAGCTCTTGTCTCCTTTGAAGTTCCTCAAAAATGGGATCAGTTTGTCCTCCTTGTCTCTGTTGCCAGGTGTATCTTCTATCCGCCAGCTTGAAAATCTATGCTCTTCTTTGCGGTGCTGGAATTTGTCTTTGCCTCTCCAATTCAGCAGCGCATTCTTCTTCAAGGTCCAGAATTCTCATGGCAATGAAGTAGTGATTGGCACTTTGTCTATTATGCCAGATAGCTTCCCTCAAATCTGAAGCAACATCTTCTTGGATGTGGAAGAGAAATTCAGGTCTTTCAACAGGAGGGTTTCCCAGAATAGCCATGATTTGAATCCATGTGGCTCATATAGCCATTCAAATTCCAGAAATTTTTCTCTTTTTTGAATTTTGAATTTTCTGACCTTGCGGTCGCATTCAGGTGCAGATGCTGCTAAATCTACCCCACGGTGGGTGCCAAAAACTGTTGGCGAGGAAATTTTTCGGGTGGACAAACTTGTGAATTCCTTGCCAATGCTCTGGGAATCTAAGTCCCTCTACTTAACCGGTGCAGCTGTCATATATGCATGCGCGAGAAAAGGTGGATTTCTGTGGTGGCCTTTCGACCGGGGATCCAACAGGGGCACTCCACTGACCCTGCGGCAAATGCTTGCAGTTATTTGCAAGGGGGGAATTTGCTATGAAGGTGGGAAAGGGAGTGAGAAAAGAGGTAGGAGAACTAATGTTGCAGGTAGAAAATCATATTCCTGCACACACTAGTTAGAAATTTCAACACATGCATTTATGAGAAGAAACAACCCTGCAAATGGTAACAAGACGAGATAAGATTGCGAACTCAAAGTTTCTAAAATCTCCTCACCAAAGAGGCTACAAAATCCTTCTTCTTCTATTGATGCTTAAACAGAAGTTGTACATAATGTGGGAATGGAAGAAATTTGAGAATGGAGGAAAGTAGAAGAAAATGGCTATCTCCTTTGCTTTCTCTAAGTACAATGCACTCGTGAGTTTACAAGATCAATTGCCAACCCCTGTACAATGGCGTGAAGAAGCCATTAAATATCCTCCAAGAAATGGTTACAACTTCTTCTTTGTTAGCAAGAAACAGTTTACAATTTCTTTTCAATCATTCGCGTCCATTCAGATTCTTGATTCGCGAAGAAACGCCAATGGCGGAAAAACCAGACTTTTCATAATGCAGCCGTTACACTCATTTTGTAACTTTGAATTTGAACCGTTCATCTTGCCTTTGAAACTTTAAACCAGAGTCATCCACGTGGGAGAAATTTACTGGAGCAGGCATGGAGGATTCCTTTTGCATTTTGTGACTTTATAGAGATTTGGCATTTTGGAACATTTTGGCCCGCTCACCCGCTTTTGATATGGTCTTGACACGTGGCCTCACTTGAGTGGAGACAGAGTCGCGGGCCACTTTTATAATTTTACCTTTTTTCAATGCGGGCTCAAAAACACAAATTGCTCCGCCGGCCCGCCTCCCCACTTTGACTCTTTTGATGCGGGCTTAATATTTGACTTTTTCCTTCTTAGCATGATCGGGGTTGTGGGTCACTTTTTAACTTTTAGCCCTTTTTACAAAAAGGCTCAAAACCTCAAATTCTCCCCGACCCACTTCCCCGCTTTGACTTTCCAACGGTCCAAGATTTGACTTTTTCCTTTGTGCTTTCACTTTTTAACTTTTAGCCCCTTTTATGAAAAAGGCTCAAATTCTCAAATTTCTCCCCACAATCACTCTTTTGATGCGGGCTCAACATTTGACTTTTTCCTTTAAGCATGATCGGGGCTGCGGGTCACTTTTGAATTTTCGGGCTCAAAATCTCAAATCTCCCTGGGTCACTTTTTCAACATTTTTTTTCCTTTAAGCATGATCGGGGCTGCGGGTTTTTACAAAAGAGGCTCAAAACCTCAAAGTTCTCCGCCGACCCGCTTCCAATTAGATATGTCCACGTACCCATGGATAATGGAGCCAAAATTTGATGGGGAAGAAAACGCCCATCATTCACGACTGTGGAAAAAATGCAGAGAAGAAGAAAACTCCACCATTTCGCGCCCGATTTTCAAATTTCTTTCGCGAACCAAGGAATTGAAAACAATACAAGGTTCGACGATCCATGGCCATAGAAAGATTGACAATTTCATTCAAATGAGGACAACAATAAAATTTTCACGCGTCCAGACAGGAAAACGGAAAATTTATCAAAACGTGCAGACTGGAGAGTTTAAACAACTTCAAAGCATGAATTTCTCTATCTTTTCAGACTTCCAACTTTACTTGAACACTTCTGGAGGGTGTGAGCTCAAAATTTTTGAATTTGACTTAAAAAATGAGGGGGGGATTTTGAGGGCGATTAGAATTGGGTAGCTTAGTTTGTTAGTCAATCTACTCGAATTGATAATGTTCTTGTTGTATCTCCTCGGAGATGTCATAGAGGCTATATCTATTTGTCATCAGTCTCATGTTTATGTAGGTTGTTGTTTCCTCAGAGATAATCAATAAAGCATTTAATCTAGTTGCTTTCATGTACAATGTTTGTGAGTCAACCAACGGGTATGTTGTTTCATAAAGATGCATGGTCTAAGGCAGTTCTTAATTAGATTCCCTAAATGTGGCTGCATCAGGAAGTTACTATCCATACTTACAACTTACAATAACCAATTTTGTTTGATGTCGGTAAAGTCACATGAAAGACATATATATGGTAAGAGGATAGAAAATAAGCTAAGGATAGCGCCTCTATAGTTTGGACTATATTTCAACGTAAAACTTGAGTTACAATATGAACGCATCCTTTTTGAATCCAATACCCCCACAATCCAACCATGCCTTTTCAAATTATGTCTCCTTTGAATTCCTCTTCATTAATATACTTTTTATCCCCACTCTCTCGAAAAACTTATATTTTCTCCTCTTTGTCTTCATATCTTTATTTCCATCTTATTACGCATTGTATGCACACATATATTATGGAACTAGCACTTAATTATTCCCTCCCATCATCGCTCCACTCCCCCAAAGCTTAGGCTTGCTTTACTTATAGAAAGGTTTCCTGAATTCCTCACCAATAGGAGTATGACACATGTCACACCCCTCCCCAAGGTATCAACCATCCCCTTATAAACCCACATGAGTTTCTTACGACTTCCATTATTTTTACTTACATGGTCACATGGCCCTCTTACACACTCACTCTATTTGTTACAAACCTATGTGCCTTTGTTACAAGCCCATACCTTCTTCCTTTGCTCAACACATCCTTCTTTTCGAAGCACATTACTGAGATACATTGGTCCCCAAAATGACCTTCCCACTTCCTAAACACTTACCTACTCTACCCTTACGAGTTCAAGCCCCAAAAGAAAAACTAAGAGATGAAAAATATGAATTTTTCAGCATTTTAAAATTAAGGTCGTCTCGAATTTCGAATTTTCCACTTAGGGAAAGTTTTAGAGTCAAAAACCATTTCATTGCACATCAATACTAAAACAAATAAACATTAGAACAAGGGGGAGCGGGAGGAGGCAGTCAAGTGGAAGAGGGGACTAGAACAAACACAACCACACAATCATGCTAACTCTGAATTTCTTGCTCATTAGCCTTAAAAATAAACTGATTGTGCGCATATAGATATAATAATAATTGAGAAACAGTAATGTTGATTAAGACGAAAAGAGAATAAGAGTGTTACCTTGTATTTGAGAGGAGATATCCCGAGGTTGAGAATAAAGAGCAGATACGTTTAAGCGCCTTCCAGCGCGTACTCCAAACAACAATTGCTGCTGCAGATAAAGAGCAAGTAACTTAGCATTACCAATTACCAGTTGAAGAATGTAAGAAAGATGAGGGGCGATACCTGAGAGAGGGGGAGGGACGGTGACAAGCAAACAGTAGGAGGGATGAGGGCCATTTTTACAGTCGGGGTATTCAAAGGTATTGTAAGGCCGCACGTCCCGACCGCCAATTCTAATTATACAAGAATAATTTGAGGTGTCTAATTTTCTATATACCTACGTATTGATATGGGACAGAAGAGTCTACTGCTTTTTTAACGCACCACGTTATTGGGATTTCTCTTCATTATCATCTTAAAGTTTGGGTTTTCTTCTTGTGTTTTATCGTTTTAAAGTTTTTAAGATATTTAAATCTCAATATATTGATATTCGGTAATTAATTTCTAATATTTATTTTAACTAATGATTTATTGTGTATTAAATTGACTAATTCTTATACTTTTTTTTATCAATAAATATTATTGGTCATTGACCAATCAAAATTTCATCCTCACAATGTAAAACATATTTGTTGTCAAAATAAGCCCCCTCCTCTATTTTGTGCAATTGAATCCAACCTCCCTTGTTTTATCATGATGTGTGCCTTCTTTCATGGTCTCTTCTGGTGTGTTCAAGCTTCTAACAATCTAAAGGATGTCAAAATCCAAAAAATTGTCTAAGTGTTGGAGAAACCAGACCAAGTTGAACTTTTGAAGGCTCTAACCACATTCACAATATGCATGCAAATTACATTCAAAACTCTAGATCATGTTCCAGCCTAGTCTTTTATTCGTTGAACTTTTGAGGATCAAAAGCACGTTCGCAATCTACATGCAAATTGTGTCCAGAAGTGATGGTTTCCCAAGATGGTCGCATTCTAGTGCTTTGTGGACCTTCAAAACTTCTGAGTACTTTGGCATGTAAATTTCTCGTAGAATTCCAAATCCCACCAACTATGGTAGAGATTTCATGTGCACGAACAATCCAAAAGTTTATGAATGACTATGACGAATATTTCACGTGCGCGAGCAATCCAAAAGTTTGTGCACAATTATGGTGGAGATTCCACGTGCGCAAGCGATCCAAAAGTCCGCCCAAGATTATGCCAAAGACTTCACGTGCAAGAGTAAGTCAAAGGTTTTTCTAAGACTGCACAGGAGAATCAACGTGCAACAACAATCCAAAACCCTACGGTAGACCAGCCCATCATACACTACATCAAACTTTTCATGTGTGTGAGAAAATAAAAAATATAGGAGGGTCTTAAGTGGAGATCTCAAGTGCAAGTGCAAGTGCAAATGAAAAGTCTATAAAGGTCAAAGTAATGACTAACAAGAAGGAGACAATGGTAGGGGTGACTCCATGGGTAAAATTGATAGCCTCGTGGCCATCATATGTGCATCACGACTAGGTCAAATTCAAGTGCCTGTAACTTTTTCTCCACAGCTCCAAATTGTGTCAAATCAAATCTGTTGGAAATCTCTAGGGGAGTGCTTCTTTATGGGAGTGGTTTCATGTCACCATCCACCACAATTTGGAAAATAAAATGCAATCATTAGTGCTAGCTGTCATTATTTATTTCCCAAGCATGCTTATTTCCAGTTGGGAAATGTTTTAGAGTATGCCTTGGGATCCATTCAGCCAAAATAATCAGATATTCCAAAATATTCCTCTCTTCCCTTTCTCCCTTCTCTCTTCTCTTATTTTATAAAAGACAGATTGGTCTCGTTGTAGAGATGTCCCTCTTCCTCCAATGTAAATTGTATCTACTCTTTTGAGTTTCCAATCATTGTGAATGTCCATATCTTTATTTTTGAGCGTATGTAATGCACTTAGTGCATTTTCATGGTTGTAGCAGATTGTGCATACTTCCAACATTAATATCATGTTTATTGTGGCTTATATCTACCCTCTAGCTTGTGTTATTTCTCCCTTGCATTTATGTACTTATTTGGTATAATGTGTGTGGGTTATATTTACATGGTTCTCTTACATTGTGTCCATGATAAACAAAGGGAGATTGATCCCCAATTTCTCTTATGCATCACCGTGTTGTTTATTTTAAGCTTTCCTTCTCCCTTTCCCCTATAAGAGTTATCTTAGATTAGATTATTGGTAGCATTAAATTAGTTAGGATGAGGGTCGGTTTCCTCTAGAGGTTTACATCAAGGAGCCAAGGTTCCACATCTTAGAGGCATTCGCATTGTTGTTGTTAAGGCGTTGATCCCAAATTAGGTGTCCTTGGGTGCACAATTTCAGTTACCAACATTTTCAGGGATGCCCAGGGGGGTAATCTTGTATTCTTGCTAAATAATTTACAGTATTTGTAGATGCAAGAATGTGTGTTATTTAAATTTATGTCACAACCCCAAGATTACTAGTTTTATTTATTGTTGTGGAAAACATTATGTTGAGATATTAATTGGTTGAATTATGAATGATCATTATTATGATGTGTTTACATGTTAAATTTGATGGATGAGTTTACAAATAACATGGATTAATTTAGCCTTGATTTATGAGTTTTTCAACAGTATAACAATAAATGAATTATTTCAGTTAATTAAAATTTTAGTTATGAATTTTATGGTTTTATGTGATAATTGAGGCCTAATCATTTGTGTGTTTTCATGAGCTTTGACATAGGAGAATAGGTACCCTTCGTTGATACTTGGATACCCAGAGGAAAGATATCATTGGGGAGGATGTAGCAGATGTAACATAGACATCATTGTACAAAGGTAAAAAATGGAAACCAACATACGTACATTGTAGATGTACTCACATGATTAGTATTACATTTGTATGCATGCATTTGTTAGATTTATGATATCATAGTCTTGATTGTGTTTTGAAAAATTATTGTGATTAGCTAATGATTGGAAACATTACTTGAGTTATCGTCTTCAAAGAGTAAACAATGTTGCACATTGTTATGGCTATGTCGAGTGGTGATGAGTCACTCTGCATAGTCTAAGGAATGTGCACCACCACTAACAGGACATGCGTAATATTTTTATGATTTTGTAAATTTTCACCAAATGAATTATTCATATTTATTAAGTTGAATAAAAATGCCAATTTAATTGGTGACTATCTATTTTTTCATTATGATTATTGTTACGATGGGAGCGCAAAAATGCTCAACCGACCATGTGGGATGGACCCATATTCCCGCACAAGTTTAAACGTCGATTCACAACGTAAATTATGCTTTTGGTATAATGCTTGGTCAAGTCAATCAATAAAAATGAAATGTGTAATTTTGGTGCCATGATATAAATATAATGAAGGGTTTTATTGTTATGGCCACGAAGTTTGGTTTATTTGTAAATAAATTGTGGTCATTCTTATCACAATATTTATTGTGATAATATTGGTTTAGCTAACCACTTGTTTTAACCACCTTCTGGTGGAGACTTAGTATTATTATTGTATTGATTATATGTTTAACCACATTAGTGGTGAATAATTAATTTAAATGCACGACTTGTTTAAATTGAATCCCAAGCAAAAAGGGACAAGCTTGTGTTTGGCGGTTAAAAATAATATCAAACAATTGTTTGACAAATCTCAGATGATTTGCATTGAACATTGTTGGTTTTGGTGCATGATGTGGATTTTTAGTTTTATAAAAACTTGCGAAGCTTTGAGATTATCTTAGTAACAGGTAGTTACATGTAATAAACTTCAAATCATTTTTTAGTTCCATATGTGCATGGTTATTGGGTTGTTTTTGGATAAATATCGTTATCGAGGGCTATGATACACATACAAATGGTATCCACAATTAAGGATGTGTAACCCCCACATTTTATCGGTGTTTGCATGGTCAATTATGTGGGTGCAATACATATAATAAGACAATTGTTCTATTATGGGGAGAACAATGTTATTAGATTTTGGAATTTGATTATTACAAGGGAAAATTGTGTTATTCTTGAGGCAAAAGATTGATTTTTATACTACCAAATAAGGGTGTTTTTATTTCAAAAAGGGGAGATTTTCTAGTATTAAAAGAGGGATTTCTATTATGGAAGGATGTACTGTGTTTTTTTGGTTGGGGAATCACCCATAAAAGTGAAGAGCTCTTATATGGTGGAAAAGGCCATTGATAAAATTGAAGCTACAGACTTGAGGAAAGGCTTCAAAATCATATTGAAGGTTATTTGCTTGTTCTAGAATGGGCTTCTTTACAAAGATTGTTCATCACATTTCAGGTAAGTAATTATTTGCTTCTTGATTTTTTCATTATATAAATAATGAACAGGAAAGAGGTTTTGTTTATCATGTTTAACTAGGTTTAAAGAGCCATGGTTGTATTCACTAGGTTTTAAACCAATATATGTGGCGAATTTCACAAATACTTGAAATAATACTAGCAAAGAATCGAGGTTAGATCTATTATGAACTAGTTATGGTTACTGTGACATAAGTCTTATATTTGGACCCATGAATTGTAGATTTGGGGAAATCCCATTATCCAATTAAATAGATGACTAATCATGTGTATGTGCGCGCGCGCGTGTGGATTATACTTATAGTTTAGAGCATTTACATAAATTATTAATTGAGTGTTAATTATTTTAAATTAAAACATGTCAAAAGGTATTTATGACCACAAGTAATGCTCGTAGAAATACCAATTGACTGAAATAATGGGTTTATGTAGACACAAAATCACACACATATTACTATTTTACCATGTCGCCAAGTATTTTGGTATATGTATGGATCCCCAGACTTACTATAAATCTCAATCAATTTTGAATTGAGAAAATAAATTGATTAAGCGAACGAAGAGGTTTTTATTCCTATTTAATTTCAAATAAGTATTTCAAATAAGTCGTATATTACTTAAACCTACGAATAGGACTTAAGGTTAAAATAAGCAGAACTAATAAAAAAATGAAATAACTAATAATAGTAGACATTGGAAGGACTCAATGGAAATAATATGATTGATGCATATCTTTATCAAGCAATTACCTAAATTTATTTACTTTTGTAAGATAGGATCAGAATAATTAAAAAAATAAAATTGTACAATGTTAATTCAATTATAACAAATTACTAATTTGTATAAATAATAAAAAATATATGAATATTATTAACAAACATTAAGGGAATAGACAATAGAAGATATTTTATTTATTTTATGGAATAACCAAAAATATAATCCTCGAATTTATTGAGCAACCCATGAATAAAATCAATGCCAATTGTGTAACCACTCAACAAATTAGCAAACATAGTTTTTTATTATAAACTAATAAATACGAGATCAATGAATTTGACAATGATTAATCTCTACCGGTATGTTCGAAAGATTGGTCTTATATTTGGACACATGAATTGTAGATTTGAGGAAATCCCATTATCCAATTAAATAGATGACTAATCATGTGCGTGCGTGTGTGTGTGTATTATACTTATAGTTTACAACATTTACATAAATTATTAATTAAGTGTTAATTATTTTAAATTAAAACATGTTAAAAGGTCTTTATGACCACAAGTAATGCTCGTAGAAACACCAATTGACTGAAATAATGGGTCTATGTAGACACAAAATCACACACATATTACTATTTTACTATGTCACCAAATATGTTGGTATATGTATGGATCTTAAGTAAGAAAAGTATTCACTGGTGATATAATCCCTTATCCATCCACTTGTTTGATTTGATTTCTATTGTATTTCTCTCCTACATCTGTCATTTTTGTACCTAATTCTGGTCAGGTTACATGGATCCATGTATGTCTATCTTTTCACATTTGTCATCATTTATCCCAGGACACCAACGCCCATTCTGGACACTAATGCCCAAACGCTCTTGTCCTCTTTGTTATTTTTACTTATTTTGACATTTGTGGTCGGCCTTTCTAGTTTTCTTATCCTTATCCCGGGCTCATAGTCATCCTTTTGGGTCATTAGTGTTGAAATTCAAATAAGAGATCCATATATATACACAACATACATACCATTATATGGGATGAAAATTATAAAGGGGTAATCTCATCTACATAATATCACTACCATTATAAGGGACTTAATTTTTGGGCTGCATACACTGCATAGGAAGGGGAAGTGCTTGATTCCATATCACACATTTGTGTTTTAAGTAGTCATAGCTCATTATCTTGGCGTCATTGGCACGAGGGCAACCTAAGGACACAATTATACACATAAGCACAAAGAACTACATGGAGTCTGGAATGTAGTGCAACACTCGGTCATAAGTTTACTCATCGGGTGATCGTTAGGGTCAATCCAACTTCACATATTGCATTTTCATTCCAAATTGATGTGTTTTGTGAGCTTGTGTAGGTAGTTAGGGTTTGTGTTGTAGGTTACATGTACCTCAACGATCCAAGTGTGAGTATCATGTGATCAACAAGAAGTGATAGCAAAACCCTAATGACATAGGAAAAAGTAGATTCTGACCTTCTGCATAGTCACCGGTGCCCAAGAGCAGTCACTAGCACCCATGCACCCCTACCCAACACCAAGCACCCGTGTCCAGCATTATTCTCAAGATCCTGATTTTATAGAGAACAGTTGTGACATAGTTTCAGCCATGTTCAACACTTTACATCACCCAAATCAATTCTAGATTGCACAAGATCCAACTAAGTCATCTCTCTCTTCCATTTTCTCATAATATTACATTGTTTGAGTGCTTAACATTTGTATATCTATTGCATATCATCATATATGTTACTCTGTAATTAGGATCATAGGTTCATTTTTATAACCATTGAATTATATTCTGAATAAATTAATCTCTTAAACTCTCCCAAGTAGGGACTATGGGGTCTCTGAAGAGATTTTGAAATCTCATAGGATGTTTTTTGTTTGTTTAAACAAAGGTTTCTAACTCTCATAATTAAATTGGGTTCTAGAAACCCTTTGGTAGAAATTTTTCCTATTAAAGTTAATGTAATACCTATTGATATGAGGAAGACATTGAATATAGTCTTAAGGGACCAAAATGATTTATTATATTTCTCAAGCTCTTATAACAAAACTTTATTTAAAACTCACAAACACAACATTGTGATTTGGCAGAGGGTGAGTATTATCTACTCCCTCCTACTCCATGGAAAGAGTTGCAAAATTTAAAAACCTAGTTCATTATAAAATGTGTTTGACAAGCCTAGAGAAAGTGAGGCCTAATTCCATTACATATATTTTATAGGATCTTTATTAAGAGTTGTATTGGTTAAACTTATCGGGTATCAGGTAGTACTATGTTTGTATTACCATTTAAGTGGTCTCTAAAATTCACGTACAATTGTTTATTTTGTGGTTTATGTATACTTTCATTTATTTAAACCATAGAGTGACTTGATATATAACAAAGCTATAAAATTACTAATGATTAGAAAAAATTTCATGGTAAAATTGTTATTACAATCATGTAAGTTCATACTTAGGTTTATGTGCTTAGTACCTTGCTCTTAAGAAGAAAAAGGACATCAAGTTGTAAATATAAAGTTGATACATTGATTATGTGAGATAGGGCATTGATTGTTAACTTATAAAATTTCTAATTCAATTATGTTTTATATTAAATTGATGAATTGGATTGTTTTATGAACTTCGCAACCCAAGAAAATGCATGCACCATGGGTACCTACATACATTTCCTTGTACAAGAGTAAGGTTATTGATTTATTTCTTATAATTAGACGCGGATAAAAAGTTGGGGTCAAGAGGGGGTTCTTTGTTCCTCTTGAGACCATCCTCATCTCATTGATTGTTGTTAGGTAATGTATTTGAGATGGTTGTGTGTGAACTAAGACCTATCTTGTCGTGTTTGTGCAAACACTAAGATATTGTACTACCTATGTAGTATAACATGTTTTGGATAAAGTGATGAGATTGTTGTTATCACAATTTATTTAATTTTTTCTTAAAGCTACATGTTTATTTCAAAAACCAATATGATTGTGGAGTGCCTAGTTCTTTTGGTTAGATGTATTACGTAGAGGTGGCATTTAATATACGTGCACGGTTCTCCTTTTTACTGATTTTTACTGAGTTGAATGCATGTTTCAACTCCCTTCGTTGAAGAGCATGGCCACTTTTCGTGTTGGAAGGAGAAGGGATATCCCTTGGGGTCTTTGGTCTCCAATGATATTCTTCGTTAGTCGCACTGACATTTAGAACACATAGTGGTATAGAATTAACTATATTCATTATTGTTATAGTATATTTTATACTTGAGTAAATTATTGTCCCTATTATTGTATCTTTGAAAATGTAAATTTTTATCATCTTGATTTTTCATGAGCTAGAAACAACCAGCTGGCATATTTAATATTTATGAAAGTATGCATTACTTCATTAAAAAATGTGTTATGACCTATTTGGACTTATATGTAGACACAAATGACTTTATTATGAGATATGGAACTTAAAAATTTATTCATTTATGCTTTATGATACACATGAAAGATAATACAAAGTCTTAGCATTGTGTTGTATTTTGTTATGTTGGTTATGAAATAATTGTTTAATGTCATGCGACTAAAACTATATTGTATACCATTTAAATCATTAGGAAAACTTGTACTTACCTATTATAAATAAATAATAAATTTTTAAGAATATAAAGATAAAAATGAAGTTATGTAATGAATTAAAAATAGTAAATGTAACTAAGTAAACTATATGTACAAAAAACATTCTCATGTTATTTCAGCAGTTGTGTAATTGGATCACTACATTTTGGTATCAAAGTCCAACTTCAACACTTCTGTTAGTAACGCATTGAGAACTCTCAATAGATATTATGGCCCATACCTGATAAAGATGTCCTTGTTTCCCAAGTAACTAAGAATTATCAGATTCTTGTTATCCTAAATAAAACACATGATCTCATGTATTCTGTTAGAGCTCAAAATTACACCCATCCCAAATCAGAATGATTCAGGGCTTTGAGACAACATGGGATTGTCTCTAAGTTGTGGGACCTTGCACTTGAGACAAACCTCTATAAAAGGCCGACTTCCTCTGCTTATTGCTACTAATGAAATTATTCATATCAAGGGAAATGTAACTACCTAACAATACTCTATGATTCCAAGGGACCACGGTGAGAATAAGCAGCATGAAGTGAAATCCTACACTAAGGGGAGGTGATAACACTAGAAATAAGGGGATGGACAATCTCAAATGAGTGAAAATGAGGGGAAATGTGCATATAGAGGGCATACTTGCGTGTCACAGCTTAAAAAAACATTTGAGAGCTAATTTTCATTGAGCGCAATAGATAAAAAACCCTGCAAGATATATAAGACCCTGCAAGATATATAAGACATGCACAATATACCAATAATGCAAAAGAAGGCAAGTAGATGCAACAAAATATGAACTAGGGCAGAGAATAACCACGAAATACAACGTCTATTGCTTCTAATGAATGCACAATCGTTTACAATGATGGAAAGACGCAAGAATCCACATGCAATGGCTCAAATCTCAAGCCTGCAACTCAAAATGTAAAGGAAAATTGCTCTGAATAATGCTCTTGCAATCCAATAGGGTCCAACCTTTACAAATGAGCATTATTCAACAATATATAGAATAATGGGAGAGAAGAAGAGGGAAAAGAGAAGGAAACTCAAATTTTCTATCATGACCACCAACATCATGCATTAAATGTCTGTAAATCCACTTGCATCATTGTTAGATCCGCCTCTCCATGCTAGCTAGCTTGGATAAGAAGAAGAGAGGCCAAAACTCATTAAATCCAAGTGGTTGAATTGATTGGAAGTGTGTATTAATTACCTAAGTCACATTTTACAATTTCAACTACTAAATCCCGCCAAAATCCAAATTTTAAAAGCCTAGAGTGTAGCCCACATCAGTAGGTTTCCAATGAGACTAGGCACACATGATCTCAAGCTCTGTAGAAGAAGTTATGGTGATTTGAAGTTCCACAGTGCAAGAGGGACATGTAAGACACATGGCACGATCTAATTGGTTTCAAGATTCAGCTGATTGTCAACTAGTTTTGTCTTTGCCACGTGTCGCATGTTCATTCACCACTAGGATTCAGTGCGCAACTGGCACTTTTCTATTTGTTCTGTGATGTGTACTTTATCTGATAAGTTCCCAAAATTAAACACGTGGCACACTGGGATTTTCGTGGAAGATTGCAACCTTGGGTGCATGCATGGAAGTAGGAGGCATGAGGAAAAAGAATGCATAAGTCCACTAGTGCACTCAAGAGGGTGCATAAGGGGAGGAGGAAAGAGGTTGCATACGTGTTAAGGAATGTAAGTGTGAAATGAAGGTGTAGACATCCATCAAAGGAGTGCATGAGGGTTCGGAAGAAGGTGGCATACAAATCATGCCAGGGGGAAAAGGAAGTGTGCAGTGAAGGGATAAGTAGAAGAAAATATGAGAACAAATAAGTAAAGGAAGGGCACAAAGAGAAATGAGCGCGTGCGGGATATATGTGGGATTCAGGGAAGAAAGACATGCGTGAGGAAAATATTCCAAGTACTTTTAAAATGCAAGACACGTATATAGGTGTGCATGATAGTGAGTGAAATGATCGGGAAAAGAAATCAGATGCGCAAAGAGTGCACACAAAGGGGAAATGAAAGGAGATAACATAATGCAAAAATGGGGGAAAAGTGAGAGCGCGCAAAAGATGTGTAGAAGAGAGAGAAGGAAGGGAAGAAGCAAGGGAAGTGCAATAAGATTACGTAAGGGTGCGTACAAAGAGGTGTAGGCATGCAAATATCCCAAAGAAGGGAACTAGAGGTGCTCACAACCTAGAAAATTGAACCAGAGCTAGAATGGAACAAGTTGTCAAAATAACCAGGGGATTATTTTGGACAACAGATTCCTTAGAGTAGGAGGTTTTTGGTCCTTCAAAAAATTACCATGAGGAGGAGAACTAGGATGATGAGGATGAGGATTAGAATGAAGATAAAAATAAAGGGTAAAAGATGATTAGGGAGGTTTCGACCATGAGGAAAAACAACATGATCAAATGAGAGCTAAGAAGGCTTGTTTGGCCACTAAATTGGCCAAGGATCTTAAAAATATGATCCCATTGAAGCTTGATGGGACTAATATTAGAGATGGTGTTGAGGCATGGTTGAGTGAGATGGGAAAATATTTTAAAAATATGATATTTTTTGGAGAATATGAAGTAAGTACGGGGAGCTTTTTAGCTTTCTAGAGAGTCTTCGACATGGTGGAACAAGAAATCTGAAAATGGAATTAGCACCTAGCATAATTACTTGGGATTTTATCATCATAATGTTCCAAAAATGGTGGTTTTCATAATTATATTTTGATCAGAAGATGACAGAGTTTCAAAAATTTGACGAATAAACCTCATATTGATCGAATATTGGGATAAGTTTGCAAGACTTCTCAAATATGTTTCATATTACCAAAAAATATGAGAGGTTTCACATCTAAAGGTCTGAAAACTGCTATTGGTACTGAGGTATATGTCCATGGGATATATACCATGGGTTGTGTGTTTGAAAAGGCTATCAGATATGCACATAAGCTTCATATTATGTCCAATATGCTAGATAGTAAAAAGAAAGGCTAGTCTTCTTTAGATAATTTTCCAATTTTAAGAAAAATTGGTGGAAGAATGAAAATAGGAAAGAGAGATCCTTCCATAGAAAAAGTAAGGGTGGTGGTTCAAATGATAAAGAAAGGTTCAATAAGCAAAATATTTCTCCCAAGAAAGATAATGATGGGAACAAGCCAATAAGGCAGAAAGGACCACTTGGAGGGCGCTATAAGTGTGAGGATATCATCATGAAAATAATTGTATGTAGAAATGTCATAATAGTAAGTCAATCCTTGACCAATTTGAATCCTTTCAACAAAGGATTCATGTGGTGGTTAATAACCATTAAGCTAAACACCATGCCACACTGATAAAGAGTATGGGTGTTTTGTTCAATTTATCACTTACTATTTTAATTGATATTGGTACTACTGAGTGTTTCATTTTTCCTAATTTATTATCAAAATTTCCTAGAAGATTTGGATATATGGAAAGGTCCTGGACTACACAATATAGCAATAAGGTAGAGCATACAGTAGATAAATGTCTATTTAGATAAGAACTTAGTTTTCTGGACTTCACTACTGAGTTCAACCTATATGTATCTCATTTGAGTTCATATGATATCATCTTAGGGGTTAACGGGTAAAACCAACACTGGGATAAGGTTGAATATTACACCAACAATGGTAGAATATCTTGATGATTTTGGAAAAAAAAGTGTAATATGCGAGATAAGTCTTAAGAAAATAACCACAATGAAACTTAGGAAAGCTCACAAGAAGGGTGGTATACTTTATGCAATACATGTGGATGAACATGATGAAATAGAAGGACCATATGTAGAAGAGTATCCTTTCTTAAATGATATTTGAGATGTTTTTCCAAAAATATTTTCCTAAACTCCCTTTGAAACAAAAATTTTACATCTCAATTGATTTGGTTCCTCAAGCTAAACCGATTTTTAGGGCTACTTATAGGATGATTGTGACTGAATTGGTTGAGTTGAAATCTCGACTACATGAATTAGTATCCAAAAAGTTAATCCATCCTAGTGTATCACCATGGGGAGATCTTATGATATTTATCAAGAAAAATGATGGTTTTCTTTTCCTTTACATATATTACATATTGTTAAATAAGGTAAGCAACAAAAATAGGTATTTATTACATCTCATTAATGATATATTTGATCAGATGCATGAGGCCACTATATTTTCCAAGATATATATGAGATATTAATATCATCAAATAAGGATCAAATATGAGGACATACCTAACATAAATTGTAGAATGAGGTATGGACACTATGAGTTCTCAATGTTATCTTTTGGATTGACTAAGACTCCTACAACCTTCATAAACTTAATGAACAATGTATTTAGGGACTACTACATGGATACATTTGTGTTAGTGTTTTTGGATGACATTATGGTATTTTCTAAGAATGAGGAATAACACATGCACCATTTGAGATTAGTAATGGATAGATTAAGGAAACAAAAGTTATACAACAATTTGTTGAAATGTGCATCCTTTCATAAAAAGGCATAGTACCTTAGGCACATTATTGCATCCATGTATCTTGTGTTCCCCCTTGCCTAGACAAAACATTCGTGGGAATTCATTACCTTCTTTAAAACCTTACACAATTTTGAATTGCCACAATTTATCACCCATGATACCTTGCAATCATCATCATTATTAGGATGGACAAACAATTCTCTCATGCTCTCTAACATGCATCCATTCTTATATCTATCGCCTATACATGACTGAGGAAACATTACCCTTACTTCAATAATTTTTTGTTTACGAAGGTCATTTTCTATCATTTATCAACTACCACTTTTCATCCCACGTTATGTTGGGACAACCTGCAACCCAAAACCTATCACTTGAGGCAAGATACTATACTAAACCCTTATTGTCAAACTTATTACACCCAATCATCATCTATCTAGTCAATTAACTAAATATCCTCTATGTTTCAAAATTAACCTATTGATCCCTTCATAAACTTTGGTTGAAGTTTCACATCAAGCATATTTCCAAAGTCATTTTTATCGAGTTAACTATCTAAGCCTGTGTGTATTGTAACCATTTTCATAAGGTTGGAAGATCCCCATAACATCTTCAATTTTTGCATTGCATCCTACCTATTAAAACACATAGAAAAGGGGGAAATGTATATATATTAGAAGATGCACCTTGGTTATAAGGTATATTAAGACCAAAATACAACAATAATATGAAACACAATAATCTATAAAAATCTTGGACAATATCATCTCTATTCATGAAACTATTCACTTAGTAGAAAAATCCAATCGAGAGGCTATGCTCATTAAAGTAGATATGCAAAAAATCTTACGATCCTGTCTCATGGAATTTCATGATCCTCATGCAGAAACTTGGATTTGATCCTCATTTTATCAAGATGATTCAGACTTGCACCGAGCTTCCTCCATGTTTTTTGTAATTATAAATCGCAAGCCTCAAGGATTATTTAAAGCGAAAAGGGGTCTTAAGCAAGGGAATCCTCTCTCCCCTTTCCTTTATATCATTATGGCGGAATCCTTGAGCATATTGTGTTCAAAAGTTAAAAGTGAAAGAATATTGGAGTGTGTTAAGGTGGCTAATGGTGTGGACAATCAGTGCCTACATCAATTTGTGGATGATACGGTTCTATTAGGCTAGGATGTTGTTCAGGAGGCTCGATCCTTCAAGGCCATCACCAGTTAGTATGAGGAAGTCTTGGGAAAACAAGTAAATATCCATAAAAGTTATTTCTTTTTCATCAACATCAATGAGCAACAACAAATAACGCTGGCCATTATCTTGGGTTACACCATTAAATCCTTCCTGAATAATTACTTGGGCATGCCGCTTTGTGGTGGTAAAATTGAGGATATTGGTTAGAATAAATTAATTGAAAGGTTCTACAAAAAAATAACCTCATGGAAGGGATCCTTGTTATCACATGCAGGTAAAACTCAACTCCTCCAAAGTTTATTACAGGGATTGGCTATCTACATTATGTTTATCTTCATTCTTCCCACAAAAGTTAGGAAATTCATTGAAAGCATACAAAAGAGATTCTTATGGTATGGATCAAAAATTAAGACCAAGTTTTCGTTGATAACTTGGGATAAGGTTACTAGAACAAAAGATGGGGGGGTTCAGGTTTAAAAAGCCTTTAGATAATGAACCAGGATCTTATAGCCAATATTGGATGGAGAATTGTACAAGGAAGAGGGTACTTGGATTGATATTTTAAAAGAGAAATACTTGCAAAATGCTGCTGACACTTTGGGTTTCTTCTTGGATCAAGAACTTCCAAAAGGATCAATTTTTTGGAACAATCTTATTTAGGCAAGGAAGTTGTTGGTCAAGAGTACAAAATGAAATCTTGGGAATGATATTAAAATTAAATTCTGGGATGATCCTTGGATAATAAAAAAACCTTTAAAGATGGAAGAACAATGGTTGAACCTCAATCAATACTATAGGTAGGAATATGACGAATCAGGGTGTGATTATTGGTCAATAGAGAGGAGATGGTTACATATAAACCCCCCTATGAATTATACTAGTCCTGATCTTCATTTTGAAATGTTAATCAAGGAATCAAAGTAATGTCACATTCCTCATTGACAATGTCAATATGAGCTGATTTTGTGTCATGTGGATTCAGGAAACTACAAAGTTAAGTTGGGATATCTTCTGAGTTTTGAGCACATTAAGCCTAATGGGTATTGACTGAAAAATTAGAATAAAAAATTTATTCCTAAAATCAATTTTTTTGTTGGGAAGTGGTTCAAAACAAAATTTTGACAGTGGAAAAACTTAGGAAGAAATGTATGATACTCATTAATAGATGTAGTCTCTGTAAACATAAAGAAGAAACAATCAATCACCTTTTCCCAGAGTGCATTTATGCTTTCTAGGTTTTTTCAGACATTCTTGATATTTTTAATGTGCAGTTGGTTCTCCCAGGGGATGTCTCTCATATCACGGATCAATGGTTTTTCAAGTTCCAACATGACATCACCAAAGAAGTCTGGAAATGTGCTCTTCCCCATATCTTCTTGGGCATCTGGGGGGAAAGAAACAACCAATTTTTTTGAAATCAATGTTCCGACAATAAGAAGGTTGTTAGTAAGATTTTCCAGACTTTGAAATAAAATATGCAGATTATCAAAATCAAATCTTCTAAGTATTTTCCAGCTTTAGAAATTAATATTTTGAGTAACCCGAATCTTAGTCGTACAAAGTGGTCTAATGGAAATGATAAAGGTGTGAATAAAAAAATGTTAAATGGAAATTTCCACCAAATGGTAGCCTCAAATTAAATGATGGATCAACTAAAACTATGGAGGGATTTTTAGGGGGAGGTGGATTAATATGCGACCATTTAGGTCTATACATACAAGGCTATGAAGGCCCCTTGGGCTTCCAATCAAATAACTACGCCGAGGCTATGGCCATGCTATGAGGCATTCAATTGTGTGTGTCCATGAATGTCAAGTTTTTAATTATAGAGGGAGATTCTTAATGTGTGATCAATGCCTTAAAGGAAAAATGTGGAATTGGCTGGAAAATTAACAATATAATTACCAAAGCTGGGCTTTTGTTAGCGTAGAAACAAATTCATGCACTTGGGTACATTTTTAGGTCCTAATCACATACTACTATTCATATGATTCCTAAGCGAGAAAACTAGTAATTGACATCTAGTTTTGGCCTCTTTTCTATCTTTCTGGTTTCCTCTTTGGTTTTGCACACCCCACAACCCCATTTTTACTTCATTGCTTTATATTTTTTGACTTTGGACACCAACGCCTAACCAAGATGTTAGTGCCTAGGTGCCCTCATCCCCTCTATGTGCCCCCAACCTCTTTGTATCTTACTCACCCCTTTTGGGCCTCTTTTATCTGTTGGGAATCTTGTTTTATTATAGGTCATCCTTTTAGCTATCAATTATAAAATTCAAACAAGGGAATCATATAAATACAAAGATATGTGACCATAATAAAGGACCAAGCTCTAAGAATCTACTATCACCACCTAAGGTTGCATCCAAAGGCATTCTAAGAGCATCAAGGCATCCATCTATCTTCATTCAAGGGACAAGGGACTACATTTTTTGCATACATGCATAGGAGGGGAAGTTAATTTTCCATACACACATCTACTTGCATTGCTACATCTAGCTATTTCTCACTATCAAGTGCATCTTGCATAAGAGCTTCCTAGGGCACAATTTCTACACACACGCACAAACAACTACATGGAGTTTGAGATGTTGTGTAACACTCAGTCGTAAGTTTACTCTATTAGGTGATTGTTGGGGTCAGTCCAACTCCCCATTTACATCTTTTCTTTTTATGATTTGATATGTTTTAGGGTTTTATAAGAGGTCATTTATTTTGCAGGTTACAAGTGAACTCTATGATCATCCAACGATATACAGGTGACCAAAAATGAAGGAGAGTACCCATCTTGTGACATAAGAAAAATAATTTTATGAGTATTTTTCATAGTTACAGGTGGCTGCCAGAGGTCTCTAGTGGCCAGACGCTTGAGTCTAGGTAGATATGATAGCTCCAAAATTTACCAGGCATGGTTGCGATAGTCTTCTCCTCCTGTTGTCCAGTTTTCTAGTCCAGAACACTTCAGGATTAATTACGAAATCAACTAAGTATTTTGTTCCCTCTCTTGCACTCAGGTTTTTTTATTTAATTTGTTTATTGCTTGTATCATATATGTTCTTTATTTCTTATTATTGCATTATGACTCTGAAATATCTTAGGGTTTTACAAATTTCCATTTTTTTAAGGCATTTGGTGAACTTGTTTCATTTGGACACTTTTTTATCCTCACTTTTCTTCTTTCATGTCTCATAAGGTCTCTCAAGTCTCCTTGCTTCAATTGCTTCACACCCATCTTGTAAATATTCTCTCCACAAAACTTGAGACACTATGTATCTCCCTATTAACATGCCACCTTCACAAGTCAGTGCCATTTTCGATCGTCTCTCTGATGAATCTATTAGTTCTAATGTCACTCAATCAATCTACAAGTCTATTCATGGTTTACATTCTTTGTTTCCAGATAAATTTTAGGTTATGGAATCCACAATTACATCTCTTCAATTTGAAATCCAACATCTTAAGGATGTTTCTCAGGCTCACGCTAGTTCTTCTTCTCATCCTCATTTTATGTCTTCTACATGTGCTCATATCAGTGAACACCAAGTCTTACCGATCCCCACACCTCTAAAGTTTGATCACAATACTAAGAAACATGATATTATTCCTCATCTCCTTACTCATCAATCGATTAACTTGTCATCTACTCATTGATATCCTCCTTTTTAGCTTGAAAAATATCAAGGATGTTTATATTGTAATTATCATTGAATTAATGGACATAATGACAATGATTGCATCACTTTACAATGAAGAATAAAACACCTTGAGTGTCATGGTTTTATCTCATTTGCTGCATAAGATTCTAATACATGCCCATCTCCAATTGTAAATCTCACTGGGTTCCTAAATCTAATTCATCTATGTCTAATGAGAATCACGTCATCATTACTAATGTTCCTTCTATGAAAAGTCAAGAGTCACCTAAGCAGCGTCCTCTCAACCTCAGTCCATAATATTCTCCTCTCGAGTCTTCTACAATGTTACAATCCCACTATAGCTACCATCATTTAAGATTCCCCCATCCTACTCCACTTCGGTTCCTGATTTATTTTTTCAAAGAAAGCGCTCCTTCTACTGATGGCTAGGATGTTAGGAAATATATCTTAGTGCTCCATTTGTATGGGTGAATAATAATTACATGTGTAATTATTATTATGGTAAATTAGTGAAAGTACACTATGTAAATGTAAATAGTACATGTAAAATGTGGTTAGTATGTGGTAAGTTAGTCAGTTAGAATAATAAAATAATTAGTGTTGTTTTATTATTATATTGGTGAGAGGTTGAAACTATATGGGTGTATAGTTGTATATGAAGACAAAGTTTGTTGTGAGAATTGTTATTATACATATCCTATATAATGGAGTGTATTGAAATAGTGAGAATAATAAAAATATAATATAGAGTTCTTGTTTTCAATTATTGTCTGTGTAGCTATTTCATGGATTCTTTGTATTAGATCAGAGTAATTTCTACATAGGACACATTTCAAACTCCACCACCATCGAATGGTCCTACTACTGCTTCTGCCTACCATTGTGTTGGCTCTCTCTCTTCTCATGACACAAACATCACTCTCCCACAATGATATGGTATCTCTCGTGTCATCACATAGATCTTCATCATCATATACTTGGGGGGCATCATGCTTATTCCCCCCTTCTAACATTATTAAATTTCTCACATTTCTACTATTACGCTTTGTGCTTCGCATCTAGTCTTTCTCATGCATCTTACACACATTGAAACACACAACTTGTATCATCATTACCTTATGATATGCTCTTGTGCTAGAATTCACACTTGACTATTGAGGGCATACTGCATCCATGAACCTCACTCACTACACATTTCTACACTTGATGCATTCATGAAACATCTTTCTAGCATCACATTCTCACACAACACACTTCCCTATGATGCACTCTAGTTTCATAGTTCATACTCCACTACTGAGGGTCTAAATCTGAAATGAACCTCATCCCATTCACTATTTCACACTCTACACTTCATTGATCTATCTATCTAGCACATATTTTAAACCATTTCCCGATGATGCACTCTTGTTCTATGGTTCATTCTTGACTATTGAGGGGTCTTTTATAAATGAACCTCATCTCATGCTAATACACATCTGCTCGGGGGGCACACTACTCTTATCACATTCACTTTGCATTCCATTCCATTCACACTCACAACATGTTACATATCTTTGTTGCAATTATTCTTGTTTGCTTATACTCACATGTTACACTTTTCTTACTATGTTTGCCGGATATCTAGTATGTCATTATCTTTTTCTTTTTACACATGTGCGTTCACTTGGTCTTTAGTTGTGAATGCAGACTCTATACAACTCTTCCCGTACAACATTGATGTTTGGAACTATACCTCTTACCAATCCCACTGAGGCTCATGGGGCATCTATTTTCATACACAATACAAGTGCTATTGTTTCGTTATTTGCTATTTCATATTCTTACTAGCACACTACTTTATATTAGACTATACACACTTTGAAATACTCTTTATCTTTCTAAAATGTTAACGGGTGCCTCATGTGCAACATCTGATTTGCAGGAACTATTTTCTACCATGGTTGTTTGATACTTTTCTTGTCACTGTTTTCCATTATATGTCATTTTTTGCAGGATATGCCCTATGTATTGTTTATATGCTTTTGGCTACTTCGATCGTGATTTTCTTGCGACATTGTGAGTAATGTCCCATGTTTAAAACCCTCTTTTTTTGGTCTACATTGTCTTCTTTCTTGCTAGATTACACATTATCTTCTATATGCATACTTGTCTTGTTTGTACTAACACATGTTTCTAGCCAATTTTTTTACATATGCCTTGGTTTCTACCATGCACATTCGTATTAGTTTTAGATCAGCATATGGTCCTCTCCTTTTGGCCGCATCCTCATAGCAATGTCATATGCACACCAAATGAGGGGGAGAAAACATTGGGTGAATCAGTCACCCCATGCAACATTACACAATCATAGTACATGCTAACACAATATAGGAACAAAGTAGTCATACAGTCATAGAACAAAACAGATTTTGACTTGGGTCCATAGTTTAGCATAAACGCTAGTGCCTAGATACAAACATGAGTGCCTGAGTGCTCCTAACCTTTCCTGGGCGTCTATGACCAGGTTCAGTTACAATCAATTTCTCAAATCAACATAGTTTTTAGCATTTCACAGAGTAGTTTTCATAACACAGGCACAATTCTCTAGCAAACATAATACATTCTATCTCCGTTTTCTACTTGGATAGAACTAGATCAAACTTGATCAAACTAGAACAACATGGATTACGCCATCTACAATGGTGTATAAACTTTAGGACATATTTAGGGATGGAGAATAACACTAGACCTTTCTCCCCAACACTCTTTTTCCGTGGCATAAGATAGCCCAAAAAACTTGCACTTAGCATGAGATTGCCCAAAAAACTTGTTCTTGGTGTGATATTGCCCAAAAAACTCACACTTGGCATGAGATTGCCCAAGAAACTCATTATTGGTGTGATATCGCCAAAAAAATCATTCTTTTATAGAATTTCAGGACACTTTCTATCCTTTTTACTCACCATGGATCAAGTGCACATGTTCCTTTTACTATTTTTTCACATCTTTTACATATTTTTTTATACTTAAATTAAAATTTTCACATATACATGACTTTGACTACTCTTTCACTCTTATTTTGTAGGTCCATCCTTAATACACAATAAGAAACAACCCTTCATCAAGCGACAATGACAATAGGTACAAAACGACACAACACATACGCTTTTGACCCCTAGGGTCACTTCCTCCTCTCTAGCTTTCACGCTTCATTTTTGTGATTCCACCCTTTTTCTTGTCTCCTCGGCATGCTTTTCACCATCGATCTACATGGTAATCAGGTACGCATCTCTTATCTACTTTATGTTATCGAGAATTCGCTCAACAACATAAAGTGGGGGAAATTGGGTACATTTCTAGGTCCTACTCACATACTACTATTCATATGATTCCTAAGTAAGAAAAATAGTAATTGAAAATATATCTTTGGCCTCTTTTCTTTCTCTCTTGCTTTCTACATGGTCTTGCATACCCCACTTCCTAGTTTGACCTTCACTTCTCTATCTTTCTCAAATTTAAGTATGAGTGCCCAGCTAGGATGTCAGTGCCAAGGTTCCCTCATCCCCTCTAGGCCCCCCTGACCTCTTTTTATCTTACACACCCCTTTTGGGCCTCTTTTATCTTTTGGGCATCTTATTTTCTTATGGTTCAACCTTTTAGTTATCAACTACAAAATTCAAACAAGGGAATCATATAAATAAAAAGTTACGTGCCAATAATAAAGGACCAAGCTCTAAACATCTATTACTCTCACCTAAGGTTGCATCTAAATGCATTTCAAGAGCATTAAAACATCCATCTAGCTATCATTCAAGGGAAAAGGGACTTTATTTTCTGCATATACTTCATAGGAGGGGAAGTTCATTTTAACATGCACACATCTATCTACATTGCTACATCTAGCTATTACTTGCTATTCGGTGCATCTTGCACTAGAGATTACTAGGGCATGATTATTACACACACAGAGGATAACTACATGGAGTCTAAAATGTAGTGCAATGGTCGGTCGTAAGTTCACTCTGTCGGGTGACTGTCGAGGCCAGTTTGAATCCCCTTTTGCATATTTTTATTTTTAGTATTTGATGTATTTTGGGGTTTTGTAGGAGGTATTTTATTTTTTAGATTATAGGTGAGCTCAAAGATCTTCCAACAACCTATAGGTGATTAAAAATGAAGGTTAGTGAACATCTTACAACACAAGAAAAATCCTATTATGAGGTTTTGCGTAGACACAGGCACCCAGAAGTAGTCTCTGGTACCTAGATGACCATGACCTAATCCAAATGCCCTAGTTCAATTTGTTGTAACATTTCTACAATTTTTTGGGTTTGGTTGTGATAGTATACCCTTCATTTGCATTATTTTTCCATCTCGGACACTAGTTGGGATTATTTTGGAATCAGCTAAGTCTTCTATCCCTTCTCTTGCAAACTTTGTATTTCTCTATATTATTACTTAGGTCAGATATGTACCTTATTTCTTATCTTTTTTTATGACTCTGCAATTCGGATTTAACATATTTCAATATTTTAAAAATCCTTTGATGAATACCACTCATGATTGGTCATTTAGATCCTTCTTTGGCACATGATCTTTTCCATCATGGCTCCTAAGGTTCATCAAATATCTTTTTCTAAATTACTTCAAATGTTGGGAAATGTGTAAAAACATTGTCATTGATGTTAAGTGTCCATTGATGTCAAGTATCCCCAACTAGTCTCATATGTCAAATCATGATGTCATGGCATGTAAGCATAGTCTAAGTCCATAGTAAAGAAAACTAGTTGTGTGAATGTGTCTTCCCAAGGTTGTATGAAGGATTCTTAAGGTCAAAGATGGTAAATGGGGTATGTGTGAGGTGATAATGTTTCTATAACATGTCAATATGGTAAAATACATGAAGAGTTAGGTAGGTCTAGGCTTAATCATGTCTTAAATCAAGCAATTTGGCATGAAAACATGAAAGTTGGATCAAATAAGAGGAGAAAAAGTATGGTTAGAGCAATAGGAATTGGTATAGCATCCATAGGAGGAGTCATAAGTCAAACATAAAGCATATAGAGTTAGAAGTTGAGCATTCTAATGAGTTTTCAGGAAAGACAAGCTTAGTATACTAGTGAGATTGCTAAACCAAGTCATGATGATGCAAAATAATCATGACATAAACATAATATGATGACACATGAGGTGTAAAGAGCTTCATAGGTGACTAAAAATCTGAATTAGGCACTCATACAGGGTTGAATGGAATTCTTGCTTAGGACTAGAGAACTAGTATTACAAAAATGAGATGAGACAAATATTTTTGGAGAAAACTATGATAAAGTGGTCATTGGAATTCATGGAGAAGTTGCGAAGGTGTGGTAAATTTCAGGGCCTAAAGAGGTTTTTTGTGCAAGTTATGGAAGTTCTTCTTAAACTGGGTTTTTGGAAAATTCAAATTAAACACTCTAACTTCTTAGGTGTTAAGAAAAATTGACAATCCTCCTTCAGATAAATCATAGTCGAAGCCTTTTTTTTGCATTGAATTTTGAAAAAAACCTAATTCAAAAGGTTTGAGATCAATTGGTTAAGTATTTTAAAAGTTCTAATCATTTTTCTGACCTAGTTCAAAACACTCTAAACATTCATCCCAGAGCGATAGAGGTAAAATTATGTTTCTGGGAATCATATCACCTGAGAAAGATATGAATACTACTTGGAAGTGTATAGGACTCTCTCAATCACATTTTAAGGTATTTTTTCTAAGCCAAGCATGACTGTACTATACGGAAACTCATTGTACAATTTTTGCAATTTTTGCATGTACAATCCCATCTTGAAGTTTTGAAATATGTTTGAAGGATAGTTTAGGGAATAGGTATGATGTTTGAGTTAATAAATAGTTATAATCACCTTCTATATGATCAAAAGAGTTTGTTGGATCTCCTAATGACTTTGGTAAACCAATGTGGCTCTTCCAATTTATTAGTTTGATAAGTCAAGAAGACTGAAATCTAAGATATAGCTAAGTGTTTCTCCTCATAACTAGTGGTTTCAAGCTTGTGAAGATGCTGTTAATGCTTTCATTAAAGTGATCCTACTATGGATGGTCATCAGAAGTGAAGGTTGATAGGAAGAATCTTAAAAATCAGGTTTGCTTTGAAAAGACTCAAGAATGAGTATGCATAGTCCTAAAAATACGTGGTATTCATGTTGTATTCTTTGAAATGGTGATTTATCCTATTGTGGTAAGTTATAAAAAGTCAAATTTTTATTAGTTAAGTGAATTAGAAATCTAAGGTCATGGTTTCAAATATGAAAACTGAGTCATTGATGAAGATTGTGTCTATATCTTCATGATAGTTATGAATGAGCTAAATTTGTGTCTCAAAATCTTGATTATATCCCTTTATTCCATGAAAATGAATTAATGAAATGTGTAGAGAGTTTAACCCTTGAAGTTATCATGCACTTTCTGTGACTTGAAAGTGAATGAAACAACTGTTTAAGCTCTAAAATAATGAGTTAGGGTTTTGAGTTTGAAACCCTCATCAAGCACAATTTGTAATGAAATTACTTGTATAATTCAGATCATGAGTAGAAATATAACATCCAATAACACCATATTCTAGAATAATGATCTCAATATGCAATAATAATAGCTACGCCACTTTGAGGGGGCAACCTCCAAACCATACAATAATACTCAAATGCTCCAATCATGATCAAATACTACCTACTAACCTCTATATATACTATTCCTATGTTATGGCCAACACCAAGGCCGACCCACTAATGAAAATATAACATATATGAAAGAAATACATAATGATAAGAAGTTATGATAGCCACAAGTCGGCTATATACAATCCAATATAAGATATATGATTAAGGGCATAGCATGCCCCTCCCCTTCAAAGCAACATTGTCCCCAATGTTGAGAAGATCTGGATGCTGCTGCAGGAAATTTGAATCCTCCCAAGTTGCGTCTTCATTGTCTAGATTTTTCCACTTGATCAAATACTCAGTGATGACCCTTGTCCTCAACCTCTTAGTGCGTGTTTGAAGGATGCATTCTAGTTCCAGGATGATTCTGCCCTCTTCATCAAGCTCTGGTAACACTGTCTGGGTTGATATTGTCTGTCCAATTACCTTCTTTAGGCAAGATACATGGAATACTGGATGAATTTGAGTAGTTGGAGGAAGTTCCAGTTTGTATGCTACATTGCCAATCTTCTGTAACACTTGATAAGGACCATAATATTTAGGTGAAAGATTGTTATCCTTTTTGTGTTTTTTTAAGGACATTTTCTTATATGGTTGTAAACGCACAAAAACCCCAATCACCGACTTCAAAATGTCTTTCACTGCGATGTTGTTCTGCCTGCTGCTTCATGCGGTTTTGTGACATGGAAAAAATTCTCCCTGAGACTACAAAGCACCTCTTGTTGGTGTTGAATATGTTCTTCAACTGCTCGAACCTTTGGCTAGACTCTCAAAGATGAAGTGATAGATGGTGGATGATACCCATATAATGCCAAGAAAGGAGACATTTTAGATGAAGTATGAAAGGAGGTGTTATACCACCATTCTGCCAGCGGCAACCATTGGACCCATCTCGCTTGCTTATCTGATGTAAAACAACGAAGATATCCCTCCAAGCACTTGTTTACCACCTATGTTTTCCCATCAGACTGGGGATGATAAGAGGAACTACGAGCTAGTTGTGTGCCCAAGCATGAGAACAAGTCAGTCCAAAAATTACTAGTAAAGATAGGGTCTCGATCACTTACTATAATCTTTGGTGTCCCATGTAGCTTCTGAATTGTATCCCTGAAGGCCGTTGCTACTGTACTTGCAACAAATGGATGTGATAAAGCACAAAAATGGGCATATTTGGTGAGTCTATCCACCACCACCATGATTACATTTTTACCTTCTGATTTAGGCAATCCTGTGATGAAGTCCATAGACACCTCTTCCCACCTCTGGCTAGGAATAGATAGAGGTTGTAAAAGACCTGGGGACTTATTGTTTCGCCCTTATTTTGCTGACAAAACCATGCATTCTGCCACAAAATTTTGTACATCTCCTTTTAACCCTTCCTAGAAAAAATCATGCTTGATATGATGATAATTCTTTAAGAAGCCAGAATTACCCCCTACTGGGGAAGCATGGAGCTCAGATAGAACCCTATTTTTAAGGATTGAATTCTTACATAGATATAATCTATCTTTATACCATAAAACATCTCCTTTCCATAAAAATTTTTCTAACATGTTTGGATCTTGTTGGAGATTTTGAATGAGATTTTGTGTACCTGGGTCATTTTTCCATTCAGACCTTGCATCCTCTATCCAATCCTCCTGTAATATAGATATGGCATACAACAATGCCTGGGCAGATTCATCCTTCCGAGATAAAGCATCAACAACTACATTCTCTTTCCCTTTCTTGTATATTATCTCAAAATCATACCCCAACATTTTTGAGACCCATTTCTGTTGTTCTTCTGATGATAAGCATTGCTCTAAGAAGTATTTCAAACTATCATGATCTGTCTTTACTTTGAAATGTCATCCCATTAGATATGGTCTCCATTGTTTCACTGCATGAAGTATTGCTAACATTTCTTTCTCATAAACTAGTTTAGAGATATTCTTACCTTTGAATTGATGGCTCTCGAAAGCAATGGGTCGCCCTTCTTGCATGAGTACTGCCCCCATCCCATACCCTGAAGCATCACATTCAACAATGAATGTTTTTGAAAAATCTGGGGTGGCTAGAACTGGAGTGGTGCACATGGCCTCCTTCAACTTCTCAAAGGCCATAGTAGCTTGCTCATTCCAATGGAAAGAGTCCTTCTTCAATAAATCTATGAGTGGTGCTGGGATGCTGCCATAATTCCTTACAAATCTACAATAATAACTTGTAAGCCCCAAAAATCCTCGAAGATTTTTTAGGGTTTTGCGAACCTTCCATTCAAGCATATCTTGTTAGGATCCACTTTAACACCTTCATAAGAGACAATATGACCCAGATATTCAACCTCCTTGACACTAAAAGAACACTTAGAAGGCTTTGCATAAAGTTGATGTTGTTCAAGAGTTTCCAACACTTTATTTACATGATGCAGGTGTTCCTCCCATGTTTTACTATAGATTAATATATCATCAAAGAACACTAAAACAAACTTTCGAAGAAATGGCTTAAATATTGAATTCATCAAGCTTTGAAATGTAGAGGGTGCATTTGTTAGTCCAAAAGGCATTACCAAGAACTCATAGTGTCCTTCATGTGTCCTGAAGGCTGTTTTATGAATATCTTCATCCTTGATTCTAATATGATGATATCCAGAACGAAGATCAAGTTTTGTAAAGTAAACAGCACCATGTAACTCATCTAGCAAATCATCAATTACAGGAATAGGAAACTTATCTTTAACTGTGTACTTATTGAGTTCCCTGTAATCTGGACACATGCGCCAATTGTCATCTTTTTTCCGTACCATCACTACAGGTGAAGAGTAAGCACTTTGACTATGACGAATAAGTCCTGCTTCTAACATCTCTTGAACTATCTTCTCAATCTCACTCTTTTGCATATAGGGGTACCTATAAGGTCTGATGTTGGGTGATTGACTCCCTGGTACTAGCTGGATGGCATGGTCATGGTCTCTTTTTGGAGGCAAACCCTTGGGCATTTCTCCAAAAACCCCTGAGTGCTCATCCTATAATTGCTTGCATATCTATGGGTATAAATGTATTGGAATGATGTGCTTCCAATGAAAATAGTTGTGCCACAAATCCCTTATGCACCCTTTCCAAGCAATTTTGTGCATCTGACGAGAACTTACCATCTGCAGGAGATTTTGCTCTTAAGTCCTTTTAGTTTAAAAATTCCTCCCTTCTAGACTGAAATTGCATGAGACAACTCTTGGAAATTCATTTCAATGGTTCCCAAGGTGGTAAGCCATTGAACTCCTAACACAATGTCTGCTCCTCCCATGGCAATGGCATACATGATTGACTAGTTAGCATATGTAATCTCCCATGGTGAGATTAATGTTATGGCATTTTCCTAGAACAACTAACAGTACCTCCCAATCAGCAATCATGACTTGATGCATTCTGGAGCTGGATAAACAAAGCGGTTCAAGCGTACACTGCTAACTTATGATTGATGAAAGTTATGAGTACTTCCCGAATCAATCAATACTATGTGACCCTCTGTTTTTGTAAGAATCCAACTACCTTTGAGAGTTTGGGGAGTGCTACTACCAGAAATTGCATGGCATGATATTGTTGGTTAAGGAATCTCCTAATTCCTCCTCTGGCTTTACCAAGACTTCTGACTCTGAATCTTCATCCTTCTCTTCTTCTTCAGTAGGTCCCATCAATGTAGAAAAACTTCTTTTCGGTACACATTTATGTCCTGGTCCAAATTTGCTGTCACAATTAAAACATAACCCTTTGGCTCTCTTTTCTTCAATTTGTTGAGGTGTCAGTCTCACTGGCCGAGGGAATGATGGTAGCCAAGGGTGCTACAATCTCTGATAGTAAGTGACAGTTTGTTTCCGACTTGAAAGAAATTTTTCCTCTGCCCTTCTGTGCCATGATCATAGAGTCTGAAACCTTATGAGGATTAAACATACGCACCTCATGCTTAATGTGATCCTTAAGACCCCCGAGAAATATGTCATTAAGATTCTCTTCAGTAATATTTTCCACCCGTAGAGAAAGGTTTTGGAAGTGATGAATGTAATCCTTAACAGATCCTATCTGTCTCAATTTTTCTAATTGGTTGAAGTAATTATCTGACACACTAGAACTATAGTGTAATTGTAACTCTTCAGTGAACACTATCCATATAACATTGAGACCACTCTTCTGCCTTTGAGCACATAACCATCGATACCAGACAAATTGGTCAGGTTTGAGATATAAAGGTGTCATGGTCACCTTTTTTCCTAGTGGAATCTGATGCAGTTGAAAAAAATTATCCTTTTGGTTGATCCAATTGAGTGGATCCTTTCCATCACACTTACGCATCTCCACTTTTGGAAACATAGTACGGGCCTACAGAGTGCTCGTATTTGGATTGTGCACACTCAAAGATCCACTCTGGCTCATGTGTCTATTGTGTTGACCTGAGGATCCACCTTGATTGACATAAGTATGATTACCCATCATATACGTACTGAATTTTTGCATGAAATCCTCCAATCTTTTTCCAATCCTATCCACATCTTCTTTGTTGGCCACCCAAGATTCGAGGTCTCTCAGGTTAAACTCAAGTTGGCTTACTTTGTGGTCTGCCGAAGTAAACCCTAACCCTAAGGAATCTATAGTTATACGTTCTATCTCCAACTCCTCAACTACTATCTCATCCTTTTCTGGTGTTTTAGCTAGAGTGATGGGATTCTTTTTTCCTCTTGTGGAAGGCCCTGCCATGATGCCCTGAAATAGTAGGATGTAGGGATCACAGTCAAATTTTAGGGTTTCGTATTTCAATATGAATTCGGCCAAATATAAAAAAACTTAAAGAATAAACCCCAAATATTTTTTTTTCTTTCTGAAAATGTAACAAATTTGAAAAAAATTCACAATTTGCACCCTAGGGAGTGATTTTAGGAAACAACCTAAATTTGTAATAAATTTTGCAAAATAAATAAAAAAAGTTTGAAATTTTCAAGGAACCTTACTTGAAATGTTTTACAACTCTGGTAAAAATATCTCCCTCCAATTCGCTTTGGTTCGCAATATATGGCGGAAACAAAAAATTAGGGTTTTTGCCCTAATTTTGGCCCAGATCATAGCTCTGATACCACTTGTAATGAAATTACTTGTATAATTAAGATCATGAGTAGAAATATAACACCAAATAACACAATATTCTAGAATAATGATCTAAATATGCAATTAGAATAGCATCGCCACTTTGAGGGGGCAACCTCCAAACCATACAATAAGACTCAAATGCTCTTAATGATAATGAACTACTACCTAAAATCCCCTATATATACTATTCATATGTTATGGCCAACACCAAGGCCGACCTGATAAGCATGAGAAAGTATAAATGATATAATAAAATGATATGGTAAGCCACAAGTTGGCTACTCATATCCTAATACAAGCAATAGGTTAAGGCTGTAGCACACTGAAGGCCAAAACAAGCACAGAAAGAAGCGGGGAGATGGAAAAATGCATGGAAAAGTTAAGTAAAGCTATCTAGGCTACAAATATTTACTGTGAATGGGTTTTTAGAGCTCAAACACCTTCTTGAAAGGATTTTGAATCATCATTGGGGGCTTTTGTAACCGTTTTCCCAACAATGTAACACGTGTAATTTTGGGTGCGTACATTGCCCCTAACCCTTCTCTATCTCACTCAATTATTTTGGGTCTCTTTTATCTTTTGGGAATATTTTTTTCTTATGGGTCAACCTTCCAGTTTTCAATTACATAATTCAATCAAGGGAATCATATAAATACAAAGCTATGTGACCAAAATAAGGGACCAAGCTCTAAGCATACTTATTATCACCTAAGCTTGCATCCAAAGGCATGTAAGGTATTCACAAGGCATTCATCTAGCACACTCAATCAATGGACAAGGGTTGCATCACTCTACATACACAACATATGAGGGGAAGTCTATTCTATTCCATCTCACACATTCTATACATTTTCTACATTCTAGATCTAGCCTGTTTTCAGCGTGCCGCTTTCATAAGGGAATCCTAAGGCATCATTACACACACTTTCACATAGAACTACATGTAGTCTAAGATGTAGTGCAACTCTTTGTCATAAGATCACTCTTCGAATGAACACCAAGGTCATTCCAACTCCCCATTTTGCATCTTCTTTTATAGATTTGATGTGGTTTATGGGAATGTGCAGCTAGGTATCTTTCTTTGTAGGTTACAAGTAAAATTGGTGACATTGGAGCAAGATCAGAGCGACCAAAAGATGAACTAATAGTGACAATCTTGCGACACAATGAAAAATTAGGATCAGAACTCCTGATGCATTTAGAAGTGGATTACTAGCGTTCACTAGGTATCACTAGTCACTAGTGCTTGTGCCCTCCTGTCCTCCATGGGAGATTCTATCTTGCACATTTATGGGTCTCAGAACCTCCAGTGAGCCTTGATGACACTGCTTCAAGTCTTTTTCATCTATTCACTTTCCCATATCACTTCCAAATCACTTGAAAATCAGCCAAGTCATCTATCTCTCTCATTTTCTTAGGGTTTCATATTATTGCTTTCTTGTTTATTGTTCATTTGTTGTATTTTATCACTTGTATATCATACATTACATTAGTTACTCTGAAATATTAAGATTTAATTCAAATTCTATATTATATTAAATAAGTGTTATAACCATTGTACTACACAAATCAGATATAGTAGACATGTGTAGATTCTTGAGCAGATGATAAGAGTAAGTGAGCCAAGATTACAATATTTGTCCATTTCTAGTGCATCATTGGGATACGCTAGGAAGTGTAAGTAAGATATACTAATGGTCGAGTGCCCCCTCAAGATTTAGTTATGGAATGGGTTCATAATGCAATAACAAGTGGTGAGATATAGCTAAGTTGATAGGAAGAGACAAAGAAACTACCAGTGAGAAAGGTATTGTAATGGAGTGTCTAAGTCCATAACATAGAAGGATTTTTTAGAGTCCATTTGAAGGATAGGGTTTGGTAAGGATAAGTATGTTTTCAATATGTTCTTGTTTCAATAAACCAGGTTGAGATTTTTTATGTGTGTAATATCTAGTTAGTCAATTTTTGCAACTCAGATAAAAAAATGCCCCTAAGTTCAGATTTGAGCTATGAATATGTGTGTCTCAGATAGGGTGACACAGGATATAACACATGTTCATCGCGTAAACTGGGCTCGAGATTACATGACTTGCATCTGTATTTTGGTGCAATACACACACAACATACTCACATGATCCAGTCCTGATTGAGATACATTTATTCATATGTTAGAGGTATAAGAAAGTGTAATACTTAGATGCTAGCACATGGAAGCATCTTCGTATATGTAACCTACAAAGTATATTTGTTCATATTTTTGCCTATGTCCTAGATTTTAGGAGTTAAGTGTGATTATGAATCTATATCGAAATTGATTCACATTCACTATGTTTCACATGTGTGTTAGTGTAGTCAAAAAATTTCTATAGTCTCATAGGAAATGAAGCTTGTGATGATTGTGTTAACGTAGAATCTTCACATATTCCTTCTAGCGTATAAAGTTCAGAGTGCACACAGTTTCAATATCTTAGAAACATGAGCTATGCATGTGTTAATACCATAATAGGTCCTAGCCCTGTCATTATAGATGAGTCATGAGTGATCTCTCTCCCCCTTTTTATTATTAGCTCATTATAATTTCTATACTATATGTGCAAGAGAGATTCTACAATAAGTTTTTAGATGATTTAGGAGAGATTTTCATGTATTACACATGACTATTGAATTATGGACCTTGACGATGTCAGAGCAAAGTGTACTACATCAAATGTTGGAGCCAGTATGATAAACACCTAAATTTGGTATGAACATATGTTATATGTCTATAGTTTGATCAATATTATTGAGTGTGTTAGTATGTGTAATGATCTATTATTGAGTCCTAGACATTCAAGCTACTTACTAGTGATTGATGTTCGTTGTGTTTTTTATTTGGTATGTATACTACAGTACTGAGGGTGTCGATATAGTTTGGTTAATGATTATGAGTGTGTTTATGTGTTTATCTACGGATTTGGTCATAGACACAACTGCTCTTTGGATGTAGATTGTGATTCGTTGTGTTTTTTATCTTTTTACACATTTCACTAAATTATTGTATTGTTGTTAATACATTATATGTCGCTACTTTTTTGGTTTCGTTAAATGGCTTCTTTATGATGCACCTATTTCCATCACCATCATCCCACTTTGATCCCATCTCACATGGTATTGGAGCTGATGGGTCTCAATGACTGTAGTACTCATAGGTTTCATGCATAACAAACCCATCTATGTTACGAGTTTGGTCAATTCTTTTGTTGGTGCCCTATATGACCCAGAGGAGTTTGGGCCCCACTGATTTTATTATCCCCTTGGGTTTGTCATAAAGTATCACAGTAGTGTTTGCATGCACACCAATAGGGATCTAATTGAGAGATTCAACAATTCTATTATGTAGCCACCAGTGCTATTAGATTGCAGATTAAAAGATCTGAAATATAAATGAGTTCATTGATTTGACTAATTAGCATCCCTATCGCCTAAAGAATGGATGATCAAGCATTTACGAATAAGATCATATGGAGGTCATTGAATTGACATATTATATTAGATGCATTGAAAGACATGATGAGGGTTGGGACATTCATATTATACTCAACTACCTTCTAAATGGTATTAATAGTTTAGTTATATATGCATTCAACAATAGTTCAGACCTAACAAGGTCATGCGACAACTCAGAGTCATACATGATATTCCTGAGGGAGATCAGTGGTATGCGTGGGTAACATGAGAAACCATAGATTTTGGGCCATGCATCAGGATGAGCATAGCGAGGGCCAATTTTGGAGGAGTGTTATCACATGTATGGGATGCACAAGTAGACATTATGAACCCTGGTGTATCATTTGGGTATACAACGTGGTATAAAATTATAGTACATGTTTTTTTGACCATTCCTCCAATATTGATGACAACTAGGATGACAGAAGTAGTGAGGGTTATTCTATGATGAAGAGGTGGAGGAGAAGAAAGAGTTGAACAAGGCCATGTTGAGGAAAAATTATATGTACCCATATAAATAAAAACAAAAAGATAGAGACGTGAATAGATATAGGGTGCCTAGGCATATGTGAGATAGGGTTTACACGTACATGGTACACAAGTATTAGTCTCGCCATAGAGGGTACCTAGTTTAAGAGGGGGATCTAATGGGTATGGAGATGATGGTTGGGGAGATAGAAGAGAGGTTGACATGTGGAGTCAAACTCCACCAGTATAACCTCCAAATCTATTAGTAGAAAAGTTACATACGACCCAGACACATAGAGATAGAACAATGTAATAGAGAGATGGATCTCTCCTTATTTTCTAGACCATACAGAAAAAAGTGGAGTATATGATGGTCTAATTGTAGCAAAGGAAAATGGAGTTATAGAAGATGGAAACTGAGAGGGATGTATTGATGCGAGTTACTAATAGGGACTCATAATGTGGGTTATTATAGAGGATTTTATGAGGCATCCATCCTAGAGATCCATAGAGCTATATGCTACAACTAGAGGACATGAACAAGGTCAAGGAGGTTATCTAGATGAGATAGGCCATTTAGATTAGCTAGATCAATCCAGATGTCGCCACCAAGGTGAGATGATAGACTAAGCATTCCATAGGTTGGAGAGAGTTATGGATGACTCTTTGTATGATAGTTATATATATATTGTTTTTGTATATGCCTCATAAAGGAACATTCTTTTATATAGATGTCAATTAGGTCACTTTGAAGTAGATTGATATATATATATATATATGAAACTCTTTTAGACATTGTACACAAATATTTTATTTTATTAATGTATATAGATGATTATTGTTTTATTGATTTGCACTTTACAACTTGTTTCATGGATGGATAGTCAATTGAATTCATTATTATGCTAAATTATGTGATATATATTATATTGATGATAATGTGAGTGATTTTTCTCATAGCTTGAGCTTCCATTAAAATATTTTACTTTAGAGAAACCTATTTTTCTATTGCATAACAAAGTTGACATCATGGTTATTAAAGAACCATGGAGAGTAACTCATTATGTGTGTAAAAACACACACACACACACACATTAAACAAAAGATTAAAAATAAAACACACCTAATATACACAGTAAATGTATGAACCATGGTTATGAATGAACCAAGATGATAACAAAATACTTGTAATTGGTCAAAAGTAAAACAAAAGATAAGAAGTAAAACAAACCTAATAATGTATGCACCATGGCTATAAATGAACCAATATGATAAAAAAGTACTTGTAATTGGTTGAGAATAAACTTAAAACAGTAATAATGTAACACGACTTTAAATAAAGACAATTAACTATGACCCTAATGTGTTCCACAATGATGATTGATTTGATTTGGATTGCCCACGAGTAAGGAAGCATGCAAGGGGTAAGATTGGGTTAGGATGAAGAGTGGGGTCAAGTGACACTATTTTTGGATCCACATGGAAGATTGATTTGAGATTGAATGGGTCATTGTGCCCATGCAAGGATACATAGAAGGGAGAGAATGAGAGCTAAGATTTCCCCAAGCAAGGACACACACAAGGGATACCATTGATTTGACTTTCCCTTAAGCAAGGATACATACAAGGGTTAATATGATTTATTTTAATAGTTTTAGAATAGTTAGAATGATTGTGATGCTCGTAAAAAAAACCCACTTGAGACCCAAGAAACAACCTAGGTTTAGTTAGGAAAATTATGGAATATATTTTTTTGAAGTGTCTACAACCAGGTTGCAAGACAACAATTGACACTAATAGGTTCTAGAACAAGTTTAATCTACTAGAACATACTTTTCTTTTATTAACAATTATCAGAGGTCACAAGGTCCAATTTTTAGGGTTAGAAGTTTCAGTTAGGTTCAGGGGGTAAATTATCACCATACCCACTCTCTAACAGGCTTAGAGTTTCAACTTGATTTTTCTCACACTTAAAGCATTCAAAATTTCCCTAAATCATTCCCATTGGATAGGAAAATTTCTCACCTTTCCAATGATATAAAGAAGTCCTCCTAACTCCTTGTAAAACTCCTTATGGGCCGGTGGACCTTAGGGGTCAAATTTTCCCCAAGGGGACACATGTCGAGTAGGGAAGAAGACCATTTATCGGGTTGGTGGGTCACGGGGCGGTGTTGATATTTTATTCTTACGCGGGAGGAAAAACCAAATTGCACCACACACCTGTGGGTCCACTAGGGACACATGGCGTTCAACTAGCTAGGTGGGGGAGAAAGTGAGGGAAGGGTGGGGTGGTGGAAGAGTTTGGGAGATTTCGCCCAGGGGGAGAAAAAAATCCAAAGCAAGGCATGCGCGGGTCCACTAGTCTGACATGGGGATTACACCAAGGTGAGGGGGGGGAGTAAGGGGGGCGTGAGGGTCCCTTTGGAAATTTTCCAAAAAAAAATTAGGAAAAAAATAGAAAGGTCGTGAGGGTTCCCCCCATCCGCTATCACCCCATGCTACCACGTGGCAGGGGCTTGTGATTGGCTGCGGGGCCGGGGAAAAAGGTAAATTTTTCCCAAAATTTTTAAAAAGGTCTAAGGGAGTAGATGATGCCGTGCCTCTGCCGTTGCCCCGTGAGGATACGTGGTAACCTCTGATTGGCTATGGGATGGCGGAGGAAATTTTAAAAATTTTCCCCAAGAATTTTTCTAAATTTTTTTTTTCTAAGGATTTTTCAACGGGAAAATTTGGGCCACGGGCCCACCAGGGAAAATTTTCCCAAATTTTCCCGCCAAGGTAGGAAAAATTTAGAGGGCCATAAATTTTTCTAGAAAGCTCAGTTTTGGGAAAACAAGGACTTTCTGGAAATCTCTCGATGCCCTCTTTGCACAAGAATCATAAATTTTACATTTTGATAAAGTTTAAGGGGTCAATTTTATGAAAACATTCTGCAGGATTTTAAAAAGCCAACTGGTAAATTTTAACTTATAAAATTTATTCAATTTGGTCTCCTCCTTCACTCAACATGCCAAACAGACATGGAGGATTGTTCTAGGAAGGATTTAGGATGTTTTAGGAAGGTAATTTTACTTGTTTGATTTCCAATTTGCATTTTTCCAACAATTGACAGAAAATGACTGTAAAAAGGTTTGGGCTCGATTTTGCAATGTTTTAAATTGTTTTCTTAAGTGTTTTTGTCAATTTGAGTTCATTGATGTCATAGCATGCTAAATTTTAACATTTCTAAGTTGATTATTATGTGTAGGCCCGAACTGTACATTTTAATTAAATTTATTTGCCAGTTTTAAATTTACAATGAGATCCATTTCTAGAGGTCTATCTATCAATTTCATCATTCAAGTGTGGAATTTCACTTCTAATTCTAATCTAATACATTTAGTTGCAAACCATTTAAATCAAAATGCAATATCTGAATTCCATTTTACATATTTCTAAAGATACAAATTACTGCAGTATTTCCACATACATTTCTTCTTTTCAAACAGAGATCTAATTATCTCTTTTTCCATACAATGAAACATTTAATTCAATCCATGGTAGACCTTAAGTGTTTTCCTTCTTCAAGCAATCATTAAAACAAGAATCCAGTTTCTATCTTTCCCAAAATCATATATTTGAAACAAGGCAAAATAATACAATTACATCTCACATTTTCTTCCTTTTTTCCATTTTCCAAAATAGGGATTCCAATCACAATTTGATATTCCAATTCAACACAACAATGCAAATTAGGGAAGGTCTTACAATTCTTTATTGATTTCAATTATACAACTTTACATCTCTCAATGTTTGAATGCAAAAAACTGATTTCTATTTCTTTCTTTCCAATAAATAGAATAAAATGTAAATATCTTTCACAATTCGAGTATGCAACTTTCATAACCAATTACATACATATTTTCTTCACAAAATACATTACAATTTCATCCACTTCAAAGTGGGAAAGGTTAAAATAAAATAAATTTCATAAGGGGCTGGCAAAACTGTCTTCTTCTGCTCCAGAACAACAACATGCAAGTTTCCTTTTCTTCCAATTTGATCACAACAAAAGTGGGGGAAAGGCAACGCTCTCCACCCAACCAAGACATCCAATGAAAGGAGAAGCCATCCTTCATCATTGGCCCCCGAGCCCCAACCACAATGAAATAAGAAATGGATATCAACCCATGGCAACAACAGGATTCCACAACACACAACATTCTTTCAACATGCATAATCAAATTAAAACACAGTCCAACAAAAGACAACAGTTTACAACTGCATTTGAAAACATTCAAACAGAACTCAGGCTTTATCATGCAAGCCAAAGGAGCAAGGACTATGGGGGAAGCTACTTATGCCTCCCAATGGGAATTGGGCATCCACCTATAACAAACCACCAATAAAATTCACCACACATATCCTTATGCCCCCCACAATCCCTCCTTATGCCCCCCACAAAGTAAGAAATGCAAGCTATTTCTTTTCCATGGTGGATCCCAAACCCAAACTCCCTCCACAAGAATATGATGCCACTGGCATTCCCTTATGCCCCCCCCACATGAATTACCCATAGCCTTCTCCTACACCATCCCTATGGCAGTCTACCCAAATAGCCAACAAATACACAAAACATACACCATTCATACATACACAAAATAAATAACAACATAAAGAGAAGAGCTAAGCTCCTACCTCTCCATGGTAGCTTTTGTTTCCAAACAACAAGCTCTCAATGCCAAGAACACAGTCCCAAAACAGCAATGCCAAGTATGAAATTATCTCCAATCTCCTCCAAAATCCACAAGAGCTCCAAACAGCAAAAATGCGCCCCAAAGAAGTATGCAAAATGATTCAACAACCCAAAACAAACAAAGAGTTTGAATTTTATAGAAGAGGGAAGAGAAGAGGATGATGTGGATCCATGTAGGATGCCACATCACACATCCTCAACTCCAATCACAAAAGACAAAATTTCATTCTCCCAAGCACAATAAAGAGGTGGGTGAAAATATGACAAATTACTTGCACACTCCAAAAAGCCCACACCCCAAAGGACTGCAAATTTAAAACATGAAGAAAGTGCAATTAAAACATGCAACATGATTAATAAAAATGCATTAAAAAGGGATAAAATCAACCCTCCAACCATAGGTATGGTTGGTAAATAGCTTTAAGAGGCATGGGACAAGTTTTACTTGTCCCACAAGCCTCCAAAAACAGCCCCCAAGGACAAATTCGAATTTCCAAGGAGGTGGAGTGTTTCATACTCCAAAATCTGACTTACACAACTCTTACACAAACTTACACATCCCTTACATATTTAATACAAAGAGCCAACAACTTCCATTATTACTTTCCCATATCCCAATTTGATTTATTTAACTTTTAACCATATGTTTTCTCACATTAATCTACCACAATTTAATTAAATAAAAGAAAGGGACACATTACTAATAAAATACATACAACAATAATAAAGGAAACCACATTAATAAAATACACAAAACCCATGGTCACATTTAAAGGTGATCCCCCCCATGGGAATCCCTAACAACAAAAAACACAACACAATAAAACAAGTTGCCATGGTGACCTTGTTGAATTCACCTAGAATTCCATTGTGGTTGGTCTCCAATCCCCCGATGTTTGTTGTGATATTTTAAACTGCAAAAACACAAATACCTCCTTCAACCTCGTGGCCATATCAGAACATCCAACATGATATAAATATAATCACAAAATCATCTAAATATGTGAATCACAACAACATCAAAGTAATTTAACAAAATCACTTACAATTTATATCAACAACATCAAAGTAACAACTATATCATCATCATATAATGTCCATTTTCTAGGTCTACTCACAATATCTACAACTCACATTCCTGAACAAAATTCACAATATATCCATGTCAAATAGTATATCATCATCCACATATGAGTGTCTCTAATAATCATCGTGCATCATAACCAAATCAAGATCACAATAATCCATGATCAAATATCTAACATCATACTAAATCAAAGCATAATAATGTCCATAATGTAAACAACAATATCAAAATAAGCATCAAAAGGTGTCAAAGGGAAGTGGGCACTACATCCCCCTCCCCTTAGACTCGACTTCCTCCTGGAAGTCACTGGAACAAATGTGGAAACTGAACTCGTAATAAGGTAGCATCCTCCCATGTAGCTGCAGTCTCATCATATCTGTCCCACTGCACCCGAACCTGATCAACCTCTCTGCCTCGAAGGCCCAGGGTCCTATGATCTAGGATGTGAATGGGCTCCACCATCACCTGCCCCTAATCCTGTACCTGCAATGATGTCCAATCCAACACATGAGAAGGATCTGTAATATATCTCCTAAGAACTGAAACATGAAAAACATCATGTATGCGAGACAAGCTGGGTGGCAATGCTAGATGGTAGGCCAAAGGGCCGATACACTCCAAGATCTCAAAAGGACCAATGAATCTAGGAGCTAACTTAGAACCTTTTCCATAATGGATAGGGATCTTGTGTGGCCTGACACAAAGGAACACCTTCATGCCCACATCAAAACTATGGTCGATCCTATGCTGATCTGCATACTTCTTCTTCCTGTCTTGTGCCTCCTGTAATCTCTTCCTGATCAACACCACCTGCTGCTCCATGTCCTATAAAAGAGATGGTCCAAGAGATACTTTGTCCTCTAACCTGTCCCAGCTAAGAGGTGTCCTGCACTCTCTACCATACAAATCCTGAAAAGGAGCCATGCCTATAGAACTCTTGAAACTATTATTGTAGGAAAACTCCACTAAGTACAGGTACTCCTCCCATTTAGACTGCTGATCCATCACATACATCCTGAGCATGTCCTCTAAAATCTGATTCACCCACTCAGTTCTGTCCATCTGTCTTAGGGTGATATGCTGTGCTGAAGTTGATTCTCATCCCGAGGACATACTGCATGGTAGTCCAGAAATGTGAAGTGTACAAAGGATCACGGTCACAAATGATCTTCTGCAGAATCCCGTGCAACCTGACAATCTCATCCAAATATACTCGTGCCACTGCTCTAGTTGTATAAGTGGTCTTCACTAGAGAAAAGTGAGCCACTTTTGTCAATTTATCAACCGTGACCATGATGGCGTCGTGGTGATATCTCGACATTGGTAGCCCAACAATGAAATCCATGGAAATGGTGTCCCACTTCCATTCTGGTATAGCATGAGGATAAAGAAGGCCAGCTGGATGCTGATGCTCAGACCTTAACTCTCTAGCACTCTAAACATCGTGACATGAACTGGGCCACGTCTCTATGAAGTCCTCTCCAATGATACAACTGTCTCAAGGTGGCGTGCATCTTCTTCACCCTGGGATGGGCTGAATAGGGTGCACGATGTGCCTCTACCAAGATGTCCTGCCTCAAGCCTCCATCTCTAGGAACATATATCTGGCCTCTGTGCCTGAGAAGACCATCTACCTCTAAAGAAAAACCATCAAAATTCCCCTTAAGGGGTCTCTGAGACTCGATCTCTACTCGTACTGCAATGTAGAAGCTATCAAGAGGAAGCTGCTGAAGAATCCTGCTCCGTAAATCTGTGCTCACTGAGGTGGCCATAGCCACATGTCTCCATCTACTGAGAGCATCTACTACCACATTCTCCTTCCCCTTCACATGCTCTATCTCCATGTCATACTCACAAAGAAACTCCATCCAACGCCGCTGACGAGCATTGAGATTGGGCTGCGTGAAGAGGTGATGAAGACTCAAGCGATCTATCCTGAGTGTGAATCTTCTGCCAAGAAGAAAGTGCCTCCATCAAACCAAGGCATGCAAAACTACCGCAAGCTCAAGATCATGAGTCAGATAATTAAGCTCATAATCCTTGAGTTTGCGAGACTCAAAAGCCACTACTCTGCCCTCCTGCATCAACACACCTCCAAGCCCTACTAAAGAAGCATCTGTGCAAATAAAGAACTCACCCTGTGGATCTGACACTACAAGAATAGGTGCTGTAGTGAGGCACTCCTTTAGTGTCTTGAAGGCCTGCTCACATCTGTCTGACCAAAAAAAACTTCTTCCCTTTCCTCTGAAGGGAAGTGATAGGGTGTGCAATCTGAGAGAAGTCCTGAACAAATCTCTGGTAGTAACCTGCTAATCCCATGAAGCTGTGCACCTCAGTCACTATAGTGGGTGTTGGCCAATCCATAATGGCTCTAATCTTGGAAGGATCGACTGGTGATACCTTCCCCAGAAATGATATGACCCAAATACTGCACCTCTGTCTGAAAGAATGCACACTTCTCCAAGTTCCTGTAAAGTTGCTACTCACAAAGACACTGAAGAACCTGGTGAAGGTGCCCCTCATGCTCCTCATGCATATGTGAGTATATCAAAATGTCATCTAGGAAGATGAGCACGAAGCGATCTAAGAAGGTCCTGAATACCCCATTCATCAAACTCATGAACACTGCGGGGGCATTAGTCAAACCAAAAGGCACCACTGTGAACTCATAGTGCCCATATCTCATGCAGAAGGTGGTCTTATGAATGTCCACCTCCAAAATCCTCAGCTGATGGTAGCCTGACTTAAGATCAATCTTAGAGAAAATTGTGGCTCCCTTCATCTGATCAAACAAGTCATCAATACATGGAAGGGGATAACGATTCTTGATCATTACCTTATTTAGCTGGAGGTAATCAATACACAACCGCAAGGATCCATCCTTCTTCTTCACAAAGATCACCAATGCACCCCAAGGGGATACACTAGGATGGATAAGGCATTTCTCCAAAAGGCCCTCAAGCTGTAACTTGAGCTCACAGAGCTCTGGGGTGGTCATCCGATAAGGTGCTCGTGAGATAGGCTCTGCTCCAGGAACTAGATCTATATGAAAATCAATCTCACATGGGGGTGGTAACCCTGGTAGCTCCCCTGGAAAGACATCTACAAACTCTCTCAAAATGGGATGATCATCTAGCGATGGTCCACTAGACCCATCCTCTGATCTGTCACTGACTGTAATAGCATACATCTGACAACCCCATCACACACACCACTTAAGCTACATAGTGGAGATGGTGTGAATAGAAACGGGTCTCCTGACCCCTGATATCACCGACTCAACCCCCAAATCATCTACACAAGATATAGTCTTGTGGTAACAATCCATCCTGGCCCTATGTGCAGATAACCAATCCATACCCAAAATGACTCCATACGAGCCCAAAGGAAGGATACAAAGATCTGAGGTAGTGGTGAAAGGTCCCAAATCCACTACACACTCCTTAACTAAGGAGTCTACAGAGATCTTGGCTCCAGAAGCCATCTCAACATCCCAACTAAGACCCTACCTAACTACCACCAGCCTACATCGCTCTACTAAAGATGGTGTAATGAAAGAATCAGAAGAACCAGAATCAAACAATACAGAGGTAGGAATACCACCAATGCTACCTGTGGTCTCAATGACTGTGCTCTGATGCTCTGCCTGGTGGTTCTCAACCACTGCATAAATCCTGTGGCTGCGTCCCATGTCACCAACCGTAGGCTCGGAGATCTGTGTCTTACCCTTGTTATTAGGGTTCTGTGGGCAATCTCTCCAAAAGTGTCTAGTAACTCCACAACCAAAACATCCTCCTGATCCTCCCCAATGAGTAGCACCTCCAGTAGGTGCCCTAGAAGTTTGTGGCATGGATCCTGATGATCTGGCTGTAGTCTGCTGAGGTCTCTACTGGCGAGCTCCCACTGACTGAGCTCTAGGTCCACCCTGTGTCCTGATGGGACCCCTAGGAGGAGGCCCCATACTTTGACCTCTCTATGCATCAGCTCTCTATGGAGGTCTATGAGGTGGGCGGGACTTACTGCTACTACTTGTGGCCTAAAGGATGACTGTGCTAAACCCTAGCCAACATGAGGAAGAGGTATTGACCCCCTTGATCTACTATCCTACATCTACTAGATGCGGCTTCCGAATCGGTCTGTATCTTGCTTGGTCTTCCCCTGAGTCTCCTATGCTATATAGGCCTTCTCAATGGCCTCAACTAATGTCTGTGGACAATGGATCCGAACCACACCTCCAATGTCTAAATTCAGGCCCCAGATGAACTTGTGAATCCGCACCTGCTCATCCTACATGTACTCAACATACTGGAGTAGATCCAGAAACCTACTCTCATACTCTACTACTGAAAGAGATGCCTGTCGGAGGTCATGGAACTCATCGATCCTCTGCTGTATGAACCTCCGTGACAAATATCTGCTCCTGAATCTCTCCTCAAATAGCTCCCAGGTCACTATCTCAGAATCTACATGGAGCTTTTGCTCCTCTGTCCTCCACCATACTCCTGCTCCATCCCTTAGTAGATGGATCACAACACGAGCTTTCGTGTTGCTAGAACAAGGACAAAGCTTGAAGCAACTGCTCAAGCTCACTAGCCAGGCCTCTGTTTGAAATCCACCCATGTCACCCGAGTAATGTGAGGGTCAAAGCTTCAAGATCTCCCTGATGTGATTTATAGTTGTGGTCTGACGGCCTCTAGGTCTCTCTGCACACTCATCCCTAAGCCTAGGGCTCTGAGACCTCTCTCTACGCTCTGAAACTCGGTCACCCTGTCCCCTTTGTGGTGACTCTTCCCTGGCTGACTCTGCATGGGAGTTCTCTCCTCTATGCTCCTCACTGGGTGGAGGAGATACCTGACCCCCAATGGAAGCGGCTTTATCCTAGCTAGCTGCATGTCCTCCTCCTAATCCTTCATGTAAAATGACATTGAGATCCTGAAGAGTCTATAAAATCTGGGGTAGGATAGCTACTAAACCTTAATATGATGGTGGTGGTGGTGGTGGTAAGCCTGAGTCTATGTGAAAATTACCTCAACCCCGTCTGTGCTTCCTGCACAGACCAAAGCAAGAGTTAGTTCATTTTCCTAAGTTTTATTCAATTTCCATGTTTACTAAAATATGTAATTTCTAAACTAAGTTATTTTTTTCTAGATTAAAAAAAATGTGCTAGGTTTAAGTTTCATGTCCCAAGTTTTCTAGTGTGCCCAATGGTCCAAGATTTTGAACCACTGCTCTGATACCAAGTGTGATGCCCGTTAAAACAACCCACTTGAGACCCAAGAAACAACCTAGGGTTAGTTAGGAAAATTATGGAATAGTTTTTTTTTGAAGTGTCTACAACCATGTTGTAAGACAGTAGTTGACACTAACAAGTTTCAGAACAAGATTAATCTACTAGAACATACTTTTCTTTTATTACAATTATTAGAGATCACAAGGTCCAAATTTTAGGGTTAGAAGTTTCAGTTAGGTTCAGGGGGTAAATTATTACCATACCCACTCTCTAATAGGCTCAGAGTTTCAACTTGATTTTTATTACACTTAACACATTCAAAAATTCCCTAAACCATTCCCATTGGATAGGAAAATTTTCTCACCTTTCCGATGATATAAAGAAGTCCTCCTAACTCCTTGTAAAACTCCAGTTATGGATCGGTGGGCCTTGGGAGTCAAATTTTCCCCCAAGGGGACACGTGTTGAGTGGGGAAGAAGACCCTTTGTCGGGTTGGTGGGTCGCGGGGTGGTGTTGATATTTTATTCTTGTGCGGGAGGAAAATCCAAATTGTGCCACATGCCTGCGGGTCTGCCAGGGACACATGGCACTCATATAGCCAGGCGGGGGAGAAAGTGAGTGAAGGGCGGGGCTGCAGAAGAGTTTGGGAGATTTTGCCAAGGGGAAGATAAGGGGAAAAAGGCATGCGCGGGTCCGTGTGTCCGTGGAGGGGATTACTCCAAGGCGTGGGCAAGAGTGCGGGGCCATGGGGGTCCCTTTAAAAATTTTCCAAAACAAAAATTAAAAAAAAATAGAAAGGTCGCGAGGGTTCCGCCCCCTCTGCTATCACCCCCCCATGCTGCCACGTGGCAGCCTGTGATTGGCCGTGGATGGCGGGGAAAAAGGTAAAATTTTCCCAAAATTTTTAAAATGTCCAAGGGAGTAGATGATGCCACGCCTTCTCTGTTTCCCCGTGAGGATACATGGAAGCCTCTGATTGGGTGCGGAATGGCGAAGGAAATTTTAAAAATTTTCCCCAAGAATTTTTCTAAATTTTTTTTTCTAAGGATTTTTCAATGGGAAAATTTCGGGCCACGGGCCCGTCAGGGAAATTTTTCTCAAATTTTTCCGCCAAGGTAGGAAAACATCAGAGGGCCATAACTTTGGCTAGGAACCTCAATTTTTGATAAACAAGGACTTTCTGGAAAGTTCTCAATGCCCTCTTTGCACAGAAATCATAAATTTTACATTTTGATAAAGTTTGAGTTATCAATTTTATGAAAATGTTCTGCATGATTTTAAACAACCAACTGGTAAATTTTAACTTATAAAATTTATTCAATTTGGTCTCCTCCTTCACTCAACATGCCAAACAGACATGGAGGATTGTTCTAGGAAGGATTTAGGATGTTTTAGGAAGGTAATTTTACTTGTTTGATGTCCAATTTGCATTTTTCCAACAATTGACACAAAACGACTGTAAAAAGGTATGGGCTCGATTTTGCAATGTTCTAAATTGTTTTCTTAAGTGTTTATGTCAATTTGAGTTCATTGATGTCATAGCATGCTAAATTTTAACATTTCCAACTTGGTTATTATGTGCAGGCCCGAACTGTACATTTTAATTAAATTTATTTCCCAGTTTTAAAAATTTACAATGAGATCAAATTAAAAGAGGTCCATCTAACTTTTCATCATTCAAGTATGGCATTTCATTTCTAATCTAATCTAATACATTCAGTTATTTTAAACAAACCATTATAAATCAAAATGCAATACTGAATTCCATTTTACACATTTCCAAAGATACAAATTACTGCATTATTTCCACGTACATTTCTTCTTTTCAAACAGAGATCTAAATATCTCTTTTTCCATACAATAAAACATTGAATTTATTCCATGCTAACCTTAAACGTTTTCCTTCTTCAATCAAAAATTAAAATAAGAATCCAGTTTCTATCTTCTCCCGATATCACATATTTTAAACAAGGTAGAATATCACCATTTCCATACAGCAATGTAATTTGACAAGGTAGTGCAATATTTTATTGATTTCAATTATACAACTTTACATCTCTCAATGTTTGAATGCAAAAAACCAATTTCTATTTCTTTCTTTCCAATAAATAGAACAAAATGTAAATATCTCTCACAATTCGAGTATGCAACTTTCATAACCAATTACATACATCATTTCTTCACATAATACATTACAATTTCATCCACTTCAAAGTTAGAAATGTTATAACAAAATAAATTTCACAAGGGGCTGGCAAAACTGTCTTCTTATGCTCTAGAACAACAACATGCAAGTTTCCTTTTTCTTCCAATTTGATCACAACAAAAGTGGGGGAAAGGCAATGCTCTCCACCCAACCAAAACATCCAATGAAAGGAGAAGCCATCCTTAATCATTGGCCCCTGAGCCCCAACCACAATGTAATAAGAAATGAATATCAACCCATGGAAATAATAGGCTTCCACAACACACAACATTCTTTCAACATGCATATTTCAATATAAAAGATAGTCTAAACAAAAACAACAGTTTACAACTGCATTTGAAAACATTCAAATAGAAATCAGGCTTGATCATACAAGCCAAAGGAGTAAGGACTATGGGGGAAGCTACTTATGCCTCCTAATGGGAATTGGGCATCCATCTATAACAAATTGCCAATAAAATTCACCAAACATATCCTTATGCCCCCCACAATCCCTCCTTATGCCCGCCACATATTTCCTTATGCCCCCCACAAAGTAAGAAATGCAAGCTATTTCTTTTCCATGGTGGATCCCAAAGCCAAACTCCCTCCACAAGATATGATGCCACTGGCATTCCCTTATGCCCCCCACAAGAATTCTCCTACACCATCCCTATGGTAGTCTACCCAACCAGCCAACAAATACACAAAAACATGCACCATTCATACATATACAAAAGAAATAACAACATAAGAGAAGAGCTAAAATCCTACCTCTCCATGGTAGCTTTTGTTTCCAAACAACAAGTTCTCAATGCCAAGAACACAGTCCCAAAAAATAAATACCAAGTATGAAATTATTTCCAATCTCCTCCAATATCCACAAGAGCTCTAAACAGCAAAAATGCACCCCAAAGAAGTATGCAAAATGATTCAACAACCCAAAATAAGCAAAGAGTTTGAATTTTATAGAAGAGGGAAGAGAAGAGGATGATGCGGATCCATGTAGGATGCCACATCACACATCCTCAACTCCTACACAAAATACAAATTTTCATTCTCCAAGGCATAATAAAGAGGTGGGTGAAAATATGACAAATTTACTTGCACACTCCAAAAATCCTACACCCCAAAGGACTGCAAATTTAAAACATGAAGGAAGTGCAATTAAAACATGCAACACGAATAATACAAATGCATTAAAAAGGGATCAAATCAACCCTCCAACCATATGTATGGTTGGTAAATATCTTTAAGAGGCATGGGACAAGTTTTACTTGTCCCACAAGCCTCCAAAAACATCCCCCAAGGACAAATTCGAATTTCTAAGGAGGTGGAGTCTTTCATACTCCAAAATCTGACTTACACAACTTTTACACAAACTTACACATCCCTTACATATTTAATACAAGAGCCAAAAACTTCCATTATTACTTTCCCATTTCCCAAATTTAATTTATTTATCTTTTAACCATATGTTTTCTCACATTAATCTACCACAATTTAATTAATTAAAAGAAAGGAACACATCACTAATAAAATACATAGAAACAATAAACACATCACTAATAAAATACATAGAAACAATAAATAAAATAAAGAGGTGGGTGAAAATATGAAAAATTTACTTGCACACTCCAAAAATCCTACACCCCAAAGGACTGCAAATTTAAAACATGAAGGAAGTGCAATTAAAACATGCAACACGACTAATACAAATGCATTAAAAAGGGATCAAATCAACCCTCCAACCATATGTATGGTTGGTAAATATCTTTAAGAGGCATGGGACAAGTTTTACTTGTCCCACAAGCCTCCAAAAACATCCCCCAAGGACAAATTCGAATTTCTAAGGAGGTGGAGTCTTTCATACTCCAAAATCTGACTTACACAACTTTTACACAAACTTACACATCCCTTACATATTTAATACAAGAGCCAAAAACTTCCATTATTACTTTCCCATTTCCCAAATTTAATTTATTTATCTTTTAACCATATGTTTTCTCACATTAATCTACCACAATTTAATTAATTAAAAGAAAGGAACACATCACTAATAAAATACATAGAAACAATAAATAAAATTTAACCATATTAATAATTACACAAAACCCATGGTCACATCTAAAGGTGATTGCCCCCCTCATGGGAATCCCTAACAAAACACAACAAAACAACTAACAAAACACAACAAAACAAGTTGCTATGGTGACCATGTTGAATTCATCTAGAATTCCATTGTGGTTGGTTTCCAATCCCCCAATGTTTGTTGTGATTTTTAAACTGCAAAACATGAATACCTCCTTTGGCCTTGTGGCCATATCAGAACATCCAACATGATATAAATATAATCACAAAATCATCTAAATATGTGAATCACAACAATCATTAAAGTAATTTAACAAAATCATTTACAATTTATATCAACAAAATCAAAGTAACAACTATATCATCATCATATAATGTCAATTTATAAGTCTACTCACAATATCCAAAATCACATGTCAAGTATTATATTATCATCCACATATGAGTGTCTCTAATAATCATCGTGCATCATAACCAAATCAAGATCACAATAATCCATGATCAAATATCTAAGATCATACTAAATCAAAGTATAATAATGTCCATAACATTAACAACAGTATCAAATAAGCATCAAAAGGTGTCAAAGGGAAGTGGGCGTTACAATGATCACTAGGATAGGAGTTAAAAGTTTTATTTTGTTGAGTGTGTTGATGTTTGGGGATTTTTTGTTGTTTTTGTAAATGTTTGCGATTTTTGGCTATTTGAGTGTTTTAGATTTTTTATTTTTTGAATGTTTTGAGTTTTTTATTTTTTGAATGTTTTCGATTTTGGATTATTTACATGTTTTGGATTTCTATTATAGTCAATGAAATTTAGTGTGATGATCTAAGACCCACCTAATCATATATAAGCACGTAAAATATTATGAAGATCAAGGGATGGATATGGGTGAAAATACATAGTATGAAAGATGATAAATGTCATACATACAAGAAACAAGGGACATAAACCAATTTGGGATGATACTGTAAGATGGATAGGATGAAGGAGCTATATAAGTGGGTGTTCCAAAATTCCCTCAGCACAAGAGGTATGTATAGATGAATCAAGAATATAAAATTGTCAAATGAACCACATTCATGGGTTCTTTAAGCTCTTGGTCATCTTGAGTAGATAACTTATATGCATCTAATTTGAATTTTACAGTGATAAGATAAGGAACCAACCAATTTGGCTCCAAATTTCCTTTCTTATCTTAATATTTCGTTGTATTTTTTTATTTTTTACTTTAACACAAGGTCAATGATCTCAAATTGTCTTGGTTTTATCTTCTTGTTGTATCTATGATGAACTCGATCCTAATAGAATTTTCTATGATCTAAATCATTGAGATGTTTTTCATTTAGAAGATAAAACTCAACAAGATGAGCATGTCAATATTTTTCTTCTTTGATGAAATGTTAAAGGGATATAAAGAGTTATGGGATCTCAACCTCTATAGGTAATACAAGTTTAGAGCTGTATACAAGTGAAAATGGAGTGGCTCATGTTGGAGTATAAGAGGATGTGCGATATGACCATAGGGTAGGATATATTTGTGTATGCCTATTGTGACCATGTTTGTCAATAATTTTTTTCATGATGGATTTTAGTTTTTTATTGGATGCTTCAACTTGGCCATTAGATTATGGATAATAAGGTTTGGACCAGTGAAGGAGGATGTGGAAGTGTTTGGTTAATGCTTTAAAGGTTTTATTTTTAAATGACTTATTGTTATTAGTAATAATGGAGGAAGGAATTATAAAGTAAAACATGAGGCAATTAAATATGAACTTGGATATATTAGTACCTGTGACATATGTGAGAGGGATTTCCTCTACCCATTTGGTAATATATTCTGTAACGGTGATAATGAATTTATGGCCATCAGATGAGGTGGGATTGATCTTTCCTATGAGGTCAAGCCCCCAATGGGAGAAAATAAAATGTGTAGTGATCATTTGTAAAGATTTTGAGGGTGCGTGAATGAGATTCCCATGTGTTTGGAATGCCACACACCTCTTGAAAAAATTACATGCATATGATTCCATAGCACGCTAATAGTAACATATATGTAAGATTTTATTTTCTAAGATCATGCCACAAATACCAGCATGTATCTGTTATAGAGTTTGGAGTACTTTATCTTGGTTGAGACATCCTAATAGACTCCCATTATATCGTCTTCGGTAAAGGGTTTTTGTTAAGGTATAGCTCGAAGCACGTTGTGCTAAGGATCATTTATTTTGGGAGGTCATATTTTTAGGATAAGTGTGGTCATGGATGAAAGTCAAAATATAGTGATGACAGAGATCATTCGGACTGACTATTTCATAAACCATGGCTGACTCAGGAAAATCATAGGCTAGAACCAGAAGATGTTCAATGAGAAACTTGATATGTGTTTGATGGGAATTGAACTCAAGAAGAGATCCAATAATCACCATTGCATCTGTTGATTTATTTTGTAGGCCAGGGACTTGTTCAAATGTGATTAAATGAAAATAAATATTAATTTTATCTACCATGATTTTATAAGGAATTAGTTTGTCATCTTTTACTTGATATTCATTTGTGACTTGTTTAATGTTTATCATTGAAAACTGTCAACTCATTGAGATTCCATGATAGCCAATTTCAATCCAAATATGAGTGCTTTGTACTTTATAATATTGCTTGTATAGGGGAAGGCCAAACAAAAATATATTAGGATAACATTTCCATTCAATTTGATAAGTAGAATACTAGCTCTTGAGCCATGAACATTACAAGATCCATAAAAACATAGAGTCTAAGAAGCTACTGTATCAATATACAAGAATTCTTCATCTAAAAAATTTGAAGTGAAGAGGTTCCAATCCTGGTAGAGGTACCACATCTAGTTGATCTTCATGTGTTCGTCCTTTTATATATTTTAACTAATGAACTCTATATGAAATTCACTAGGAAAAACAACCCAATTTGACATTTTGCCTATGAGAATAAATCTAAATAGTAGACACTTGAGTGGTTCTACTTTTGCAATGAGATTTGTGGTATGGTCGAGTCAGTAATGACGTAGCTTGTGGGATGTGAATGCCACTACTAAACACACCTTCTCAACTTGAGAATATTTAAGTTTATGGTCAATGGGAGTTCTAATGAGATAATAAACTTCCTATTCTTATCCCTTATCATTGTTTTGTGCTAACAATGCTACTATTGCATACTTTGTGCCAGCTGTGTAAAGAAACATTGGATTGTATAAAATTGGTGGTATGAGTACTAATGGACTTGATACATATTATTTTAGTTTTTAAATATAATCCTGATATTCCTAGTTCCATCAAAATTGTACATCCTTTTTTAACAACTGATTAAAATTGTGGCACTTGTCCGCAAGTTACAAAATGAACCATATGATAGATTAGATCTTTGCTTGAAGTCCTCTTATTTATCTGAGATTTTTTGGAGGAGACATTTCCATGATAGCTTTGACCTTTGCAAGATCAACTTATATACCTCTTTGTGAAACAATGAATCCTAGGAGTTTTCCTGATGTTACACTGAACACACATTTTTTAGGATTAATCTTGACTTTGTACTTACACAATCTTTCAAAGATGCCCCTTAACACTACTGGATTATCTAATTTTGTTATTTATTTTTCTAGAATTTAATCCATATAATCTTCCCTGATGTCATGTAGTATGTTGTGAAAAATTACTGTTATTGCTCTTTGATATGTAGCACTTGCATTTTTAAGGCCAAAAGACATGACCTTATAATATAATGTTCCCCACAAATGATGAATATTGTATTATGTTGAACACCTTCAACAATTTGTATCTAATTATAGCTAGAAAATCCATCTATTAAAGAAAAAATTTCTTTACCTGTCGTTTACTCAACAATCATATCTATGTTTGGTAGTGGAAAGTAATATTTTGGAAAAGCTTTGTTGATATCACAGAAATCAGTACATATTCCAATTCTTGAAGTTTTCTTTACAACAAGTACTATGTTTGATATCCATGTTGAGTAGTCTTTTGGTTAGATGAATTCTACTTCTAAAAGTTTTTGAAGTTCAACTTTTACAAGTAATGCAGCTTTGGGATGTATTTTTCTCAGATTTTTCTTGATGGGTTTTACATCTGGATGTACTACATGGTATTTTACCACGAGATAAGGATCTAACCCATGCATATCTTTGTATGTCCATACAAAAATGTCTTGGAATTCCATACGGAGTTCCATGAATTCTACTTTTTCTTTTTCTGTAAGACTAGCTCATGTGTGTCGATGTTGATGTCAATTATTTCCTCAACCAACATTTTGGATGTGTCTTTTTCTAGAAAAGATGCCATAGGTTAATGTAAATCATTAGTTTTATATGAATTATAGTCCCCTCTCTCTAGTGCCTCAAAAATGTTTTCACTAGGAGATACATTCCTTTTCTTTTTATTATTTTTCATTTTTTTGATTTTGTGTTTCTCGAATAGTGCCTTGGCAATATTTTCACTATGGTAGATTTTATTTTTCATTTTTGTTTTGATTTTTACTTTTTTGCGGACAAGGGTACTCTAGTTCTTCACTAAAACAAGTAGTTGCATCTAGGTGGATATCAAATACCTTCTTGTGTTCAGAAAGGAGGATGAGATCCCAAGTCTCAAGAAATTATTCAATGGCCTCATCATTTTGAAAGAGATCCATGAAGACGTGATGCAATTGATCCTGACTTATAATGGTAGGATAGACAAGGTAGAAGTCAGTGGTATTAATGAATTTTTTTTAATAAATAGGTTTATTGCTGTAAGGTTATCGAATATGCTATGTGTAGAACCTATCTTGTCATTAGAGTCAGTGTCCTCACCACTAGTTGAGATATCGAGTAGTACTTGTTAAGTTTGAAATGTATGGAAACCAAGACTACATTGATAAATATTTTCTATGTAAGATACCAGATAGAGATGTCCTTTTTCATTTTTTCCAAGTCATTTTCCTTTCCACTACATGTTTTTTTAAAAATTTTGTGTACTTTATTATATCTAGATTATTTGTAACAAGAATTAAATCCATAATCATATAGCCAAGATCCTGAAGAACCCCGAATGTGTTATTCACCAAGATATCCAAACCATTTCCACACATATTTACCAAAATTATAGATATGAGAAATTTTGATGTGGGGAGAATTAGATTAACCATAGCTACATGGGGATAATAGTAGTTGGATGATGTGGAGGGAATTTTGGAGTTCATATTCTATGATACCTTTGTTGATGATTTCCAGTATAGGTAGAGAATAAGAAGTATATGGTTGAAGTTTCATCAAGACCTCATGGTTAATGCAATTTTCATTTGTAAATGGGATAAGGCAGGGAAACAAGGATTTATTCACATAAGGGTAATAATGTTTGTGCTTATGTCTTCTTTATAAAAGTTTATACTATTCAAAAGGTTTAACTTCCATACATAATGTACATTCCTTGCCTTCATAAGGAAAATGTATGCATTGATGGAAGGTAGAAGGGACGACTTACATTTCATGAAACCATTGTTGGCCAAGGAGAATGTTATAAGATGTTTCCACATCCATAACATGAAAAAACATGTCCAAGGTTTAAGGTCTAACTTTTATTGTTAAGGAGATGGTACCTACGAATTTTCTTTCACTATTTTCATAACCACAAATTGTAATGACATTAGTTCCTAGACTTTATTTAGTGTAACCAAGACAGCTCAATAATTTCATGGAGAAAATATTCAATGCAGCTCTGTTATCAATAAGAACTCATTTTATCTTATGATGTGTTGTGAATTCTTTGATTTAAAAGGAATTTTTATTGATAATATTAGGATTCAAGAGGTCATGAGGACCAAATGATAAAATCAGATTATTCGGTGACAAGTTTGTGATTAAGGCTTGGAATTATTAGAAGTTAATATCGTTAGGAACATGTTTCTTATGGAGTGCATGAGTAAGGATACCTTGGAGTGTGGGTGATTTTTTAATTACTTCCATGAGGGAAATTTGTGTTTATGTCTTCTCTAACTATTTGATTATATCATATGAATCAGATGAAAACTTTACATTTGATGACTATTGTAGAATAGTAGTGAACTTAGGATTGGAAGTTTATTATGGTGTTGTGTTTGTGGAGGGTTGATTAGCAATAGGTACCAAAACTTGTTTCTATCTCATTTTCACACACAAGTAGGCATGTTAAATTTGATGGTAGCCATAGTGTTAGGCATATGATCTAATAATGAAATGATAGAAACAAACTTAACATTGTTTGATGTTTGGCCTTTATCTTTAGCATTATTTTTTTACCATGCTTAGGGAAGGGGTCCGGGAAGAACTTTAAATTCTCATTTGGTGTTTTATTATTAGATTGAATTTTGATTTCAATGTATCACTTATCAATTAAATCTTGGATATAGTGACATAGTATTACACAATGATCCATATGATGGCCACGTATGCAATGGTAGTCACAATATTCATTTTACTTATACCATGTAGGTTTGGGTCACCCTTCTTCAAAGGGTCATGTAAACGGATAGGTCACTATTTTAGAACTTGCTAATTGATGGATTATACTTGAAAGACTTTCTCTGAGAGGTGTGAATTTTCATTGTTTGACCTCATGCGGAGTAGTTTCATTATTAGAGAGGATTAGGGGTTGTTTATTTGATTTTCCCGGTTTGTTTGATTGTTGATTAGTTGGGTTTTATATGTTTTGAATGTGGTAAGAATAAATGATCATGTCAGTCACAAAATTTTGTGGTTGAAAAACTTGGATTTATCATGATTTTGATGATTGGAGTTGTTATTATTTGATTGATCTTTTGAAGGTGTCTTCATTAGGCCATTAGCGATGAGAGCCCTCTCAATTTTTTGTCCTCTTTCTATGACTTCCTCAATTTTTTTCAATCAATGAATTTACATTTGAAATGATAATTTTCAATTAAGATTGGGAATGAAGATACTAACTAATTTTTCTCAGGTATGAGAAAGGGAATAAACTTGCAATCCCCCGTCATCATTAAAGAAACAACACAAACTTTCATTTTTCCTTTGCTTTGTGTTGTAAAGGCCCATAATTGTGACTTTATAATCTAATTTGAACAAGAAGTGTTTGAATTTTTTTTAGAAAGATATGTGAAGGTGGTGATTAATCCATTTGGAATGTGTAAAAACTAGTCCAAAGCTTTACATCCTAAAATTTTAGGAAATAGGCGCAAGAGAAAAATGTCGTTATATACCACTTCTTGGCATGCCGTGAAAAATTATTTTACATGCTCTCTCAGATCATGTTTACCTTTGTATTTTTTGAATTTGGGTGTTTTGAAAGATTTGGGAAAAGATACACATAACATGTACTCATCAAAAGGGTAAGGATATAATTCGTCAAAGTTAAATTGGTTGATATGTTTTTGTAATATCATTAGAGTTTCTTTCATACTCTTTCATTCTTGTGTGAATGGGTTGTTTGGTTGAGGAGTGTCCATGGTTACATCATTTTCATGAGTAGATTTGTGTTCTTCCTCATTTTTTGGATTTTGGGTTTTTATAATTTGGTGTGTTAGCTCTTTGATTTTTTCTAACAATTATTCTTTTAATGACTTAGATATAGCGGTTGATTTGTGATTTTTGTGCTAGACTCAGGTTTTTTTAACAAATGCTCTAAGTTTTCATGCCCAAAATTTTAAGGTAGCTTTGCTCTCATTTCTAGGAGGCAAAAAAGGTATTGATTCTTGTTATTCCTTAGAAGGTCATTGATAGCTTCTTGTTCATTTTATGATATTTTGGGTTGTTATTCATTGTATTTTTCTTCAAAACCATATTTACCAAAGGGGTTGAATATATCAAGCTCTTCATTGGTATTAGAGATTTTTCTACACGTAACAAACATTATTCTAAAGGTAAATACCTAAAGTGAAAAGTTTGTTTGGTAGGTGTAAGCTAAAAGGTTGATAATAGTGATTTTTTAATCTTGTTTTGCTATATTGATGTGATAAAAAACGTAGTTTTAGATTGGATTCTATTTAAAACTGTTTTGATTAGATTGGATTTGGTTTTACTTAAATTTTAAATAGCGTGAATATCCAAAGTATGAGGTTTGATTTGGGTGAATTCAATATGCTTAAATTTGGATAAAGTGAATATCCATTGTATAAGACTCAATGTGATTTAATATACTTAATATGTGATTAAAGTGAATATCCAACATATAAGGTTTTGATTTGGTTTTTGGCTTATTAAATGCTTTAAATTGAATAAAGTGAGTATGCAATGTATAAGGATTCTTGATTTAGTTTGATTTTATTTGGTTTACTTAATACTTGGATAAAGTGAATACCCATTATATAAGATTTTTGGTTTAATAAAATCAGATGTGCTTAAACTTGGATAAAGTGAATATCCAATGTATAAGACTTAGATCATGGTTCGATTGGATTCGCTTAAGACTAGGTTTTTTAGTGAAATCAAAGACCAAGACTTAAATGGTTTGATTTGACATGGAATTGAATATCCAAAGGGGGTATAGATTTAAATTTTAATAGGATTTTTTTGGATTGGATTTTGACTACAAGTATTCAAGGTGAAAGATGTAGATTTCAATAGGATCTGTTTATGATTTTGAGTTGAATAAAGTGAATTTATAATGATATAAAAGGTTTTATTTTGAGAAAATTTGTATTTTTGGACGTGAATGTCCAAAGGGATAATTTTTTTGTTTTTTGTTTGTTTTAGTATAACACAAGTTCTAAGTTCCAAAGAGATTTTGAAAAGATAGTTTTGATTTTTGGCTAGGATATACTTTTTGTTTGTAGAACACAACCTAAAATTTTAAACTACAATGTAAAAAAAGTGTAAAGAGGTATTTGTATAAAATAAGTTTTATGATAGTACTTTGATAGAACCTTATTTGTTTACAAGAAAAAAACATAAAGTGTAAGTTTTGCAGAAAATTTTGGCTTTAAGAGGTAAAATCCACATAAAGTTTTATGAATATTGCAAAATATAAGAATACTATGAATGCGTGGATGCAAGCTCTTATCTCTCTAAATAGATGCATATTTCAATATATCTTAGTATTGATATACCAAACATGTACGGGGATAGAAATGGTATGAGGAGACCTTAGGATACTGAAACAAACTCACCTAATCATTACTAACTCACTTAGAGGAGTAAATCACCACGTCCAATGCATAAGATTTATGAAAAGGTGGAAAGGTGATGGTGGAATGGTGCGAATGGTTTCCTTATTACTCCCCAAAGAATTATAGGGATTATGCCAAAAAATTCATTATTACAACTATATTAGGTGATACTCATAGTAACCCCCATCATGGCATTATTATAAACAATGTTTGAGACTAAGTCTTAAGTGTAATCTAATGCAAAATGTTTCGGTGTGTGGTGGTGAAATCCACATCATTAGTGTAGTTTAATTGGTGATGAAATCCACATCCACTATGCATAAATACAAATGTATGAGATGGTTACAAACAAGGTTCTTTCTAACTTAAAAATTGTAAATGAAAAACGTAATTGATAAGAAAAAAAAGAAATTGTACCTTTTAAGTTTTTCAACAATTTTCAAATTTCTTTGGCTAAGGGAACCTGCAGGCACATGAGTTAGAAGTTTGTTGCTTGATTTGGTAATATGAAAATCCTTTTAAACGAAGTAATACTGTATAAGAAATATTAATAGTTTTTGCTGCAAAACTGAGTGATTTAGATATAATAAAAATAACTTCTAGCATTTCTAATCCTCAAGTTCACCCGAAGTCACAAAAGAAGAACATACGTGGTTTGGTTGTGATAAAATTTAAACTAGAAAGAAATCATAATCACTTTTTATTTTCAATATTGTAAAAAGGACACGAGAGAAGAACATACACGATATGGATTATAAAAGTAAAATTCCATGATTAATTAAAAAAAATTACTAACAAAATCACTTTCACTTTTGATTCTCAAGATCACTCGAAGGCACAAGAAAAGAGCATACATAGGTTTGATTGAAATCAAAAGTGATTAAGTACTTAGAAAATGAAAGTTAAAAATAAGCTTAAACGAAGTAAAAACGTTAGAAAAATGACTAAAGGAAATGTAGGTTCTATTATTTAGTCTAAAGATACTGAAAATAATAGGAAAAATGCTATAAAAATAAAAGAGAATGATTTCCTTGAATTCTAGAAAACTATACAAAAATTAAATTTTACATAGTAAAAACGCAAGTAACAGAAAAAAGGCACACTTAATTGTGATGAAAACATAGTTCAAAGAAATGTAGACACACCTTGGATGCATGGAGACACACTTTGGATACACACAAATGCACTCAACACCAAAAAAAACAAACTTCCTGTCATGGAAACACATATTTGGACATGTATAGAGAAAAATAGCTAAAATAACAGATTAAATGATAGCGTAGTTAATAAAACACAAAGACAAAAATAAAAAATAACAGAAAACACAGAGACAAAAATAGATTTACACGGAAGTGCATCCAATGTCACGCAGACACAGATCGGATCATGCAGATATAGGTTGTGTAACAGAGTCACATATAGGGGCACACAAACACACTTTTCTTCACAAGAAATGCAAATGCATTTGATTCCATGGAAACACAAGGTACATGTAGTTGCACAAAACAAAAATGAAATTCAGCCAAAACAACTGGTGTTTTAGAATTGTTCACAAAACAACTCACTAAAATACCTACAAAATTTTCAGAAGCCTACAAACACTTCAAACAATATGAAAAATATGTTATATTGAAAAAAACAAGTAAAAATGTGTGGCTGTCCCATAGAGCGTGCCAAAATTTAAATAAGAGAAAAATACATAATGGAAGAAAAAAAGCAATAAAATGCAAATGAGATCCTTCCTTCGTGTTTCTTTGCAACCTCATATGCAATGGATAAAGCATGGAGTGAAGTACCAAAATGGTTGAATCTCTTATATGGATTGTATTGTGGATGCTCCAAATATAACTCCAAATGGAAGTATGCTTGTGCTACAAGTAAATGGATGAATGATGAACTTAATTTATGATTTTTTGATCAAATGGGTAGTCTAACGACATATGGATTTGAGTGGAAATTTGATAGAGTCAGAATGAAAATGCCTTAAGCTTCCAAAGATGGAATTGTAAGGAGATGAACCTCTTATTTATAATTGAAGTCCAAAGGTCATGGATTGATGATCAATATTTGATTGAGTTGCAGGTGAATGAATGCATTTTCGTAGTTTAACATGTTGATTTGGTCTGTACAATTGGCTTGTTTAAATAAGAATTAAAGAGGATTTTAATTTGAACAGTTGGCTCTTGTATTCTTCAATTGTATGTGTGATTTAGCTCCCTCATTTGTAGGGTTCTAGAACTTGAGTGAGCGAGCTAGTGAAGTGGAGATACGTGGATATTTAGTTTTTAGTTTATTTAAATAGCTAAGGAGTGCATAACACATGCTTTATAGGTTGTAGAATTAATTAATTAATTCTAATAGAATGTGGATGAATAATGATCCAAATAGTAATGTGTAAAGAGTATTATATATTTTTAGGGTGTCTACACTGATATTGTAAAATTAATGTTAGAATTTAATTAATCAAAACAAACTCCTATATCTACCATTTACATCCTTAGTGTACTTAACTCACTAACCTTAGATATCTTAATCTAAAAAGGGTATAAAATATCTAGAATTGTGACTATAAATTTAACTGGTATGGAGCCATAAAACCTTTCCTTGAGCATGGCATGGTTTATTCATGATATGTATTATTTTGGACCAATGGGAATTGGTGCTCTATAAATTTTAAATTTCATTGGTGGCCTATAAATATATTTCACTATTTGATGCTAGTGTTTGGAAATATGCGACACATCTTATAACGATCTACAATATATGAAACACTAGATCCCAACATTAGCACTCATGAACATGCTTAGTTAAAAAAAGGAGATAAATATATGTGGTGGAGTTAGACCAACCTTATTGGTCAACTATTAATGATCTAATCTAGAAATTGCACTACATCCCCTCGAAGGCAAGAGGAAACTCAATGTGTTCACCTAGTGTATGTGCAATTGTGTATGCAAATATAAACCAACCCCTCTTACCCTTGTGTACACATAAATATAAAAAGTGTAACAAAAAATAAAATAGAATGTACTCCTCACAATTGTGATATAGTGTGTTATGATTGAAAATTTTATATTGATTCTCTTGACCCTTATGAAATTTGACAATGCTTAGTAATGGCTTAACCTTGCTTAACTTTTCTTTAGGAAATTTGAGGGCTTATAGATGGGGAAACTAGACCCTTGAACCTAGTTTGGATGGTTTAAACCTAAGTAGTGGCTACTCTTATAAATATGGTGCTATTTTAGGAATGTTTAGGAAATCCTTGTGTGCTTCAAGAGTGTATTTTACATTGAGTTATCTTGAAAGTTTGAGGTGATTTTAATAAGTGTATTATAATGTCTTATATAGGATTCATAGGTTAAATTTCACATTAAATCCAAACTACAATATATGAACATAGCAACACAAATATTTCAAATTGGAAAGATGGCCATTTGGTGGTAGGATATGGACCGCTAGGCATGGGATAAAACCATTAAATGGTTTTGTCTAATATATGCGATTCCATATAGGTAATTCATGGGGGTTGGATCATATTTTGGTCAAGATTAATAATAGTGATATAATACTTTGGATAAACGTAACTAAGCCTATGAATGACTGAACAATGCATGTAGTAAAGCAAGTCATGTAAGAGAGAGAGAGATAGGTCATTTGGGCTTAATATGTGTGCATAATTCATGCTTAAGATGCAAGGGAAAAGTTTTCATTTCTAAATGATAAATTTCCAAATTTAGATGTATTAATTCCCCCCTTTAATTATGAAATAAAAATTACGCACTTAAAGGAAAATATACTTGAGTGTTCACACAAACTTTTTCTTCAGTTAGAGTTGTCAAATTTTCTTAGGTGTTTACATGCTCAATGTTGAAACCTACAACATTGAGTGCAGTCAATGTCCATAAAAAGGAATTAAACTATAAATTAAATTTATAAACATATATTCATAAATTTGAAAGTCAAAATTACATTTATAATATGCTAAAAAATAAACACGAGAGCATGGAAGGAATACACCAGTTCTCTTTACTGAGGGAGAGGCTCCCATATTTTTAAAACCTAAAGATTTATATTTGAACTAAATTTCTTAAAGTTTGGGGAAAGTTAGTGCCTAATTTTGCTAAAGGATATGTTGGATTTAGAGTGGAATTGAATGCCGCTTGACCTAACTCCACAAGGAAAGGTGCCATAGTAATTTTTTCCCAAGGACCCCAAAAGAAGGAAGACCACTACAAAGTTTTCTAGTCACCTTGATATCTCCAAAAAAAGTGAGATGAGGGATGCCACAAGATTTTCTAGTCACCTTGATTTCTTCTTATCCCATGGACCACACCACTATAGATAGATTTAGGCCCAAGCGTAAAATTACATAAATTCAAAAGGGAATGACTGGTCTCATGCCCCCACCATGTGATGTAATTATGAGTATAATATATGTAATGGTGAATATAGAAAATGGATAAGAAGGCCTATACCCCCATCCCTTGTATTGAAATTGTTCATGAGTCATGCAATGGTGAAAAGGATTGAAGTAATCAAACCCTCCACATTATGTACCAAAAGGTAGTAAACCTTAATTTGATATGTGTTATCTATCCCTACACTTGTATTAGAAACTTGTAACTATATTTTAAAATCTAAGAATTCTATAATATTATGGAAATATGCCCCATGGAAAAAACATCCATCCTAGACAATAACGTCTAGAAATTTCATCCCCAGTGGATATTTCTATACCTATGTGAAATTTATGTTTTTTCTATGTTAAAATAGATTCCTAAGTATCTATACCATATTTCATTCAAAATGTGAGTTTTGAATTTTGTTTGTGTGTATGATGTGCATAAATATCCATGTGATAAACCCCACTAAATTCCTCCTCTTTTAAGGCAAGTACGATGTGTAAATAAAACACTCATATAAAAAGAAATGATGTATATCCATGTTAGATGTATCTAATAGTATGTGTTGGATCACATGTAGGGATATCTTGGGTGGCCACCATTTATATATTATTCTTGCAAGGGATGTGCACACTAGAAACTATGGTACACAAAGATACCAAAGAAGTAAGAAAACAATTACAACAAGAAATCATGTATAATAATAATAAATGCAGGGGAAAAAAAACATACAAGTACATAATCAATGTCACTTATGTTAGTCACATCAAAGTAATGAAGATGCAAACAAGGGTCACAACAATATCACAAGACATGTAAACTAAAGGCTATAGTAAACATAAATAGATTCAAGAATACAAGTAATGTAGCATATAAGTACACAAACAATATCACATTCATTAAACACATCAAAATAAAAGAGGCATAACCAAGGGATACCAAAGTGTTGCAAGACATGCATAATAAAGGTCATAATACACATACATAGAAGAAATCATACAAATAATCTAGTATGGTAAATAATATCCTAGAGGAAAATAGATCAAGATAAGATAGATCTTTACAAGACACATGTGTTATCCATATTAGTTTGAAAAATAATGTATACACAATATAAAAAATTGGGCATAATGAGGTAGTGAAAGTAACTGTATTGAAACAAAATCACGTGAATAGTGTAGGAGATTCCCTTGAATTAACAATGCCATTGGGAAAATCTTAGGCTAACACATGCCATAATGTAGAAACTATGTGTCTTGTATCAAACTCAAAATATCTCATGAATGCACATGTGTAAAAACTATATGGAAAATATTTATATATCAAACTACATGAAAAATAAAATATGTAAAGTAACAATCCAACTAATCAAGTAATATGTAAGTCTTAATTTTGTATTTTTATAAATATTTGAATGTTTTATATATATTTTTGATTATTTGAATTTTTCTATATTTTTAAAATAGTTTTATCAAGTATAATATTGATGTAAATGCATGATGTGATTCATAAGCTAACCAAAAAAGGGATTCTTGATCACTCTAAGATCTAAGGATGTACTTTTAAATGCTGATTGAGTATTAATTAATTGCACATTTGGATTTTTAGTATCACAAATACATGTGTTATTATTTTTACTTGATTATCTTGTAAAATATATTTTTATCTTTATAAAACCATTTAAATTTAGGAATCTACAATTGTTAATTAAGAGACCATCCTCTCTGAGAAACATCTTTCATATATATTTTCAGACCAATATGTCTTGAGCAGGACCATCATCGGTGATAAAAAACCTTATTATATCAATTAATCAGAGGAGGAGAGGGAGATCTATTAGAGTATCATGATATAATTCCATTTTCTTCGAGTAATTTGAGTTTCTAATCTACCACACAAAAAATAATTGTCACAATGTCCATTGACTACATGATGCTTATTAAAAGGTCAACATTTTTCATGCTCAAGTCAATGAGGAGGATGATGAACATTGGATGGTAACTGAATTGGATGATTATTAAGTAGGATAAATAAGATGTCATGTGGATTATTGTGAGATTTATCAAAATAAAGAGGTTTCTTCCTTAATGAATCATGTTCCCTTGTAAGATCTTTAGGTTTAGTAGTAGTCTGATATAAAGCATTACTGTGATGTAAAACATTAACTTGTTCCAAATTAGAAGATGAGTCAATCATAACACTAGTATCAGGTTCCATAGTAGTGTAGTCACTAAATCATGCACTTACTATGTACATATATCCTTTAAATATGTTATTTATATGCATGATTCCTAAGCAAGAGAATCACTCATTAACAAGTGCTTTAACATTGATTTTATCCTTTTCATCTTTATTGCTTGTTGTTTTCTGATTTGCAACTTATGGTTTTACATACTAATTGACATATTTCTCAACTTTAATTTCACTATTTTACCTTTTCAGTGCTCTATACAGAATCACCCATTAGGGACAAGAGGACTTGGGCGCTGCTATCCCCTCTAGGTACTTCTGTCCACTTTCTCTCTTTTTTCTAATTTTCAGATGTTACTTTTTTATTGTCTTTGGTTATCACTCGTAGTCAGTGTTTCACTTGTTAATGAAAAAACTTAAACAAAGGAATTATATATATACATGAATTATTTAACTCCATTATGAGGCAAACATTCAAGAGGCATACACATCTAAAAGGAGCTAATATTTTCTATCCACTACATCAAGGAATGCATGATTCGCTAGATAAGAGGGTCTATTCTGAACTCCATACCACACATTTTGCATTGGGAAAAAATAGTTATAACATGTTATTATTTATGTGGCTAACGCTAGGTAATCCTAACTCAAGGGACACTATTTCAATCACAAATAAACTAGAACTACATTGAGTTTAAAATGTAGTGCACTCTATTTCACTGATAAGTTACGTACATATGAGAAAAACAGATAGGGTAAGGGTGAGGAGGAATACCTGTGAATGAAGGTGGAAGTAGAGTGCACGTGATTCTGACGTCCCGATCCAGTGCTGATTACGAGAACTTTCGTTATGCTAGGAGGAACTACCTATGAATGCAAAACAATACCACAAGAGGAATATTAAACAATATATGTCAAAGGACTACCTAATATGTGTTAGATCTGAGAAGTGTGATACTTCATAGATGGCTGTCAATCCACTGTTTAATATAATTTAATGCAAGAAATAACATAAGTAAATGACATCCTATTGTAGTTGATATGATTTAGGTGTCTCATTCAAGTAAAATAAACAAATCTAATCTTGACAGGCTAGGTTATGATCAGACTCCGGAAGTTAGACAGGTGAAAAAGGTAGTTTGGGACATGTTAGGGTCAAGTTTTGAGAGGTTTGGGTTATTTGGGTGAATGTTACAAGGTTGTTGTTACATGTAGATATTAACCAGATATACAGAGACCATGATGTCAGTCTGGTATGACTGATTCTAGTTGAGATGATAGCCGATGACAGTTTAGGTTAACCGGCATCGGTAGGGTTGGGCTGATAGAAAACTCAATAAAGTTTGGTTTTGATGATTCTATGTGATTACATAGAGAATAGATAGAGAATGTTGAGGTTGATGAAAGTGCTAGGAATACTCAGAGATGTCTATAGTATGGCATGGAGAGTATGGGAATTTGTATGTGGCTTAGGTGGGAGGATTGACATGAAGGTGAGGGGTGATGAGATGCAAAGGAGACTAGGACTCCCAAACAGAGATAAAGAAATTGATCTAAATAAATATGGAAAGATGAAAATTGAAATGCACTTACTTGTAATTATAGGCCTAGTGGTTTGATAGAGGTGGTGGTTGATCCATGGAACTAGTGTTTAGTGTCTATGACTATGCTTCCTGGAACATGCTACTATGAATTCTTAACCTTCATATCAGTCTTGGTGTTAGTTCAGGATGTCTAGATGTGCAAGAGTGCTCTGGTGTGTGCTTTCATGTAGATATCTCTCTTCTCCAAAAACTTGAATAACTATTCCAACCTCTCTAACAAGGTTACCAAAGTAAATATATGGTAACCAGTGATGGTTTAGGGTGATCGACGTCGGTTTAGGGTTGATCGACATTGGTTGAGGAGGGAAATCCTAGGTTGCCAAAAATAGCAGATCTTGGCTATCTTTTGGCTAGTTCTGTCCGTTGTTGCGGATCCAAAATGGCATTTTATACATAAGTAAGTGTGCATGCAGTTAGAGGAAGAAAAGACATTTAGTGTTAGGGTTAGACTAAATATCAGTTAGTTATGGTAAGTAGATATTGAGTCCTAGTTAAAAGGAAACATACTAAGAATAGGTCTATGATGAGGTGTTTAGGTGGTGTAATGGGGTGAGGTGTCTAGGTGAGGTGGAAATTAATTTTATCAAGGTATCTATTAATGAATATTGTGAGAATGGGCATTAATTTAATTGTAGGTAATTAAATTAATATACATGTGGGGTGAAGGGGGAGTGTGACCCAAATTTGGTTTCTACATTTTGCCCCTTTTTATCGTGTAGCTTTTAGTGGTAAGTGATGTTGAAAAAAACAAGGAAGTGATTGCCCCATATGTGGGTGAAGGTGATCCCTCCTAAAATGAGGAACTGACTGATGATGTTATAAAGAATCGGTGAGTGGTCTTGACAAATGTGTAATTGGTGGAGGTAGGTAGGGAAGGGTATGAGTATTAGGGGAAAGGATGATGGTCTAGTTGGGAAATAGGTAATAGGCCAGGGTCAAATTAGGTAATGGTTAATAAAAACCAAATGCACACACATGTATAGACTACAACACATTACCAGGTTGAAGAGCTTGTAAAATCTACATCGTCCAAGGTTGATAGGTTTATACAAACAAGGGTGAATTGTGTCAAGTACCCAAGGTATAGGATATGGTCCGGATAAACAACGTAGGTCAGGTGCAGGAATGTTTAGGTATGGTCCGGTACACCCAAGGTTTGGTTGGGATAAATGACATGACAATAGACAAGGTATGGTTGTTAAGCTAAAATAACATAGGTAACAACATCGCAAGGTATAACGAGTACATAAATTCAAAGGTCACACTAAGTAGGTAAGATCCAGGTAAATAGTTCGTGGCGCAGGTAAGGCCAATGATATAGGTAAAATAACAAATCCCAAGATGCAAATACAAAAATATGAGGGGTAGTTTGGGTACTTGTAGGTAGGTTGTCCATAAGTGTGGGTGAGGTAAAAGGACATCAAGCAAGTGAGGAAGTGAGCTCAAAATGGAAAAAATGGGGTAAACTGGGTAATAACAGGTGATCGATGTCGGTTAAAACTTAACCAACGTCAGTTTTGGTATGATCTGACATTAGTCATGGTGGGTTAGGGTTAATAAAAAGGAAAATTCCACTTTTTACAAAATCATTTTTCATTTTCCAATTGTAGAAAATGATAGAAGAGAGGTGGAAATTTGGAAAGTGACAGAACGAGACAAAGAGCTAAGTTGGCAAGTCTTGTAGTGGGTGAGTGGCATTCTGGTAGGTGGGTTGACGAGATTAGGTCGAGTGAATTCAACTGGTGGTGCAAGGTGGGGAGTTTATTTGCTTATGGTAGAGGCAGGAGAGGGTTTGTGCTGGACCACCGAGTGTAATGGCCAAAAATACTACCACTCCGATGACACCAAGATGAGGTACGATTCTATCTAATTTATGCATTTGTTGTTGAAATAGTTTGTTGAAATCTGGTGGGGTTGAAATGTGTTTAGGTAGGGAGTTTAATTGGAATTTGTAAGTAAAATGAATGGAATGGGGGTGGGTGAGAAGTCCAATGTATGGTAAATAGGGAGGAATGAAGCTAAAGAAGGTTTTGGTAAGATAGGGTATCTGTTTTTTAGGGTGAATTTGTTAATTTTTTGAAAACTATGGTAGGAATTTGTAGAATTTTTATGTCATGACAGTGACCAATGATGGTCAAGGGTTGGCCAATGTTGGTTGAGTATTAGGTGACTGATATCAGTCAATGATGGACTGATGATAGTCAATAGTGACTGATTTCAGTCTTCTCTAGGGGAATATATGTCAATAAATGACGATCAGGGTGCGAAGAAAGAGAGGCAATGACGATATAAAGGCATATTTAGTGAGAATGGGTAGGGTACTGAGGTACAAATGGTATGAGTTGAGGGATGTCAACGGTGGGATGGGGGAAAAGGGTTAGTGTTTAGGGTTGCGATGTGGTTAACAGGGTAGTAAGTAGTAAGGGTCTTGGGAATATGTTGGTTGCGTTAAGAGATATTTTGGGTATGGTCACCAGGCTTAAAAAGTGCCAATGGTTTGTTGGATGCAGGCTAAGGACTAGCTACGGATGAGGGACAAAGTAGGAGACATATTAGACCATCCTGAACATTAGATGGGTCAATGATTGATGTCTTTGTCCTATTGTCAATTTGATTATTATTGATATATACCAGCCTGCGTGTTGATGATAATGAGGATGTACATGATATTTCACACATATTTTAGAGATTTTTGATCATAGGGGGTCAGCTTGCATGCCAAAGATGGTGAGACTGTGTATGATATTTTTGAGATACTTATATTATTTTAGGCATCATTGTACCCAGCTGTATGGATACATGGAATTTCGTAGTGATATAGACCGATGACTCATTTATTAGATGGATGATGTACTTGTGTTTTTAAATTTCTATTGTTATTTTTATATGGCATGGAAACTAGGTGGATCAGGCATGGTGGAGTTAGGTCATTTAGGCATGGTTGAGTTACCGGTCAATTAGGACATGTTAGTCAGGTCGGTTTATGTATTGTTGAGTTAGGTCCTATTACAGGTCATGATGGAGTCTTGTTTTTAATTTTGATTTATTTTCCAAGCCTGCATGCCGATAACAGTGAGGCTGAATACATGATGAGTTATATGAGATGTTATGGTGATAAATTTATAAAATATTTAATATGCAGGGAAGATGGTGAAATGATTGATATGAGATGTTTTTAGATGATTGTGATAACATGGTATCATATGTATAGTTGATGGATACACAAACTTTCCAAGTGTTATATAAAAAATGGAAATTTATTGGACGGATGATGAATTTGTAGTTTTGAAAATAAGTGGGTAAAATGGGTATTTGCTAAGAGTGGCCAAGCTAACATCTAAGAGCCCCATGCCCTCTAAGAATGTTGGACCTACATAGCCGGTAATGAAAAGGGGCCTCAGGATGATGTAGTTCTACCATAAGAGAGGTAAGAATAGGTATGAGGTAGAGGAATGGTTTAGGTAGATTTTAGGCATGATTGAGTGTAGGTTATACGCATGGTTGAGTCTAGGTGAATGATGGAAGTCTTTTAAAATGTAGGTTTTAATGGTCTAGTCTATGTATAGGGTAATCAATAAGTAATGGAATAGGTGAATGGTAAGAGGTGGTAAAAAAGAGCCACCTAATTGATAAGAACCCTAATGAGTCTATCATACCAAAGATTGGCTTATGAGCATGAGACCCTAAAGGCATTGCATAATGGAATTTTCTAAGGGTGAAGAAAGTCACATGATCACGAAATTTTGTAGTTACAGAAAGTCCCTTGAGCAGATAGAAAATTAGTGTGAAAATATAATGAAGTGAAAATGGGTGGTTTAGCGTAACTTAGTGTACGAAAACATGTTTACCTAGCAAGAAACCCATGATAAAAAATAAGCAAGTTCATGACGAAAAAGTTATCATTTTCTTTTGTTGTTTTTTTTATAGAATGATCGATGTGGGAAGTCTATATGGGATGAGTATATTATCTTCTTGAGGTCTTTGTTAAGTTGATCAATATGGGAGGTATATGAATATGTTATTTTGTTTATGTAAGGATAGTCTCTTTTCATGATAGACTATGTGCAGTATGGTAAGCTTTGTATAGCTGTCCTTTGGGGGAGCAGTCTATTTATAATGGCGAGATAGAGAGAAGAGATGTCACTTTTGGGGAAGTCATCTTTTTGCTAGATGTTTGACTCAAGGAGTTGAATCCCATTTGGATTTTGGACGTTTAAGTCATTGAATAGACTATAGAGGAAGATTAAGTTTTTGTTTAGAAGACAAAGCCATAGCACAGAGAGGTTACCTATGAAAGAGATGGTTTCAAGTGATGAATGACCATGGAATTCCATCTTTGAAAAAGATGAAATGTATCCATGAGAATCATGCCATGAGTAGAGTTGTGGTGCTCATATTGAAGATAAGGATGAAAGGTGACATATAATCACATGATTCTTATTTAGTCATTGATCCTCAAAACATGTAACATGGAAGGTGAATGACGCTCAAGGGATGAGCGGTAAATAACTAGAAGGTGATATAGGACTGGATTTCAACAATAAAATGGTCTAAGATGAAAGGCATTGATGGGTTCAGGTTTGGATTTACCTTCGAGTGAAGACAAATGATAAGCACCTGATCCATAGGTATGAGTAACGACATAGGGTCCAAGCCAATTAGGAGAAATTTTTCCCCATTTACTTTTCTCTTCTTTAGTTACATGTTGATTTTTATTCAGGACGAGTTCGCCGACCTGGAAGGTTCATTCATTGACATGCTTATCATAGGCACGTTTGATATGTTTTTGGTAGATTTAGAGATGATCAAGAGTATTGAGATGACATTCATCTAATAACTCAAGTTGTGTTAAACAGTCTTGGCGAAAGTCATCATCGTTAAGCATGTCTTGTAGTGATATGCAGAGAGATGGAATATGGACTTCAAGAGGCAAGAAAACCTTAGTATCTATAGACCAGAGAGAAAGGTGTGGCAGCAGTCAAAGTGCAAATACTAGTGCGGTAATCCCATAAGGTGTAAAGGAATGTGCATATGCCAATCCTTCCCCGTATCATCAACTACTTTCATAATAATTTTGTTTAAGGTTTTATTGGTTGATTCTGCTTTCCCATTTATTTGTGGAAAATAAGGTGATGAGAAATTGATTTGAATGCCAAAAGTGTCGCAAATATTTTGTAGGGTTTTATTTTTGAATTACTTTTTGATATCAGTGATGAGGCGGTGAGGGAATCCAAAATGACAAATGATGTGATGGTTGATGAATTCACAATTTTTTCTTAGGTCTTGTAGAAATGAGGGGGATGGCTTCTACCCATTCAGTGTAGTTTTCAGTAGTGGTTATAATCCATTGGTGGCATTGTGAAGAATGAGGATTGATCTCTACATCAAGATCCAAACCCCATTAAGAGAAAGGCCAAAGGTCTCGTGTGACCTTTAAGACATGACTAGGTGTGTGATGAAGATTATCATATTGTTGACATTTCACACAATTTTTGACATAGTCACAACAATCACGGTTTAGGGTTGGCCAATAATAGCCGAGGTGAAGAATGCATTTAGTAACAACTAAGCCACTAAAGTGACCTCCACAAATTCCATCATGAACTTCCTTGATGGTGTAAAGAATTTTCAAACTTGTAAGGCATCGTAAGAGAATACCATCGAAGCTACATTTATAAAGAAGACCACCCATGATGACATAACAAGAGACATATTTAAGAAATGTGCATTGTCCATTATGAGTGATATTAGAAGGTAGAATGGAAAGGGAAAGGTAGTCTATAAACTACTTATACTAAAGGTCATGTGGTTCAGATGTAATAGTTCCAATGTAGTTGACATCTTGAGATAAATAATAGGGTGATTGTAACCTTTGTATTATGACAAATATTTTTGAGTTGGCAGGAAAAGTAGGTATTTGAGAAGCCAGGTAGGACATGGTATCCAAAAATTTATTAGTAGAACGTGGGGTGGTTTGAAGTTCGTAATGATCAAAGGTAGTCAAAAGTATGTCGACATGACATTTGTACCTTTGGAGTATTTCATTATGACACTGGTATATACCATTGACTTGGTTTACAACTAGTTGGGAATCACCAAAGATATTAATTGATTTAATATCTAGGGTGATGGAAATTTGAAGACCTAATATGAGTGCTTCATATTTGACGATGTTGTTAGTGCAATAAAATCTATTTTGAAAGATAAAGGCATAAGTTCACCATCAAGAGGAATGAGGATAACACCTACACCACCTCCATGTTGAAATTTAGAACTATCAAAGAATAAGGTCATCGGGTAGATGGTATCATCAAACAAGAGGGTAGAAATGGATTCATCCGAAAAATCGAAGTTAGAGGGTTGATCTCTAGAAAGAGGTGTGTCTATAAGTTGGTTAGCAATGGCTTGGCCTTTGACATATTTTTGATGGATGAATTCTAGATCAAGTTCTACAAGAAGCGTAAGCAGACATGCATTATGTTGATGTTGGTAGGGTTTGGTGTATATGTAATTTATGGGATCAGTGTTAGTGATGACAAAGGTTTTGTGCTTGAGTAGGTAATGACGAAGTTTAGTGGTGACAAAAACTAAGGCTAATTAAAGTTTCTCAAAATGGGTGTACCTAGTTTCGTAGTCCAAAAGGCTATGACTTATGTAATAAATTGCTTGTTCTTTGTGCTGCTTGTCACAATGAGTGAGAATAGAACATAAGGAATGGTTTGTAGCAGAAATGTATAGGTAAAAGGGTCAGTCATCTTTAGGGGGAATGATCACCGTGGTTGAAGAAGGTATTGTTTTAAGGAATCAAATGATTTTTGGCATTCATCATCCCATTTGAATGAGACTTACTTTTTGAGAAGATGATAAAATGGTTGATAATGGTCGAAAAGTTGTGAAATAAACTGATGGATAGATTACATCTTACCTTACAAACTTCAAAGTTGACAGAGATTAGTAGGTGGAGGAATTTCGAGAATAGCCTTTACTTTAGCAGGATCAGCTTCTATACCACACAAAGAAATGATGAAACTAAGGAGTTTTCTTGAAAGTACCACGAAGACACACTTCTTAGGTTGAAGGGGAACACAATACTTGTTAAGGATGTTAAATATGACCTTAAGGACTTTCAAGTGTTTGGCTTGATGTTTGGATTTGGTGAGAAGGTCATCTACGTAATCTTCTAATATGTGATGCATTATGTCATGAAAGATATAAGTCATGGCTCCGTGATATGTAGCACCAACATTTTAAAGGCCAAACGGAATGACTCAATAGTAGAAGGTCCCGTAAGGGGTGATGAAGGAAGTTTGGTGTTGATATTTTGGTGTGAGTAATATTTGATTATAACCTAAGAAACCATCCATGAGTGATAACATCTCATGGCCGGTGGTGAGATCAACCAGTTGGTCAATGCCTAGTAGAGGAAACTCATCTTTAGGGAAAGCTAAGTTGAGGTCGTGGAAATCCATGTAAATGTAGAGTCCCCCTATCACTTTTTTGATAGGAATGATGTTAGAAATCCATTAGGGATAGTCAATAGGTAGGATGAAGGAAACCCAGAGAAGTTGCTGAATTTATTCTTTGACAAGAAAGGAAATGCAAGGATGCATTTTCTACAGCTTCTGTTTTATGGGTTTGACATCAAGAATGGTTATGATATTATGGACCGCGATGTTTGGGTTGATATCGGGCATATCAACATAGGACCAAGCAAAAACATTGCTACTATCCCAGAGGAAAGAAGTAAAAGCTTCATGTTCAGTAGCATATAAAGATTGGCCTATCTTTAGAATGTGCGGGTCATCCTGATTGGTAATGTTGATTTCGATGGTCAATTCATTTAATATGGTTTACATCTCAGAAGGTAATGACCGATGAATATAAGAATTTTCCACACCAAGGTAGGTGAGTATAAACTTATAGTCCTGACATTGAACACCATTAATATAAGGTGTATCGTCATTGATCATATCAAGATATAGGAAGGGAAAAGAATAAGGAGCCTTGCCATCATGTTGATAAGTCAGAGGTCCTAGGGAAATTGTGTTCACAAAAAAAAAGTTAGGAGGAATAGATTCAGGATCTATGTACTCCGTGGGTGAAGGTGGTGACATTGGTGAATGGGGTGGAGAAGGTTTATCTTCCTTAATGAGGTCAATGCGGGCCTTCTTGGAAGATGGTGCGGAAAATCCAATGCCAGTACAATTTTTGTGTTTACAGGTGGTACATGGAATAGCGGTATGACGAACTTGTTTGTAAAAACTGAAACCAAATCCTTTCTATGCACAATAGTGAAGGAAAGTGTGGACAAAGTGGCAGTTAGTAAGATATTGGAGGTCAGATGAAAAGGGTCATGTTTGGGATGGAGGTTCGGGTGAATAAGTGACAGCATCAAGTCCCCCATACGCTAAGTTAGTGTGAAGGTGGGGAGAACCATAAGGAAAAACCTCTCCTATGTGATAGTCATAACAAGGGTGTTGGCGTAGGTTTTTATACTCTTACGGAGTGAGGAACGTGTTAATATTGTAGAGGCTGTACTCCTCTAGAGTGAGACATTGAAAACATCCTTCTAAGGGATTGATAGTTGATATGAGGGTAGCAGGGATAGATGAATCACTAGACAATTGGGTGGGAGGGGTATCGGTTGGTTGGGAAGTAGATGGGTCATTTGCAAAGGATACGTTAATAGTAGGAATAAAAGAGTTAAGTGTGGGAGAGGTGGCGGAAGCATTGGTGGATGTGACCATGGGTGAAGGAGAATTGGGGCTAGTGATAGATGCCTTTGCTGGTACAAGGACATCATTAGGTCCGTACAACATCTTACATGTTTTGAATGGTGATGGGTTAGCTGGGATGGTATAGTTATGCCCTTTATGTTCAAATTTTACACAACGGTGTAAAGTTAAAGGAACACAACCCATGCCATGAATCTAAGGTTGGCTGATCAACATGTTATATTAGAACTCTCCTTCTAAGACGTATAATAATTCCGTGATAGTGCGAGGGCCTACGTGAACATGAAGAATAATGGTGTCAAGGTTGGAGGTGATGGCATCATTGAAGGAGTGTAACATAACTGGGTTATTATGCATAAAATTTGAAGGGATGGGAATTTGATTGTACATGTGGGAGGAGATGATGTTAATACTAGCACGACCATCAATCATAACGTGTCATACACATATGTTATCGATATAGAAAAAAATGAAAAGGGTGGGATCAGGGTTACATCTGACTAGAGAGGTACGATCTCATCATCAGAGAAACTGAGGGTGATGACTTGATAAGTGGGCATATTGGTCATTAGGTAAAACTTTGATGGACTACAAAACCTCCATAAGGGCTTATCTATGAGATTTAGAAGTTTGGACTAGATTGTACAAAGACATCTTAAGAGGGGATTGATGTAATTGTTTTATCATTGTAAAATGGGTGACCCTGTCAAAGATAGGGTATGTGGGTCCTCGAATGGTGATTTTGGGGATGGGTGCATATGGTATATTAGGTATGGAGTTGGTTCATGGGCTAGTTTCTTTTTATTTTCCTTTGTCCTTCTGGATGCGGGTGGCAACTTGGACCATGTTAATTTGAGGGGAGGTGGTAGATGGAGAAGGTGTGGGATGAGTAATGTAATGACATGAGGGGGAAAAAACCTAATGTGGGGGAAGAGACTTCCGAAATGATTAGGGAACACTATAATTTGGGCAATGGTTTGCCTAATTATCTGATATGGACCATGTTGATTTCAAATTTTGGAGGTCGAAAAAAGGGTTATGGGGGTGGAGATGTAGGTTGTTGAAGAAGTAAGGGACGATGATGTGTGTTGACAGGTGAAGGTGGATCATGGTCCTCATCAAGAAGGTCATTGTCATCAAAATTTTATTTAGGAGGTCAAAGTTGGAGAATGGTTTTTAGAGCCTCAAAATTTTCTACATCATTCCCTAACACACGATGATAGGCAAAAATATTGGTTTCATCAAACCCTTTTGGTTTGGGTTTGAGAGGGTCGTAAGGTTGAAGTGGTGGTAATGTGATGACATTGGTTAGAATGTTGGCATAGGACCCTACCAACAGATCACAATGAGAAGTGAGTGTGGGTTTGGGTAAAGGCACAGATGATTGTGAGGGAAGAGACATTATAGAAAAAGGCATGGGTTGGACCACTAGCTTGGTAGGTGGTACTGTCTTAGGCTTCGATGGCATCCTCTTAGGTAAAGGTGTGGTAGAAGAACTAGCAATGGAATTTTTTTTGGTATAACTACCTTATTAGAAGGTAGTGGATTCTTGTCTTCGGGTTGCACCTTCTTGGGTAAAGGTGACATGGGAGTATGTGATGTAGAAGATAAAGTAGATGGTGGAAGAGGATGGATTACCCATGGGGGAAATAGAGTTGCGGTGGAAGTGGTTGGTAGAGGATGGATGAATGGTATGGGTTGAAGTAGTATAAGAAATGTTGGGGTTATAGTAATTGGTGGAGGTATAGGTGGTAATAAATGCATGGGTGTGAGTGAGGGTGTTTTTCATGTGGGTAAATGAGGTGTAACGAAGGATCATGATGAAGCAGGAATTTGGTTCACTTTTGACTATCCTTGGGTAGGAGACTGTTTGGCCAAGGTTGATGGATAGGGCCCTAGGATGGACGGAAGAGGTGAAGGTGACAAAGGTGTGGTATGTGAGACTAGTGTATGTGGCCTAAAAGGTTGGGTATTCCTTTTAGGTGGAGGAATAATTTTGGTGCGGGTTTGGGAAGATGTGGTTGAATCTAATTTGACAGGTGGATGGGTAAGGCTTGACATCAACATGACACCCAAGGTAGTGATCATTCAAGATATAGGAAAAGATAGGTGTGGGTAGGTTCTTAGGCATTGGAATGGTTTTAGTCATGGGTAAAGGTTCAGATGTAGGTAGATGGGATGAGGAAGAAGCCGTTTTGATAGGCATGGTCAATGTCGATCTAGTTGTTAGAAATACCTTTGGGTAGATAGTGGAAGTATGCTCAGGCAACATTTGCATTTGAGTCGAAAAGGGAAGTGGAAGATTTCCCCAGAGCATGGAATTATCAATGTAATCCAAGTGATCAGCCAGCCATGAAAACAAGACTTCTGTAAGAGGAGGTGCAATTGGTTTGGTGGAAATCCTTGTAAAATATGTTTGTGAGACAAGAAATTGGCTAGCCTCAAACTCTTTGGGTAAAAGAGCTAAGATCAAGTCAACAAAGTCCTGGGATGATGTGAAAGAATTTCCCCTAACAGGTAGTGACATGTCTGAAGAATCTCCCATGGGTAGGATATATGGTAAGTGGGGTGAGGTAGACTTCTCCCTTGGTGGAGGAGAAGGTGATGATGATTCTCCTATGGATGGGAGAGTTAATACTGTTGACTGTTTGGTAGGTTGCAAGGTAGATGGTGGAATGAAATCAGCAGAAAATGTGGGTTCCTTCGTGAGAGTAGGGGGAGATTCAGGGACTCCTCTGTAGGTGAAGGAGTAGAAGATGTATGCTCCTATATGGGTAGAGGAGAACGTGTAAGAATTTATTCAATAGACACAATAGATGGAATTTGAGGAACGACCAGTACGATATCAAAAACCAGATGGAATTCATGGACATTGCTATCACTGGATGAAGGTTCACTATTTTGATTAGATGATGGTTTATGGTTAGGGAATGAATTCTTAATGATGTGTGAATTTTGATTTTTGGGTGAATTCGGGTTGTCCACGATGAGTTCTCCATTATCTATCATCTCTTGGAAAATGTTCTTAAAAGTTATGCAGTTACCATCACTATGGATTTTGACGCAATGATAATTACAGTAGTCATGTTTGTTATACCATGCAAGCATATGACAAGAAGGATCAAAACAACTATGAGGTTTCATGGGAGGAAGTGTAATGGCTCCATCTTTAAGAATATTTTCCAAGACTGAAGAATAGGGCTCTACAATTGATGTTTACTTCCACTACTCTAGCTAGAATTGAAAGGTCTAGATAGGGAAAATATTGGAAGAAGGTTTGGCTTGATTAGAAGGATGAGACGGACCAGATTTTAGGACTACCATGTTGGTAGATCCTTTTGCTTTTGAATAATTATTTTGGGGTTTTGAAGATGAAGAATAATTATTTTATTTGAATGGGGAGTTCTTGTTTTGTAATTAGATTTTCTTTTCTTCAATGGCACGAATTTCCAGATTTCATGCCATGATGAATGCTTCATCGAAGGTTAAGAAGGTTTGTACCTGTAGAGTTGGTAAGATGCGTATAATACAAGCTCTAGTGAACAACTCAATAAGCTCAACTTGAGGTAACTGGAACATCAATTGGTTGATAAGAATTCACCAGTGAGAAATGAAATATGTGATAGATTTGTCATCATACTATCATGTCGAATATAGGTCGGTCAAGGTGACATTTTGACTATATTGATTGAGAAGTGGGATAGGAATGCTTGAGCCACTTGGTTGAAGGAGTATATGGAATGTTTAGGTAAACTACTATACCAATCTAAGGCGGGTCCCATTAGGGACTTGGGGAGTTCGCAAGAGCAAAGCATCGTCATGGGCAACTAGGTAGTACCCATGTTTGAGTGACCACAAGTTCTGTTGTGGGTCCACTTTACTATTGAAATGGTTGAACTTGGGCATTTCCTAATAGAAAGGGTATGGGTGAATAGGAATGGATGGATGAATAGGATCACTACAGTTTTCATCACAGGTCAAGTAGTTACGAGAGCCAGAAACTGATGCTTCTATTGTTTGCATTTTTTTCATCATCATCCTAATGAGGTCATTGGTGGGTTGTGAGGAATGGGTGCCTCCTGCAGTAAAGGGAGGTTGATGATGGGTATATGATGTGGATGGAATCCCAGTATATGAGGGTACCAAATAAACTAAATGTGAAGGGGGGATAGATATAGGTGGAATGTACCCCAAATAAATGATAGACAAGATTGGGGGTTACTGGTGATGCATGTAAATAGGTGGGGTGGTCACAATGACTCTCGTGGTAATGGTTGGTAGAGATTAAGGGATGGAAAGAACCTAGTTTTGGAACAGGGTGTGGGTTACTGACATTAGAGGTGGTTGTGATGTAACTGGTATATACAAGGAAAAGGGGGCAGATAGGGCCATGTTCAAGGAAATTGGTGAGGGAACAATTGACACCATGGGTGTAATAAACGTCATTAGGGCAGTAGTTATGGTAGAGGTGGGACCTAACTGAGAGACCATAGGGGGTAATGTGGATGAGGGAAGCACCGAGATAGTGGTAGTTGAGGTGGAAGTGGGTGCGAGGGTAGGAGGAATACATACAGGCATGTCATATATTAACTGTCATGAGGAGTCCTGGGTAGATGAGTGGGTGAGATAATATTGTAAGGCTGTAGGATTCTAATCAAGGAGTCTTGCAAACTCCTCATCTTCGGTAGAAATGGTGATAAGATGAGTTGGATCCAAAGGTGACAAGATGGAAGGAGGTGATGGGCTAGGTGGGAGTGGCTAAAGAGTAGCATGAAATATAATGGTGTTAGTTTGGTTGCGAGTCAACACCATGTGAATTAGTTTATATCAGGTTAACTATATTTTGTAGATGACACAAAAAATAATAGGAATGAAAAGGAACAGATACTAGTTGGTAAATTTGGTCAATGTTTCAATTAAGAATTAAAACAGGGAAATCGACGCCAGTTAAGATGATCGCTGATGGTTGAGGGGGACAGATGACAATTATAGTAACCAATACCAATTATTGTGGGAAAACACCAGTTTTAGCAAATGAAGCAGAACTAATGAAAAATGAAATGAGTATACTGTACTTGACAGTAATATCATAATATTGGGAATATGATGATGCCAAGATGACTTTAAATAGAAAAGAGAAGGTGATGAAAGATTTTTTGGGTAAAATAACCAAGAGAGCTGGTAACCGACACCATTCAGGTAAACCAATGATGGTCAGATGAGAATCGATGATGGTTCCTAGATTGACACTGGTTACTGTGAAATCTGAAGAAGTGAAGAAAAATGGATATTGTGAATTAAATCAGATGAAGAAACAACCCAGAAGACCTGGGGATGATGATATCAGGCCTTGACACACTCAGAAATAGTTGAAGTACTCCAACTATGATGGGGAGTGCGAAAGGAAGAAAAAATGAAGAAACGTAATCCTCACAACTCAAACTGCAATTCAGGAAGAAAGATAAGAAAAACATGTAATCATATGAGTGGATTTTATGTTACTTTAGCTTATGTTATTTAAGACTGACTTGTGAAATTTATAACATTATTTTTTGGTTAGGAAGGTGTCCTATGAATAGGTAATCTAAAGGTGAGGTTTTAGGTTATGTTTTGGTGGGGGGGTCCTTTCTCTGAGGTAATGAATGGAAAGAGAAACCAGCTGATCACCCACTATCAATCCTCTGATTGTGTGATCATTGAAAACTTCTTCCAGGTAAGGTGTTATTTAAGAAAATGTGTAAATTCAAATTTTTGTAGTTTGGAAAAGAGAGAGAAGAGAGAAATGTGCTTTCTACAAGTCAATTGTGTTAACCATCAGCTGGGCATGACTTCTAATGTATAGGTTGCCCTTAGTTTTAAATGTGAGCTAATAATGCAACATACAAAGCTGAAATGCAACAAATTTTATAACCCAAATCGATAGTTATATTTGATGAAGCAAATGATGAATAAGAGAGAGGATGATTTTCACTAATGTAGAAAGAAAGAAGAATGATTCTTTTTAAATGCACCAAAAGAAGTGTTTCATTTAGAGTAATTAAAAAAAAGGAGCAAATTACAAGAGAAGAAAATTTAGTGAATAAAAATTTAGAAAGGAAACATATAAGATGCAAACTATATGAATAGAAAGAAACCCACAAATGAGGGTCCCATCGGGCGTCCCAAAAAAATTTTCTGATAAGTTGCATACTTATGAGCAAAACAAATAGGGTAAGGGTGTGGAGGAATACCTGTGAATCAAGGTAGAAGGTATAGTGCACACATTCTAATTTCCCAATCTAGTGCTGATTGCGAGAAATTCCTTTTTTCTAGGAGGATCTACCTGTGAATGCAAAACAATACCATAAGAGGAATATTAAACAATATATGTCAATGGACTGCCTAATGTGTGCTAGATCTGATAACTGTTATACTTCCTAGATGGCTGTCAATCCACTATTTAATACAATTCAATGCAGGAAATACCATCAGTAAATGATATCCTACTATATTTGATATGATTTAAGTGTCTCATTTAATTAAAATAATAAAATATAATATGACAGGCTAGGTTATGATTAGAATCAGAAGTTAGAAAGGTGAATAAGGTGTTTGGGACAGGTCAGGTTCAAGTTTTGAGTGGTTTGGGTTATTTGGGTGAATGTTATGAGGTTGTTGTTACAAGAAGATTTACCACATACAGATATCGATGTCAGTCTAGTATGACCAATGCTAGTTGAGAGGATACTGATGACGGTTTAGGTTAACCAGTGTTGATAGGGTTGGGATGATAGAAACTCAATAAATTTTTGTTTTGATGATTCTCTGTGATTTCACAGAGAATAGAAAAAGAATGGTGAGGTTGATGACAGTGCTGGGAGTACTCAGAGATGTATGGAGTTAGGTATGGAGAGCTTAGAGGTTATAAATGGTTAGGTGGGGGGATTGATAGGAAGGTGAGGGGTGATGAGATGCAAAGGAGAGTAGGACTCCTAAATAGAGATAAAGAAACTGATCTAAATAAATATGGAAAGATGTAGATCCAAATGCACTTACTTGTACTTGCAGGCTTGGTGGTTGGATGGAGTTGGTGGTTGATCTGTGGAACTGGTGGTCAATGTCATGTCCATGCTAGGTTATGATCAGATCGATAACTTAGACAGGTGTATAAGGTGGTTGGGACATGTCATGGTCAAGTTTTGAGTGCTTTGGGTTGTTTGGGTGAATGCTACGAGGTTGTTGTTACAGGTAGATTTACTAGATATAGAGACCAATGTCGGTCTAGTATGATTGATGTCGGTTAAGAGAAACCAAATATGGTTTAGGTTAATCGGAGTTGGTAGGGTCGGGTTGATAGAAACTTAATAAAGTTTGGTTTTGATGATTCTTTCTGATTACATAGAGAATAGAAAGACAATGGTGAGGTTGACGATAGTGCTGGGAATACTCAGAGATGTTTGGAGTTGGGTATGGAGAGCTGGGAGGTTGTAAGTTTTTAGGTGGGGGGATTGATAGGAAGGTGAGGGGTGATGAGATGTAAAGGAGACTGAGACTCCTAAACAAAGATAAAGAAACTGATCTAAATAAATATGGAAAGATGCATATCCAAATGCACTTACTTGTACTTACAAGCCTGGTGGTTGGATGGAGGTAGTGGTTTATCCATGGAATTGATGGTTAGTATTGCAGCCATGCTTCCCAAAATGTTACCATGAATGCTTAGTCTTCAGATCAGTTTTGGTGCTGGTTCAGGATGTTTAGATGTGCAAGAGTGCTCTGGTGCATGCTTGCATGCAAATCTCTCTTCTCTAAAATTTGAGTAATTCTTCCAACCTCTCTAACAAGGTTACTAAAGTGAATATATGGTAACTGATGATGATTTAGGGTGAATGACATCAGTTTAGGGTTGACCAACATCAGTTAAGGTGGGATATCCTAGGTTGCCAAAAATAGAAAATCTTGGCTATCTTTTGGCTAGTTCTGTTCGTTGTTATAGATCCAAAATGGCATTTTCTGCGTAAGTGTGCATGCGGTTAGAGGAAGAATAGGAATTTAGTATAAGGTTAGACTAAGTCTCAGTTAGTTATGGTAAGTAGAGATTGAGTCCTAATTAAAAGGAAACATACTAAGAATAGGTCTATGATGAGGTGTCTAGGTGATGTGGTGGGGTGAGGTGTCCAGGTGAGGTGAAAATTAATTTAATTAAGGTATTTATTAATGAATATTGTGAGAACGGGTATTAATTTAATATTAGGTAGTTAAATTAATATGCATGTGGAGTGAAGGGGGAGTGTGACCCAAATTTGGTGTCTACACACTCCTTAGTGACGATCACATTGGGGTAACCTCCAATGTTAGTTTGACTCAAGCATATGCATATTTTTATTCATACAATGTGTAATTGAGTATTGTGCAGGTATCTAGGGTTTTTTACACATGCATGTATGAATGAGAAAACTTGTAGTGAACTTAATGTTACCTATAACAAACAAGAAGTGACATGGAAATAACTAGGATTGAATTTACTCCGTAGGAACCAACACCTAGAATAAAGGCTAGCGCCTAGGTGGCCCTGTCCCATTTTGTGTGCTCCTACCCCAAAGATTGTCACATTTTATAATTAGATTAAAAGTTGACATATTCTAGAATACACCCTTTCAGATTCATCTCCAGCCCAGAATCAATCAAGACCTATAGTTACAAGCTGAGTCATTTTTATCTCCTATCTTTCACTCTTGTGTATACTTCTTTAGCTATATCTTACTTTAATAATGTTATATTTATCTAATTTACATAGATTTTAATTTTATTAAATCATTTGGTGAACCTGATCCTTACATGCCCATTATTAGATCTTTCATGGATTATGATACCTTTGATTTTAATGCTTCCCCTTTTTATATCCAGGTTCAACCTCCTAATCTCTTTGTTAAACATGTCCTAGTTGATCCTGGATCTAATCTTAATGTATGCAATCTTTCCTTCCTCTATTAACTATGAATTTATACTACTCATCACAATCCATCTACTCTTTGTATTTGTGGATTTGATAATATACATGAGCTAGTATTGGGCATAATCTCTCTTCCCCTTACTGTGGAATCTTACACTCTTGATGTTCTATGTCACATTATACCTCATGATGTCTTTTATACTATCATTTTAGGGCATCCCTGGCTACATAATATGCATACAATTATTTATACCCATGCCCTTGCTACACCTTCTTCAATGGATAATGTTACAATTGATTCCACACCTCATGGTGTTACTCTTTGTGATATTCAATTCATACATGATTTTGATGACATTACCTACATTGCACATCCTTCTCATCTTGGGATGTAGCCTAGTGCTTCTAATTTACAAGATCAATTTTCTATTGGCACCCATGATACTCCTCCCATTATTTCTCATTCTTAATGCACTTTTATTGATCATATGATTAGTGCTTCCAATGTTACATCTCTCTCCACACCTTCCTCATCAAAAATTAGAGAACCGTATGTTGATTTGATAATGATTATTAATGCTTTCAATTTATGAGATTATATAAATGATTTATTTACTATGGTTGCACCTTATCTTGTTACATCCATGGGGGAAATCAATTCCCCTCTTTCCATATTTCTGTCTATGGTCATAAGGGCTAATTCATACTACTTTATTGCTTCTGATCTTCCCAAATTACACCTATTTCTTCTGACGAGTCTCATGTCTCTCTCTCTCCATTGTTTGATATTGATAATTATGAACCTATTAACATTACATATGTTACACATACTTTGACTCACATATTGTTCCTTATGTTTGCACTTACTTTTTCCACTATTGCCAACATGCCCAATGTTACGCCTATTCTATTTTCTCCTAATGGGTATATTATTATTATTTATACATGTTGATCAAAGAACACTTGACAAAACTCACACAAGAAGTCTTCATGGGAAAACAGGCTAGGTTTAAGGGCATGAATGGAAAGGAAGAACGCATGTGTGGAGGGAAAGTTCAGCATTCAGGACTTAGCTGATTTTGAGCATGAAGACCTATTTTTAGAAGATGGCATGTGGAACACACCAAAGATGTAGAGACACACACGCCACACATTTTCTATCTTTGGAAGATCGAATCAAAGTGTTTTTCATGGAGATGAGCTAAGAATAGGATTGTCACTTCAGTTAACTGTAAGATGTCTATAGATAGCACACTTGCATGTGTGGTTATGCCTTATAAACGACACGTGGCTATTAATAGCATGCAACTTATTTTTGGAATAGATAAGTAGTGAAGGGAAAGATCCCCACCCTATATATATATATGATGTGAATCACATAGTAGGATATATAGATAGATGAAATAGATATAGGTATATGTAGAGTGTAAGAATTAAGCATAAAGAGATATGTGCATGTGATTAAATTATTGTATCATATCCATGTGTGCATTGGTATAGAGTGTCATTATTGTAAGAAGATTCTATGTTTATTAATAGATGGAAGTTATTGGATGAATCTCAGTTTCATTCTTATGTTTAATTGAGTAGTGCATGTTATTGATTCAATCATCATTATTGTTTAAGCTAGTTCTTTCATAGATCTGAATATAGCATGCATTGTAGAATGATGGATTAGTTATGGATCTATATGTTTCTTCCTTCATCACGCTAACATCCTGCTATAGCAACCCTAAAGAGGGACCTGGTACCTTTGCACACTTCGGGTGAGAACTTAGTCTAGGCTGAGTGAAGTGCTAGCATGACTAGGGTGTTTTCTGGTAAATTCTAGTCTGCATCATTGGTTCTTTTGTTGGGACCTCTTTTTCAGTTGTTTTTAGAATGGTTTGCGATGAAAACATACCGGTTAACTCTAGAAAGTATTGAGGAGTGGATACACGACCTGGAGGAAGAATATACATGATGGTTTAGCAGTGGATATGAGTTTAATGCACGCACTTGGGTAGAACAAAATTTGTATGACAACTTATATGAGAGATTTTTCACCATCTTTCCAATAGAATTATACGAGTGGTCAATTGCTTATGCATCTAAGAAAAATTGGAGGTATCACACACTTGTTTGGACACAAGAAGAATTTTAGGCCATTTATGATGTTGATCTGATCTGGACTCACACTGTGGATATGTGGTTGTGTGGTGTTCTAAACAGCTATATTTTGGAATATTCAATTTTGACGTACTCTTTCCTAGAGGTAGCTAAATTCTAGGTTTTGTTGTATCCAAGAGGAGCTTATCTACAAGGTATTCCACCAGTGATAAATATCTTGATGGTAACTTTAAACCTAGAGAGTAAACCAATGGCTAACTAAACCTCACCACGCATGAGGGCAGGAATAGATTTGGTGAAAGATGGAAGACCTAGCAAGAGAAAGGAAGAGAGAGGAAAGGCGGCTTAAGTATAATGAGGCGCGCAAGATGGAGATAGAGAAGTAACGTTCCATTGTAAAAAGTATGATGTTGAGGAGAGAGATGGTTCGTGAAGGATTTAAAGCTCATGCAGAAGACATGGAGCCAGAGGATCAGGAACTCACCATATTGGAAATAATGACAGAGATCCCCCCTTGGCTTCACATAGAAGTGATGCTAGTAGAGACTACTTAGGCCATGGGCATGCATCTTAATCCACCTGGTGACCTAGCCCTTGCACTTGATTTTCTAGTATCTAGTATGAATAAGTAATTGGCAAGTGGATTTGGGAAACATGATAACTACAGTAAGTTAGAAATCAAGTACATCAATGGCAGGACAGACAACTTCAATTTTATTTCGAGGAATGTGTTCAGGTGCATCATCTACATAGAATTTAGGTGCGTCAAATGTTGGATTCACCTCTGCAAGTAGAACTACCACACAGACTATAGGGGTTCAGTATAGCACCACTGTCAGAGCATAGGGGAGTACATCTACGGGTCCATATTCCAGCTACAGGTGGAGGATTAGGAGGAATAAGTGGTTCTAGTTCTGGTGGATTTGGTGGTTCTTGAGGTAGGGTAAATATAGGAGGTTCTAGATCAGGTGGGTAAGGTCCACACCAAGCCCAAAATATTTATATAGAGATGTCTCTTTGTCTTCTAGAGTATATAGGCATAGAGGATGTGGTTGATCATATGCACATGTGTGAAATATTGTGGTGCACGTAAAACAGATCATGGCTTCTAAGTGCAAGGAAAGTCAATTTTCTACTACATTACAGGGAATGTGCACACAACTGGCATTATCAAGTTTGAACCTGATCAAACTTGTGTGGATTATGCAGCACTGAAGGATGCATTCCTAAAAAATTTCTATATCAAAAAATTTGAGCAGAAGAGTTTAAGTGCACTCAAGGATATTAAGACAAGGCACTACTGAGATTGTATGTGTGTATGATGCCCATTTTAAAACACTCCTATTTAAGCTTTCTTATTATATTCACACAAGAAAACATGCGTAATGGTTCATTGGCAGATTGATTACACCATTCAGAAGAGCACTGTCACATAAGACATACACTAGATCCACGTGAAGCACTGGAAGTCAGATTTGTGTGTTGAGGCAGTTGGGAGAATTGACACTGGCATTAGTCCATTGTTAGAGGCACAGATTATAGCTATGGAAAAATAGTTAGAGAAGCTATCATCCAATTCAACTCATGAAACATTCTTAGGGATTTGGTGTACAGATTGTGAAGTGGAAGGTCACACCAAGGATAGTTTTCCTCACAGAACAGTACACTCATTACTACTGCACTATGAGATCTATCATTTGAATCATGATGTTAGTCACTATCCATTGTTACAACATGTGATAAGGAAGAATGTATCCTAATTATTGCAATATTTTATAGGTCCACGACCCATGATACTGAGGATTTTCAATTGATTGGTTAGAATCTATGATGTTATAGACATTAGGGTTTGACAGACAAGTATAACAGATAAATCTAAGAACAAAAATGAGCACCATGATCAAGATCATAGTCAAACACACTATGACAGGAATGAGGGGTGTTTTGAAGGAGGTCGTGGAAGAGGACGTGGATATCGCAGTGGATATGAAGGATGAGGTCATGGTGGATGAAGAAGTGAGTTTCCTTAAGGAATGTGTTATGCATGTGGATCCCCTAATCATTATAGGTGCATGAACGTCCCTATAATATTGCATGTTCTTTCTGCAGAAAATAACCATAGCTATGAAGAGTGCCCAAAATTATATGAGCATCTGAGTAAGTAATATAAGCAAGAAAAAAAGGCACTAGGATGGTTAGAATCCAAAACACATGTTATAAGATCAGTGGATGCCCGAGATAGCACCAAGTCCTGAGGCATTAAGAGTGAATATTACTACACAAGCTGAAGCAGCGATGTGTAAGAGAGGACATTGTACCAGAAGCCTACGATCACCAAGGAGGAGGTTTTACATGCAAGGTACCCAAATCCTGCTCATCAGAAGAAATTTTATTGGGATACCATGGAAGTGCTAAGGAATCTTCAGGGTGAGATACAATACTTAAAGGAGCATAAGAAAGCATCGGAGACATTCCAAACTGATATCGATGATCTGAGAGAAGTGTGAAAAATGTTTTGCTAGGAGAACTTCATTCTACTATTATGAAGTTGGTTAAAATGGAACACTCCACATGCACAAGTATTAATACCGGATGATATATACTTACATGCAAATATTCCTCCTTGATAGCATTGACTATGACAAGGAAATTACTCTAAATTTTGTTGTGGATGGATGGATATTGAGCAACATATTGATTGATATATATGCGGGAGGTAAATGTGCTTACATTAGATGGCATGGGTTTTAACATGGGGAGGCCTCCATTGCATCCATCATGTAATGTGTTGTTTATGGAAAACCATGGACTAAGGCCAATCCCATAGGATTTTTGAAGGAAGCATCTATAACCATATAAGGGGCCAAGTTCATTGGGGATTTTAAGGTATCAGAACTTGTAGAAGTAGACAATTTTCTAGCCTTTCTTGGACACCCTTGGTGTTATGTGAATAATGCTGACTTGAGATTCAATAAGGGGTATATCAGCTTTGAGAACAAGAGAGTAAATGGTTGTGATACCTTTGATAGATGGGAAGTCTACACCACATGTTGAGACCTCTAAGTGAGGAGGACTTAAACATAATCTATGTACATGCTATTCAGGACCCCGAGGTCAATGAGCCATCAAAGGAAGACATCCTAGAGTGGGAGGATTCTCACTCTATTAGTGATACTACAAGTATTTATTGTGACAATTGGGCTCATGGTACATATGAACTAGTAGGACGCGAGATAAAAAGAGTGGTTGCGTGTAAGAATGTACTTCATTTTGTTCGACGGATAGGTAGCACAATACCTTGGTATACAGGGGCCAAAGGCCTTCCTGTATTTTTGAAAACCATGGAAGCACAGTTGATAGATCGAATTAAGAGGAGATATGTTAATGTATACCTTGTGTGGGACAAAAATGTGATGGTGGGTAGTCTACAGAGATAATCTTATAGAATGGGAGGAGATTAGAATTGCCCTATCTACTAGGGTTTTAAGGAGCAATGTACCTACACAGATCCACACTTATAATGGTGATCAACATATTCAACATCACATTCAACTCTGTGAGAGAGTCTAGACAGTGAGACATGAAGCATTACCACCTTCACTATGGGTGCATAGATTGTACTCTACTCTACAAGGTTACACATGCACCTAGTATGTATACGCAGAACTACATCGAGAGATTGGGAATTGGTAGAATTTGACTACAGGAATGCTCCATACCTTTGAATACTTATCGAATAAACCTCTAGTCAAAGAAGCATTAAAATTTGTTAAGCGGTTTTCCATGGGAGATGGTGCAAAGGCAGAAGAGCAAATTTAAGAATGATTTGGTGAGACAGAGTTTGGAGTGCATTTTGAAAAGGAAGAAGAAATGGACTCCATACTACTTGAATGTGCTTTCCTTGAGAAAGAAAAAGGGAATATGGTTGACATCATGGATGATGAGGAAGTTGAGAACCTAGATATTGAACATTCACAAGGGGTGTGTGAGGTCTTGGACAATGCAGACAAGGATACGTGCACCTATCATGAACCCATGAAGACAAAGAAGGTGAATATAGGTTTAGAGGCTGAGCCTAAGGAGGCCATAATTGGAGACTATAGGTAAGAATCAAAAGTGGCAAAGATCATTTAGTTACTCAGGGATTATCAGGACTTATTCCCTTGAGGGTATCATGAACTCAAAGGCGTGCATGAATCACTTGGGGAAATGAAGATAAAGCTTAAGGATGGTGCACGCCCAATTAGGAAGAGGCCTTACAAAATGAACCCCAATTTACGTGAAAAGGTCAAGGAAGAGATTGATAACATGTTTAAATCTTGAATTATAAATCCCCTTGATGAGTCAGAATGGGTTAGTCCAATGGTGATCATTATCAAGAAGGATGGATGAATTAGAATATGTGTAGACTACAGGGAGTTGAATACTGCATGTGTAACCGATCCTTTCCCTACGCCATTTATTGAGGAAATACTAGGAGTTGTCGGGAGAAAAATATATTCCTTCACAGATGGGTTTTTCGAGTATCATCAGGTTATGATTGTTGTAGAGGATCAAGAAAAGAAAACTTTTACTACTGAATGGGGTAGCTGATGATGCCATAAATTGGCCATAAATTACCATTATTTTGTCCTTCCAAGTTACCTTTGAAAGTGGATTTAAATGTAATCTAGGAACTTATAGTTTTCTTAAGATAGAATATAGGATATATATCTTGTTCATTCTTTATAAATCTTTTGTTATCTATTTTGTTTACTAATCCTATTGATTATTTGGGAAAAGATGCAAAGTCTTGTGTATGCAGGCCATAAAGGAAAGATAATGCTAGAATTGAGAAAGCTGTAATTGATCATGAACAGTAAATTTAAAATCAAATATTATTTCATATTTATATTCCTCTCAAAAAATTATGCAAGTTCCAAAAAAAGAATCATCTCAATCTGAGGTCGCATGCAAAAGTTATAGTTGTTTTGAGTTAGCTGCGGAACTCAGAGTTAGTTCTGGAACTCACAGAGTTAGTTCTAGAACTTGCAGGTTTAGTTCCGGAACTCACAGATTTAGTTCTAGAACTTGTATCAATTGAATGAAAGTTAGTTCCAGAACTTTCAATTCATGGAAAAATTAGATTTAGTTCTAGAACTTGCAGATTTAGTTCCGGAACTTGCATAAAAGGAATGCCAGCTTTAGTTCCGGAACTTGCATCAACGGATTGAAAATTTTTGAGGGATTGTGAAAACTCAGAGATTCTAATGGGAAATTTGAGAGAGGTTTTTGTTCATAGCAATGTGTTTAACAAAAACCTCATTCATATTTGTTACAGGTTTTACCAATCAAGAGAGATCTGAATTTTAATGAGCTGCAGTTCGAGGAAACGTGTATCAGACGAGCACTAAAAGTTAAACACTAAAAGTTTTTTTTCATAAAACAGAAACATTCAGAAAAATCTAAATAGAAAATATGAGAGAGGTTTTTATGAGAGAGGTTTTTGTTCATAGAAATGTTGTTTAACAAAAACCTCATTCAGATTTGTTACAGGTTTTACCAATGAAGAGAGATCTAACTTTTAGTGAGCTGCAGTTCGAGGAAACATGTATCAGACGAGTATTAAAAGTTCCATAAAAAGAAACAAAAAATTCAAATGAAAAATATGAGAGAGTATTTTGTTCATAGAAATGTTTTTAAAAAAAATATGAATCATATTTTCTACAAGTTTTACCAATCAAGAGAAATATAACTTTTAGTGAACTACAGTTCGAGGAAAAAGCATATTTGACAAGCATTAAAAGTTCCACAATCAAAAATAGCAAAGTCAAATAGAAAATCTGAGAAAGGTATTTGGTCAAAATAATATTTTGAGGGAAATCCTCCTTCCAATAATGTAGAGGAATAAAATCATTATGATTCTTGTTACCGAAAAGCAAGGAGAAGATTTGGGAGCAAATCTTCCTAAAATAAGTGAGATAAGATTTGACTTCAATAATATATCTCTCTCCATATTTTGTGGAGATGGAGATCTTAGTTGTTAGGATTAGAATAAAGATAAGATCAGATTGTATTTCCTAAAATAAGGAGTTGGTTGGATGCATAAATTATAAATGCAACCTTCCACACTTAGATATGTAATTTCTTTTCCCCAAGTAATCAAGATCTGTTCTTTCTTTCCAATCTTTGGAAGTAAAGTTTTTCTGCAAGTTTTGAATTAAAAGTATGAATTAAATCCTCTTCCAAGGAATGAGTTGGCCACTCATTCCAAGGAAGATGGATCAATGTGTTAATGTTTATTTCTTTATTTCTGCAGTTTTCCTTTTGTTTTAAATTTCTATTTTTTTTAATGTTATGTAATTTCTTTATTTCTTGCAGTTTTCCTTTTGTTGTAAATTTCTATTTTTTTATGTTATGTAATTTATTTTGTGAACCTACAGGTGTCCTTTCCTCTTTCCTTTATTTTCAATTTAGCAATTTAAATTTATGCAAGTGTGCCTTTATTTCTGCAAGTGTGCATTTCAATTCATGCAAGTGTGTTTCTTTCATGCAAACTTTATTTCTGCAAGTGTGATTTATTTTATGCAAGTTTGGTTTGTGTTTAAAGGAGTTGCTTTCCAAGATCTTCTTCTCTTAATGCATACAGCCTTCAGACACCAACCCGGATTGACATTTTTAATGGCGAGGATTGACGACCCTCATCATTTTGGTGCCGTTTCCGGGGAACACGATGTTATTGGGAGATTCAGAGTTCTCTAAAAGAATATTCTAGTGACAGTAGAATACCTTTTAGCAATTCTGTGACAGGAAGAATTTGGTAAGTAGTTTCTTTAGAATTTTATTTCCTGACAAGTAGATTAAAATTTCATTTCTGCAATTAGGAATATTAGATTGTAAATATCTCCCCACAAACTAACTCTGTGTATAAGAAAAATGACTGTGATGTTTGATCAAGAGGTATAATGGTATGAACAAATAATTCAGATCTAGAAATGGTATAATATGATATTGAATTGTGAAGTAGATCCAGTTGATGAAATATCATATGCCATTTTTGATAACCATAACCATTTCCCCTTGTATCAACTAACAACTCAGTGATCTTATTACACATAACCTTAGTAAAAAACTGGCTTATCCAGTTTGTAATAATGAAGTGGTAGCATTTCTAATTAACTTCATCCATATTCAGGGATTTCATTAGAGCCAAAATAAAAACCCACTCATAATAAATCCACCCATCCAAATCAGTTTTTCATCCCATAATAAAATTCAATCCCTGAACCAAATCCATTAGAAAAATTTGTTTTCATGTCTTTCAATTTTTTCATTTTTGTATATGCTTGTATAACATTAAGAAGCAATTATTGTGAATATCAAGGCAAGAAATTTTTACATACTAACATCTAAGGACTAGATCTATAGGAATTTCTAGAGTTGTTCTTGATATCAGCATGCAGATTTTGGAGCACCAACAGTATCAACCAAGGAGCATGCAGATTTTGGAGGGACCCACGGATACATTCACTTTATTTTTTAACAACTCTCCATCTCCTGAGATCACTAGTCCGGGATTTGAAGATTACTATGGTGATTCTGATATTACACAATTCAAGTTGGGCTTTGAAGACCTAAAAATTGTCTACACAATTTTTGGAATCTTCTTGGAGTTACCAAGTATGCAAATTTTTTTTATGAGATCTCAGACATTGCTTCCTATTTTACACAAGTTATACTTTGATGAATATAGTCTGATGATGGATCAAATTTTTCTCTAATCCTTCTCATGCTATCATTTCAGCAAAAAAAAATAAAAAAAAAAATAAAAAAGCTTTGATTGGAAAACCAGCTTGCTGGCCAATCAAAGGCAAAAAAAAATCAAAAAGTTTTGATTGGAAAAACTAGCTTGCTGGCCAATCAAAGGAAAAAAAAAAGAAAAAAACTTTGATTGGAAAACCAGCATGCTGGCCAATCAAAGGAAAAAAGGAGTTTGACTTTTCTTCAAAGGAAATCAACTGTTACCTGATGGGTTTCTTCTTGGCACTATTTGACCATGTTAACAATAAGATGACAAAGACAACTAGAGGTATGATCAAGTTATTTTGTTCTATTATTTTATTTTTAAGCTTTCTTGTAAGTTTTTTTATTACAGCTAGATCCACTTTTAAATATTTCCAAGGAAGGCAAGATAAAATTCATATCTCCCCTACTTATATGAAAAATATGTGCACCTCTTTGCAATCAAAATTTTTGAGTCTAATTTATGGGCAGCCATAAATAAACAACATGCATGAGGACATGCATGAGTTTAGGTGAGAGAGAGAAGGATAAGCATGAGCTATGCATTTTGATATGAGACACAACAGACAAGGATCCACACAAGAACCTGCTGTAAAATAAAAGAGATCAAAAGCAGTAGAAGGAGATTCACACAAGAACCTGCTATAAAAGAGATCAAAAGAATATCAAAAGTAAAATAAAAGACATCAAAAGGAAATCCACACAAGAACCTGTTGTAAAAGAAAGAGTATCAAAAGTAACAGAAGGGGATCCAAATAAGAACCTGTTGTACAAGAAAAAAATATCAAAAGCAACAAAAGGAAAAGAAAGAAATCATCCACACAAGAACCTATTGTAAAAGAAAGAATATCAAAAAACAACAGAAGGAGATCCACACAAGAACCTGTTGTAAAAGAAAAGAAAATCAAAAGCAACAGAAGGAGATCAACACAAGAACCTATTGTAAAAGAAAGAATATCAAAAGTAACAGAAGGAGATCCACACAAGAACCTGTTGTAGAAGAAGAAAATCAAAAGCAACAGAAGGAGATCCACACAAGAACCTGTTGTAAAAGAAAGAAATCAAAAGCAGCAGAAGGAGATCCATAAGAAAGTGTCCTCAATATAGAGAATAATCTAAGAAGAGGAGATAATAATGTAATGCATGAGGACATGCATAAGATTAAGTGTGGGGCAATGATGAGGCCATAAATTGGCCATAAATTACCATTATTTTGTCCTTCCAAGTTACCTTTGAAAGTGGATTTAAATGTAATCTAGGAACTTATAGTTTTCTTAAGATAGAATATAGGATATATATCTTGTTCATTCTTTATAAATATTTTGTTATCTATTTTTTTGAATAATCCTATTGATTATTTGGGAAAAGATGCAAAGTCTTGTGTATGCAGGCCATAAAGGAAAGATAATGCTAGTATTGGGAAAACTGGAATTGATCATGAATAGTATATTTAAAATCAGATCTGATTTCATATTCATATTCCTACTAAAAAATTATGTAAGTTAAAAAAAAAAAATCATCTCAATCCGAGGTCGCGTGTAAAATTTATAGTTTTGAGTTAGCTACGGAACTCGTAGAGTTAGTTCCGAAACTTGCAGGTTTAGTTCTAGAACTTACAGATTTAGTTCCAGAACTTGTATCAATTTAATGGCAGTTAATTTTGGAACTTTCAATTCATGGATAAATTGGATTTAGTTCCAGAACTTGCAGATTTAGTTCCAGAACTTGCATAAAAGGAACGACAACTTTAGTTCCAGAACTGGCGTCAACGGAATGAAACTTTTTGAGGGATTGTGAAAATTCAGAGATTCCAATGGGAAATATGAGAGAGGTTTTTGTTCATAAAAATGTGTTTAACAAAAATCTCATTCATTTTATTACAGATTTTACCAATCAAGTCTATTTTAGGAGTTGTAGTTCGAGGAAACGTGCATCAGACGAGCACTAAAAGTTCCATAAACAGAAACAGAAAAAATCAAGTGAAAAATATGAGAGAGGTTTCTTTTCATAGAATGTGTTTAACAAAAATCTCATTCATATTTTCTATAAGTTTTACCAATGAAGAGAGATCTAACTTTTAGTGAGCTGTAGTTCAAGGAAACATGTATCAGATGAGCACTAAAAGTTCCATAAAAAGAAACATAAAAGTCAAATGGAAAATATGAGAGAGGTTTTTTTTTCATAGAAATGTTTTTAACAAAATCCTCATTTATATTTGTTACAGGTTTTACCAATGAAGAGAGATCTAACTTTTAGTGAGTTGCAGTTTGAGGAAACGTGTATCAGATGAGCACTAAAAGTTCCATAAACAGAAAAAAAATTCAAATAGAAAATATGAGAGAGGTTTTTGTTCATAAAAATGTGTTTAATGTTAAAATTTTACAAAAATGAAGAGAGATCTAATTTTAGTGAGCTGCAGTTCGAGGAAATGTGTATCTACTAAAAGTTTTAAACAAAACAAAAAATTCAAATGGAAAATATGAGAGAATTTTTTGTTTATAAAATGTCTTTAACAAAATTTCATTTTTTTCTACAGGTTTTACCAATCAAGAGAAATCTAATTTTTAGTGAATTTCAGTCCGAGGAAAAAGCGTATTTGACAAGCGTCAAAAGTTCCACAATCAAAAACACCAAAGTCAAATAAAAAATATGAGAAAGGTATTTTGTCAAAATAATATTTTTAGGAAAATCCTCCTTCCAATAATGTAGAGGAATAAAATCATTATGATTCTTGTTACCGAAAAGCAAGGAGAAGATTCGGGAGCAAATCTTCCTCAAATAAGTGAGATAAGATTTGACTTCAATAATATATCTCTCTCCATATTTTGTGGAGATGAAGATCTTAGTTGTTAGGATTGGAATAAAGATAAGATCAGATTGTATTTCCTAAAATAAGGAGTTGGTTGTATACATGAATTATAAATGCAACCTTCCACACTTAGATATGTAATTCCTTTCCCCAAGTAATCAAGATCTGTTCTTTCTTTCTAATATTTGGAAGTAAAATTTTTCTGCTAGTTCTGAATTAAAAGTATGAATTAAATCCTCTTCCAAGGAATGAGCTGGCCACTCATTCCAAGGAAGATGGATCAATGTGTTAATGTTTATTTTGTTATTTCTGCAGTTTTCCTTTTGTTTTAAATTTCTATTTTTTTTATGTTATGTAATTTCTTTATTTTTACAATTTTCCTTTTGTTGTAAATTTATGTTTTTTTATGTTATGTAATTTATTTTGTGAAGTTGAAGGTGTCCTTTCCTCTTTCCTTTATTTTTAATTTAGCAATTTCAATTTATGCAAGTGTGCCTTTATTTCTGCAAGTGTGCATTTCAATTCATGCAATTGTGGCTTTTAATTTCTGCAAGTGTGATTTATTTTATGCAAGTTTGGTTTGTGTTTAAAGGAGTTTCTTTCCAAGATATTCTTTTATTAATGCATACAGCCTTCAGACACCAACCCAGATTGACATTTTTAATGGCGAGGATTGATGACCCTCATCATCAGCTTTGCCTATACTGTGATGCCTTTTGGATTGAAAAAAGCCCCTGTTGTATTCTCGCGCATAGTTGTTCAGGCATTCAAATATTTTATTCAAAACTTCTTATAGGTCTACCTCGATGATTGGACAATAAATGGGCTTGTTAAGGATCACTGTGACAATCTACACTTAATGTTTGAATGGTGCAGACAATTGAGTATCTCTTTGAACATCAGGAAGTGCATATTTACTACACCTTTTGGGATACTATTAGGACATATAATCTGCAAGGAAGGTTTGCTGGTTGATTCAGCTAAGGTTGCAGTCATTCTAGGCCTAGAAACACCTACTAATCAAAGTGAGGTGTGTAGATTTTTGGGTCACACAGGATATTATTGGAAGTTGATCAAAGGGTATGCCAAATTTTTTACACCCTTGGAAGAATTACTAAAAGGGAAAGGTACATTTTATTGGGGAGAACCACAATGCACGTTTGAGATATTAAAGAAGAAAGTTACTACCGCACCTATTTTGCATTTTACCTCATGGGATAAACCATTTCATGTGCATGTGGATGCCTCTAGCATGCCCATTGGCGCTATGTTAGCTCAACCTGGCGAAGGTATTGTAGATCATCCAATTTATTTTGGTAGTAGGAAGATGACTCATGCTGAACATAATTATACAACTACAGAGCGTGAAGCTTTGTCAATGATCTATGCATTTCACAAGTTTCGATAGTACTTGTTAGCAACATATTTTTTTTGTTATATAGATCAAAAACCAGTCTTGCAAGGGCACATATGTAGACATGTACTCCTATTTCGATAGTTTGACTTCACAGTTGTGGTGAAGCCAGGGAAAAGTAACTCTGGACCAGACCACTTGTCTAGAATTAACTCAGGAGAAGAAGCACAAACAATTGAAGAAACCATGCCAGATGCATAATTATATAGGTTACAACATGCACCATTAGATTTAGAAGACATTGATGTCTTTCTACAGACTGGTGTGGCACCAGAAGGAATGAATGCATTAGAAAAGAAACAGCTTGCTATACGCATGACACCCTTTATGTTAATCAGTGGTGACCTCTATAAGATAGGTAGAGATGAAATATTACGCTATTATGTATTAAAGCATGAGAACAAGGATATTATGGAATAATCCCATGGTGGTATTGTAGGAGGCCATTATGCAGGTGATGTGACTTCTTAGAAGATCCTACTTACTGGATTATGGTGGGAGACATTGTATAAAGATTGTAAAGCATATTGCAAAGCATGTGACCATTGTCAGTGTCTAGGTAAACCAGGGAAAAGAGATGAGATGCCTTTGAGACCAATTACTAGTGCCAAACCATTTGAGAAATGAGTCATTGAATTTCTCAGAAATAGCTGTGCGTAAGAATGGATCATGCTATATCATTACTTGTATAGATTATCTCACAAGGTGGGCAGAAGCAGCACCTACAAAGGACTGTAAAATGACTATAACAACTAGGTTTCTATGGGAGAATGTTCTTAAAAGATATGGATGTCCTTTAAGCTTGACAAGTGATAGGGGTACACATTTTTTGAATGAAACAATCAGGATCCTATTATATGAGTTTATGGTTGCACACCATAATACTACACCCTATCATCCTCAGGAAAATGGAATTGCTGAGGCTTTCAACAAGATTTTGAGCTAGACATTAAAAAAGATTTGTGATGTTGGAAGAAAGGATTAGGATGATAAAGTGTCATCTATTCTTTGGGAATATAGAACAAATTATAAGAGATTGAATAAAGCCACATTGTTTCAGTTGGTTTTTGGTGTAGAAGCCGTTCTCCCTATAGAATTTATGTTACCTTCTTTTTGCATTACATGCGTTGGAGGTCTAGCTGATGAGAAGGCTTTAGAAGAGCATATTGAGAAGATGATTCAACTGGATGAGCGACGAGCCATAACATGATGGAGTCAGAAGTAGGAAAAGGCCAGGTAGAAAGCATGACATGATAGAAATATAAGGGATAAGAATTTTGAGATTGGAAAATGGTACTTCTTTATGACTCTAAGTTCTTGCGCCATCCAGGAAAGCTCAAAGTACATTGTTTGGGGCCATATGTTATCACTTACATACTTGAATCAGGTGCTTGCTAGTTAGAAGCACTTGATGGAACATGGCTACCCGGTTAATTCAACGGGAGTAGGCTGAAGCCAAACTATAAATAAGTCTTTTTCATGTTTGTAATAAGGTAGTATTTCCATTTAGATTAGGTTTCCATTATGTATTTCCTTAATGTGTTTCTTTCATTTTCGCTATGATTTGTAAATTTAGTTGTCATTCTTGTGTAATAAGTGCGCTTGTGCACATGAAGCTAATTACTATGTGAAGAATGTTTATGCGCAGAGGACTGCACATACTTTTAGTGTGGGGTGGTTGTTGATATCTAGGTACAAGACTATGGGAATTTAAAGATGAAAAGAATAAGCTACTACGAGTGTTTTCCAAAGTAAAGACATTGCTCCTTAAAAGTGACCAAGGATGGAGATGAATGAAGGAACAATATAACGTGAGGTAAGTAGAGGCCATGATATCTATCAGGGGAAGGCACAGTGATGAAGTACTTAGGTGCAAGGGCATGTGTTGAAGAGAAGTATATCACCAGAGGGTAGGAGGGTGCGTTAGAAGGTTATAGCTGGGGTGTGAAGATGTACTGCGTGGAATGAAAAATTTGGCTAATGAATGAGAGGATATTTGGTAGGTTAAAGAGTAATAAATGCATCAAAATTTGAAAAGTTATATGAGGATGGGATATGAATTCATCTTTACTGTTGTGACTAAGAGTATTTGAGAAAAAAGCTAAGTGTGAAGATCCGAGTGATTGGGTTAAGGTGTAAAGGGTGTGAAACAAGGCGATAGAGAGGAGTTAGGGCACGAAGTTTCCACCTAGGTCATGATTGAATCGAGCTAGGGTTTGATTTGTAGATTGTAGAGTTAAAGAGGAGATGATTGCAAGGTAAAAATGGCACCCAAGAAGGTGGCTACAATAGGAGAAAAAGGAAAGAAGAAGGTGGTTGTTGAGGAGGAAGAGATGGCACTTGAAAGTGATTTTTTAGAAATCTAATATCTAGAAGGAGTCATCATCGGCCAGGAATGGGATTCACCCATCAGAAAGAGAAAAGTAAGTGAATACAATCACATAACCATAGAGAACAAGAAGGAGCTTAATTCCTTTCTCACTACAAGGATGAACAAACATACGACAGATGACATGTCGGTTTATGATGATGCAGGTAAGAATCTTTCGTAGAGAATTGGGTTCTACTAATTATATGAGCTTCCATATTTCAGGAAGTATGAGCCCTTGTAATAGTGGGTTATGAGTAGAGTGCATGAGGATTTCTTCTACTTTGCAAGACGTAGAATTAGAATCTCATCTGTGATTATCTCGACGGTGACATGTTTGAAGGTCACAAGAGAAGATATAAATAATGATCTCACAGATGAATTTGTAATCTTAAAGACCAAATAGGAGTTAGGGTACCTGAAGGGTCCACACGGTATGGATATAGGCAAGTTGAAGAACTATCCGGTTGTGCAAGCAACAACACACCTTGTTACAAAGTTGAATAACCAGGAGCAGTGGTGACAGGTAAATACTATATGGTTATATGTTACGTGCAAGATGCCAGAAGGAACATTCTACAATATTGCAGGCTACATTGCAGAGAAAATAGTCAAGGAAGCATGCACAGGAGGGAAGATCAGCTTTGGGGCTATTCTACTAACATTGGTATTCATGGAAATTGGAGTACTAGATGGGTTGAAGGAAAAGGTATGGGAATACCCCAATGAGAATAAGTCACTAGCTGAAAGGTTCAAAAAGTACCTATGTAAAGGGTCCATGACAGATGACATCAAGCAAAGGGTGAAGAAATGGTACGATAGGCTCTGCATGACATTTGGAGAAGAGTGGTGCATCTCAAAGGACCTACCATCAATAGTGGGGAAACAAGTCCAGTTTGTTATATACCAACATTTATGCATTGCATGCTTCCTAATGAGAGATGGAGTCTAGAGCCCTTGGCATAAATTACCTTACGCATTCACTGCTAGGTATTTATAAGCATTTGTTTAAAGATTCATAGACACGCACCGACTGGTATTCAATGCAGATAAGGTAGAATGTGACTACCACATGTTGAGAAAGAAGTATGTGTATCTAATAAGGAGTGCCTATGTCGAGAGGCTCATTTTAGAGGTGTTGAATATCAAGCCAATAATTTTGGCTGTAGCATATATAGGGCCACCAAAGGGTAAGCACACAATGGAAAACATACCAGCACAAAGGCCCACAAAAACTGTTGAGGTAGAGGATGAAGAAGAGGAGCGTGAAGATAGTGGAGGCTTGGAGCACAGAAGAAAGCAACCATATAATAGTGAAAAGTCATAGCGCATGACTAATCCACCTCAGGGACAAGCTAAAGAGGAAGATATAAAGGTTCAGTAGGGGAGCACAAATTTAAGAAAGTATTCAGATGCACAAGGACTCAAAGTGGAACCCCACAAATGGTAAGGAAATCACCTCATCTCTCTCCACAAAAGGAGACCACTGAGTCAAAGAGGAGAAGAAAGTTGAAGTTGGATGAAGAAGGAGAGGAATTAGGGGAGAGAGAGCGTACATCTCCTACCCTTATTGAGGAAGAAGAAAAGCCACAAAATGAGGAAGAGCAAAAATATGAAGAGATGAAGGACAGAGAAGAAAGAGAGAAAGAAAACTCTAGATCTGTGCATGTGACTGTTCAAGGTGTAACGAAGCAAACTCCTAACCTTGAAGCTAAAATTTACAAGGGACCTAGATCAAAGAGGATGAGTGGGGAACATAGTGCACCAATCATGGGCTATGTAGAGCACACCGGAAAAATCATCCCCACATGTTTCCAAAGCACTATAGAACAAAATAATTTATTTGGTTGGGAACTAATGGATGGGGATATGACAACCATTTACACTAGAAAGAAAATCTCATGGTCAATGCACACCCACATGGATGAGCTTGAATTTGATGTATGCAAAGAGTCATGCATGTCAAGACGATTGAAGAAGGAACCCCAAGCTAGACATATGATGGTAAAGCCCACTGTCATGTCAGATGAGTGGGTGAAAAATGCATTGGTGAAGGTTTCTACTAAAGTTTCTAGAAGAAACATGGACAAAGCTGCAACTTTAATAGTGTTGCACGAGGAGATAAAGAAAAAGGATTCAGATATAGTGCACATAACATAAGAAAGGGACTTAGCGTAGAAAAGGAATGAAGTATTTATCAACATCGCAGAGGATATTAGAGATAATGTCATAAGAGCTAGGCCACACTTGGAGATTAAGGTACCACAAACGTTTCCCTCAGCGATACATTATGTAGGAAATTTGGTGGACTTGGTACTTGAAGATGAACCTCTATGTATGCCAGTGCCAAGGAATTCAGAACAAGAGGCAGGACAAGAGAAATCTTCAGTGATGTGAAAGATTACATCTTATGAAGGGCTTCTACAAGCACTACAAGAAGTATTAAAGAAAGTAGATCAGGACTTGAACATCTGCACAGCTCTAGAGGCGCTGATCAACATAAAGACCCCGGAAGAAAATAACGAGGTCCAGAGATAAATGAAATACGAAACATTGGGCCACGTAGAAAGATTTTCAATGGTTAAGAAGAAGCACGAGGCCCTGATAACAACACAAGAACTACATAAGACTTGGCTAGAAGAGCTTGGAAAGCTCATTGCATAGAAGATGGATCTTCTAGAAGGAAGAATGACCTCAATGTCAAGCATTGTATTGGTTCTAAAAAATTAAAAGGGGGAGATTGTGAGGGATGAATTGGAGCCCATTGATATGGACATTCCAAAAAAGCAGAACAAGTACTCACTGAATGGCAGGCCTTGGAGGTAGGAATAAAGGAGAAGTATTCAGAGTTGATACTTCAAACTGATACAGAGGAGGCTACCTCATAAAAATTCTTTATTCATATACATTATTTCTTATTATTTATATTCTTTAATTCAATTTTTGGAGATACCCATTGTCAAGGTATTAATGAGATTAGTGTGGGGTAATGTTGATCAGAGAACATGTTGGTGCTCGATTTGATCGTGCCCTAGTTTGCCCTCAATTCTTCAATCTGTGGGCTCTGTCGTATTTTCTATTTCCTTGAATGGATGCATCAAAGGTTTTCTTTATTTTTATGCTGTTGAAGATCCTTCTCCATGGTTGTGGATCACATTCAGGCCTTGTATCATTTCCAAATTCTGTCCTTAAAGAAAAATTCAATTCTGGGTGTAAATGGTGAAGTTCCCCTACATCTTACTATTCGACGGGCATGTTTTCCTTGTCAAAATTTATCTCTAACGTCTATAGATATGTGTTCATTCTTAACTGGTTGCATCCTAGTGGGTCTTTTTGGTGAAACTTGTCATTTTTTTCACATTTATAAAAAATACCAAATTGGCCCCGCAGACCTGATAGTATCTAATTGGTTATTCAAAAAACATGAAGCGGCATGGCAAAATTCTTACTTTGAATCCGAAGATGGACACATGGCCATTTTTCAAGACAAAGGTGGAGAGGTGGATCGTCGGAACATTTTGAAGATTTTTGCCTTTTTGAAAAAGGAGTAAAGTTATAAATTGATCCACAACCCCGTAGGGGACAGAGTGATGTCACATGTTTGACTCAGCATTTGAAAAGTCAAATCGGGAGGGTGGAGCGTTGGGAGAAATTTGGAACTTTTTTCTTTATTATGAAAAAGGGATAAAGTATAAAAGTGAAGCATGGCCCCGCCAGGAAACATATGAAGTCTGCATTGAAAATTCAAAGGCAGGGAAACGGGTTGCTGGAGGAAAATTGGAAATTTTGCCTTTTTGTTAAAAAGGGTAAAATTGCAGAAATGATCTGCGACTCCATCAAAGGATAGGATTAAGCCACGTGTTGAGCCCGTATTTCGAAGGCAGAGGGGTGGGGCAAAATGTGAAAATTGTGCATTTTCTCCAAAATTCATAAAATGCAAAAGGCACCCCCATGCCCGTTTTAGCTTTAATATTCCACGTGGACATGTTTAATTTGAAGTTATGAAAGCGCAGAATCAACGGTTATGGTGCGATACATCTGGTTTTACCACCATTAACATTCCACGACTTCAGGAGATGTAAATACACATCATTTTTCATGGTGAATCTGAATGATTTCTTGTCATTTCTATCAACAAAGTGCAATTGAAGTTTTGTGGAGCTTGAATTTTTGGATTTGAGGAAGTGCAAGAATTGATATTTTGAAACAGAATTACTTGGGCACCTACAGAAAATGAATTGCCAGATCCAGCAGAGAAAATTGCAGAGGAAAGAATGAGGAGAAGGAAGCTATAGGTGCAAAGGATGAAAAATGTGTTGCCAGAGGGGATGAATGGATGCCCCAGTTAAAACAATGATGGAAATATCTAAAATGATTCACCTTTTGAAACACCTGGTAAATTTTTGTTGTAAATCTGTTAAACATCACTTTTTGGAAATCATGATCAGATATGTAACAAACAAAGGTTCCTCGAATATTATTTTTTTAGGGGGGAAGATTTAATGTAAATGAGTGATATAAAGGGCATGAATTAGTCATGCAAAAGGTTGGGGGTTGAATTATTATGAGAGAATTTGAGAAAGCCCATCTTCCTGAGAGACCATCTGAGAAACCTGTTAATCTCTTATGTTTTAGATTTGATCAATTCAAGTTGGTTGCAAGTGTACAACCATTGACAAGCTCTGAGATTATTCAAGAAACCTTCCCCTACCAATGAATCTAATCAACTTCGAGTTAATCTATGTTAATCTTGGGTAAATTTATGTCTACTTTATTTTAGAATGTCTACAAATAGTATTTCTTGTTCCTATTGCAATCTTATATTATGTTCTCTCTGAATCACACAAGATCTCATCCCTTCAATGGTTTAGTGGCATTTGCAATTTCATTATGAGAAGAGCCTTCATTTGGTAATGAAATAAACAATTTAAAATCACTTTACTCTCATTTTTTGACAAAGGTTGTTTGTAAGTCTTTGAGTGTATCTTAGACACGATGAAACAGAGATTGATAATGTTTAATTGAGCCTTTTAACTTGAGCCTTTGTGTTAAATTATTGGAGATTGTGTGAAACCATGCAAATATGGGCCTCCATTGATGCACACCTTCTGGTTGAAGGAATATTTTAGCTATTATGAAGCATTATGTCATTTAGTTTTCCAATTGTTGTGAAGGTTCTAAAAGATCTGGAAAAATCAAGTTTATCCTACTTAATCTCCCACCAAAAAATATTTAAAACAATAAATCCTGCCTGAACTACCCCTATTTTCCCTGTATGTCCACAAATGAATAAAATATACTACCAAAATATGCAGAAGCAATAAGGATTCCATGATGTCTTTAGTAACCTTAACCTTGTTTATAAAATATCACCATTCTTTAGAAGTGACAACTCGTGAGAGTTAAATTGCGGTGCATTGATCATATTTTCTCAAGGTTTCCTTTCAAATTTGTGAAAAGAAGGATATCTTTATTCTCCTTCACCAACAAAGGTTACAAAATGGGTCCTCTCACCTTGCTTGAAAGGCACAACCTAAAGTAGTGAGGATAGATCAAATACTTTTGAAGGCACTATCCATTTCTCCAACATCTGAGTGACAAAGAGCCAGCTGAATCGCCTCCCTGGATACAACATGACATACATGATGATTTATCTGTCTCTAGGCTTCTTGTTAAATCTGTGATGATGCTCAACTTGTAAAGGAGAATTAATTTGGATACCAACAGAACACTTGACAGAACTCACACAAGAAGTCCACACGGGAAAATAGGCCAGGTTTAAGGGCGCGAATGGATAGGAAGAACACACGTGCAAAGGCAAAGTTCAGCATTCAAGACTTAGCCAATTTTCAGGATGAAGACCTATTTTTAGAAGTTTGCATGTGGAACACACTAACAATGTAGAGACATGCGTGCCACGCATTGTCTATCTTTGGAAGATTAGATCAAAGTGTTTTTCATGGAGACAAGCTAAGAATAGGATTGTCACTTCAGTTAACTGTAAGAGGTCTATAGATAGCACACTTGCATGTGTGGCTATGCCTATAAACAAAACATGGCTATTAATAGCATGCAACCTATTTTTGGAATAGATAAGTGGTAAAGGGAAAGTCCCCACCCTATATATACATGATGTGAATCACATAGTAGGATATATAGAGATATGAGAGATATATAGGTATATGCAGAGTGTAAGAGGTAAAAATAAAGAGATATGTGCATATGACTAGATTATTGTATCATATCCATGTGTGCATTGGTATAGAATGCCATTATTATAAGGATCTTCTATGTTTATTAATAGATGGAAGTTATTGGCTGAATCTAAGTGTCATTCATGTGTGTAATTGAGTAGTGCATGTTCTTGATTCAATCATGATTATTGTTTAAGATTGTTCTTTCATAGATCTGAATATAGCATGCATTATAGAATTATGGATTAGTTATGGATCTATAAGTTTATTCCTTCAACATGCTAACATATTTCTACAACAACCCTAAAGAGGGACCTGGTACCTTTGCGTGCTTTGGGTGAGCACTCAGTCTAGGCTGAGTGATGTGCCAACACGACTAGGGTGTTATCTGGTAAATTCTAGGCTGCATCAATACACTTCCTACTCATATAGTTGGGATCTTGGACTCTGTAGGGTTTTACATATTCTGGTTTCTCCATATGAATGATACAATCCTAGTCCACATGCTATAATACATGCACTTTTACACGACACTAGGGCCTTGTCTCATATTCAAACATATTCATCTTAGTTAGTAGATTGTGGGACCTTTCCTACTACTCTCATTACATAGATCATCTTGGCATTCACATTCATGGGCATCTTGATTCCCCCACACCACCCAATGACACACTCTTGTTCCTGGTTTATACTTGACTATTGAGGGAATCCTTACATACATGAACCTCAAGTTGCACACACACACACACACACACACACACACACACACACACACACACACACACACACACACACACATACACACACAATAGGGACATCCTTATTCCTCCTTTTTGAGATGTTATCTTTCACATATTTGTAATTAAAAATACAAAACCATGTTTTCTTAAAGCTTGATTGGATGTACTCTTGCTTCCTTATTCTAATATATGTTTCACCTTTTCTTATCATGTTACTACAGCTCATAGTATGCTTTATCATTGTTCATACATAGATGTTCATTCACATGGTATCCTGAGGTGAATGTAGGTCACTTATATGTTGTTACATGATGTATGATGCTTGGCCCTATCCATTACCAGTCCCATCAAGGTTCTAGCATTTTCTTTCCTATATTTAGATATTACATTATGGCATACTATTTATCTTCCCTAACATGCTAACGAGTGCTTCATATGTAGCATTTTCCTTGTAATAATCCTTCCAATCATGGTTGTCTAATTTTCTTTTATCTTTTTTATTATTGTTTACAAGCTATGCCCTATGTTTTCTTGTTTCCTTCTTTGCACAAGCCTTGATGGATTTTATTTCCTTGTGAAATCTTGAGCGGTGTCCCATGTATGTAACCAACTTCTTGTTGTGTCTTTTTTTTGTTTTTTTTCATATACGCTTTTACTAGTTGTTATTTTTGCATGCATTACTTGTTTATCAATAACACTTGTATGCTAGCATTTTCCAATTGCTATTCTTACACCATGGTAACTACCATTCATAATCCACATTCCCCATGTAAGAACCCCTATATTAGATATGTTTAGCAGTTTCATCCTTCCTTGTTTGGGATTTGTTTGCTTCTGTTCATCTCACACAACCCAAATGAGTGCGGGAAAACATCAAGTGAACCTTTTCACCCTCCCAATAGTTATAAACAATAGATACTGAATCACAGTCAACATGATCAGAGAAATAATCAATCAAAAAATAGGGATAGAAACAAACTTGGATAAAATTCATAGCCTGGAAAAAACCACTCAGTAAAGATAGGAACGGTGGGTGCTAGTGTCCCACTTAGGTACTCCTGTATTGGGGGTAAAAATAGTTACAAAGTAGTTTTCAACAGTTACATAGTTATAGTCTTGTCCAGTTTCAATAGTTACAGAATTAGTTTAAGATTGTAATGAGTTACTAATAAGAACTAAATAAGGAACTAACTACTCACTTAGGAACCAAAGCATGAGCAAATAAGGAAGTGGCACCTAGGGAATATGTAGTATAACATTATGCCTAGAACAATGTGTCATCCAAGACAAGTTACAAATTAGGTTTGTGATTATATATAGTGGCACTTATCCATGGGGAAACATTAACGGTTAGAGGGTAAATCCTAATAATTCTCTGAATACACTTTTCCTTAGTGGTGATAGGACTCTCAAATCCTTCATATTATTCAAACCATCTCCTAAGCAACAAGTCTATAATAATGAAAAATTTCTACCCATCTCTTTCAAAATTTTATGTGCACTCTAACCCATTTTTAAATATTTTTCCAATATGAATTTCTAATTTTACATATTGTTTAAGTTAAAGTTCAGTTGCATTTACTTAGAGCATTGACTATACTTATTTTATTTTTTAGGTACTATCCCACACCAATGGAGGCAAGGCATGTGCAAGTAACCCCAAACCTATTGGTGTGTATGAATTACCTCATCTTCACTTGAGGTCTTGTCCACCTCACATGGTTATTCATCTCACTTATGTGAGATAATAGGTCATAAGAGTTATATTACACAAGATAGATTTTGTTATAGAATTTTTCATTGTCATATATGTCAGTGGCTTCATAGGAGTTACATTCCATTTTGGGATTATAATTTCTCTTTCCCTCATGGAGGGAATGATTTCACAGGCATGGGAGTTACAAAATAATCCCATATGTACCCTTCTTTTGATCTATGAGAAAGAGTAGAACTATTTTATTCTATGCATGATTTTAGTTATTATATGATTTCACTTGCTGATTACTTAGAGTGTTCATGTCACCGTTGGAGTGTAACCTATTCGATGTGCATGGGTTTTAGTATTTATCCTTTCATAACTATATCTCATGGTATTAAAGTGGTTATTCGGTAAACATGCACTCATTTTATTTCATTTTCTAATTACTTTTGGTTTTATTATTTGTGCTTCTAGTGCAAGTTTTTTGATCATTATTATAATCTTGCTAATTGGTTTCAATAGTTTGTTATTAGAGTTTTTGATATTTTTGGGTTTGTTCATGTGTATTTTTAAGGGGTTTTTTCTACAAAATTTAGCTAGCTATAACTAAATTTTGAGGGAAAGCTAATTTGAAGGTAGGTTTATATATGGTTTCATCATATTTATTTTTCATTAAAAGTGTAATTTTTCTTGAAAATTTTAGTTTGGCCTACCCTGCCTCCTCCCTACTATTTTCTTGATCTCTATTTCCTCTCCTCATGCTTGGCTTGGCCAAGCTTCTGAAGTTCTTGATGAGCTCCTCAACGAGCTAGATATTTGCTTTAATGGTGAGTTAGATTTATGCGTTACGTTGTGTTGGCATGAGTACTTATGTGTTGTCATTTGAAAAAGGTCCATTAATGAAAAAGGTGGATGTGATAGGGTATCATGATGATGTATTAAGTACATAAAAAAGTATGTGATGATCTAGTACAATCAACATGGTGTGCACAAGTGTGAACGAGTGACAATAATGCAAGTTGTTTGGTCTAGTAGGCTTACTTATGAGGTCTAGTCAGCCTTAGTGATGGAATGAAGGCATGAGGAAGATGGATGAGTATGATCAAGTCATGGAGAGCATGATGAGAGTGTGTTGAAGCAAACATATAGGTTCAAAGGTTATTATCAATGTGAAAATAGGCTTTACATGTGTTTATTTAAACCTAGTTTAGGTGCTTGGTGGCCTAATGGAACATGAAAGGGAGTTACAGAGCTAAGTGAGCCCATGAGGACATGAATAGGTGTGAGAAATGTTGTCTCAAAGATGATATTTCCTTTTGAAGAGCTTGGAAGCAAATGTATGGTGTTTTATTCATCATATAGGTCTGAACTAGACCTAATTCCTAGGACCTAGCTATGCAAGTATTAGTGGTTGAGAATATTTAGGGATATTTATGAGAAGATGAGAATTTGAAAAGTTTATAGAGGTTTTCCTAGTGTTGTGGGCCAAATTTTAGGTTAGTATGAAGAATATTTTGCAAGTTATGAGTTTTTTGGCTATATAAGCTCAAGAGAGTACATTTTATAGCTTGAAATGAGAGAAATTATCTTGGTTGACACATGTAAAGTCTGAATAGGACCTTGAGACTTTCAAGGATGTTAAGGAATAGAGTTTAGAATATCTTAGAGTTATAATGAGGTTAAATGAGGGTCTATATTTTATGAAAAAATGTTAATCTGGTATGTTGGTCAAAATGCTCTATAAACCCTAGTTTACTAGCGATGGAAGAAATATTCTTGTTATGAGCCTATATCGGATTGAATCATAAATTATGAAGATTTTATGATGGAGAGGAATATTATATATTTTATTTGGTGGTGTTTTGATGTCTTTACTATAGGCGGAGCCCACTCAAATATAATAGTTTCAAGGAAAGTTTGATTTTCTCTCAAGTTTACCAATAGAACCTATGTCTAAATTATTGTTATGAGTTTTTGGGGAGAAATGATACATTTTTGGAGTGATTTCAGATATTGGTGAAGTAATTTTATGGTTTGAACAGATCAAAACAAGAATAATAGTTTTTAGGGCTAGAAGGTAGTTTTAATAGTCATGGAGAATGTATGTTCTTGGGATCTTGTGTACTTGGTGATTATGGTTGATGAACTTGGATCTTATGTATACATCCTATATTATGTGTTGGATACATTTTTTGAGCTTTGGATGTGATATGAGGTGGCGTGAAGAAGGTCACAAGTTGACCTAGTTTGGTTTAGGATAATAATGTTTTGGTATGAAGATTGGTCTAGAAGACCAATATTTTGGATTGGTTAATGATTCCTATCCATTGGAGAGTGAAGAGGTGTGAAAATTTATCCTATTACATGAATTTATATATCTTTGAAGTATCAAAAAGTTTGTTTAAAGGTAAAGACTATAAAACTGGTCTTTAGGAAATTCAAGTTGCTTAAAGGTCAAAAACATGTGAATGGATTTATGGGTTGATGTATGATGTATAAAATGGTTTGATGTGTTAATTAGGTCATTTAATTTAAATTTAGTGTTTAAATACTATGTTTCTAGTGTTTTTTGGATGTTAGGTCTTCATCTTTGAAGATTGGTCAGTTGGAGGTGCCTGGAATAAGTAGGAAACAATCCTACTTGGTGGTGTTATGAGAAGAATGGATGATGCAGAGGTTTTTAAGAGTGAGAGGTGTTTATAGGTTTTCATTGAAATGTGTGGAGCCTTTGGAGGCATGATGAATATTATTTATGTGGTTTAAGTTCATGGAGTGCTCGGTGAAGGAGAAACTATTCTTTTAGGCCTAGTTGTGAATTTTGAATGTCTTGGTACATTGTTAACCCATATGGGTCTTTCATATGAATTTATATGAGCGTGTAGTTTTTTTTTTATGTTTTTATGACTGAAAATATTGGTCATGGCTGACCTAATATGTTTTTAAGGAAGAGTCTTGTATTTAAGTGAGTAAATTTGTTCATTTTGAACTAGTAGTGAGAGAGGGAAAAAGTGTGAGCTAAGAGAGAATGTGAAAGAGGTTTAAGGGCATCAAGATAAAGAGGATAAAAGGTATGAATGTTTGAGGATATTTAATAATAATATTAGCAAGGGAAATCAATCTAATCATCCCATGAAGAAGCAGTATCAAGAAATTTATGAGAGAGTGTTCTTGTAGAGGGTTTTGAGGTGTGCGAGTTGAATTTATGATCACAATATGTTATAAGAGTAATATACATCAGTGGTCATCATCATAAGGTGGTTGAGTGGGTGCTTGATCACCTTTGGGGGTAGTAACCTCCATATATATTGGGTGCTATAATAAATAGGGGTGATCCTTGTAAATTGAGTGATTCACTAAACAAATCTTGTGTGATGTGTTATATTCATGCAATTATTTTGGTTTATGTAATATAGTCACAAGTTTCAGTGGGTTTTCTTCCCCTCGAGGGTTTTCCACTTTATATATTATGTTCTTGTGTACTCCCTCATGGTTGTGCTCATATGAATGATTGTTTCATGTTGTTAATATCACATTAATGCATGGTTGAATGGTTAATGGTTAATTCAAGTTAAATAAAATTGGTTAAAGGTTTTGAAGGAATGATTCACCCCCAATCCATTTTTTTTATAACAACTAGTATCAGAGCATGTCCCTTTGAATAATTTTAATATCTTGAAAGGAGATCCTATCCTTTGAAGCACTAAAATGGTGATTCATGTAGAGTGACACTTATAAAAGAGAAGCTCCCTTGTTTGATGGAACACACTATGCATTTTAGAGCATCAGGATGAAGATTCACATCATGTCCTTAGGGTTTTGACATTTGAAAATGTGTGTTAGATGGGTATATAGTTCCTCATACTCCTCTAACCATCACTATAAAAAAGAAGTTTAGTAGTGAAAACTCCAAGTAAATGGATGCAATCATGTGTGGTCTAGCTGAATCAGAACTTGTGAAGGTCATGCATTGTACATCAGCTAAAAAAATGTGGGAGAAACTTTAAATCATTTATGAGGGAGATTCCAAGGTAAGGATAAAAAATCTTAAAACTTTTAGAAATCAATTTGAAGGGATAAAAATGAGTGAAGAGGAATCCATTGCTGCATATTTTCTTAGAGTTGATAAAGTTGTCAATACCATGAGAGGATTGGGTAAAGAAGTGAAGGAAGAAGTTGTGGTAAAAAAAGTATTAAGGTCTCTAACTCCTAAATTTAACCTTAAAGTGTTTGCTATTGAGGTAGCAAAATATTTTAAGGTTATGTTGATGATTGAGATTGATGACATCTTGACTGCATATGAGATGATGATTGTTGATTCTAGACCTATCCAAAAGGAGATTGATTTCAAGGATGAGAAGAGATCAAAGGATAAAAAGAGTAATGATGATGATGCTGCCCCTAAAATTGATGACGATGAACTAATTGCCATGTTTTATAGAAGACTAAAACTTGGGTCAGGTAAGTACAAAGGAAAGTTTCCTTTTAAATTTTTTAACTGTGGTGAAATAGGTCACTTTGCCAAAAAATTTCCTCATAAGAATGAATATGAAGATGAGCATGATGAAGATCATGACAAGAAGAAATAAAGATTTGATAAAGGAAACAATTATTTCAAGAGGTTTGATAACAAGAAGAATTCCATTAAGAGTTATTATACAAAGAATGAATGTTTCTCATCTAAGGAAAGTAGATATGATGGTGTCTCTGTCTCTAATTATGAATGTGAAAAAGGTAACATAGGTGATGAAGTATTATTCATGGCTAAAGATGCTATAAGACTTAAAAATGAAGATTCCATATGTTAGATTTATTAGGGGAAATATAATTGAAAAATTACTGTTCCACCATTAAAATTTTGATAACTATAGATTATGATGTGTAGTTAAATAGACACAGAAATAACTTACAATAAATAACAAATTATAGAGCTTAATTAGAAAGAGATGAAAGAAAATATACCCAGAGCATAGAGATGGTAAGACCAGATTTAAGTGGGGAAACCTGAAGGAAAAAACCCCACTGAATAAAGCACTATACGTATTTAGAAATTCACAAGAATTTGAGCTAGCACTTCCACTTCACTCCTTAGTATTTTTATAGAATAATTACAAAGATATGTCTTGCACTCATTCAATAAAAAAATCACGTCAATGACGATCTTCTAGTCTAATATATCTTTCTAGATATCAATTTGGTACTAAATTCATTTCTCATAACCAATCCCCAGAGGGATCACCCTAATCAATAGGGTAGGTGAATCAGTTGAGTTGGTTCACTTTTAAATGTGTAAGATCTTTTTGGAATATCTTCATAATAAATTTTGATAGACAAACTTTTAAAATAATATTGGGGCATACTACAGTGATAGATAGCCCACTTGACATTATCACCCCAACACTCACCCTTAATGTTAAGTGAGAAGAAATAGAACAAGACATGCCAAGTTTACATTTTTCTACAAAAGGATTTACAGATCCAAGAATCAACAATAGTGACTCTAGCTAGCATCCAAATAAGGGAAATCATACAGATCTTCCCATACAAAAATTCTTAAGACTAGTGTTTTATATATGAAGACTTATATGCATACCCATAACTAAAGGTTCACTGGGATTTATAAGTAAATTCACATAGTGTCACACATTTACTTATTATAGACTAGAGGAAGTATTGGAATTTTTCAAAAGTTATTAAGAGGTGGAATTTTCATACACACTCCCCCTCAATAGGAACTTTGATAGGCCCAACAAGGTATGAAAGTTTTGGAACTTCACAAAACACAACAAATTTGTGAAGATATATACAAATTGATCTTCAGTCAAAAAAAATTGAGATCAATATCACTGTTTCAATATTTTTTTACCTTTCTATTCAAATTAATGTAGTGAAATAATAAAAAAAACCAACCTTGAAAGACACGGGGTTTAAAAATACCCATAGATGATAGGTGTTGTAGCTGATGGATGAAATTTCCTTCCTTCTCTCGCCGATGAAGAAAATTGTAGATCACAGACACTAGAAGAAGATGAGATTAGATAGATAGATGGAGGATTTCTTGGCAAAGGATAGTCCTTGGAAGTTAATGGAATTCCTTGCAAGGATTTCAATCTGCGTTCAAGAAATCAATCTGATAATGATAAGATAAAATGATAAAACAAATGATATAACCAATAATGCAAAGGAAAAGGGACTAACATCGTCCAAGGCTATATAATGGTCTGATGGTGATACTAGATCTAATGGGATTCTAGGAATCAAAAAATGATTCAAATGAGTGAAGATGTAGATAGCTGTGTGCTTATAAAGGTAAGCTATGTGATAGATTTGATTTGGATATTAGATAAAATGTTGGAGATGACTCAAAGGAGCTTGATAGGTTTTGACATCTTCTTGCAAAGGTAGAGTGTTTATGAGGATTGAGATTTGGATGTCAGAAAGGTGAGATAAGGTGTTTATTAGCTTGACAGATAGGAATCACTGCCGATTGGGGGAATCACTGGTGATTAGGAAGATTGCCAGTGACTATTGCAAATGTGTACATGATGATGATAAGTGAGACAATTGATTGGAACTATTAGATGACAAATGAATAAGACAACACCGTGAAAGGAAAGGGGTTACCTTGTTCAAGTTGATGAATAAGAATGAGAGGATGACATTACCAGATAGAAAAAGGCTGAGGATATCAAAAATTATACTTGATCACTAGATTTTTTAATGTATCAAGAGAGGAAGATTATTGGCACTAGAGGATTTCTGAATCGACTCCTAGACATGTGATTGACCTCTAAAGGTTGAAGAAGATACTGTTGATGTCTTAGAAACTTGTGTATGTTGATAGATAAGATTGCGAAGATGATGAGATCCTAGAGGAGAAGACCGCATATTATCCACTGAGTTAAGCTCCAAGATATGTGAATGACCTCCAAGAGCTGAAGAAGAGATATATTGATATTACTATGATGAAGAGGACTATGATACAAATAATACTGCTCTAAGAGTGCCTTGAAGAACATCCCATCAAAGGTCAAGTATGGATGAATACCAACTAAAATAGAGGAAGTTAACCTTGAATGAAGGCCCGAAACCCTCATTTATAAAGTTTACTGTTAACAAGGAGGAATCACTAACAATATGAGAAATATGGGAAAGTGGTCGAAACAACTTCCTAGATTGAGGTTTTTTTTGTCTTTGTCGATGTATGGGTGTTGGAAAGGGGTTATACAGGTTAGAATTTTTTTTGAATGGTTGAGAAAATGTTTTTTTTTTGTTTTTGTTTTATTTGATTTAGGTTTGCAAGTGGTTTGAGTAGTTTAGGGGAGGATAAAATAGGATTTTACAGCTGTAAGATGATATTTACGAGGATTAAATATGGATGGGGAACTAAGACTTAGAATAGGGATTTAATGAATAAATATGATAGTGATGTAATAATGAAGGGTTGTTAGCAGACACAGACATGGGGAATTAGTAGTGCTAATTTTATGTGTCTACATTTTGCCCCTCTTTGTTGAGTGGATTTTGAGACAAGCCACGAGACAAAAATAAGATGTGATAGATGAATGATGCAGATTTATATGATGAGGTGCTCCCCCTCAAACTTGTTAGGTTGTAGAGCTTGTTTTCATGTGAGAAAGTGTTGAAGACTATACACTAAGAGTACTGTACACTTTCCACATTTGTCTCACTGGGGTTTGGGAGAATTTTCTTTGGCCTTAAAACATGCCCGATATACCTGGAAATGTGGTTTTCTCATATGGGTGGGATTTTGACCCATAGGTTTATGGGATGGTTTTGGCCCATGGTTTTGATACCCATGGTTTTGTAAAACTGCTTAAGCAGTTGTCTATTTATATGGTAGTGATGATGTAACATTACAGATGTGTTTTGAATTTGGATGTGAATTATGTAGAGTTTGTTGAGCAGAGCTCCAAACAGATCTGGGTATTGTATTGAGAGAGCAGTGGCTTGTAATAAAATCTGAGCAAGTGATTCTTGGTGGACGTATCCCATATTGGGTGAACCATGTTAAATACTGTCTCTTTGTGTTGTGTTATTTTATTCTGTAATTTTATTTGAGACCTATAATATTTTCTACATATTAGTTTCTACTGTTATGATTCTGTGAGGGATTATTCCACATATTTCATCTCTTATTTCCTAGAAATTGGTATCAAAGCCTGGTTTGGTTTGCTGAAGTGTTGAATTGTAGGGAAAGTTTTATCTTGAGTGGGATGTAATGCCTGTTTAAACAACCACTTGAGACTAAAGAAACAACCTAGGGTTAGATAGAAAATTAGGGGATATATATATATATTGATTTGAATTGTCTACAACTCAGTTGCAAGACATTAGTTTTCACAGATAGGTTTCGAAACAAAACCTACTTACCAAAACACAAGTTTCCTTTATTAACTTATAACACGTTTACAAGGTTTAAATTTTAGGGTTACATATTTTAGTTAGGTTCAGGGAGTAATCTTACCCCCATGTTTGCTTTCTAACAGGATCATAAATTAAACTTGATTTTTCTCATACTCAATACATTCAACATTCCATAAACCATTCTAAATGGATAGGAAATTTTCTCACCTTTCCGGTGATATAAAGAAGTCCTCCTAACTCCAAGCAGAACTCAAGTTATGAGTGGGCGGAGTTCTGGGGTCAAATTTTCCCCAAGGGGGACACATGGCAAGAGGAGGAGTGCACCTTGGGTGGGTTGGTGAGTCATGGGGTGGAATTGGGAAATTTTCTTAATGTTGGCTCAAAGTCAAAATGTGCTCTGCACCACTGTGGGTACGCGCAAGGCAAAATAAACAAAGGGGAAAGGAAAGGGTAGGGCGGCAGACCGAATTGGTGCTTTGCGCCAGAGGGGAAATAAGGGAAGAAAGGACGTGTGGGTCTGTGTGCCCATGGGACAAGGGAATGTAGGGAGAAGGTGGAGTTGTGTGCCATGAGAGGATTCTAGGAATTTTTTCCCAAATGCCTAAAAATGAAAAATTTCTGCTGAATCCCTGTCGCCACCCCCAAGGTGCCACGTGGCATGCTTTCATTGGCCGCGAGCCAGCAGGGCCAAAATGAAAACTTTTCCCAAAAAAAAATTAAAAGCTAAGGGGTTAAAAAGAACCTGTGCCTCTACTGTAGCCACAAGGGGACATGTGGCATCCTTTGATTGGCTGCGTGCCGGCGTAGGGAAAAGTGAAAATTTTCCAAAAAATTTCAAAAAGTCTAAGGGGTAAAATTTTATCTGCGCCTTCGCCTCAGCCCTTGGAGGACATGTGGCAGCCTATGATTGGCTGTGGGATGATGAAGGGAAAAGTGAAAATTTTCCCGATCCCAAATTTTGAAAAATTTTTAAGGGCAATTTTGATGGGAAATTTTTGGTTGCGGGCCCGACAGGGAAAATTTTCCCAAATTTTCCTGCCAAGGCACAAAACTTAGAGGTATCATAACTTGAGCTAGAAAGATCAGTTTTGGGAAATTGAGGAATTTTTGGAAATCTCTCGATGCCCTATTTGCACGAGGAACATAAATTTTAATTTTTGATGAAGTTTTAAGTGTCAATTTTACAAAATTATCTGCAGGACTTTGTTTGGAAAACTGGCAATTTCCAACTTATAATTTTGATAAAATTTGAACTCCTCCTTCAGTCATCATGTCAAATAGACATGAAGGATCAGTCTAGGGAGGGTTTAGAGTGTTTTAGGGAAATAAATTTATCCAATTTGTTCAAGGTTGCATTTTTTCGGCAATAGACGAAAAAATGACTGTGCAAGCTCCGAATTGAAATTCATTAAGTTTTGGAGATTCATTCTTGACTATTAGAGTGAATTAGAGTTCCTTAGGTATTCCTAAATGTTAATTTCAAATTTTAATAACTTATTGTTGATTATAAGTCTGAACTGCTCATTTTTATTAAAATGTGCATTACTAGATTTAAGTTTTAAAACAGTGAGTTGTTTCTTTTAAATTGATTTAGCAATTTGTCTTTTGAATGTGCATATGATTCTAACTTAATCAAATAAAATGCTTATTAGATCATCCGTTCAATTCTAACTGAAACTACATTTCTGATTTCAGTTTCAGTATACAATTTTGTAATTAATATAACACTATCTTTCATTCCATACGCATGCTTCTTTCTTTTCTTTTCAAATAGCAATCAATTTTCAACAATAATTCAAATCAATTATGTAATACACTTTTGACAGGGAAATTCATTCTTTCATTGATCCTCAATACACTTTTACAAGTTTCCTTTCTATTTGATTTCAAATACAATACATGAAATATACAACACTATTTCTTATTCTTTTCCAACATGAGATATCATTTTTTTTATAAACATAGTCTCATTATTGGACAGCAATACAATTCTAGTATACATTAGCATACAAATTTAAAAGAACCAATTCCATCCTTTATTGATAATTCAAATAACTTTACAATTGATCTCCTTTCCAATTTGATTTGGTTTTCAAGTTTCAAAATACAAAGTATAGAATATCATTTGCATTTTCTTTCCAAAGTAAAACAAAGAAGTATAATTATTCTTGTACATTCCTCAATACAACTACAAATTACATTAACAACGTAATGCTTCACATTACAACATTTATACACTCATCCACTCGAAGTGGGAAAGGTTACATTAAATTTTCTCAAGAGATAGGATTGTCAAAACTATGAAATTCATCCTCCAAATAGTAGCATGGTTGTTTATTCTTCTTTGTAACTTTTATCTGAACAAGGAAGGGGGAAAGGCAACACAGTCCACCCAACCAAGACATCCAATGAGAAAGGAGAAGCCATCCTTCCCCATTTTCCCTTGAGCCCCAACCACATTGAAATGGAGCATGAATATCAACACATGGTAACAAAGGCTTCTATCACATACAAGCAACATTCACATTACATACAATAAATAAAATGCATAGTTCAAAACAATACTGTAGTTCCCAACTACATTTTAAACAATTCATACAACACATAGGCTTGATCAAGCAAGCCAACAAGAGCAAGAACTATGGGTAACTCCTTATGCCTCCCAATTTGGAATTGGGCATCCACCAAAATGCATACCACTAATAATCATATCAACCCCACAAAATTTATATCTCCCAACCCCTCCTTTTTCCCCAACCAAGTTTATCCCTTATACCCCTCCCATAGTAAGAAATGCAAGTAGTTTCTTTTCCAAGGTGGATCCAAAAGGAAAAATCCCTCCACAGTAGAACAGTGCCATTGGCAATCCCTTATGCCCTCCATATGAAATCCCTATATCCTTCTCCTACACCATGCCCTGAGCATTCTACCCAACCAGCCAAGAATACAAACACAAACACCATTTAAACATGTATGCAAGAGAAGGAAAGACAATTAAAATACAGCTCCAAATCCTACCTCTCCATACTGAAGTCTGTTCCAAGCTCACAAGATTTCCGCATTGTCAAAGTGTAGTCCAAAACCAGAAAGTATATGCATGAAAAAAGACTCCAAGGTCTTCCTTAAACAAGCTCCAAAAGAAGCAACACAAAACAAAATGTGCCCCAAGAGGCAATAAATTTTTTTTCAACGACCCCCAAATGAGCAAGAAGCTTCACTTTTATAGAAAAGGAAAGATAGAGGATGATGTGGATCCAAGTAGGATGCCACATCATTTTTCCTCATCCCCAAGAGGAAATCAACAACAAAAAACAAATCAAAATAAATTAAACACGAAAAAATCAGTTACATACTCCAACTCAACCCATACTCCAAAAGGACCAACTTAAAAACATGTAAGGGAAGTGCAATTAAAACTTACATATTGTCACCTCAAAATGCATTATGAATTCCTACATTTAGCCTCCAAATCATAGGCATGGTTGGTGGATCATTTTAAGAGGTGTGGGAAGAGTTTAACTTGTACCACAAGCCTCCAAATTTGGTCTCCAAGGTCAAATTCGAATTTCATAAAAGATGGAGTGCTAGACCTTCCAAAATCTGCCTTACATACTCTTATAATTTCTTACACATTCTTACATGATAACTTACACACTCTTCCAGCATTAATATATAAGAAAAAAACTTTATTAATTACATTCCACATCCCAATTTAATTTAAATAAAATTTAACTATATGACTATCACATTAATCTACCACAATTAAATCAATTAAAAGAAGGAACACATTACAAATAAAATACATAAAATAATAATAAAAAAGAAACACATAAATAAAAACTCATCCCATAGTCACATATAATGGATATCCCCCCATGGGAGTTCCTAACATAACACAACACACAAACTCATAACACTATTTCCATGGTGACCTTATTGATTTCACCCGGAATTTCAATCTGGTTAGTATCCAGTCCCCCGACATTGTTGTGAATTTTATCCTACAAAATGCAAATACCTCCTTCGGCCTTATGGCCATATCGGAACATCCAAAATGATATAAATAGTATCTCAAAATCATCCAAACACATAGATCACAACAATATCAATAATTCAACATTATCATTTTTAATTAAATAAATCAACTATATCATCATCAAAATCTACCATACCAGATCTACTCAAAATATCCAATATTCTAAGTCCAAATCAACATCTATAATATGCCCATGTCAAATAGTACATCATCAACCACATATAGAAGATGTCTCTAGTAATCATCATGCATAATAACTGAATCCAGATCAATAATAATCCATGATCTAACATCTAACCATCATACTGAAATAAAACATCATAGTGTCCATAATATGATCAATAGTATCAAAATGCATATCTAAAAGTGTCAAAGGGAAGTGGGAACTACATCTCCCTCCCCTTGGAGTCCACTTCCTCCTAGAAGTCACTGGAAAAATGTGGAAACTGCACTCGTAATACTGTGGCATCCTCCCAAGTGGCTATAATCTCATCATATCTGTCCCACTGCACCTGTATCCTATCAATCTCTCTACCTCGAAGGCCCAGGGGTCTTGCGATCTATGATACAGAAAGGCTCCACTGTCACCTACCCTTGATCCTACACCTGTAATGGTGTCTAGTCCAACACATGAGAAGGGTTTGCAATGTACCTTCTAAGGACAGAAACATGATACACATCATGTACGTGAGACAAGCTAGGTGGCAATGCTAGAAAGTAAGCCAAAGGGACGATACACTCCAAGATCTCAAAAGGACCAAAAAATCGAGGAGATAACTTGGAAACTTTTCCATAGTGGATAGGGCTCTTGTGTGGCCTAACATGAAAGAACACCTTCATGCCCACATCAAAGCTACTATCAATCCTATGCTGATCCACATACTTCTTCTACCTGTCATGTGTCTCCTAAAATCTCTGCTCGATCAACATTACCTGCTACTCCATGTCCTGTAAAAGAATGGGTCTTAGAGTTACTCTGTTCGCTAACCTGTCCTAGCTAACGAGTGTCCTACACTCTGTACCATATAATGCCTGAAAAGGAGCCATGCCTATGTAACTCTGAAAACTATTATTATAGGAAAACTCCACTAAGTACAAGTAATCCTCCCACTTAGACTGCTGATCCATCACGTACATCCTGAGCATATCTTCTAAAATATGATTTACTCACTTAGTTTTTCCATCTGTCTCACGGTGTTATGCTATGCTGAAGTTGATCCATGTCCCGAGGACATACTGCTTGGTAGTCTAGAAATGTAACATGTATAAAGGATCACGGTCGTAAATGATCTTCTGCGGAATCCCATGCAACCTGAAAATCTCATCCAAATAAACTTGTGTCACTAATCTAGCTATATAAGTGGTCTTCACTAGAGAAAAGTGAGCCACTTTTTGTAATTTATATACCATGACCATAATGGCATCATGGTGATATCTTGACATAGGTAGTCCAACAATGAAATCCATGGAAATGGTGTCCCACTTCCATTCCAGTATGGCATGAGGATAAAGAAGACCTGCTGGATGTTGATGTTTGTCCATAACCCTCTAGCACTCTAAACACTATGACACAAATTGAGCCATGTCTCGAAGAAGTCCTCTCTAGAGGTACAACTATCTCAAAGTAGCATGCATCTTCTTCACCCTGAGATGGGTTGAATAGGGTGCACGATGTGCCTCTACCAAGATGTCCTTCCTCAAGCCTCCATCTCTGGGAACATATATCCTTCCTTTGTTCCTAAAAATACCATATGCCTCTAAGGAAAAACCATCAAAATTCCCCTCAAGGGGTCTCTATGACTCGATCTCTACTCATACTATCATGTAGAAACTGTCAAGAGGAAGCTGCTGAAGAATCCTACTCCACAAATTTGGGCTCACTGAGGTAGCCATAGCCACATGTCTCCATCTACTGAGAGTGTCTACTACAACATTCTCCTTCCCCTTCACATGCTCTATCTCCATGTCATACTCACGAAGCAACTCCATCCAATGCCGTTGATGAGTGTTTAGATTAGGCTGCGTGAAGAGGTGGTGAAGACTCAAATGATCCATCTTGAGTGTGAATCTCTGACCAAGAAAAAAATGCCTTCATCTAACCAAATCATGCAAAACTACCACAAGCTCAAGATCATGGGTAGGATAATTAAGCTTGTGATCCTTGAGTTTGCGAGACTCAAAAGATACAACCCTGCCATCCTGCATCAACACACCTCCAAGCCCTGCTAAAGAAGCATCTATGCAAAAAAAACTCACCCTGTGGATCCCACACTGTAAGAATGGGAGCTGTAGTGAGGCACTCCTTCAGTGTCCTGAAGTTCTACTCACATCTATCTGACCAAACAAACTTCTTCCCTTTCCTCTGAAGGGAAGTGATAGGGTGCACAATCCAAGAGAAGTCCTAACCAAATCTTCAGTAGTAACCTGCTAAACCCTTGAAGCTGGGAACCTCGATCACTATAGTGGGTGCTTGCCAATCCATAATGGCTCTAATCTTGGAAGGATCAACTAGGATACCTTCCCTAGAAATAATATGACCCAAGTACTGCACCTTTGTCTAGAAGAAAGCACACTTCTCCAAGTTCTTGTAAAGATGCTACTCACGAAGACATTGGAGAACCTATTAAAGGTTCCCCTAATGCTCCTCACATGTACGTGAGTAAATTAAGATGTCATCAATATGAGGAAGAGGATAACGATTCTTGATCTTAACTTTGTTCAATTGGCGATAATCAATACACAACCGCAATGATCCATCCTTATTCCTCACGAAAATCACTAGTGCACCCCAAGGGGATACACTAGGATGGATAAGGCCTTTCTCCAAAAGGCCCTCAAGCTGTAACTTGAGCTCATAGATCTCCAGGGTGGTCATCTGATAAGGTGCCTATGAGAAAGGTTCTGCTCCTGGAACTAGGTCTATATGGAAATCAATTTCATGTGGGGGTGGTAACCCCGGTAGCTCCCCTAGAAATACATTGGAAAACTCTCTCAAGATGGGATGATCATCTAGCGATGGTCCACTAGACCCAGCCTATGATCTGTCACTGACTGTAATAGCATACATCAGACAAACCCGTCACAAACATCGCTTAAGATGCATAGAGGAAATGATGCGAATAGAAACGAGTCTCCTGACCCCCGAGATCACCGACTCAACTCCCAAATCATTGGCACAAGATATAGTCGTATGATAACAATCCATCGTAGCCCTATGTGTAGATAGCCAATCCAAACCTAAAATGACTCCATACAAGCCCAAAGGAAGAATAAGGAGATCTAAGGTGGTGGTGAAGGGTCCCAAATCCAAAACACACTCCTTAAATAAGGAGTTGATGGAGATCTTAGCTTCGGAAGCCATATCGACATCCCAACTAAGACCCTGCCTAACTGCCACCAGCCTGCATTACTCTACTCAAGATGGTGCAATGAAAGAATCAGAAGAACTAAAATAAAAAAATATAGAGGTAGGAATACCACTAATGCTACCTGTTGTCTCAATGACTGTGCTCTGGTGCTCTACCTGGTGGTTCTCAACAGCTGCATAAATCTTGTGGCTGCATCCCATGTCACCAACTGTTAGCTTAGAAACTGGTGCCTTACCCTTGTAAGGGTTATGAGGATAATCTCTCCAAAAGTGTCTAGATACTCCACATCTAAAGAAACCACTTGATCCTCTCTAAGAAGCAGTACCTCCAGTAGGTGCCCTAGAAGCATGTGGTGTGGATCACGATGATTTGGCTATGGTCTACTGTAGCCTTTACTAGAAAGCTCTAGCTGACTGGGCTCTAGGTCCACCCTGTGCCCTGATGGGACCCTTAGGAAGAGGCCCCACGGTCTGACCTCTCTGTGCATCAGCCCTCTGTGGAGGTCTATATGGTGGGCAGGACTACTGTTGATGCTGCAGCCTAAAGGATGAATGTGCTGAATGTTGACCACCATGAGGAAGAGGTACTGAACCTCTTAATCTACCATCCTACATCTACTGAATGTAGCTCCTGAATCGGTCTCTAGCCTGTTGGGTTTTACCCTGAGTCTCCTCATAAATATAGGCCTTCTCGACGGCCTCTACTAAAGTCTATGGACAGTGAATACACACTACACCTCCAATGTCCAAATTCAGGCCCCGGATGAACCTGTGAATCTGTACCTACTCATCCTGTATATACTCTACATACTAAAGTAGATCTAGAAATCTACTCTCATACTCTAATACTGAAAGGGTAGCTTATCGGAGGTCATGGAACTCGTCAATCCTCTGCTAGATGAACCTCTGTGATAGATACTTGCTACTAAATCTCTCCTCAAATAGCTCCCAAGTCACTGTCTCTTAATCTACATGGAGCTTCTACTCCTCTTTCCTCCACCATAATCCTACTCCATCCTTTAGTAGATGGATCACAACATGAGATTTCATGTTGCTAGAACAAGGAAAAAGCTTGAAGCAACCACTCAAGCTCACTAGCCAGGCCTCTACCTAAAATCCACCTATATCACCTGAGTAATGTGAGGTCCTAAGCTTTAGGATCTCCCTGATGTGATCCGTTGCTATGGTTTGTCAGCCTCTAGGCCTCTTTGCAAGCTCATCCCTAAGCCTAGGGCTCCAAGACCTCTCTCTATGCTTTGGAACTCTATCACCCTATCTCCTAGGTGGTGACTCTACTCGTACTAACTCCACATGGGAGTTCCCTCCTCTATACTCCTCGCTGAGTCAAGGAGATACCTGACCCTTGATAGAGTGACATTGACATCCTTAAGGGTCTATAAAATATAAGGTAGAATGGCTGCTACACCCTGATCCGGTGGTGGTGGTGGTGAATCTGAGTCTTTGTGAAGGTTCCTCTCACTCCGTCTGAGCCTCTGCATAGACCAAAGTGAGAGTCAGTTCATTTGTTAAGTTATACAACTTCCATGTTTACTCAAAACATAAAAATTCTTGCTAAGTTATTTTCTAGGTTTAAGTGTGCTAGGTTTAAGTTATCATGTCTCAAGTTTTCTAGTGTGCCCAATGGTCTAAGCCTTTGAACCACTGCTTTGATACCAAACTGTAATTCCCATTTAGACAACCACTTGAGACCAAAGAAACAACCTAGGGTTAGCTAGAAAATTAGGGGATAATTTTTTTTTTGATTTGAAGTGTCTACAAATCAGCTGCAAGACATCAGTTTTCATTGATAGGGCAATTTTGATTGGAAATTTTTGGGTTGTTGGCTCGACAGTGAAAATTTTCTCAAATTTTCCCGCCAAGGCACAAAACATAAAAGTTTCATAACTTGAGCTAGAAAGCTAATTTTTGGGAAAACAAGAACTTTTTGGAAATATCTCAATTCCCTCTTTGCATAGGGAACATTAAATTTGATTTTTGATGAAGTTTTGAGGGAAATTTTTGTAAAGGAATTTGTTTGGAATATTGGCAATTTCCAACTTATAATTTTGATAAAATTTTAACTCCTCCTTAACTCATCATGTCAAAAAGACATGGAGGATCATTCTAGGGAGGGTTTAGCATGTTCTAGGAAAGTCAATTTATCCAATTTGTTAAAGGTTGCATTTTTTGGCAATAGATGGAAAAATGACTGTGCAAGCTCCAAATTAAAATTCATTAAGTTTTGGAGATTCATTCTTGACTGTTAGAGTGAATTAGAGTTCCTTAGGTCTTCATAAATGTTAATTTCAAAGTTTCATAACTTATTGTTGAGTATAAGTTTGAACTGCGCATTTTAATTAAAATGTGCATTGCCAAATTTAAGTTTTAAAATAGTGAGTTGTTTCTTTTAAATTGATTTAGCAATTTGTATTTTGAATGTGCATATGATTCTAAATTAATCAAATACAATGCTTATTAGATCATCCATTCAATTCAAACTAAAACTACATTTCTGATTTCAGTTTCAATATACAATTTTGTAATTAATATAACACTATCTTTGATTCCATACACATGCTTCTTTCTTTTCTTTACAAACAACAATCAGTTTTGCATAATAATTCAAATCCATTGTGCAATACATTTTTGAGAGGGAAATGCATTCTTTCATTGATCCTCAATACACTTTTACAAGTTTCCTTTATATTTGATTTCAAATACATTACATGAAATATACAACACTGTTTCTTATTCTTTTCCAACCAGAGATATCATTTTAAAAAAAAATAGAATCTCATTCTTAGACAACAATACAAATCCAGTATACATTACCATACAAATTTAAAAGAACCAATGCCGTCCTTTATTGATAATTCAAATAACTTTACAACTGATCTCCTTTCGTTTTTGATTTGGTTTTCAAGTTTCAAAATATAAAGTATAGAATATCATTTACATGTTCTTTCCAAAGCAAAACAAAGAAGTATACTTCTTCTTGTACATTCCTTAATACAACTACAACTTACATCAACAATGTAATGCTTCACATTACAACATTTATACACTCATCCACTCGAAGTGGGAAAGGTTACATTGAATTTTCTCAAGAGATAGGACTATCAAAACTGTGAAATTCTTCCTCCAAACAACAACATGCTTGTTTTTTCTTCTTTGCAACTTTTCTCATAACAAGGAATGGGGAAAGGAAACTCTCTCCACCGAACCAAGACATCCAATGAGAAAGGAGAATCCATCCTTCCCCATTGGCCCCCGAGCCCCAACCACATTGAAATGGAGCATGAATATCAACACATGACAAAAAAGGATTCTATCACATACAAGAAACATTCACATTGCATACAATCAATAAAATGTACAGTTCAAAACAATACATCAGTTCCCAACTACATTTGAAACAATTCATACAACACATAGGCTTGATCAAGCAAGCCAATAAAAGCAAGAACTATGGGGAACTCCTTATGCCTACTAATTTGGAATTGGGCATCCACCAAAATGCATACCACCAATAATCATATCAACCCCATAAACCTTATATCTCCCAACTTCTCCTTATGCCCCCCCAAGTTTATGCCTTATGCCCCCCATAGTAAGAAATGTAAGCAATTTATTTTCCAAGGTGGATCCCAAACCAAAACTCCCTCCACAATAGAACAATGCCATTAACAATCCCTTATGCCCCCCCTTATGAAATATCCATAGCCATCTCCTACACCATGCCCTAAACATTGTACCCAACTAGCCAAGAATGCAAACACAAACACCATTTAAGAATGTATGCAAGAGAAGAAAAGACAATTAAAATTCAGCTCTAGATCCTACCTCTCCATACTAAAGTTTGTTCCAAGCTCACAAGCTTTCCACAATGTCAAATTGTAGTCCAAAACTAACAAGTATATGCATGCAAAAAGACTCCAAGCTCTTCCTTAAACAAGCTCCAATGGAAACAACACCAAAAAAAATGTGCCGTCAAGAGGCAATAACAAATTTTTCAACAACCCCCAAATGAGCAAGAAGCTTCACTTTTATAGAAAAGGAAAGAGAGAGGATGATGTGGATCCAAGTAGGATGCCACATCATTTTTCCTCATCCCCAAGAGGAAATCCACAACAACAAACAAATCACAATAAATTAAACATGACAAAATCACTTACATACTCCAACTCAACCCATACTCCAAAAGGACCAACTTAAAAACATGTAAGGGAAGTGCAATTAAAACTTACATATTGTCACCTCAAAATGCATTATAAATGCCTAAATATTGTCACCTCCAAATCATAGGCATGGTTGGTGGATCATTTTAAGAGGTGTCCATAATAGTGTCCATAATACGATCAATAGTATCAAAATCAATATCTAAAAGTGTTAAAGGGAAGTGGGCACTACATCCCCCACCCATTAGAGTCAACTTCCTCCTGGAAGTCACTAGAACAAATGTGGAAATTGCACTTGTAACACTATGGCATCCTCCCAAGTGGCTGCAGTCTTATCATATCTGTCCCACTACACCCATATCTGATCAATCTCTCTACCTTGAAGGCCCAGGGTCTTGTGATCTATGATACGAATAGGCTCCACCATCACCTGCCCGTGATCCTGCATGTATAATGATGTCTAGTAGAACACATGAGAAGTGTCTACAATGTACCTTCTAAGGAAAGAAACATGATACACATCATGTACGCAACACAAGCTGGGTGGCAATGCTAGACGGTAAGCCAAATGGATGATACGCTCTAGGATCTCAAAAGGACCAATGAATCGAGGAGCTAACTTGGAACCTTTTCCATAGTGGATAGGGTTCTTGTGTGGCCTAACACAAAGGAACACCTTCATGCCCACATCAAAGCTACTATCAATCCTATGTTGATCCGCATACTTCTTCTGCCTGTCCTATGCCTCCTATAATGTTTACGTGATCAACACTACCTACTGCTCCATATCCTGCAAAAGAGTGGGACCAAGAGATACTCTATCTTCTAACCTATCCCAACTAAGGGGTGTCCTACACTCTCTACCATATAATGCCTAAAAATTAGCCATGCCTATAGAAATCTGAAAACTATTATTGCAGGAAAACTCCACTAAGTACATGTACTCCTCCCACTTAGACTGTTGATCCATCACGTACATCCTGAGCATATCCTCTAAAATCTGATTTACTCACTTGGTCTATCCATATTTCTCAGGGTGATATGTTGTGTTGAAGTTGATCCTCGTTCGGAGGACATACTGCATGGTAGTCCAGAAATATGACATGTACAAAGGATTGCGGCCAAAAATGACCTTCCGCAGAATCTTGTGCAACCTGACAATCTCATCCAAATAAACTCATACCACTGCTCTAGCTATATAAGTGGACTTCACTAGAGAAAAGTGAGCCACTTTTTTCAATTTATCAACCATGACCATAATGACATCGTGGTGATATCTTGACATAGGTAGTCCAACAATGAAATCCATTGAACTGGTGTCCCACTTCCATTCCGGTATGGCATGAGGATAAAGAAGACCTATTGGATGCTGATGTTTGGCCTTAACCCTCTGGCACTCTAAAAAATGTGACACAAACTAAGCCACATCTCGATGAAGTCCTCCCAGTGGTACAACTATCTCAAAGAAGCATGCATCTTCTTCACCCCGGGATGGGCTGAATAGGGTGCACGATGTGCCTCTACCAGGATGTTTTACGTCAAGCCTCCATTTTTGGGAACATATATCCTACCTCTATGCCTAAGAAGACCATTTACCTCTAAGGAAAAACCATCAAACTTTGCCTCAAGGGGTGTTTGTGACTCGATCTCTGCTCATACTGTCATGTAGAAGCTGTCAAGAGGAAGCTGCTGAAGAATCCTGCTCCACAAATCTGTGCTCACTAAGGTAGTCATAGCCATATGTCTCCATCTATTGAGAGTGTCTACTACCACATTCTCCTTCCCCTTCACATGATCTATCTCCATGTCATACTCACAAAGAAACTCCATCCAATGCTGTTGACGAGCATTTATATTGGACTGCGTGAAGAGGTGGTGAAGACTCAAATGATCTGTCCTGAGTGTGAATCTCTGACCAAGAAGAAAAATGCCTCCATCTAACCAAATCATGTAGAACTACCGCAAGCTCAAGATCATGGGTAGGATAATTAAGCTCATGATACTTGAGTTTAAATGACTCAAAAGCTATAACCCTGCCATCCTGCATCAACACACCTCCAAGCCCAGCTAAAGAAGCATCTGTGCAAACAAAAAACTCACCCTGTAGATCCCACACTGCAAAAATGGGAGTTGTAGTGAGACAATCCTTCAGTTTCTTGAAGGCCTACTCACATCTATCTGACCAAACAAACTTCTTCCCTTTCCTCTGAAGGGAAGTGATAGGGTGTGAAATTTGAGAGAAGTCCTGAACAAAGTCTGGTAGTAACATGCTAAACCCATGAAGTTGCACACCTCGGTCACTATAGTGGGTGATGGAAAATCCATAATGGCTCTAATCTTGGAAGGATTACCTATGATACCTTCTCTAGAAATAATATGACCCAAGTACTACACCTCTATCTAGAAGAAATCACACTTCTCCAAGTTCCTATAAAGTTGCTGCTCACGAAGACACCAGAGAACCTGTCGAAGGTGCCCCTCATGCTCCTCATGTGTTAATGAGTAAATTAAGATGTCATCGAGGAAGATGAGCATGAAGAAATATATAAAGGTTATGAATACCCCATTCATCAAACTCATGAACACTGCGGGGGCATTCATCAAACCAAAAGACACCACTGTGAACTCATATTGCCCATATCTTGTACGGAAGGCGGTCTTATGAATGTCCACCTCTGAAATCCTCAACTGATAGTAGCCCAACTTGAGATCAATCGTAGAGGACACTATGTCTCCCTTCATCTAATCAAACAAGTCATTAATATGAGGAAGAGGATAATGATTCTTGATCATCACTTTGTTCAACTGGCAGTAATCAATACACAACCACAAAGATCCATCCTTCTTCACAAAAATCACCGGTGCACCCTAAGGGGATATACTAGGATGGATAAGGCCTTTCTTCAAAAGGTCCTCAAGCTGTAACTTGAGGTCACAGAGCTTCGGGGTGGTCATTCGACAATGTGCCCGTGAGATAGGCTCTACTCCTCGAACTAGGTCTATATGGAAATCAATCTCACGTGGGGGTGGTAACCCCGGTAGCTCCCCTAGAAATACATCAAAAAAATCTCTCAAGATGGGATGATCATCTAACAATGGTCCACTAGACCCATCCTTTGATCTTTCACTGACTGTAACAGCATACATCCGACAACCCTGTCACACACATTGCTTAAGCTACATAGCAGAAATGGTACAAATAGAAATGAGTCTCTTGACCCTCGAGATCACTGACTCAACTCCCAAATCATCTGAACAAGCTATAGTATTATGATAACAATCCATCATGTCCCTATGTGTAGATAGAAAATCCATACCTAAAATGACCCCATACGAGCTCAAAGGAAGAATACAGAGATCTGAGGTGGTGGTGAAGGGTCCTAAATCCACAACACACTCCTTAACTAAGGATTCCATAGAGATCTTGGCTCTAGAAGACATCTCGACATCCGAACTGAGACCTTACCTAACTTCCACTAGCCTGCATCGCTCTACTAAAGATGGTGTAATGAAAGAATCAGAAGAACTAGAATCAAACAATACAAAGGTAGGAATAACACCAACGCTACCTGTGGTCTCAATGGCTATGCTCTGGTGCTCTTCCTGGTGGTTCTCAACCACTACATAAATCCTGTGGCTTCATCCCATGTCACCAAATATCAGCTTAGAAAATGTTTCCTTACCCTTGTTAGGGTTCTGAGGACAATCTCTCCAAAAGTGTCTAGCTACTCCACATCCAAAGTAACCAGCTGATCCTCTCCAAGAAGCAACACCTCTAGTAGGTTCCCTAGAAGCATGTGGTGTGGATCCCTATGATCCAACTATGGTCTACTGTGGCCTCTACTAGTGATCTCAAGCTGACTGGGCTCTAGGTCCACCCTGTGTCCTGATGGGACCACTAGGAGGAGGCTCCATGCTCTGACCTCTCTATGCATCAGCCCTCTGTGGAGGTCTATATGGTGGGTGGGACTGCTGCTGTTGCTGTTATGGCCTAAAGGATGAATGTGATGAATGCTGACCACCACGAGGAAGAGGTACTGAACCTCTCGATCTACCATCCTGCATCTGTTGAATGCGGCTCTTGACTCAGTCTCTAGCATGTTGGGTTTTACCCCAAGTATCCTATTTAATATAGGCCTTTTTGATGACCTTTGCTAAATTATGTGGATAGTGAATCCACACTGCACCTCTAATGTCCAAATTTAGGCCCTAGATGAACTTGTGAATCCGCACCTACTCATCATGCATATATTCTACATACTGAAGTAGATCTAGAAATCTACTCTCATACTCTGCTACTAAAAGGGTAGCCTATTGGAGGTCATGGAACTTGTCAATCCTCTGCTGGATGAACCTCCATGAGAGATACCTACTCCTGAATCTCTCCTCAAACAAATCCCAAGTCACTGTCTCTTAATCTACATGGCAATTTTGCTCCTTTGTCCTCCACCATACTCCTGCTCCATCCCTCTGTAGATGGATCATAACACGAGATTTTGTGTTGCTAGAAAAAGGACAAAGACTGAAGCAACTGCTCAAGATCACTAGCCAGGCCTCTGCTTGAAATCCACTGATATCACCTAAGTAATGTGAGGGCCTAAGCTTCAAGATCTACTTGATGTGATATGTTGTTGTGGTCTGTTGGCCTCTAGGCCTCTCTGCAAGCTCATCCCTAATCCTAGGGCTCTGAGACCTCCCTCTATGCTCCAAAACATTATCACCCTATCTCCTAGGTGGTGACTCTACTCGTACTAACTCCTCATGGGAGTTCTCTCCTCTATGCTACTCACCGAGTCGAGGAGATACCTGATCCTCGATAGAAGGAGCTTTATCATGACTAGCTGTCTGTCCTCCACCTAATCCTCCGTGTAGAGTGGCATTAACATCCTAAAGGGTCTGTAAAATATGAGGTAGAATGACTTCTACACCATGATCTAGTGGTGGTGGTGATGGTGAATCTGAGTCTTTAAGAAGGTTCCTCTTGCTCCGTCTGAGCCTCTTGCACAGACCAAAGCGAGAGTCAGCTCATTTGTTAAGTTATAAAACTTCCATGTTTACTAAAAACATACAAATTATTGCTAAGTTGTTTTCTAGGTTTTAGTGTGCTAGGTTTAAGTTATCATGTCTCAAGTTTTCTAGTGTGCCCAATGGTCCAAGCCTTTGAACCACTGCTCTAATACCAAACTGTAATGCCCATTTAAACAACCATTTGAGACCAAAGAAAAAACCTAGGGTTAGCTAGAAAGTTAGGGGATATTTTTTTTTAATTTGAATTGTCTACAACTCAATTGCAAGACATCAATTTTCACTGATAGGTTCTGAAACAAAACCTTCTTACCCAAAAAAAAGTTTCCTTTATTAACTTATAACATGTTTACAAGGTTTAAATTATAGGGTTACATATTTCAATTAGGTTCAGGGAGTAATATTAGCCCCATGCTTGCTCTCTAACAGGATCACAACTTCAACTAGATTTTTTTCATATTCAACACTTTAAATTTTTTCCTAAACCATTCCCAATGGGTAGGAAATTTTCTCACCTTTCCGGAGATATAAAGAAGTCCTCCTAAGTCCAAGCAGAACTCAAGTTATGAGTGGGTGGAGTTCTGGGGTCAAATTTTCCCCAAGGGGGACATGTGGCAAGAGGAGGATTGCACCTTGGGTGGGTTGGCGGGTCGCAGGGTGGAATTGGGAAATTTTCCAAACCTGGGCTCAAAGTAAAAATGTGCTCCACACCCTCGCGGGTCTACGCAAGTAAAAAAAAAGGGGGGGGGGGAAGGAAAGGGCGGGGCGGTGGACCGAATTGGCGCTTTACGCCCGAGGGGAAATAAGGGAAGAAAGGACGCACGGGTCCGTGCACCCATGGGAGAAGGGAATGTGGGGAGAAGGTAGAGTTGCGGGCCATGGGAGGATTCTAGGATTTTTTTCCCAAATTCCTAAAAATGAAAATTTCTCCCAAACCCCTGCCGCCAACCCCAAGGTGCCACGTGGCATGCTTTCATTGGCCGCAGGCTGGCGGGGCCAAAACAAATTTTTTTCCCAATTTTTTTTAAAAGCCAAGGGGTTAGAAAGAACCCGTGCCTCTGCCATAGCCGCAAGGGGAAATGTGGCACCCTCTAATTGGCTATGGGCCGGTGGAGGGAAAAGTGAAAATTTTCCAATTTTTTTCAAAAAGTATAAGGGGTAAAATTTTATCTGTGCCTTCGCCTCAGCCCCTGGAGGACACGTGGCAGCCTTTGATTGGTTGTGGGCTAGTGGAGGGAAAAGTGAAAATTTTCCCGAGCCCAAAATTTTGAAATTTTTCTAAGGGAAATTTTGATTGGAAATTTTATGGTTGTGGGTCAGACAGGGAAAATTTTCCCAGATTTTCCCACCAAGGCACAAAACTTCAAAGTGTCATAACTTGAGCTAGAAATGTCAATTTTGGGCAAACGAGGAATTTTTGGAAAGAAATCAATGCCATGTTTGTACATAGAACATAAAATTTTCTTTTTGATGAAGTTTTAAAGGTTAATTTTGTAAAATGATCTACAGGCCTTTGTTTGAAAAACTGACAATTTCCAACTTATAATTTTGATAAAATTTGAACTCCTCCTTCACTCATCATTTCAAACAGACATGGAGGATCCATCTAGGGAGGGTTTAGAGTGTTTTAGGGAAGTCAATTTATCCAATTTGTTTAAGGTTTCATTTTTCTGGCAATAGACAAAAAAATGACTGTGTAAGCTCTGAATTGAAATTCATTAAGTTTTGGAGATTCATTCTTGACTGTTAGAGTGAATTAGAGTTCCTCAGGTCTTGCTAAATGTGAATTTCATAGTTTCATAACTTATTGTTGAGTATAATTCTGAACTGCTCATTTTAATTAAAATGTGCATTGCCAGATTTAAGTTTTAAAACAGTGAGTTGTTTCTTTTAAATTGATTTAGCAATTTGTCTTTTGAATATGCATATGATTCTAACTTAATAAAATACAATGCTTATTAGATCATCCATTCAATTCTAACTGAAACTACATTTCTAATTTCAGGTTTAATATACAATTTTGTAATTAATATAACACTATCTTTCATTCCATACACATGCTTCTTTCTTTTCTTTTCAAACAACAATCATTTTTCAACAATAATTCAAATCAATTGTGCAATACACTTTTGATAGGGAAATTCATTCTTTCATTGATCCTCAATACACTTTTACAAGTTTCCTTTATATTTGATTTTAAATACAATACATGAAATATACAACACTATTTCTTATTCTTTTCCAACCAGAGATATCATTTTTTTAAAAAACAAAATCACATTCTTGGACAATAATACAAATTCAATATAAATTACCATACAAATTTAAAAGAACCAATGCCATCCTTTATTGATAATTCAAATAAATTTACAACTGATCTCCTTTCATTTTTGATTTGGTTTTCAAGTTTCAAAATACAAAGTATAGAATATCATTTACATTTTCTTTCCAAAGCAAAACAGAGAAGTATAATTCTTATTGTATATTCCTTAATACAACTACAACTTACATCAACAATGTAATGCTTCACATTACAACATTTATACACTCATCCACTCGAAGTGGGAAAGGTTACATTGAATTTTCTCAAGAGATAGGACTATCAAAACTGTGAAATTATTCCTCCAAACAACAACATGCTTGTTTCTTCTTCTTTGCAACTTTTCTCATAACAAGGAATGGGGAAAGGAAACTCTCTCCAGCGAACCAAGACATCCAATGAGAAAGGAGAATCCATCCTTCCCCATTGGCCCCCGAGCCCCAACCACATTGAAATGGAGCATGAATATCAACACATAGAAAAAAAGGCTTCTATCACATACAAACAACATTCACATTACATAAAATCAATAAAATCCATAGTTCAACCTAATACAACAGTTCCCAATTACATTTGAAACAATTCATACAACACATAGGCTTGATCAAGCAAGCCAACAAGAGAAAGAACTATGGGGAACTCCTTATGCCTCCCAATTTGGAATGGGCATCCACAAAAATGCATACCGCAAATAATCATATCAACCCCATAAACCTTATATCTCCCAACCCCTCCTTATGCCCCCCTTAAGTTTATCCCTCATGCCCCCCCATAGTAAGAAATGCAAGCAGTTTCTTTTCCAAGGTGGATCCCAAACCAAAACTCCCTCCACAATAGAATAGTGCCATTGGCAATCCCTTATGCCCCCCTTATGAAATATCCATAGCCTACTCCTACACCATACCCTAAGCATTCTTCCCAACCAGCCAAGAATGTAAACACAAACACTATTTAAGCATGTATGCAAGAGAAGGAAAGATAATTAAAATACAGCTCCAGATCCTACCTCTCCATACTAAATTTTTTTCCAAGCTCACAACATTTCCACAATTTCAAAGTGCAGTCCAAAACCAGCAAGTATATGCATTTAAAAAGACTCCAAGCTCTTCCTTAAACAAGCTCCAATGGAAACAACACCAAAAGAAATGCGCCCCCAAGAGGCAATAACAAAGTTTTCAACAACCCCCAAATGAGCAAGAAGCTTCACTTTTATAGGAAAGGAAAGAGAGAAGATGATGTGTATCCAAGGGGGATGCCACATCATTTTTCCTCATCCCCAAGAGCAAATCCACAACAACAAACATACCACAATAAATTAAACATGAAAAAATCACTTACATACTCCAACTCAACCCATACTCCAAAAGGACCAACTTAAAAACATGTAAGGGAAGTGTAATTAAAAATTACATATTTTCACCTCAAAATGCATTATAAATGCCTAAATATTGTCACCTCCAAATTATAGGCATGGTTGGTGGATAATTTTAAGAGGTGCGGGAAAAGTTTAACTTGTCCCACAAGCCTCCAAATTTGGCCTCTAAGGTCAAATTCGAATTTCATAAAAGATGGAGTGCTAGACCTTCCAAAATCTGCCTTACATACTCTTACAATTTCTTACACATTCTTACATGATAACTTACACACTCTTCCAGCATTAATATCTAAGACAACAACTTTATTAATTACATTCCACATCCCAATTTAATTTAAATAAAATTTAACTATATGACTATCACGTTAATCTACCACATTTAAATTAATTAAAAGAAGGAACACATTCCAAATAAAATACATACAACAATAATAAAAAAGGAACACATAAATAAAACACTTATCCCATGGTCACATATAATGGAAATACCCCCCATGGGAATTCCTAACATAACTCAACACAAACTCATAACACAGTTGCCATGGTGACCTTGTTGATTTCACCTGGAATTTCAATATGGTTAGTCTCCAGTCCCTTGACATTGTTGTGATTTTTAACATGTAAAATTTAAATACCTCCTTTGGCCTTGTGGCCATATCAAAACATCCAAAATGATATAAAAAATATCTTAAAATCATCCAAACACATAGATCACAACAATATCAATAATTCAACATTATCATTTTTAATTAAATAAATCAACTATATTATCATAAAAATATACCATACCAGATCTACTCAAAATATCTAATATAATAAGTCCAAATCAACATCTATAATATGTCCATGTTAAACAGTATATCATCAACCACATATAGAAAATGTCTCTAGTAATCATCATGCATAATAACTGAATCCAGATCAATAATAATCCATGATCTAACATCAAAGTGTCCATAAAAGGATCAATAGAATAATAATTAGTATCTAAATGTGTCAAAGGGAAGTGGGCACTACATGGGAGCTATAGCAGATGATTGAAGATCTAGGGTTGATAAATTCAAAAGGTAGAATTTTAGTCTTTGGAAGATGCAGATGGAAGATTACCTTTATCAGAAGGATCTTTATATTCCACTGTATAAGAAGGTGAATAAAACCTTAAGCATGACGGATGCAGAATGGGATTTTCTAGATAGGAAGGTGTTGGTTCAAAAATCTATCACTTGGGCAGATCTATGGATAGACAAGCCAATAGTGTGCAGGGAATAGCCCCTCTTTGAGTCAGCAAAGTGAAACTGGTTTATTGCAATTCTACCAGTAGGAATCTGTACAAGTCTCACAATATTCTACCTTCGGGGGTTTGGGATCTCATCCCAGTAGAGGTATTTCTAACTATGAAAAGGAGGGAAAGAAGCGAGGTGAGGAGATAGGATAGATCTGAAGGGAGAAAAGAAATGAATTCCAAAGCAGAAAGGTCAGAGGGTCTATGTTTTGGGCTGGTAGTAAACAGAGCCGAACCTACTTACATAGATGAACAAAGCAATACTGATGAATAAATGACAAAAAATTAGAGATAGATTCAACAGAATAAACACATAAATCTGACATAAGAAAGATTAAAATGCCCATAACACACATATTCAACACAAAGTCTTAATATTTGTATTAATGTTTTCTTCTGTTACAAAAATCTCAAAGTCTTTTCTTCTCACTTCTATTTTTCATCTAAAAAGTATCCACCCCTTGAATACAACAAGTATCCAATTTATATAGAAGAAAGAGAAGAGACAAGGCAAAAGGAAGCCAACAACTAATTACAAAATATCTACAAAATATCTAAAAGTAAATGTTGACTTTGGGTAACTTGGTGGATGACAACATCCCATGGTGCAATATGGATGATGTCATCATTTATACCAACATACTCTTAGATATTTACAAAAGGAAACCAAAAGGAAGAAAGGTATTCATCATCGTCTCGTGGCTGAAAGGTGGTATCTTACTTCTGCTGTTGTTTGGGAGAGGTGATGTGGAATTGAGTCTGATATTCCATGAATTTACTGATCATTAGCTGAAGTTGATCCTGGGCAGGACCCTTTGTATGATCACCGATGACCTCACAAGTCTCCTTCTCATCTCTGAGTTTTTTAGGGAGCTTGAAATATTCATTACCTACCTCCATCAGGTACCCCAAAAAATCACAGCAAGCCAGAAGGTTATTGATGCATTCAGTGTCAAAAGTGGCTTCTGGCCCTAGCCCCTACGAGACGATCTCCTTAAAGATCTGGATAGTTTCATCTACCTTCCTCAAGGTGAAAGAAGGAGTAAGCAAGCCTGGAGACATTCTTAGAACAATTTGGTCCATTTGATGCATTACATCTAGGGCTTCCTCCTTGACCTTGTCAATCTTCTCCAGGATGAACTCCATCTGATCAACCTAGTATTCCAACATAGCAAGGATTTTTCTGGGTACCCTGGGGTGATTGAAAATGCCAAATTTTACCAAATCATCAACTGAGCAGTCAAGAATTTTCTGGAATGTCTCGTGTTGCAACCTAGCATGGTCCAACTCTTCGGAGATAGGTCCTGTTATTTCCTGGAGATATTTTTTCACCTGACTAATGTTCTGATACAATTCAGTGAACTTGACAATTACCTCCTCGCTGTCTTTGAGGATTTGATCTCTCCAGGCGGAAACTGCCATACATTGTTTGCCAATTTTGGTGTACTCATTTATCTTATCCTGACTTAGGACTTCAGGAGTTTCAGTGGAAGTTGTAGGAGGTGCACTACCCATTTTCTACAGGGCATGGAGAAGATGCCTGTTCTGGTCTTTTAATAGCCTATTCTCTTCCTTTGCTTCTTAAAGCTTCTTGCAAAGGGCATCCACTGCAGATAGGGCCTCTCCTTGAAGACTTTTAGAAGACGTTCCCATTGTGACCTGCATCACTGTATAATTTGTAGGAGACAGATCCTTTTTCTCCTTTGAAGGATCGAGATACGCGATCTTCATTACTCTTTCTCCCGATGCACTCTAAGAGAAGTGGGTTATAGGATTTTGCTTCTTAGCCCTCTTTGCTGGGATGACAGAGAAGTCCATTGGTGTAATGGGGACTTTCCTCTTCTGCTGGCTTAGATGCTAGGAGATCCATGCTTGACTTAAGGGAACAGGACCACAAGTGGAAGAGGGAGCAGCTGCAGTGGATGAGGGGAAATGGGTAGAGACACTTGGTGGCAACATCAAAAGGGAGGCCGAGAAAGTGCTTACAGGAGGAAGAGACACTGTAGGTGATGTAGACAAAGGAATGGAAGGGAGCTAAGAGATGAGAGAAGAAATAGTGGTGGAAAGCTCCGTGAGAGAAGAGAAGATGGAAGACGAGGAAGGGGGAACAGTGGAAGATGGGGGAGAAGATATGATCGAAGGAATGGTGATTTGAGTCACACAAGGAGGGGAAGGAGGAGAGGGAGAAGGAATAGAAGGGACCTCAATAATTGTAGCTATGGCAACACCCTATCAGAACACCTTCCACCGCTTCTTTCTCTGGGGATACCAGACTCATAACCTGTTCATGTGCAGTGGAAGGAGGGATTTTAGGAGCTTCTTCTTGAGCAGAGCTCGATTATCCCTCTTTATCCTTACCTTTGTGCTTTGGCTGATGTTTCAGCCTAACAAGTGCATTTCCCAAAGGGGACGTGATGAAATATACTCTGGGGTAGATAAGGCCATTCATTCTACACCAATGTTCTATTTTCCGTAATGTTTCTTTGACCCTCTCTTCAATGGTCTGGGGTGCTTTTGTTCTATCAATTGTAGCAAATGGCCAGTTGTCCCCATTTGTGTCCAGATACATTTGATCAACTTCTTGATCAGTAGTTTGATAACCCTTTGGAACAATGGCTACGCCATATTGAATAATCTCTGCCAAGGCTAGGTGGGAGTGATCCTTCCTTCTAAGTTTGACCTCATGATATAGCTCGATATAGATGTCCTCGATCTGTTTAATGTGGATTGGATCGAGTTTTTCCTTGGGAAGGAAATTTCTTGGATCGAAGGTGGGCCTTGCCGAGAATTTGTGCTTTAGATTGAGTAGTTCTAGCTCTGTAAACATCTCCCGGGCCTTGGTGTGAGAAGTGCAGGTATATCTTCCCACTGTGAGGGGGAAAGGAGGTCCACCCTTCTTCTTCTTTAGACACTTCTCATGGTATGTTATGAGCTTCCTAGATAGCTCCAACAGGATCAACTTAGGGCCAGCATAACTTGGAAATTTAGTGGGCTCCACCAAGAAGTTAGCTACTCTGAGATAGGTGAAGGTGGGGAATTGGGTAAATAGTGCTCCCCACTTCTTCATCGCTGTGACTATGCTCTTGGCTGTTTGACCATGAGTCATATATTGCCTCAGAAGGTAGACAATGCCATGGAAGAAAGCATCATTGATATTGGTAAAATGTGAGATGTTTTTCTCCAGCTTCAGCTCGGGTTAGTATTCATATATCTTTACCTGAGGCCAAACCTTGCATCGGCTCAGTGCTGGATAATCCCTCTTTGAGGCTGCAGTGTAGACTACGTAGGAGTTCATGTAGAACCTCCCCGTTGTGGTAAGTTGTTAGAGCTGCTCAGATATGGTGCTGCTTATTATTTCTTCCCATTCAAAGCGTTAATAAGGCAAATTCTTATTCATGGTCTCCAGGTACCTGATCATCCATTTGTGAAAGTAATGGGCATCAGAAAGCCCAAATACTCTTCTTAGGAAGGTGATAGTATCACTCAATTCCTTAGAGAAGTCGCTATGGTGAATAACCTATGGCCATCTGGTTATCATCTTGTTCTTAAAGTACACTTTTATCATCAGTTGTATGCATTTGTTCTCATTGTCCTCCCATGCCTTGGTGCAGTACTCTTGGCCTACAGCCACAAAATGTCAGTGGCGAGGAATGCCTAGCATGATTTCAAAGTGTCTGGCAGTGAGGTTGATTATGACCTCGCCCTTTACATTTTTGACACATCTTATGTCTTTATTGTAATAGTGGGCCACCACCGTCATAAATTCATTATTTACCGCGCTGATGGGGATTCCCCCAGCAAAATGTAGACCACTACCCACTAGTTTGTCCATCCAAGGACTTCCTGTGACCCTCCTGGTTCTAGCCCAGAAATCTTCCATGTCAATGTGCCTGAGTTCAAAATCTCTAATGTCCAGGTCACATTCCACCTGGGACTCAGGAATTCTGACCCTCTGGTATTTATATTTCATCTCTTCTTCTGTAATCTTAGCCTTACCGTTTGAATTTGTTGGCCTTTTTCTTGATGTAGACATATGTGGATCTGAGTTTAGTTGCTGATATGCAAGAAGAAGGAGTGAAGTCCAACGTAAAAGAGCCATGTTAGCTGTCAGATCTTCCATTAAAGCCTCATGAAACAAGGAGTTAGAAATTTTAAGGCCTCAGGGTGCAGGGTGCAAGTACACTGTAGGCTACATGGTTAATAGTTTGACACACTAGAGAAGAGTGTTACAAGGAATGAATTAGTGCCAAAGGGTGCAGGGCACAAGGATTTTGCATATGACATCTTTGTTGTTGTAAACAGGAGTGCACCTGTGCCATTATATGCAGTTTTATATTGGGCGCAAATAATTTTGGTGTTGCATGGGGCAGGGTGCGCCAATGGCACATGTAATTTACATGTAACATGGAACTTTGGTGCAACGAAGGGTGCAAGATTAATGTGTGCAACACCAAAATTTTGTGTGCAAAGGGGGAGTTTGGTGCGGCACAAGGAAAGCTTGCATGGCACTATTGTTGTTGTAAGTGGGGATTTCGCCAGCGCCAAAGTTTAGGTTTACTTGGTTGTATGCATGGCAAGGGATGCTTACGTGTTGCAATCAAGAAACAATGTGCTCTCTTAGGAGCGAACTGTGTTTTATGCAACAAGGAGTGGCGATTGCGCCAAGAGAAAAATGTGGCTTAGGAAACAACTTTTAGATTTTCTCTCTTTTCTTGATGGGTTTGTGATTTTTCAGGCCTCTTTCTTCATGGATTTAGACAGTGAAGGGGGTACAGTAAGGAGATCTAGATTTATTTTTGAGGCAGAGCTCTCTTGGCTAGTAGATCTTGAAAGAGGGTGAAAATGGCTTGGGAGGGAAGATTTGCAAGAACGGTAGGTGGGGTTTAAAGCTTCTCAGGTCCATTGTATCTTACCTAAAATAAAAAAAAACACAAGAGGAGTAAGAACCACTTACTTAGAATAAATAGAATGTGAGAGACGAAGTGGGGTCGATGAACGCGACACGAGGAGGATAGGTGTGCTGACAGGTGTAGAGGAATAAAATGTTTCACACGTTTTCTGATTATGAAAGTGACAGGGTGGATGTGCCTATATATAGGCAAAGGTGTAATAAATGCACCAACCACTTTTTAAAGGGGCGCACAAAAACACGTGTCGAAACACAAAAATTTGTGCCCTTTGGCGCAAATATGGTTTTGTCAACACGAAATTATCTGTGCCTTTGGCACAAATTTAGTACTGTCAACACCTTATTTTGAGCGCCTAGGCACACCAATTAATGGCGTACATTTTTGTTGTTGACAGGAAGGCGTATGCACCTTGGCGCAGTCAAGAAAGGTGCATCATGGGGAGGTGCAACAATTATTGTGTCAACACTTCAAAGGGTGTGCCAAAGGAAATAAAAGGGGCACAAGTTTGTTCTATGTTGCACAGCTAAAAGGTGCGCCTAGCCAAAAAAGGACCAAAATGACTAAGTTCGGAAAACTAGATTTCCCAGAAAGGGATTTTACAACATTTCGAATGTTGAGGGACCTCTGACAAGGGACCAGGATAAAATTCTGGTATGGTTACCTACAAAATTGCCCTCGTCAATTTTACAGGATAACAACTAGCTCTTTCTGGGGACTATCTTTGAGTGAAGCTCAAGGGTAGAGAACCCCAGATCAATATGTGCCTATCCATTGGGTTATAGAGTCAAAAACAAGGGCGACGATGAAAGAAAACACATGACAAAAGAAAACACATGACAAAAGCAAACACACAACATAAAGCAAACTGTACAAAGAAGAGAGCAAGCTCTACTTCCTGAATATTTTGAGATGCTACCTGCTATAGGGAAGCGGGAGATCAGTTCTATCTAGATATGAGAGATAGAAGCTATTCTCCCCATTGAGACGCTTGATCGTGAAAGGTCCTCTCCATAGAGAATCAAATTTTCTGTGCATGCCCTTTGGCTCTCTTCATTTGTCCCACAAAAGGACGAGATCTCCCACTTGGAAATATCTTTTCTTAGTCTTTTTATCAAACAATCTCTTAACTTGATTCTGATGTTCGGTGATCCTGTCGACCACTCTTACTCTTTTTTCTTCGAGTTCTGATAGATACATGATCCTCTTTTCAAGATAATTTTAGAAAGTCTCATCTTCAATCGCTCGTGCCAAGCGTAGAGCAGGAAGTTCTGCAGAAATGGGGAGCTCGGTGTCGATTCCATATAACACTTGAAAAGGTGACATACCGAGAGACCTCTTGGGAGTAATGCGGTCCACCCACAAAGCATCATACAATGACTTGTGCCACGTTTGTTGACTCTCATCAACTAGCTTTCGTATGATGGTCACTAAGTTTTTATTACTAGATTCTGCCTGACCATTTCCCTAGGGGTAATAATCTGAGGCATGGGCCAAGATTATCCCATGTTCATAACAAAAACCAACAACTTCTCGTGAGGAGAAGTTAGAAGCATTATCAGTAAAAATCTTGCTTGGAACGCCAAACCTAACAATGATATTCTCTTTGATGAAATTGCAAACAACCTTGGAAGTGGCATGCTTGACAGGTATGGCCTCCACCCATTTGGTGAAGTAATATGTTGCTGTCAGGACATAACTATGTCCGACACTTGATTAGGGATGGAGTGCTTCGATAAAGTCAATTCCCCATTACCTGAATGGTTTGTCAATAATGACTGGTCTGAGGGGAAAGGTAGCCAATTTTTGTTTTCCAACAAATTGTTGGCAAAGCTCACACTTTACTACCTAGGTGGCTATATCCTGAAACAGTGTTGGCCAATAGTACCTGGCCTAGATGATCTTGTGTGCCATCACGGAAGAGGAGAAATGGCCACTGCAGGCTGAATCATGAAAATTATTAAGTAACTTTATCTGCTATGGCTTATCAACACATCACAAGAAGATGCCATCTATTCCACATTTGTATAAACAGTCATCCCAAATGACATATCTGGCTGCTCTGAGCTTTATAGCACGTTTCTCCTTTGGAGTTAAATGAGCTGGGCACTCACTGTAAGTGAGAAAGAAATAAATATCAGAATACCATTAATTTCTAGTAGCAACAAATAGAACCATAAGTAGAGAAATGACTTTCTCTAGCTGGCTTTGTGCTGAATCGATGCAATCATCCTTTTCCTTAGGGTCCTTTGGATTTCAGTTTTCAGCCATAAGCTAACATAGGCCCTTGCCTCTTACTAGCTTGGTGGGTTTTATATCTATATCATACTCTTGAACCTTTGCAATCCAATTTCCTCGCAAACTCCCTAACTCCTGTTGAGTTAAGATTGACTTAACTGCCGTGTCAGGGACCAGCACTCACTGTGTGAGAGTTTAGAATATAATACCTGAAGTTCTTGATTGCTTTGACAACAGAAAAGGCATGCTTTTCCAACTGCAACATCTTTAATTCGTGAGGCTTGAGGGGAGAGCTCATGAATGCAATTGGGGATTCAACATCCTCAGAATTATTTTGCATCAAGATGGCAGATACAGTATGCTCAGATGCATAGCTATACATGATAAAATCCTTGGAGAAATCGGGACATACCAGGACTGGTGCGTGAGTGACGGAGGCTTTTATATCCTCGAATGATGCTTTTCCTTCTTCACTCCACCAGTAAGTTGGTGACCCTTTCATCATGTTTGATATGTGGGAAGTATTTTTAGAAAAGTCAGGAACAATGTGCCTGAGAAAGTTCACTTTTCCAAAGAAAGAGTGAACACCGGTCTTGTTTGTAGGTAAAGTAAGGCTCTGAATAGCCCTAACCCTTTCAGCATCTATCTTTGTTCCCTTCTTTGCTAACAACATGTCCCAACAATTTTTCTTTTGTGACTCTGAAAATAGAATTTTTTGGATTTAGGGACATCCCATGTTCTCAGCATCTATTCAATACTTGCTCCAAATGATCACAATGATCATCTCGCCATTTAGAAAACACAGTTAAGTCATCTAAATAAACTACAATGACCTTCCCCATCATACCTTTGAATGCGAAGTCCATTGCCCGCTGAAAAGTGGCGCCAGCGTTGGTCAAGCCAAAGGGCATCCTGCTATAGGCAAATGTGCCCCAGGGGTAGTGAATGTTGTTTTGAATTGATCTTTAGGTGAGACTTCAATCTGATTATAGCCCAAAAAACCATCAAGCATGGACAACATTTCTGAACTAGTTACTTCTTGGAGAACCTGATCCATTATGGGAAGTGGGTAGTTATCCTTCAAGGACGCTTGATTTAAGTTATGAAAATCCACACATATGCAGTATCTCACCATTTTTATTGCATACCAGTACAATGTTTGCGACCCAGGTACTGTGATGGATAGGAAAAATGATCCTTGCGTCCATCATCTTTTGAATTTCAGCCTGGATAGTACCTGAGATCTTAGGATTATAGTGCCTCTGTTTCTGGCAAAAGGGTTTGACATCCTCTTTCAATGGGATGTCATGCTGTACATCTTTTGGCTTGAAAGACTTTAAATAGGCATAGGACCATGCCAATACATCCATGTATTTCTTCAGCAATTTGATGAATCTCTGCTTTTCTTTGGGTGTGCAACATTTTCCGATGTTCACAAACTGTGGATGTTGTACCGAACCTAAATTGACCGGTTCGGTTTCTAGGGAGGAGTTAGGATTGTCTCACCTTTTCTTCTTGACAAAAATATCATGTCTGTCGAACAAATGTCCAGAGAAACCAAACCTTTTGGAATTTTATTTCCTTTGAGCTGACATATGCCATCACTTCCATGTATCCCTTCGTCTTGATCAGTAACAGATTCACGACATGTAGAAGTAGATCCTTCAAAATGAAGCTCACCAAAATTTTCCACCTTTTCCAAAAAGGTAATAAGTTGATTGTCGTCATTGCATACCTACTAGTGCTGAGAATTGTCTAGCACGCTTGGGTGGAAAACTACCTCAATGGTATAGGTGTTTGTTTTCAAACCTGGGTGGGGGAGCATGAGGGATGCTGAAATGGCTAATGAATCGGCCATGTCATTTTGAGTTCTTGGGATGGATTTTATTGAAAAAGTGTCAAACTCCTCAATGTTGTCCCATACCGCATTGCGGTAATGCCTGAGCCTTTCATTTTTCACTTGGTATATCCTTTTAACTTGATTTACGACCAGCTCGGCATCACCCTATACTTTTAGGTTCTTGATTCCCCTTTCCTTTGCAGCTTGCATGCCAAGTAGCAAAGATTCATACTCAGCAGTATTATTTGTGTTGAAAAAATGCAACTTGAAAGAGAGAGGAATAATTTCCTCTTCGGGAGATATTAGCACGGCTCCAGCACCGCACCCACTAATCGCGCAACTGCCATCAAATTGCAAAGTCCAGATCTTGTTAAGATCCTCTTCTTAGATGGGAACATCCATTTTGTCAGACTCAGTAGACAAGAAATAGTTCCATCCATCCCTGATGATTCTGAAGAGAATTTAGGCTTTAGGATCATTAGAATTGGTAACCAAGTATTTATTTGAAGATTCCGGTTCCAGCATTTGCGTTATTCCTTTTATGGGGATTCTAGCCTTAGACTAGTCCATATGAATATCTCCACCAACCTCGCTACAAAATATCTTTCCTAGCAGAATTCCATATGCCACTGGAATATCGGCGACGAGGACGGTCATCTTTACTCTTTTCTCTGGGAACGTTACAAATGCGAACTGCGTGTCTTTGATTTGATCCGATCAACGGAACTTGCTTTGGTTTCCAAGGAATAACACCTTCCAAAAGGCTTGGTAAGGGTGAGGCCCAGAGTATGGGTGACCTTTGCCAGCATGACGTTATCGGAAGCCCCAGAATCAATTATGCAGTTGCTTAGTTTGTGACCATTGATAAGGAGGGAGAGATAGAAAGGTTCTATTTTGCCTGATGCAGAAGTTGAGGCAACATTTATGCGAGATGCAGGAGTGGGAAGAATTCCTTTTGGGGAGGTCTGAGAAGTTATGATAGCTTGGCTTTGGATATATTCGGTCAATCTTACAAGCTGTTCAAGGTTTGATTGAAGATATTTAGCTTCAGACATTTGGATCTTGGTCTTTTTAGCATGATCAATTATGTCAAACATGGCCAAGGGTTGTGTTGATGAAGGAATGAGTCCCTCATTTCACGATGGTAGGGTAGGATTATTGGTCTTGATAGGAATATGAGAGGGCTGATTTAGAGGGGAGATAGGGGAAAAATATTTCTTCAAAAATACTTAATAATAGATTGAGCAGGAAGGGACTACCTCTTTTAGCAATGGTTGGAGGTGTGATTGACACAACCTTCTCTTTCTGTGTCTTGGTAGCAACTTTTTCTTCTTTTCCTTGCAAGTGGGTGAAAACAACATATGATTTCCCACTTGCATATCCTTGGGTACCCTCTTCTTCATCATATTCCTCCTCATCAAATTCCATATACCCAATAGTAGAGTCGCCAGTCGATTGACCGACCTCTTGATCATCTTCACCTGGAAATGAAGGTTCTTCATAATTTTTCTCCTCTTCTTCGATTTCAGCTAAAGCATTGACCAGAGGGGCCTCAAGCATCAACCGTGGAGCAGCTACAGGTAGGCACAACCTTTGTGGGACATTATTGGAAGTGAAATTTCTTCGTGGGATATCCCAGTATGAAGTGCTTGGAGAATCCTGAGCTAGTTGTTTCTTTAATGCGAGTAAGTCATTCGCCATCTTTTGAAATGCTGGATCAGATGAAGTGGCGAGAGAAGGGATCAAAGCTTTGGGCTTGGATGGTTCTCTTTTTAATTTTCCAGATATTAGAAAGTTATCTTCAATCCGTATGGCAGCAGCTTGGGCGAGAACCAAAGTAGTGACCTGTTCTTGCAAAAGTAAGAAACTTACTTTTGAGCTCATGGCATTCACGAAGAAACACTTCTGATTTTTTGGCGTTGGCAGCATGGTAGGCGGAACTCGGTTGATTAGTGAATTAAAATGGGTGATGAAATCACACATGGTTTCATTGACCTCCTTCTTTAGGTGAGTGATCTTGGACAGTAATGCGAACGCGTCCTCTGAAGGCTTATACCTTTCTTCAAATGCAGTCCGTAAGGTGGCCCAACTAGTAATAGATCCGGCTAGAAAATGCTGAAACCATTCTGCTGCTGGTCCTTGCAAGGTTTCCAGAAAGAGGTGAACTGACACATCTTCATGGGTCACATCTAGGATACTGCATGACATGATGAATGCAGATATGTGTGAATCCTTGCTTTGGTTTCTGCTACCATCAAATTTAGGAAAATTCTTTCGGTTTCCGTGAGGGAGTGCGTGAACGGGATGTGGCAAAGTGAGAGGGACCATAGCATTTCCCCATGGTACTGCCATTTGAACGGATGGAAAAAGGACACGAGATGGAAGCACAGTTCCACTGAGTAGCAAAGCACTGCAAAGTGATGTGGATGCTCCTTGTGAGAAATGCTTCCTTCGTGGAGGTGAGACACTTCTAGATGACCGGCTAGCTGAACTTAGCAATGGGAAGCGTGCCAATGTAACATCGAAGTTGTGCCTTAAATTAGATCAAAAGTAGGATTGATTACTCCATGAGCTCTTCTACTACGATTAAATGGTTCACCCGCCAGTATACCCTCCAAATCTGTAATATGTTAGAGAAAATTTTAAAAACTCTTTTTGGTTGTACTTGCTGATTTTCTGATTTTTTGACAAAAATCAGCAGCATGTACTTTTCTAAATATTTAATTTTATCCCTCTTTTGAAAACCAATTGTGGTTTAATGACAAATGTTAATGAGGATAAAATAATGGCCAACTTAGTAGGCTGATTTTCGGATCTTAGAGTTGACTTTTGGTAAGGGTTTGAAATTTTGCAAAACAGTCAAAAACTCAGATCTATGGAAAAATATAGGTTTTTGTAAAAACTCAGTGAACTAAAGATCTCTAACTAGTCCCGATCTATGGATCCCTGAAGAAAATTTTCAGTTTTGATCACTTTTGCAAAAAAATTGTATTTTGAACAAAAGTTAAAATTTGCAAACAGGTAGTGACTTTTGATTTTTTTATGATTTTCTAACATACCACTACCATAGATCTATTAGATCTATTCGATCCCCAATAGAGTCACCAAAAACTATTGGTCCAAAAATCTGTCGCTTGGGCAGATCTATGGATAGACAAGCCAACAGTGTGCAGGGCATAGCCCCTCTTTGAGTCAGCAAAGCGAAACTGGTTTATTGCTATTCTACCGGCAGGAATCTGTGTAAGTATCACAATATTATACCTTCGGGGGTTTGGGATCTCATCCCAGTAGAGGTATTTCCAACTGTGAAAAGGAGGGAAAGAAGCGAGGTGAGGAGATAGGATAGATCTGAAGGGAGAAAAGAAATGAATTCCAAAGCAGAAAGGTCAGAGGGTCTATGTTTTGGGCTGGTAGTAAACAGAGCCAAACCTACTTGCATAGATGAACAAAGCAATACTGATGAATAAATGACAAAAAAGTAGAGATAGATTCAACAGAATAAATGCATAAATTTGACATAAGAAAGATTAAAATGCCCATAACACACATATTCAGCACAAAGTCTTAATATTTGTATTAATGTTTTCTTCTGTTACAAAAAGCTCAAAGTCTTTTCTTCTCACTTCTATTTTTCATCTAAAAAGTATCCACCCCTTGAATACAACAAGTATCCAGTTTATATAGAAGAAGGAGAAGAGAGAAGGCAAAAGGAAGCCAACAACTAATTACAAAATATCTACAAAATATCTAAAAGTCAATGTTGACTTTGGGTCAACTTGGTGGATGACAACATCCCATGGTGCAACATGGATGATGTCATCATTTGTACCAACATACTCTTAGATATTTACAAAAAGGAAGCCAAGAGGAAGAAATCTATTCATCGTCGTCTCGTGGCTGAAAGGGGGTATCTTGCTTCTGCTGTTGTTTGGGAGAGGTGATGTGGAACTGAGTCTGATATTCCATGAATTTACTGATCATTGGCTGAAGTTGATCCTGGGCAGGACCCTTTGTATGATCGCTGATGACCTCACAACTCTCCTGCTCATCTCTGAGTTTTTCAAGAAGCTTGAAATAGTCATTACCTACCTCCATCAAGTACCCCACAAAATCATGGCAAGCTAGAAGGTTATTGATGCATTCAGTGTCAAAAGTGGCTTCTAGCTCTAGCCCCTACGAGATGATCTCCTTAAAGATCTGGATAGTTTCATCTGCCTTCCTCAAGGCAAAAGGAGTAAGTAAGCCTGGAGACATTCTTAGAACAATTTGGTTCATTTGATGCATTGCATCTAGGGCTTCCTCCTTGACCTTGTCAATCTTCTCCAGGATGAACTCCATCTGATCGACCCGGTAGTCCAACGCAGCAAGGATTTTGCTGGGTACCCTGGGGTGATCGAAAATGCCGAATTTTACCAAATCATCGACTGAGTAGTCGAGCATTTTTTGGAACATCTCGTGTTGCAACCTAGCATGGTCCAACTCTTCGGAGATAGGTCCTGCAATTACCTGGAGATCTTTGTTCGCCCGACTAATGTTCTGATACAATTCGGTGAACTTGACAATTACCTCCTCACTGTCTTTGAGGATTTGATCTCTCCAGGCGGAAACTGCCATACCTTGTTCACCAATTTTGGCGTACTCATTTATCTTATCCTGACTTAGGACTTCAGGAGTTTCGGTGGCAGTTGTAGGAGGTGCACTGCCCATTTTCTGCAGGGCGTGGAGAAGATGCCTGTTCTGCTCTTTTAATAGCCTCTTCTCTTCCTTTGCTTCTTGAAGCTTCTTGCAAAGGGCATCCACTGCAGATAGGGCCTCTTCTTGAAGACTTTTAGAAGATGTTCCCATTGTGACCTGCATCACTGTATAATCTGTAGGAGACAGATCCTTTTTCTCCTTTGAAGGATCGGGATACGTGATCTCCATTACTCTTTCTCCCGATGCACTCTGAGAGAAGTGGGTTATAGGATTTTGCTTCTTAGCCCCCTTTGCTGGGATGACGGAGAAGTCCATTGGTGCAATGGGGACTTTCCTCTTCTGCTGGCTCAGATGCTGGGAGATCCATGCTGGACTTAAGGGAACGGGACCAGAGGTGGAAGAGGGAGCAGCTGCAGTGGATGAGGGGAAATGGGTAGAGACACTTGGTGGCGGCATCGAAAGGGAGGCTGAGAAAGTTCTTACGAGAGGAAGAGACACTGTAGGTGAGGTAGACGTGGGAATGGAAGGGAGCTGAGAGATGAGAGAAGAAATAGTGGGGGACAGCTCCGCGAGAGAAGAGAAGATGGAAGACAAGGAAGGGGGAACAGTGGAAGATGGGGGAGAAGATACGACCAAAGGAATGGTCATTTGAGTCACACGAGGAGGGGAAGGAGGAGAGGGAGAAGGAATAGAAGGGACCTCGGTAATTGTAGCTGTGGAAACACCCTGAGTGGATGTGCCCGTCGGAACACCTTCCGCCGCTTCTTTCTCTGGGGATACCAGACTCACAACCTGTTCTTGTGCGGTGGAAGGAGGTCTTTCAGAGCTTCTTCTTGAGCAGAGCTTGATTCTGCCTCTTTATCCTTGCCTTTTCCCTTTGGCAGATGTTTCAGCCTGATAGGTGCGTTTCCCAAAGGGGACATGGTGAAATCTACTCCGAGGTAGATAAGGCCATTCATTCTGCACCAGTGTTCTGTTCACCGCAATGTTTCTTTGACCCTCTCTTCAATGGTCTGGGGTGCTTTTGTTCTGTCAATTGCAGCAAACAGCCAGTTGTCCCCATCTGTGTCCAGATACACCTGATCAACTTCTTGATCGGTAGTTTGATAACCCTTTGGAACAATGGCTACGCCATATTGAATAATCTCTGCCAAGGCCAGGTGGGAGTGATCCTTCCTTCTAAGTTCGACCTCATGATACAGGTCGATATAGATGTCCTCAATTTGTGGAATGTGGATTGGATCGAGTTTTGCCTTGGGAAGGTAATTTCTTGGATCGAAGGTGGGCCTTTCCGAGAAGTCGTGCTTTAGATTGAGCAGTTCTAGCTCTGCAAACATCTCCCAGGCCTTGGTGTGAGAAGTGCAGGTATATCTACCCACTATGAGGGGGAAAGGAGTTCCACCCTTCTTCCTCTTCAGACACTTCTCATGGTATGTTATGAGCTGCCTGGACAGCTCCAACAGGATCAGCTTAGGGCCAGCATACCTTGGCAATTTAGTGGGCTCCCCCAAGAAGTTAGCTGACTCTGAGATAGGTGAAGGTGGGGAATTGGGTAAATAGTGCTCCCCACTTCTCAGTCGATGTGACTATGCTCTTGGTTGTTTGACCATGAGTCATATTTGGCCTCAAAAGGCAGACGATGCCATAGAAGAAAGCATCATTGATCTTGGTAAACTACGAGATGCTATTCTCCAGCTTCAGCTCTGGGTAGTATTCATATATCTTTACCTGAGGCCAAACCCTGCATCGGCTCAGTGCTGGATAATCCCTCTCTGAGGCTGCAGCGTAGACTACGTAGGAGTTCATGTAGAACCTCCCCGTCGTGGTGAGTTATTGGAGCTGCTCAGATATGGTGCTGCTTATTATTTCTGCCCATTCAAAGTGCTAATTAGGCACATTCTTATTCATGGTCTCCAGGTACCTGAGCATCCATTTGTGAAAGTAATGGGCATTAGAAAGCCCAAATACTCTGTTTAGGAAGGTGATAGTATAACTCAATTCCTCAGAGAAGTTGCTATGGTGAATAACCTGTGGCCATCTGGTTATCACCTTCTTGTTCTTCAAGTACACTTCATTCATCAGTTGCATGCATTTGTCCTCATTGTCCTCCCATGCCTTGGTGTAGTCCTCTTGGCTTACAGCCAAAAAATTTCAGTGGTGAGGAATGCCTAGCATGATTTCAAAGTGCCGGGCAGTGAGGTTGATTATGACCTCGCCCTTTTCATTTTCAACACACCTTGTGTCTTTATTGTAACAGTGGGCCACCACCATCATAAATTCGTTATTTACTGACGGGGATTCCCCCAGCAAAATGTAGACCAGTGCCCACCAGTTTGACCATCCAAGGACTTCCTGTGACCCTCCTGGTTCTAGCCCAGAAATCTTCCATCTCGATGTGCCCGAGTTCGGAATCTCTAATGTCCAGGTCACATTCCACCTGGGACTCGGGCATTCTGACCCTCTGGTATTTATATTTCATCTCTTCTTCTGTAAGCTTAGCCTTACCCTTTGACTTGGTTGGCCTTTTGCTTGATGTAGACATATGTGGATCTGAGTTCAGTTGTTGATCTGCAAGAAGAAGGAGCGAAGTCCAATGCAAAAGAGCCATGTTAGTTGTCAGATCTTCCATTAAAGCCTCACGAAATGAGGAGTTAGCAATTTTAAGGCCTCAGGGCATAGGGTGTAAGTACACTGCAGGCTACAGGGTTAATAGTATGGCGCACTAGAGAAGAGCGTTACAAGGAATGAATCAATGCCAAAGGGCACAGGGCATAAGGATTTTGCATATGACATCTTTTTTGTTGTAAAAAGGAGTGCGCCTGCGCCGTTATATGTAATTTTATACTGGGTGTAAATAATTTTGGTGTTGCATGGGGCAGGGTGCACCAATGGTGCATGTAATTTGCGTGTAACATGGAACTTTGGTGTGCCGAAGGGTGTAAGATTAATGCATGCAACACCAAAATTATGTGCACAAAGGGGGACTTTGGTGCGACACAAGGAAAGCTTGCATGGCACTATGTGTTGTTGTAAGGATGATTGCGCCAGCGCCAAAGACAAGTTTAGTTTTTGTATGGCGCAAGAAGGGCGTGTGTTGCAAGTAGAAATAGTGTGCCTTAGGCGCGACTGTGTTTTATGCAGCAGGAGTGGCGATTGCGCTAAGAGAAAAATGTGGCTCAGTAAACAACTTTTAGATTTTCTCTCTTTTCTTGATGGGTTGTGGTCTTTCAGGCCTCTTTCTTCATGGATTTAGACGGTGAAGGGGGCACAGTAAGGAGATCTAGATTTATTTTTGAGGCAGAGCCCTCTTGGCCAGCAGATCTAGAAAGAGGGTGAAAACGGCTTGGGAAGGAAGATTTGCAAGAATGGCAGGTGGGGTTTAAAGCTTCTCAGGTCCATTGTATCCTACCTAAAAAAGAACAAAACACAAGAGGAGTAAGAACCACTTACCTGAAATATATAGAATGTGAGAGACGAAGTGGGGTCCATGAACGTGACACGAGGAGGACAGGCGTGCTGACAAGTGCAGAGGAATAAAATGTTTCACATGTTTTCTGATTGTGAAAGTGACAGGGCGGATGCGCCTATATATAGGAAAAGGTGTAATAAATGTGCCAACCACTTTTTAAAGGGGCACACAAAAACACGTGTCAACACGTAAAACTTTGTGCCCTTTGGCGTGAATATGGTTTTGTCAACACAAAATTATCCGCGCCTTTGGCACAAATTTAGTACTGTCAACACCTCATTTTGAGCACCTTGGCACACCAATTAATGGTGCAACATTTTTTTTGTTGACAGGAAGGTGCATGCGCCTTGGCGTAGGCAAGAAAGGCACATCACGGGGAGGCACAACAACTGTTGTATCAACCCTTCAAAGGGTACGCCAAAGGAAATAAAGGGGGTGCAAGTTTGTTCTATGTTGCACAGCTAAAAGGTGCGCCCAGCCAAAAAAGGACCAAAATGACTAAGTTCGGAAAACTATATTTCCCGGAAAGGGATTTTACAACATTCTGAATGCTGAGGGACCTCTGACGAGGGACCAGGACAAAATTCTGGTATGGTTACCTACAAAATTGCCCTCGTCAATTTTACAGGATAACAGAAGGCACTTGGGAAAATCCGGCTGTGTCTTGCATCCTCGGTATTATTTAATATTTCAAAAGAAAAATACTGTAAAAGAACTGATGGATGCATTAGGGAAGTTGCATGAAAAACCCTCTACCTCTAATAAGATATTTTTAATGAAAAAGTTGTTTAATATGAAGATGTCTAAGAATGGTTCAGTAACAGATCATCTAAATCATTTTAATACGGTTGTATATATGTTAGCTTCGGTTACAATAGAATTTGATGAAGAAGTTAGGGATTTATTAGTTCTGTGTTCTTTACTTGAGATTTGGAATAGCTTGGTAATGGTGGTAAGCAACTCGGTTCTAGCTAACTCAAAGTTGAAGTTTGAGGATGTTTTAGGGGTGATTCTAAGGGAGGAAATGTGAAGAAAAATCTCTGGTAAATCTTATACTTCAAGGAATGCTTTGATAGTGGAAACTAGAGGGAGACAAAAGAATAGAGGAAGCCATGGAAATTCAAAGGATCAGGCAAAGTCAAAATCCAAAAGCAAGATAATATGCTGGCACTGTGGAAAGTTTGGGCATGCAAAGAAGGGCTGTTGGGAGCTTCGAGACAAGAAGAAACAATAGGAAGAAACAAGGAGGCAAATGTGGCAATGGGTAATGTATGTTAGGATGCTTTTACTCTTTCTTTTCACAATATTACTGAATCTTGGGTTTTAGATTGGGGGCTTTTTTCCATGTTACTCCACATAGGCATAATTTTGTTGATTATGTTCAAGGAGATTTTGGGCATGTTTTTCTTGGTGATGATGAGCCTTGCAGCATATTTGGAAAAGGTTCTGTTTAGGTTAAGATGCAGAATGGGAATACTTGACTATTAAAGGATGCCAGACATGTGTCTACATCAAGACAAAATTTGATATCGGCAGGGTAGTTGGGAAGTAATGGTTGTACTGTGATATTTACAACAGACTCTTGGAAGGTTACCAAGGGTGCTCTTGTGGTGGCAAGAGGTAATAAGGTTGGAACCTTGTATTTAACCACTTATAGCACTAATGTTTGGAATCTTGTGGCTTCAGAAGTAGATATAACATTGTGGCACTATAAGCTCGGTCATATGAGCCATAAGGGTATGGAGATCATAAAGAAGGATTTTCCCAGATATACAGAAACATGTTTTCCTGGATCATAAATAAGGACAAACGAGTAAGGTTTCTCAAGGTTGGACCTACAAAGAAAGAGAGTAAGTTAGAGATGGTGCATTATAATGTGTGGGGGCTGACTCAGGTATCATCTCTTGTGGGTTCAAGTTATTACGTTAATTTTATTGATGATGCAACAAAGAAAGTTTGGGTTTATTGTACTAGAAAAAATCTAATGTATTTGACACTTTTGTTAAATGGAAAGCCTTGGTAGAGAATGAAACAGGTCTTAAGCTAAAATGTCTCAGGTTAGATAATGGAGGGGAGTATTACAACAATGAATTTGATGATTACTGTTCTAAGAATGGAATCCATAGGTAAAAGATGGTTCCACGAACCATGCATTAGAATGGGGTGTCAGAAAGGATGAATAGAACAATAATGGAACGTGCTAGGAGCATGAGGTTACATGCAGGACTACCTCTTTCTTTTTGGGTAGAAGCGGTGAGCACAACTGTGTACTTGATAAACAAAGGACCCTCAAGTGCCTTGCATGGAGGCATACCTGAGGAGGATTGGTATGGTAAGAAATTTGATTATTCATTTCTTAGAGTCTTTTGATGTGAGGTGTTTGTCCATATAGACAAGGATGATAGGACCAAGCTAGAGGCTAAATCAAAAAAATGTACTTTCAGTGGTTATGGTGGTGATGACTTTGGATATAAATCTTGGAGTATTAAGGATAAGAAAATCATTCAATCTAGGTATGTGGTATTTAATGAGAAATTCATGTATAAGTAGCAGTTGCAAGAAAATAGGGAAGAATCCAAGAAAGAATATGCAGTGGTAGAGGATCTTCCAGATGGGAAAGTAACACATGAATCAGTTAAGGAACCTCCTCAACAGGAACCCCAAACTCCTATATTGAGGAGGTCTTCTGGGGTAAGAAGAGAGCTTGAACGTTTTTCTCCTTCTCTTTATTATTTATTACTCACTGATAGTGGAGAGCTAGAGAGATTTGATGAAGTAATGCAGGTAGATGCCAGGAAGAAGTGGGAGAAAACCATGGATGAGGAGCATCAAGCTTTCATGGAGAACTAGATATGGGATTTGGTAAATCTACCTAAAGGAAAAAGAGCATTACAAAATTAGTGGGTGTTCAGAGTCAAAGAGGAAGGAGGAAAGAAAATATACAAGGCTTGGTTGGTGGTTAAGGGGTTTGCACAGAAAAAAAGTATAGATTTTGATGAGATTTTTTCTCCTGTAGTAAAAATGACTTCTATTAGAATTGTTCTAGGAATAGTTGTAACAAAATAATTGTACTTAGAACAAATTGATGTAAGACTGTATTTCTCCATGGTGATTTGGAGGAGGAACTATATATGCAACAACCAGAGGGCTATGAGGTCAAAGGTAAAGAGGAGATGGTGTGTAAACTGAAGAAGAGCTTATATGGCTTGAAACAAGCTCCATGTCAATGATAATTTTTTTTTGATAGATTCATGATGGAGCAAGGGTCATTCTGACCATTGTGTGTATACAAAGAAATTTGAGGATGGAAATTATATTATCCTTTGTCTATATGTGGATGACATGTTGGTTGTAGGTAAAAACATGCAAGAAATAAAATTACTCAGAAAGCAGCTAAGTGAATCCTTTGCTATGAAGGATTTAGGGGAAGCCAAACAAATCCTTGGTATGAGGATATCTTGGGATAGGAAGGAACGGAAGCTGAATTTATCTTAAAAAGAGTACATTAAGAAAGTATTGGAGAGGTTTAATATGCAGGATGCTAAATCGATTAGGACTCCTTTGGCAGGCCATTTCAAGTTATCGAAGGAGAGTGTCCCAAGATAGAGCAGGAGAGAAACCAGATGTCCAAGGTACCTTACTCATCAGTATTTGGTAGTTTTATGTATGCCATGGTGTGCACTAGGCTTGATATTTACCATGCAATTGGAGCAGTGATTAGATTTATGAGTGATCCAGGTAGAGATCACTAGCAGGCAGTAAAGTGGATCCTTCGGTATTTGAGAGGGACCATGGGGACAGTTTTTTGCTACAGTGGATCAGACACCACTTTGTGTGGCTATGTAGATTCAGATATGGTTGGAGATGTAGACAACATGAGGAGCATGACATGTTATGTTTACATTATAGGTGGGACAATAGTGATCAGGATTTCATGACTACAGAAACTGGTGGCTTTGTCAACCATAGAGGCTGAGTGTGTTGCTGCCACAGAGGCAAGCAAAGAAGTTATTTGATTACAAAAATTGCTTGAGGAGTTGGGGCATAAGAAGGAGGAAGGAAAGCTACATAGTGATAGTCAGAGTGCTATACACCTAGCTAAGAAATCTACTTTCCACTCTAGGATGAAGCATATACAATTAAGGTACCATTTCATCAGGGCAACTTTGAAGGAAGAGAAGTTAAAGCTGAAGAAGATTCATACCAGTCAAAATCCTACAAACATGATGACTAAGGTGGTCATAAGGGAAAAGGTAAAGTTGTGTTTAGCTTTGCTTAGTCTTCACGGAAACTAGCAAAGGATTGAGAAGCTTGCTCAAAGGAAAACTAGTCTCGAAGTGGGAGATTGTTAGGTTGTGGAGCCTATTTTCATGTGAGAAAGTGTTGAAGACTGTACACTTTCCATAGTTGTCTCACTGGTGAGAATTTTTTTTGCCTTAAAACATGCCCGTTATATCGGGAAACGTGCTTTTCTCATATGGGCGGGATTTTGACCCATAGGTTTATGGGATGGTTTTGGCCCATGGTTTTGATACCTATGGTTTTTTAAAAATGCTTAAATTTTTATTTATTTATATGGTTTGGTGCATATGGTAGTGATAATGTAACATTGCAGGTGTGTTTTGAATTCAGATGTGAATTTTGTAGAGTTTTTTGAGCATAGCTCCAAACATATCTGGGTATTGTATTGAGAGAGAAGTGACTTGTAATAAAATATGAGCAAGTGATTCTTGGTGGACGTAGCCCAAATTGGGTGAACCACATTAAATACTGTCTCTTTGTGTTGTGTTATTTTATTCTACAATTTTATTTGAGATCTGTAATATTTTTTGCATATTAGTTTCTACTGTTGCGATTATGTGAGGGATTATTCCAAATATTTTATCTCTTATTTCCTAACACAATGTGGGATTGATGAACTAAAATGGAATTAATCACGAGTTTGAAAGAGATAAATGGATTAAGGATGTAAGGATGGGAATATAAGAAATGTAAAAATGATGCCCTAGGATGAGGTATAGAAACAAGATAGGTGCTGTCAAAAAATCAAGTGATAGGAGAACCAAAGGGCTTGTGTCCTATAGATGTATGATTTAATGACATCCAAAAAAAATAAAAAGGATGTTTTTATGAGGTAAAAGGACCGATGATGGATGTTTCCACAAAGGTTGGATTACGAGGCCAAGAATTCAAGTGATAGGGGAACTAAAGGGTTCATTTCCTATAGACATATGACTCAACGGTGGCAAGATGATAGTTTGACATGGTCAAAGGACCAAAAATTGATGTTTCCACAAAGGTGGGCTTACAAGGGAGAGAATTCAAGTGATAGTGGAACTAAAGGGTTCATGTCCTATAGACATATGACTCAATGGTGATGGGGGATGACATGATGATTTGATAAGGTCAAAGGACTAGAATTTGATGTTACCATGAAGGTGGGCTCAAAAATATTAGATGGGGCTCCTGAAGGTGATCAGGGGTGTAGTTCCTGAGGAGGCATCCATTTGAAAAATGTCGATTTTGATTGAATAGATGTGATGTTTTAGACATTATAATGTAATGCTGAGATGTGTTGGGGATTCTGTGGTATTGACAAATGTCGATATGATGATAGATATATTGATATATTTTAATGTGGTAGGGTTGAAAACTATTAAAATGATTTGATATTGATGTTAAAGTGATTTTAATGTTTGTCAAAACCATGGTTAAGAATGAAATGTGGATTGATTGATTTTCACTAGATTTGATACATATGTGATGGGAAACAATAGAGTGAAGGTGCTTGCACTTTTTGGCCTTTACAATGAATGTTAACAGATGAGTAACAATGAGTAGTCACACATGCGATTTTATATATAGATGTAAGTGAAATGTGTATCTTCTTAGGACATGATAAGGGGTTTAACATGTGTAGGTTGTGTGGGAAAAGAGGGTTCTCATTTTTAACAAATTTATACAGAAATAACCCAGCTATACATATTATTTTTGACGTAAATTGATCAATGCGTGAAGTTTGCTTTGATGGGAAAGATGGTCAATGCAGGAAGCTTTCCTAGGATGCTTTGATATTTGATTTTTTTTAGGGATGATCAATGTAAGAAGCCTTTTACATGTGCAACTATCCTTCGAGGGAGTAGTCTACAATTTTTACTTTTGACTTTGATTTTTGATATTTACAGATAGCTGTCCTTTGAGGGATAGGTCTATGATTTTGACGGGTAGCTATCCTTCAAGGGATCAGTCTAATTTTTTATTTTTGACAATATGATTTGATATTTGAATATATTTTCTTCGATCTATCAGTCTATTTTTTTTGTCTTTTGATAGGAAGCATCCATAGATGAATCTTAATTTTGGGTTGAGGGAAATACCCTAACAGACCATTTTAAGGAGGGGAGAAGAAATGTGTACACAAACTACACATGTGTGAAGACATGTCTATGGTTGATACAAGGTAGATGGATGTAATGATTCTAGGGTTATTGCTCAGGAAGTACTTGTCCATGTGAAAGATGCGATGGATAGATCCGTGGTGCTCATCTTTAAGGTTTTTAGGATAGTGCTGAAAAACCACATACTTTCAAATCATTACGATGATAAAATGACTGGAAGATGATGGAATAAGATATTTGATGTTAATACTATTATGAATATCAATGTGTTCATAGTAGAAAGGATGCAAGTGCAAGGCATTCAGAGGTTAACCCATACTATATGGACTAATCTAGTTAAGGGAAAAATTTCCACATTTATTCCTTTCTAGAGTAGTGAAACTCTGATTAGATTAATAGGATATGTTTGGTGAGGATGGGATAGGGGAATCTGATATTTTTAGTAGAGAGGAGTCCCCCTAGCATGAAAATGTGGATAGAGATGATATGCACTTAAAGGAATGAAATTTTTTAGATTAGGATAATAGAAGTTTTGATCTTGATTGATTAAGTATATGGTAAATAAAGGAGCCCTTAACAAAGGAGCCGTTGAAAATTTGGATGGGATATGAGTAGATAATTGATGAGGAGGGGTAGATGATGAAGCTTTTATTTTTAATTTTCTTCATGTATTATGATTTCTAATTTACATAGATGTGTGAACTGTACTGATTTGAGATGAGGGAAATTCAATGGCATGTGATGAGAAGATACATGAGAAAGGTTTGTTGATATCTGATTGAGGATGACCCCCTGGTCCTGCAGATGTTAATGAGGACACTGTCAATAACTTGGGTGTAGATGTTGACAAGATTGAAATACCTTCAAGGGAAGGTGTGGACATTGATGAGATTGAGAGATCTTCAATGGAAGGTGTTGATGAGATTTCTAACAAAGGTTTGATAATTAAAGATTGAGGATGCCCTTTAGTCCTGTAGATGTTGGGGGTGGAGGTGTAGATGATATTGATGATGGATTAGGGTGGTCTTATTTTGGGAGAATATTATTTATGAGTAAAATTCATTGGATTATGGATTTAAGCACTTTACAACTCTCTGTGCTATGACCTAGGCTTATATGATAAGCACATGTTTTGTTTTGATTGTACCACGCGGGTTTCTAAGAATGTGGATTGGGTTTTTTAATTGGTAGTAATGTGATAAGAGAATCCTTTTTGAGCCTCTTGAGGAGATTGATATAAGTCCCCTTTGGGGGATTTAGATTAATTGATTTTGAATTTGATTTACTAGAATTTTTAGTAGGATGCGTCTTTATTTTGGATGGGGGTGGATTCATAGATGTCATATGGTGTTGAAACATCGTAGGGATGTTTTGAGGTTGATAAGAGAGAGGGGTATGATGTGGGGTTGATATAACTGGATGATGTATGTGGTCCCAAAATGGACGAGGAGGGATGGATTATGGATGAAATATGGTAGGACTACGTGATGTGATATTGAGATAAAGGCTAAGCACCCAAAATTGATGGTAAGGGTGGAACTGTAGATTTGATAGATTTGGATTGTGATAAAGGATGAGGTCCCAAAAGGGATGATAAAGTTGTGTGTTTTGATTTTGTAATGTTGATTTTAGGTAGAGGAGGAGGTTTTACAACATACGATGAGGATGAGGCAATGTATGTGATAGGTTTTGATTGTGTAACATTTACTTTAGATATAAGAGGGAGTCTCACATCATATGACGACGGTGAGGCCATGGATGTGATGGTATTTGATTGTAAAATGTTTGATTCAGGATAGGGTTCTAGACTAGATGATAAGTAAGTATTTGGGGATAGGATTAGGTCTGATTCAGATGATGGAGATGTTGTTTCTAGACATGATTGAGGTGGGTTATGTTTATGTGAGCAGCCCAATTATTTGATTAGTTTAAAAAGTGGGTTGATGTAGAGATCTTTGATTATGAATACCTCCTTAGTAAATGTCTCCAAGGTAGAGTTTAAGGGTTGTAAGGAGGTAATAAATGATTGGACAATGGAAACATGTGATATTGATGTGTGAGGACCATGAAAAAGAGAATCCAAGGTTTTTGAGTTTTCAAGAGGAAGAATTGGTGATGAAAAAGTCTCCTCATGGGGAATATTATATGTAATAGTGTTGATCATGTGACATGAAGGATGTACAATATCTATATGGACTAAATATATCGAGGGTATTAGGTTAGTAAGACATCTAAAGGCATCATGTATGATAGTATCATCAGGTTCGTAAGAATACCTATGAGAATCATATGTGACATGTGTAGATAGAGGATCAAGATGGGAATCTTCAAGGGTTTGGATTTCTAATTTTTTGGCCATGGTGAAGAATTCATAAAAGGTTTGGAATGTGTAGATCTTGAGGATAGATGAGATGTGATGGGAACATGATTGAGAAAACAAATCAATCAGTTCTAATTGAGGTAGTGTGAAGGTCAATTGATTGATAATGCTTTGCCACCTAGTGATAAAGTCCACGATGGATTTGTTTTCAAATTGTTTGATGGTAGAAAGGTTAGAAATGGTGATTTTATGAGTAACGTTGATAATGAAGTGATCGATAAATAACAAGGCTAGCTGCGTGAAAGATAATAAAAAGTGTTGAGGGAGGGAGTTGTACCAATCTAGGTAAAGTCCTACTAGTGATATAGGAAAATTTCAAAGAAGGAGATATTGATCATGGATGATGAGATAACATGAGTGTCTAAAGGCTAGTATGTGTTGTTGAGGATCCTCTTGGCTATGGAATATAGTGAATTCAGGAAATTCCTAATGCAGAGGATAGGGATTATATGGTATTGATGGGTGTATGGGTTCATTAAGACCCTAATCATAAGTGAGGACGTGTTTAGGTCTCTTAGTAGTGGCTTCCAAATTGTATAATTTGTTTAACATAGATTTTATAGGATCATTTGTAGGATTATATGTGAAGGAATCAAATTGTGAGTACATGTGAGGATGTGATTGATTTGATTGATGAAAATGTGGAGTATGATGGTTTTGTTGTGGATGGGCTTGCTGTGAGGGTTGTTGAGGGGTAGCTATACCATTTGTAAAGTAAGTTGTGATAAAGGGATGTTAGGAAACATGTGAGGATGTTGGATATGTTGTTGTTGTTGGATGAAAGGGGTTGATTAGGCCTGAGAAGGGATGTGTGTATAGGTTTAAGATGTGTAAGGTATCAAAAGTGGTATTGAAGTCGATATAAGTTGATTAGATAAATGATGGGAGACACTAATATTATGATGAGATAGTGATGAAGGAGAGGATGTGAAAAGGACTGATTGATGGGATACACTAGACATGGGATGATGAGTGATAGTTTGGAAATAGTATGGTCATAAATGATAGTCATAGGGTTATTATAGGGTTGTATGATTGGCTGAAAGGTAGAGGTTCCATAGAGAACCAAAGGTGAAATATATGACTTTGAAAACATGCCATAACCAAGTGAGGTTGAGTGGCATGTGGTAGGTTGATGATATTGATAAAGATTAGATCCCATGTGGGTGATGTTTTGAAATTTATTGGGATAAAAATATGTAGAGGTAGTGGATGAAGATGATTGTAAGAATGATGCATAGTGGTTAGAGGGATATGTAGATGCAAAGGGTTGATCTATATTAAATGATAATTAACTAATGATAATGTAAAAAATCCCTAAGAAATATAGAAGTGTAACATATAAATCAAGAAGAAGAATTTTAGTTATCTTGATTAGATTTTATATGTGGAGGAAGAGGTTTAGAGGGAACCTAATGATATGGCCATTCTAAGGCTTATTTTAGGTTTGTTTAAGGATGGAATCCCCGATATACCTGAAGGTACGTGAGGCCCAAATCTGTGCTAGTGCCAGTACGTGGCCTGGTATTGGGGCATACCCCCTCACTTCACGGTTCCGCAGTGATAAGGGTGTTGGGTGCTTATCCAATATACTGACAACCAATTATTTATACTTGGCTAGAACATCGAGTTAGTTTCCCTATTGGGTTATGAAATCTCAATAGTTATCACCTGGGTAGGAGTGTTTGATGCAAATTTAATATTTGATCTGATTTGGCTGTGTGTGGGGGAAGAATCAAGTGAATTCAATCAGTTAACCTTCCTAGTTAAAGATATATGATCAAGTAGTATGCAATGCTTGTTTTAAACCCAAAAGAAAAGATTTACTTTGATGAGGAAAAACAACAAATATGCAGTGCAAAAAGAAAAAAGAAGGGAAAGTGACTCTCCTTAATAACGCTTCCCTTTTAATTTTTTGCATATATATATATATATATATATATCCAACAAGTAAAAATCCTCTAGAAATTGGAAACCTGCAAGAACGTGTTAGTAGAAAAGAGAAAACAACAGAAAAACATGGGTTAGAAGGCTAACTACTGAGTAATCGAAATAATTATGAAAAATCATCAGCGATTGACTGAATCATTGGTGATTACAGAGTAGAAAATTAGATATGAAAAATATGAAATTTGAATAAATGAAATAAGGGGACCTGTGTCCCACTGGGCATGCTAGAATGTTCAGATATGTTTTTAACTTTCTACTCAAATTAATGCAGTGAAATAATAAAATCAAACCTACCTCAGAATACACGAGGTTAAATGATACCCACAGATGATAGGTGTTGCAACTGATGGATGAAATCTCCTTCTTTCACCAACGAAGGAACCTGTAGATAAAAAACAATAAGAAGATGGGATTAGATAGTTAGATGGTGAATTTATTGTCAAAGGCCAGTCCTTAGAATTCAATGGACTTCTTTGCAAGGACGTCAATCCACGTTCAAGAAATCAATCTGATAATGATAATATAAAATGCTAAAATAGAAGATATAAAAAACAATGCATAGGCAAAGGGACTGACGTGGTCCAAGGCTATATGATGGTCTGATAGTGATACTAGATCCAATGGGAGTCAAGGGATCACAAAATGGCTCAAAGGAGTAAAGATGTAGATAGCTATGCACTTACAAAGGTAAACTATGTGATAGATTTAATTTGGATAATAGATAAAATGCTGGAGATGACTCAAAGGAGTTTGAAATGGTTTTATAGGTGCTTGTAAAGGCAAAGTGTTCATCAAGATTGGGATTTGGATGTTAGAAAGGTGAGATAAGGTGTTGATTATCTTAACAGACATGAATCACTAGAAATTGAGGGAATCATCAATGATTAGGAATATTGTCGACGACTGCTGTAAATATGTACAAGCTAATGATAAGTGAGGTAAAATTGATAGGATTTTTTAGATGAAAAATGAATAAGACAAGAATGCGAAAGGAAAGGTCTTACCTTGTTCGAGTTGATGAATAATATGGAGAGGATGACATTACTAGATAGAAGAAGGCTAAGGATATCAGAAAATTGTACTTGATTTCCAGATGTTTGAATGTCCTGAGAGGGGAAGATTGTTGGCGCTAGGGGATTGCTGAATCGACTCCTAGACATGTGATTAACCTCCAAAGGTTGAAGAAGATATTGTTGATGTCTTGGGAACTTATTTATGTTGATAGATAAGACTGTAAAGATGAGGAGAAACTAGAGGAGAAGACTATAGATGATCCACTGAGTTGAGCTCTAGGATACCTGAATGACCTCCAATATATGAAGAAGAGATGTATTTATGTTAATGTGATGAACAGGAATATGACACAAATAAGACTTTCCTAAGAGTAAATTTAAGAACATCATGTAAAAGGTCAAGTTCAGATGAATAACAACTAAGATAAATGAATATAATCTTGAATGAAGGCCTGAAACCTGTATTTATAGATTTTATTGTCAACAAGGAGGAATTTCCAGTGATTGGGGGAATCACCGATGATCTAGGAAATATGGGAAAGTGGTTGAAACAACTTCCTAGATCGAGGTTTTGTTTTTCTTTTTCGATGGATGTGTGTTGGAAAGGGGTTATAAGGGTTAGAAATTTTTGTTGAATGGTTGATAAGATGTTTGTTTTGTTTTTGTTTTATTTGATAATTAGCTTTGTAAGTGGTTTGAGTAGTTTAGGGGAGGATAAAATAGGATTTTACAATTGTAAGATGATATTTACAGGGATTAAATATGGAGGGGATAACTAAGAATTAGGATAGGGATTTAATGAATAAATATGATAGTGATGTGACAATGAAGGGGTGCTAGTGAATGCAGACACAAGGAATTAGCGGTGCTAATTTTAGGTGTCTACAATAACCATTCAAGACTTTCTCTCAAATAAAGTGCATATGAACTTCAATATGCTTGGTCCATTGATCTTGAACTAGATTTTTGGAAAGAACAATACAACTCTAGTTGTCACATAGAAGAGTGGTTCTCCCTTTGACACTCATGTACAGTTCATCCAACAGTTTTTTCAGCCACATAACTTCCTTTGTAGCTTCCATAACACTTCTATACTCTGCCTTAGTAGAAGAGATAGACATTGTTTGTTTCTTCTTATTGCTCCAAGTGATGACACCTATACCAAAATTGAAAACATATCCATAAGTAAAATTGATATCTATAACATTTCCAACATGATCATAATCACAATAGCCAAATAATTGTGCATCAGTAGAAGAAAAATAGAAAAGACCATAGCTAATTCTTCTTTAATATATTTCAAAATTATTTTTTCCATTTTCTAATGATCCTCATAAGGTTCTCTCATAAATATTGAAACTAATCCTACTACATAAGAAATATCTGGTCTAGTAATAGTGAAATAAATAAGACTACCAACTAGTTGTCTATAAAGTAGGATCAAATTTAGCACAAGCTAGTTTGGGATATAATTTAACACCAAATTCAATAGGAATGGCTACATGCTTATAGTTAATCATGTTAAATCTTCTAAGAAAATTCAAAACATACTGAGATTGAGATGCAACAATAGATTTATGATCTTGAAATAAAATCTTGCCAAGAAAATGATTTAGCAAACCTAAATTAGTCATTTCAAAAAGTTGTTTTAATCTTTCTTTGATTCTAAAAATGAAATTTCTATCACTGCTAGTAATCAAAAGATCATCAACATAAAGAACAATAATGATAATATGCTTGTTTTCAATCTTAAATAAATCATTATCAGAACAACAGTTAGAAAAACCAAGATCTTGAAAGAAACTATTAATTTTAGCATACCAAGCTCTAGGAGCTTGTTTAAGACCATACACATATTTTTTAAACTTACTGACATAAAGTTCCTTATCAGGTTATTCAAAACCTTTAGGTTGATTCATGAATATTTATTATTTTAAATCACCATTAAGAAATGCATTTTTGACATCTATTTGATGAATCTCCTAACCATATTGGGCAGCCAAAGTAATAAGAATTTGAACAGTGCTCATTTTTTGTACAGTAGAAAAAATATCAACATAATCAAGGCCAAGTTTCTTAGTGAAACCACGAGTTACCAACCTTGCTTTGAAAATGTCATATTCTCCAACAGAGTTATATTTAAACTTATACAACCTCCTAGATCCTACAATGCTTCTCTTAGAAAGCGGAGGGACAAGTTCCAAGTGTTATTTTTAATCAAAGTATTGTATTCATATTTCATAGCCTGAATCCATTTATCATCATGACAAGATTCTTCAATAGATTGTGTTTGAACCTCATAGAGGGTCATCAAGGCATGATAAGTATGTTGAATTCTAGTTAGCTTTCTAAGACTATCAGGATGAGAGTTTTGAACAATATTTTGACCCCATTCAAGAAACTTTTGATGCAAGACATCTTGATATGACTCCTCCTCAATCTCCATCATGTCTATTTTTGGATATTAAACCTCTTGAACTTATGTTTCCATAATGTTAAGATAAGTTTTATTAAGCTCTATTTTAGGAGACGCAGAGGAAGGTTCATGAGAAACATAAAAAATGTCTTTTCTAATAGAAGAACATTCATATTTTCTATTATATCATGCTTGAAAGGATCATAGACTCCCAATCATTTAGTTCTACAACCATAGCAAAAAAAAATACAAGAAAAGGAGGTTGGATAAAGTGTCTTCCTTATGTCTTTTGGAATGAAGATAGAAGTAGGACTACTAAATATTCTTAAGTTAGAAATATATGGTTTTTTATTTGTCCATAATTCATGAGTGTAACACCCTTGACTATTGTTATTTTCCTCCTTTACATTCAAGTGTTGATATGTGATTTTTCCTATGAGGATATGTTCTCTTGATTATGGGAAATCATGCTTGATATGGTTAAGTCTTTTCTTCTCTTTAGATATTTTGATTGAACTGGAATGTCTCCTGGATTCATTTTTCACTTCTTATAGATGTGTACATTATGATTTAAGGAAAATTATAAACTTATTTGTTTATATGACTCACCCTTGGATCAATTTTAGTGATTCAAGGAATGTTTTAAATCTATTCAGAATGAACAACTGATGAATTGGAATTCCATGAAATAAGAGCATATGGACTGAATTTGATGGGCGTAAGCTCTTTAATTCTCTTTTTGTGTGAAAATATTTCCATTCAGGGGAAAGTTTCGTTAGATCTTTGGAAATCAGCCCTGGCAAGTCATTACTAGCGTAATTGGGATTTCAACCTATTCATGGCATTGGAGAAGACCAGAATCATAAGCTAGGTGAAAGTATCTACTACCTAAGCTATGATTACTTGATGTAATTCTGATTCTGACCTAAACTTAGTACTAAGGAGTTGGAAGGGGTTTATAAGTATTAAAACTAGAACCTAATACTACAAGGATATATGATGATCTAACTTAGTGCTTTAAACTATGGCATTTTTGTTACTTACCTATGTGGAATTATCTAACCTAATTGCTAAGGACCTATGTTAGGGGTTAGTGGTTAGTGTTATATCCTAAGGTATAAACTTTAAGTTACCTAAGATCTAACCTAAGCCATTTATCTATCCTAAGTTATTGGCATGAAAGGGAAACTAAGGGTCAAAAGTGTTGGGAAACAGTTCCTATGGTATTTAAGATGTTGATAAGGATGGAAGGACTGGTGGTACTACATAATTTGATAAGGGATAATTAGGTTGGCAGAAGCCTAGGTGGAAGTGTCACTAAAATTTGAAATGCTTGTTAAATGCGACTTGGCAATAGCTAGACTTGGTGGGTGGTGGAAAATAGGATTGAGTGGGAGATTTGGGATTAATGAAATTAATTACATTTGTTTTTCAAGCCCGAACCACTTTGGTAGGCATGCCGGTGGATTTCACAAGGGTTATTTCAGTGTGCATAGTCTCTGATTTTCACTCTGCATGAACTCTAGTTTTTTGAACCATGCAGAATTAAACTGCGCTTCATGACTATTTTTGAGGTTTCCAATCTATTTTCATTTCATGGAATTTATAAGAGGCATTATGGAAGAAGCATATGTTTGTCTGATATTTCGTCGAGAAGAGGAGATGAAATGGGTTCATCTCACAGTATTCTTTGATTTTACAGTGACACTATCAGGCATGATAGGCTCTGACTGTAAAAATATTTGGCTCTCTTCTAAATGATTTCATTAAAAGAACTCTGCTCTGTTAGTTTAGTACTTTACATGTTTCCTGGTTATTTGTTATTGGGTTTATAAATCTTGCTCTTCTTGGATTGAAATCATTTACAAAGAATAATCTTGATAGGACTTTTCATTATGTTAGTGTTAGCACATGAAAATCTATCCAAAAAGGGAACTCTATAAGTTGCTTAGCATAATGTGATCTGGTAATCATTGGTACTGATTTTCTTATTTAAAACATATACTGCTGTTTCTCGCTGACTTTTCTTGGAGAATCATGGGTTCCTCTATTCTTATTGAAAAAAATGTTAAATCTTGATAGACCCATGTTTTTGTTTAAAGAACCTCACCTGCAACTGGAGTTTAGTTGATAATTGTTGTCTTATGAGCTCTGTTGATTGGGTTATGAGATTCTATGATTTGTGACTCCTTTCTTTGTTATAAAAAAAATGGGATGTGTTGTAGATGGGTTTTTCTTGTTTTCCAACTTGTTAAAACCCTGTTTGCTGTGTGTTATACACAAGAAAACTTGGGCTTGTAGTAAACCCGTATTTGGTTGGAGTAAATGTTTTATGTGACCCTATAAGTTTTAAGGGAGTTCTAAATGAAAACGGTTTGATATCTAAGGAGTATAGATTGGACTCTCTGTTTGTAATCTTTAAATTCATCCTTATTGTTAACTAAGGGTTGAAAGATGATTATGTAAAATTTTCTTTAACTAAGGAAGTTTTTAATGTTTACTCACTATTCCATTATTCTTCTTCGATGCGGAAGTTTCTATTAGTTCAATATGGGTAATATATTGAAAGGCTATTCAAAGAACTTGTTTCATATTGATTGTAATGACAACTAGGCATGGTGTTGGCCTAGCTTAGAAACCATTTGGTTTTCTTGTATAATTATTAATCATTAAGCGATTTAACCACCCATACTGGATGCATTCGTTTGAATGTTTGAATTGATGAGAACATGTGCTGAACAAGATGCTCGGGTTGTAATTTGAGGTTGGAACCCAAAGGAATTGGTTGAAAATATTGGACGTTCTTCATTTGAATATAACTTGTTTTGATTTAACTTCAGTAAACTCTGAAGGATAATTGCATGTGTTTGAAGGAAACTAGAAATGATAGTCTACAAATTGTTTGGTAAATGTTTAATGTTGAATTTAGATTGTTTAGTAGTTATCATTCTTCGTCGCATGTTAATGGATTAGTTGAATGTAATTGGGATGAAACTGGAAATTATAGTTTTTCCTAAATTTCCAAGTAACCGTGAAAGGTTTGACTTGAAATCATTACGTAGTTTCTAATCCTGTTAGGAATTCAATCTTTTACTTTAGGAGTGATAGGTTGAGAAGTAAGAATTTAATTCCGTCTTGACTAAACGCCTGGGTAAATTCTGAGTACGAGTTCTTACTTGGGTTTCAATTCTTGATTGGGTTCATTGAATTAATATAGAGCTTATATGGAATTATTAGAACTCTTATGACTGTGTATAGCCTTCACTGTTTTAATGAATGAATGAAAGGGATCACTTGTTTGATGGGGAGATCTTGTTTTTAAATTGGGTTATAAGTTTCTCCTTTTTTCTTTAAAAGTGTTTGGATCTCTTCCTTGGAACCATTTTATTCATCTATAAAATTGTTATTGGATTGAAAAAGTAACTCTTATTAATGATAGTAAAATAGATGATTGCTGTGGTAGGAACACTACTGCTTTGCTTCTTTTACAGAATAGTTGGAATGAATTCAGCTGTAAGGACTTACGATGGAATGTTCTTAGGATAGAGTTGAACATTGTTGGTTAGCCTTCTTTTACTTATCCTGCATTGTAATAGAAAAGGTGAATGATGAATAGTTGTTGAAAGGGAAATAAAAAATAGGGACTGGGTGATATTCTCTCTCTCCTTCTTAGGTATTGTTATTTTATCCTGTTGTGATGAAAATCTTAATTAATGTTAGATGAATCATCTTAATTTAGATCATGATGTAAGAAACCTTTTTATCTTAAGATAAATAACTTAGTATCCTATTCTATTGTGGTGAATTTGGAATACAAGGTGATAGTATGATCTGTTGTTTTTAAAGGGAATCAATGGAATAAATATCATGTTAAAATGTTAGGATTGATAATATTTAACATAATATGCTCTTCACCTTTTGAAGTGATTCATGATGTTATTGCTCTTCTTAACTGATTGTAATTACTTACGCCTACTTTATGTTATATTAACTGATCCTTAAAGCAGGGTTTTTTTATTAAAACAATTAGTTGAGTGCATTTCGTCTTAAGGTTTAGTGCTTATCATGCTCAGTTCATTGAATTGACTTGTGCTAGTAATTTTTGTAGATGGACAATGTAAGTGATAAAATAAGGCACAAACTTATATGATGCATTGGTTGTTTTAAATCTAATTATTTGAAAGAAATCTGATTGGCATAGATTGTACTGAAAAATAAAAGTTATATTCTTTTGAGTAAAGGTTGTTGTTATGTCGTGTGTCTAGGATGCATAGATTTTGTAAATGTATAAGTTTGACTATGAATTGAAATTCGAGAATTTTCTGGCATTGGTTGTATAAATTATCTTGTACCTTTGTTGGTAGGATGGTATCTTGGCTTGAGGATATTCTAATTATTATCTATATGGTTGGATGTGAATTTTGATAAAAAAATTGTAAAAGGGACTTAGAGGAATTCCCTAAGTAAGCTGTAGTTAAATAAGGGGCAGAATGCAACATTCTTAACTAAGTATTTCACTATATCATGTTATGTGAAGTAAAACTATAATGAAAATTGTTGAGATTATAAAGGCCATAAATGGGGTGTGTTATACCCTAGCATTTTACTTTAGGAGGAAGAATATTCCTCTCTAACAAAGATATACTTAAAAGATGAAGATATGATTGCAAAACATTAAGACTTAATTGTAATAAGTCTGATGAGTTTCAGCCTATTAGGTTGTTACAACACCTTAAGTGGTTAAATCATTTTATAAAACATAAACTTGTGTTGTTGCTATCCTATTTTTGGATAATGGGATATTATTCCAAACCTAACCTATTTGGAAGCCACCTTTAGTTAATTAAAGTTCTTAGGATTAATTAAAATCTGACTCTTAATAAGGACTTAAAGAGGGTTGGACTCGGGGTTAGATGGGCTGCCGAAACATGTCGTCTATTAACCCAATTTATCTTAATATAAGTAAACTCTTCGAGGTATGTACATCCTAATGAGGCTGTTCTGTAGGATGTTGGCACATGTCAACTGTAGGGTTGTACCTTCAAGAAGATTAGGATCTTCTCAAGGATACAACAATATAGTTAACATGTGGCAACACCCTTCTGTATTGATCGTTAGGATCGACACACCTTTGAACTTGAACAAGTTTTCCTTCTAGGTTTGGATAGTAATATTGTTTGGATATGAAGTAGCCCTCTAGGACTTAGGGTACCTTGGAACATAGGGTTAACCCAGGTTGACCCAATATGCCAATTTATCCTAAGTCTTTGTGAGCCTCTTCATATCATGACCTATGTTGTTAACCTGAACTAGAGTAAACCTTGGGCAAGGGGACTGACAGAAGTCATTATAAGACATTCTAGATAACAATTGAGTGGGGTGAAGGACATATTCTGGATTGATGAGTATGTCGTCAAGGAATAAGATATACAAACACTATGTTAGAAATCTTTGGCCAAAGTATTGCAAGCTGCTGATTGTTTTGTCCTATGTCACCTAGGATAAGGATCATGATACTGATGAATATTGGTAAAAAATATTTAGTTAGGTTCCTTAGATAGATCACTCAATACCTAGATTTGGGTAAGATAACCAACTATACAGAGTATTCAGGAGAATACTAAAAAACTCAATGTTATGCATGAATAGATCAATAGTTCACTGAGTCATGAAATGAATAGATCGGTTCCTCACCGAGTCATTACAGCTGCATATGGTTATCTGTTATAAGAATGGTTGTTATGAAATGTGTGTTCTAAATTATGCATTTAGAATGGAAAGCATTAATCATACAATTTTTTTCCTTCCTTGTTTCTAAAGTCTTAAAATGGGATTGTTACAAGGAGTAGCTTGATGAAGAGCTTTAGTAGGCACTCTATTAAGAATATAGACAACAATATTCATAGGTTCAGCCAATAAGAACTTAGGAACATTAGAAACATGAATCATAGTTCTATCCATTTCTAAGAGAGTCCTATTCTTTCTTTCTGTAATGCCATTTTGTTGAGGTGAATAGGGAGTAGCCAATTCTCTTTGAATCCCACATGACACATAGAACTTATAAAACTCTTTCTTGAAATATTCACCTCCATTATCAGTCCCTATCCTCTTAATTTTTAGATTAGAATCATTCTCAACTAAAGCTTTAAATTCCTGAAACTTAGACAAGACATTAGAATTCTTCTTAATAAAATAAGACCAAGTCATTTTAGAGAAGTCATCAATAAAGAAAAAAACATACAAATCTCTAATGAGAGAAGGAACCTCAAGTTGACCTCTCACATCATGATGAATCAGTTGTAATAATTGAGAAGAATTTAGATCACGATGCTTGTGAAATGGTTTATATTGTTGCTTACCACATATGAAACTTTCACAAGTTTCATGATTTGAATTTATTTTTGGAAGACCAACAATAAGCTTCAGTCTAGAGATTTCATACAATCTTTTGAAATTTACATGACCAAGTTTTTCATGCCAAATCTGAATATCATTTCTAGGAGAATAAAAATAAGACTCATACACTAAACCATCAAATCTATACAAGCAATTTTTATGAATACCAGAAGCAATAACATTATTGGAGTTATCTTTGACATACCATTTATATTGCAAGAAAACAAATTTATAATTTTCTTTAGTTAGCTGAGAGCAAGAATAAAGATTCTTTTTCAACTGAGGAACATACAAAACATTCCTAATTACCACATTTGACAATTTAACATTCCCACAAGCTTCAAATCTAATAATGGAGTTGTCTCCTAGATATATATTGTCCTCACAATTGACAACATATGAGAGGATATCAGGAGTACAAGTCATGTGCATAGATGTACCACTGTTAAGAATCCATTCATTATCATTTGAAGCTGAAAGGGAAGTATACAGGGCAATAGACTTCTCAACAACATCTGCATTATTTTACTTCTGATTTTGATCTTTCTTTTGATTTTTAAACTTGTTGTTCTTAGCATTCTTAACTGATTTGTTAATTTTTACTCTACAATCAGATTCTTTATGCCAAAATTTTCCACACTTGTTACAAGTTCCATTGATTTTGATTTTAAAATTATGACTGTTTTTAATTAAATTTAGCTTAGGATTTGATTTAAATCTTGATCTGATGTTAGAATTTTGATTAGGATTTTTACTATTCAAATTATGATTAGATTTATGAATCTGAGAGAAAATTTCTTGAGAAGAATTTTCTTTTGAATCAAAATTCTCCCTTACACGCTCTTCTTGAATTAATAAAGAAGACAAAGTTTCTAAATCAGGGAGATCATTCTCATTATGATATTTACAGTTAATAATATGATTATAATTCCTAAAATTTTCATGAATATTTATTTGAATTATGAATTACATAAACTTATCTTGTAATAATTCATAGTTACAACCATTTAACTGAGCTTTAATGCTCTTAATTTTAGCTAAATAATTGACTATTTTCTCATCCCCTTTCATAGGAGTTGTAAACAAATCTAAAACTAGCTTAATTATCTTAGACAACCTACTACCTTCATGCATATTTTATAATTACTTCCAAGCATCTGATTGTGAGTCCATATGACCTATATGCATGAGAAATTCATCTTTAATTATTTGCAAAAGGATGGACAAAGCTTCCTAAGATCTCTAATAAAAAGAGGTAAGGTTTTTAGGGGTTTCTTGTCTTCTAGTGGGTCGTGTCTCTACACCAGTCATAAGATCCCATAGCTTCCTATCCCTGAAACAAGATTTTAACCTTACTCTCCAAATACTATAATTAGTACCATTCAAAAGCTAAGATTTATCCATCAAAAAACTGGTAAAACTAGCCATTTTAATGCTCAGACGGTTATGAAGACAAAAAACTAGATACAAATGTTATTTTTAGTTATATGCTTGCAAATAGATTAGAAAAGAACAAAAAATATGTTGTAGAAGGTGGTGGGGAAAAAGGTCTAATATTTTCAATTTTTTGAAACCCACGTGGCAAGGAACTTGAGAAAACCCACGGTACACAGACTTGAGAAAAAAACGTGGAATGAATAAAATTAGAAAACCTGTGGTACAAATGAAAATTTAAACCCACACTATAAAGAAACTTTAAAAATCCACAACACAAAGAAAATATTAAACTCATGATACAAAGAAGATTGTGAAAACTATGGAACACAGGAAATTTGAAATCCATGGTATGAAGAAATATACAACCACGATGCAAAAGAAAATTTTAAACCTGTGAATGAAGCAAGATACGAAACATGTTGAATATTAAGATAAAACAATAGGACACATGTTCTCTTTTTGAAAAATTCTAAAGAAGATACCTCGGGTGAACGTGAAGTCCTTAGAATTTAATCAAAATGAATAGATTATTGGGTTTGCAATAGGGTTGACAAATCAAATGAAATACGTGAAATAAGATATAAACTCTGACACTGTAAAAAAAAATGTGTCATTAATTTATAGGTTTAATTCTTCACACTCTGACATAATGTAAAGACAAAGTCTTAATCAAAGAATAAGACAAACTTTAAAATAAAGTTTGGGTCCAAAATCTAGAGACATGTTTCACAATCTAAGAGGCTAAGACAAAGAAAAGACTACAATCATGACACTTACGAAGACTAACACATCAGAAGATTAAAATACGCGTCAAAAAGTAATTTGTTCACACTTCGAAGTGCTTACAAAAATGACTAAGATAAAACTAAAGATACGTGGATCCTTTTAAATGTCTCACACTTCACAAGTATGAAAAATACTGAAAAGTGTGGAAAATAAAGACACAATGACAAATTATATTGGCTCAACCTTCGTAAAGACAAAAAAAGCTAACAAAGGATTGAAAATGTGAAATATGGAGAAATTTTATTTGTCCGTATTTCGCAAAGATAGAAACAAGCTAATAAAATCCTAACAACACAAAATATAAAGTGACTTAGAGCTTTCTTATTGGATCATATTTTGCAAATGATATAGGAAAGCTAACACAATTTTGACAACATGAAAAATGTGTAAAGCCCTTATTGGTTCGCGTTTCATGATGGAAAATAAGATAAACAATAAAAATGACACCACGAAGCAAGATGGATCCTTCTAATTGGCTTGAGCTTTGCAAAAATGAAAAGATATAAAAAAGGCTGAGAATGTGAAGCTTGATGGATAAAAATCACTGGCTTGAGCTTCGTAGTCAATTGAACTTCACAGAAAATAAAAATTCAAAAAATACTGACAGAGTGAAGCCACTTGGCAATAAATGATTAGATTGTGCTTTACAAACACAAAATGTCACAAAAGTAAATATCTAAATAAAAAGACACCAAAGCGAAGCTACTTGGCACTCCATGAGCGGATCAGGGTTTACAAACATGAAAATAAAAACAACGAAGCTGCTTGGAGAAATTTATTGGTTCAAGCTTTGCAAAACTGAAATAATATATTAAAAAACTGACACAACAAAGCCAGATGGTGCAAAATGATTGGATCGGGCTTCGTAAAAGTAGATTTAGCAAAAAATTAAATATTTATAAAGTCAGGGTGGATTCAAACACTCCGAACTAACTGGATCTAAGGATATCCTTTCGCATCGATAGACACAAATATCCCTAATGGCTATAAACGATACAAAAAAATTAAAACAAGCTCGTAGATGACGAATTTAAATAAAAATGACTGTAATTAGATGCAGAAGTAAAGATATAAGCATACAATATCTTAAACACGATCTAAATAACCATTTAGATAATATTTCACCAATATTTTAAACAATATTAAGGTAGAAATTGGAAATTTAAACCTAGTTAGCTTGAAGGAGACTATGGAATTTTAGGGTTTCCCAGATCTGTAAATAAAATTCAAGATTATTTTATCTAGCAAATCAAAAACATCTAGAATGATCCTACACATGTATAATCACCATATTTGATACCATGTTAGATTTATTAAGGGAAATATAATTGAAAAATTATAATTTCACCATTAAAAAGATGATGACTATAGATTATGATGTGTAGTTAAATAGGCACAAAAATAAATTATAATAAAAAGTTAATTACAAAGCTTAATGAGTAAGAGAGGAAAGTAAATAGACCCAGAGCATAGATTTGATAACACCATATTTAAGTGGGGCAACCCGAAGGAAAAATACCCACCGAATAAAACACTGCCTATATTTAAGAATTCACAAGACTTTGATCCAACACTTCCACTTCACTCCTTAGTCTTTTTATAAAATAATTACAGAGCTCTATCTTGAACTCATTCAATAAAAAATTCATGTCAATAATGATCTTCTTGTCTGATATCTCTATCTAGATAACAACCTGATATTAATCTATTCGTTGCTCATAGATAATCCTGAGAGGGATCACCCTAATCAATAGGGGGTGAATCAGTCAAGCCATTTCACTCTTAAATGTGTAAGATATTTTTCGAAGATCTTCATAATAAAGTTTGATAGACAAACTTTTAAAATAATATTAGGGTGTACTGTAGTGGTAACCCACTTGACATTATCACCCGAACACCATATTGTTTGATTCATGTATGCATTATGAGATATAAGAAGAAGATGATGACCTAGAAATTGAGATAATGTATGTTCATACAGAGTTGAAGCATGCTGAAAAGAGTAACAAAAGGTTTAGAGCATAAATCAAGGAGTATGAAGCAAGAATTCATGATCTTGAGAAGAAAAGCTGGTATAAAATCAGTAAGATTAGTGATACTATCAAGCATCTAGAAAGACATGGATTCAATGACTACAAGACAGTAATCCAAAGAAAAATAATGCATTAGTTTTGAAGATTTTAATTTTTCTAAGAGGAGAGCTTTCCGAGGCAGCTAGCAAAGCCAAATCATTTCAGTAGTTTGAAAAGAGTTCCAAGGATCTTGTTGAACTCTTGGATAGTCAAAGGTTTGTAGAAGACATGACATGATAAAGTTTTAAGGATGAAATCAAAGGGAAATAAGTAATGCAAGATGACACTCTTTCAATAAAGGAAAATGAAGGACCAAGCACCAAAGAGGAGAAAAAGGAGAGAAACTTCAAAGACAATGTGAAAACAAAGTTTGTAATGTAGCCAAATGCATCAAGGTATGAGAGATCCTTTAATGGCTAATGTTATACTTGTAATGGATTTGGACATAGAGAAAAGGAATATAAGAGGTCCATAAAAGATGATCACTCATGGAGAGATTATTTTTCATGGAACATTACATGTTATACCTATCATGAAAAAAGACATATTGTTAAATTCTTCCTATCTGAATCATCTATCCAAACTTGGAGAAATGAAGGTCCTAAAGGTAAGAATAAAATGGCATGATTTAACTACAATAATGTTGGACATGTTGCTAGAGATTGTTTCTATTGACCTACAAGGAAACTAGGTGGTTTTAGACTCCTAAAGTACATGAGAAGAGGCAAGGCAGGTTGTGGGAGCCAATGGTGAACAATTTCATTTCACCTAAAGTAGATATTGAAGCAAAGCAAGAAGAATAAAAAGTTACATATCATAACACAAAAGGAAAAGGTGTGTCACAAGTGTCTAATAGGTCATGGAACCTCCTTATATTTTTGTTCTAGAATCCTCATGTAATAGGATGTCTCTAATAGGATTCTTAGAGAAATTGTCATTCATATGAAGCATAGTGTTAAAGGGGATCATGAGTAGTTGGAAGTTTGATACTGAAGAAGTGTTGTGATAGTGTCAAGCTATGTTTATTGAGGTCTTTATGGTCTTTAATCTATTTTAAATTTGGTTCAGATGCTGACATGTTGCAAGGATGCTGGATTCTTCAAGAAATAAGTCATTCATTCTGTATGATGACTTGATCAGACCATCAGATGCAAGGTGAAATGGTGCATTCTAGGTATGTGTGTAAGTTGAATAGTTTATATTTTGTGTCTTAGTTCTTGATTCATGTTTTGAACAATATCAAGTATGTTAATGCACCATGAACATAGGATGAGTCAGGTCATTGGATATCAAAAGTGAGTTCCTCTATTGATTTTCCTTGTCATAAGCTTGTGAATGAATGTTTGGGTCTGTAGAGGTATCTCAAGCAAGTATTATAGAGTGTCAAGAAGGTTTGCATGGTTATATAAGTATAACGTGAAGTTTTACATCTTGATGAAGAACTACATAACTTGTGCAAGATTATCATGAACTAAGGTACCCCTTTTGAGTTCATTCCTGAAGTGAGAACAATGTTATAAGGGAAATTATGTACAACCACCATATGTACATTAAAATTTGTGATGTTTTGTATTGATACAAAAGGTTTAGGGGGAGATAAAATGCTCATTTCCTTTGAGAAGAGAATCCAAGAGTGTAGTAGGATAGGCATGAGTGAATGCTACACTATATAAAGGTACTGTAGATGGTTGAAGCATTGATATAATGAGCTACATGTGTATGAAGACTGCTTAGGTCATGAAGAGTTGGTATTGATCCTAAAAATAGGTATATTAGGTGTCAAGGAGGCTAGTTAGGTAGAGTTATTGGTGTTTGCAGGTATATTGACAAGGGGATCTAGTAGTGTGATCAATTAAGTTATTATAGCATGCAAAGAAGGTAAAGGATACTGACATCTTTCTTTAGAAATATGGTATTGTTATTTACCCATATCCATGGCATAATATCAAGGTATGAGCTTTTGAATCTACATAGACAACTAAATAATGATGATTTATTTCTAGGGGGAGCTATAAGGTGATGTATCACGAGTTTAGTGTGATACTATAGCTTTGAGAAGTTTGGCATCTATGGTCTGAAGATATGTTTTAGGGATCTCTGTCTTAAAGTTGCTATGTAGTTTGTATGTAGCATGATTAGGTATATTTTTTGGTGTCTTCAACTAATATAGGTCCAAGAAAGAGTCAAGAATGATGTTTTATGATCAGAATAATTATTGGCATGTGAGTGTATTATAATTTATCTCTTCTCAGGGGGAGCTACAATGACATGATGAAGCCAAAAACAAATTCAAGAAGAGAATGACATGTTTGTGAGCTAGAATGATGATTTTGGTTGATGTTTCTAGTCAAGAAGGTGTCTTAATATTATGAAGAAGATGGATATCATGAGATATAGGTATGTTCTTTTTCATTAATAAAAAAAGGGGGAGAAGAACTACGTTGTTTTCCTTCAATGATAAAGGTGGAGATTATTGACATGAGTACTTGTGTGTTTCCATTGATGAAAAGTGTCCATTAATGAAAAAGGTGGATGTGATAGGGTGTCATGATGATGTCCTAGGTGCATAAGAAAGTATGTGATGATGTGGTACAATTAGCATGGTGTGCACAAGTATACATGAGTGGTAATAATGTAAGTTGCTTGATCTAATAGGCCTACTTACGAGGTTTAGTTATCTTAGGTGATGTAATAAAGGCATGAGGAAAATGGATGAACATGGTCAAGGTATAAAGAGCATGTAGATAATGTGTTGAAGCACTCATACTGGTTTAGAGGTTGTTTGCAAGGTGAAAGCAGGGTTTATAGGTGTTTATCTAGACCTAGTCTAGGTGCTTGGTGGCCTAATAGACCATGAAAGTGAGTTGTAGAGATAAGTGATCCCATGAGGGCATGTAGATGTATGAGACATGTTATCTCAAAGATGAAAGGTCCTTTTGAAGATATTGGAAGAAAATATTTGGTGTTTTCTTCATTGTCTAGGTCTGAACTAAACATAATTCCTAGAACCTAACTATGCAAGTCTTAGTGGTTGAGAAGGTGCATATTGGAGAAGTTTTTAGAGGTTGTTATAGTGATGTGGGCTAAGTTTGGAGTTAGTATGAAGAAAATTTTGCAAGTTATGAGTTTTTTGGCTATATCGAGCTCAAGAGAGTGCATTTTCCATCTTGAAGTGAGAGAAATAATCCTGGTTGACATATGTAAAGTTTTCATGCGACCCTGATACTTTCAAGGATGTTAAGGAATAGAGTTTAAAAGATCTCAGAGTTAGAATGAGGTTAAATGAGGGTTTTTCTTTTATGAACAAATGTTAAGAAGGTATATTGGTCAAAACCCTTCATAAACCCTAGTTTACTAGCGATGGAAGAAATATTCTTGGTATGATCCCAAAATGGATTGAATCATCAAATGTGATGATTGGAAGATGGATAAGACTCTCCCAAATTTTAGTTAGTGGTGATTCAAGGTCTTTACTGTAGGTGCAACCCACTCAAATATGATAGTTTTCCATGAAATTTTGATTTCCTCTCAAGTTTTCCATTAGGACATGTGTATAAATTGTTGTTATAATTTATTGGGAGAAATTATATATGTTTGGAGTGATTTTAGATCTCATTTAACTCGTTTGATGGTCTACACAGGTCAAAACATGAAGACTAGTTTTTAGGGTTAGAAGGCAATTTAAGGAGTCATGCAGAATGGATGTTCTTGAGATATTTTGAACTTGGTAATTATGGTTGATGATCTTGTAGGTGATATAGACATACTCTATGATGTTTTAGATACCTATTTTTATCTCTGGAAGTGATAGGAGGTGGCATGAAGAAGGTCATAAGTTGACCTAATTTGATTGGTTTAGGACATAAGTGTTTTGGTTTGAAGCTTGGTCTGGAAGACCAATATTTTGGATTGGTTCATGATTACCATCCATTGGAGACTAAAGAGGGATGAAAATTTATCATATTTCATGCATTTAGATAGCTTGAAATTATCAAGTGTGTTAGAAGGTAGAGATTGCAAAACTGGTTTATGACAGTTTAATTTTCTTTAAGGTCAAAAAGGTGTGAATGGATTTATGGGTTGATTCATGATGTATAACATGGTTATATGTGTTATTTGGGTCAGTGGATTTAAATTGAGTGGTTACATGCTATGGCTGAGGTGTTTTTTCGATGCTGGGTCTTCATCTTTGAATACTGATTAGCTGGAGGTGCCTGAAATAAGTAGGAAACAATCCTACTTGGTGGTGTTATGAGAAGAATGAATGATGCAGAGGTTTGTGAGATTGTGAAATGTGTTGATAGGTTATAATTGACGTGTGGAGATTTTTGAGGCATGATGAAGCTTACTTTTGTGATTTAAGTTCATGTAGTGCTCGGTGAAGGAAAAACTAGCCTTTTAGGCCTAGTTGTGCATTTTAAATGTCTTGGTGCATTGCCAACCCATGTGGGTCTTTCATATGAAATTATATGAGTGTGTAGGTTTTTTTTGATGTAGTTATGAATAAAATTATTGGTTGTGGCTGACCTATTATGTTTGTAAGCAAGAGTCTTATATTTAAGTGAGTGTATTTGTTCATTTTGAACTAGTATTGAGAGAGGGAAAAAGTGTGAGACAAGAGAGAATGTGAAAGAGGTTAAAGGTAATCAAGAAAAATATGAGAGAGGGTATGAATGTTTTAGGAGATTTTATAAGTAGAGAAATAAGGGAAATTTATCTAATAGGCCATAAATAAGCAATATTGAGCGAAGTAGGAGAGAATGTGTTTGTAGAGGGTTGTAAGGTGTGTGAGCCGAATTTGTGATCACAATATATTGTAGGAGCAACATACGTCAGTCATCATCATCTTCAGGTGGTTGAGTGGGTAAATGATTACCTTAGGGGGTAGTATCATCCTTTTATAGTGGTTCCTATACTAAATAGGGGTGAGTGCTCCTTATGAAATGGGTGCTTCACTACATAAATATTGTGTGATGTGTTATATTCATGCAAGTCTTTTGGTTTATGTAATATAATAAAAATTTTTAGCAGGTTTTCTTTCCTTTAAGGGTTTCCCAATTTACATCTTATGCTCTTGTGTACTCCCTCATAGTTGTGCTCATATGAATGATTATTTAATGTTGTTAATCTCACATTAATGTATGGTTGAATGGTTAATGGTTTATGCAAGTTAAATAAAATTAGTTAAAGGTTTTGAAGGACTGATTCACCCCACCAAATCAGTCCATTATGCTTCCAACACATTAGTTTTTCTTGGTAGCGTGTTGTTTATTACAACAACTCATTTTATGTGTTGCATTGAGTTAACTTGCCTCTATCTATGCCCTTCCTCAATGATCTCATTTTTTCCCCCTGAATCATGTTAGCAAGCTCCTCAGCATGTCACAACTTTCCATGTATTTTCTAATTGGCTCTTGTGATCTCCTTTGACTTGATTGGATCTTTAATACGTCTCTCTCATTTGGCTCATGTTAGTGTGGTTGGAGTATAGGGCCCTGTCTTGCTTGGTATCCTTGTCGTGTTCGTGCGCCCAACATGAATTTCCTATGTTTTACGTTTGGATATTGCATTTCCCTACAAAACCTTACCTGTTTCTCATCCTGAATCAACCTAATTAACTCACATGTCTGAGATTTCCACATCATGTTCATATGCCCAATGTTTCCTGCATGTCTTTGCCTTGACTCTGAGTTCAACCTATCCCTACGTGCTCCTCTGTGAGGTGATGCCATAGCCTTGGATCCCACTCAACCGTTGGCTTTGTTCAACCCTACTAAGCTATTAAACTACCCCCTTTAGCCATTTCGCACCTCCCTCAGGATTATACACATTGTTCCCACTTGACTCGCTCCTCTTGAGCCTAATGCCAACTTTTCCACCCACCATGTGGCTCGACAAGTTGGCACCCTTCTCCCTTTGAATTGAACCACCACTTTAACCTGGATTCCCACTCAAATAGCCCACTTTTTTATTATTTGAAATTTGAAATTTCAACCCAAGTTTTCTTAAATCTAAGCGGTATTTTTAAGGAAGGTTAATAACTAATTAATATTATTAATCCATTTTAAGGTCTAGTAATGTAATTTAAAGGTAGGTGGTCATCTAAGATTTCTTTAAGAGATTTAAAATTAATTAGTGGTTAATTAATCATTTATTAACTATTTTTTGTATTTTTTAACCTTTTTAATTTTTAAAATTGAATTAATTGGGAAAACTAAAAGTGCAAAATTTAGCATTATCAGAAGTTTTTGTTACTAATTTGTGTTGGAGTGTGTAGCACTTTTGTGATATTTTTCTACCTTTGGAGAGATTTTCATGCCTCCTAGAGGTCCTTTGGACTTTTTAAAGTCAATTTGTACCTTTTATTTCCCCTTTTATGGACTAGTAAGTGTGTCCACCATAGGATTTTGGCAAGGGGGTTTTTGTTACAACGTGAGACACTATTTCTCACACACAACTTGTATTTTCCTCTCTTTTCTTGTTTTAGCATATTTTTGTGCTTTCTTCTAGTGTCAAATTGTAGCAATCACCAAAAATTGATTATTGTAATACCTCTTCCATTTTGATATCAGTACTTACCTTCTTTGTGAGAATTGGCAAACATTGACATGTGATTGTGTTCTAAGTTGTTGTGGTCTGCTGAACTGTTTAATCATATTTGCTGGAATGATATCAAGTGCTTATAAGATCTGGTTTATTAATCATTCTTATGGTAGTATTTGTACTTATATTGTTGATCATGAAGTACTTACTTAACTGGTTTTTGAAATAAACTTAGTGATTTCAGCTTGAGGAATTAAAAAATCAAATTCTTGGAACAATTAAGTGATTAGTTAATCTGGTAAGATTTTTTATGCCTTGATATAATTGTTACTTTGGTATCAATAGTGGATTAGAGTAACACCTTATATCAATTTTAGTGATCCAAGGTATTCTCCTAAATTGATATGCAATTATGACTTTAAATTAAATAGTTACATGGTTTCTTATTGATTCCTAATGCAAATTTAATAAAAAAATCTTGTAACAATGAATCTAATTTATTGCTTAATTATACTACTTTAATCAAGGTTTAACTTTTATTAGAAGGTTTGGTTCATTTAATTAATTTGTTAATGATATAAGTGGATATGTTAAGTGGTAAGGTCATGTTATTTTCATTATATGATGAAAACCTAATCTAACCTATTGTAATGGTGATGTTTAAATTTTTATAAGGGTCTAATGTAACCCTTTGGACATTTGTTCTAAATTGGACTACCTAATCTAAGGTTGATATATGAATATTATATTCCTTTGTGTTTCATCCATTTCCTTTGAGATTAATTTTTGTGTTGCGATGGTGGCCATAAAAGATGTATATAGGGAGCTCTAGAAAGAGCTATTTAATTAGGCTGACTCTAACATGCCGATGATAACTAAAGAGATCAGTCCAATGGTTGGTTCTTGCATTCATATTATCCAAAATCACCTTCTAATCCTCCTTAAGGATGCAGGAAGGAGTCAATGTTGTGGCTTAATAGTTTCTGGGAAAGGATGCTCTTTGAAACTTTAAGCTATGTAATTTGCGGTTCCAAATTTTCTATTAGTATTTTAGAAGATCACCTTTGATTTGATCTCATAAATAACTTGTACCAGGCTTAGATATATGTCCAAAGTTCTATGAATAGCTTCTTTCCTTGGCCAATTGCGATGATCCCAAATAATTGCCTCAAACATTCTTGATATCCTTTGAATATTTTCTCTTCAATAAGCTAGAGGGATTTTAAACTATCTCCAGGTTTCCTTGTGGTTGCCATGCCCTCCTAGTTTAGTCCTCAATAAAACTGAAGTTTGTTTGAGTCAAATAAAATAAAATTAAAAAAATTTAGAGCCTCCCCACTGCCCAACCTTGTGGGTATGTCTGGGTATGTCAAAAATGTACCCAGAACGTATCAGTACCATACCCAAGACGTATTCGTACCGGGTACGTATTCAAGGGGCACCAAACATTGACTATGGGTACATAATCAATGGACAACAGAGACACCCCATGACCTCCACTTGAAATGGAAATTGCAAGTTGAAGCGAAATCTAGTGGAAAGCTTCATAATTGAGACGGGACATTAGGTCATGTGGATTTAAAGTTGTTGCTACAATGTATTGTATCAATTGTTAGTTCAAGGCAACTAAATTAAGAGCACCCTTAGCTAGGGCATCCACTAACACATTCACATGTCGACAGACATGTTCAATCTTAATCTTGTTGAAGTTAGGGAAGTGAGATATTTGACAAACACGGTCGCCAAAGGTCCAATTGAAGTTGAGGTTCAAATTTTCAATATGGCGAGGAAATTTTCTAACCAAAGAGATAATAAGCTTCGAGTCCCCTTCAACATGTAAACGTAAAAGGCTATTAGAACCCTTCTGAAGAAGGACCAGGATTCAAAATAGTTCTTGGTGTTATATGCACTAAATTCTTTGTATTCCACAACAAGACACACATTAGAGTCAATTTATACCCCCAACGTTAGCCGCACTTAGATTCTTGGAGCCAGCACCATCAAATCAAGTTTGAGAAAAGGTGAGGTGGGGGGAACCCAAATACCTGGAGGATGAATTCTAAATTGTGTAGCTATATTGGAATGGGATGCTCCAACTCCAAGCTTGATGGCAGGTGAGATCATCCACTGTGGAGAGAGTACATGGGAACATTTGCAAATGGATCAATTTTGTGGTATGGGCATTGACAACAATTCTTTCAATGACCTCCTGTTTTGGGTGGTTGGAGCCTTCAAAAAACCTTCGATGGCATTCCAGCCAAAACTGTAAACAGATAAAGCTAGGTTGTATTGAATAGAGTAGGTTCATAATTTTAGAATCTGTCTTCAAGATGGATCTCAGAAAGATATTGTTGGGCACATTGGGAAGGGGTATGCATGATGAAAGAAAAATTCCAGCCGAATGCCTCAATATTATTATGCAAAGGGGCATTGAAGAAATAGATGTTCAATGGGTTCACTATTTTTCTGACATTTGGGGCACCTAGTGGGACCAATCCACCCCTTACACATCAATGACCAAAATTTTTTAACTGCACAAGGAGCTAGATAAATACATAGAAATCCTTGTTTTTAGGCAGGAATTTAGGATACATGTTTTTGTCTATTTGACATTCCTGCACTCAGCGTGCTGCAATAGACTGTGGTATATACTACCATTACAGAGCACTGCTATGCGGAATTCCCGCTCCAACATACCTGGTCTTGATATCCATAGGAAAGCAACTATCGGTTTTTGAGCTCTTTTTGTAACCTTGCCACCTTTGTCAGATGTCTATTTTAGAGGGAACTTCAAGGGCATATTCTTTTACTTAATGAGATTGTGATTAATCATAGCATCCTTGAGGTGTGCAAGAGCTGGGATTGGCAAGCTGGTTATGACTGATCTACTGTTCCTCTCAAAAGGCCCTAAACAACTCACCATCGTGAATTTGCCATGCCAAGTTGCTCTTGAGGAGCTAAAGGCTATACAATGTTTCCATGGGTGTGTTTAATCGCCTGCTCTTCAAAAACAGGGCCTGAAGTATATTCTTGAAGGCTTAAAATGCTAGTATTCCAATTGCCCTCATGACCCTTACACTTTTGTATGACTTTTCCATAATAACTCAATAAAGTATTCAAATTTAAAACTCGGACTAAAAACTTACATCTTATCTTTTGCTTGAATTCTCCAATAGCACGATTGTCGAAATTAGCCACTGAAGAAATCAAACTGACTTGAATCTTCATAAGTTCACCTTATCATGGTATTAAGGGTTTAGTGGTGTACAGCCCCTATGACTGTACGATACTGGAAATGGATTTTAGCTTGGTCATTAGCTTGGTGCTGCCAAAGCATCATCCTTGGTACAACCTGAGTGGACCTGATGGCTAAGGCATATGTACTGCTCCATAGGGGAGGCACATGATTAAATATGAAAGGAGGTAGGTTTTGTATGTCTCATTCAACAATATGTTAGATAAAGGTGTTGCCAAAATGAGCCTTCCGCTCTATTTGTGCAACTGGACTTCATTTCCTCATGTTCTCTTTCATATTTCCAAGTGCTTTCACATTCCTTTGTGTGTGTTCAGCTTGCAGAGTTCTTTAACCAAGCTTGGTTTTGTGATGAATTCGAGCTCTTCCTTGCTTTTACATTCGGGTTTTGGGTGTTTCCCAACCTCTCATTTGTGTTTACAGTCAAGTTAGATCCCTACTTGCCGACTGGTTCCACCAAATGGTGTTTTCAGTTGCGTCGAAGCTTCAAGCCATGACAGCCTTCACTTTTTACATTGGGGATTTATCACAGATCAGTAGAGAGGTCGAGCGCGAGCCTTTAAATAGAAAAGAGTTTTAAAGTTAATTGAAGCAAAGGCTCCGCTTAACTTAACTTTTGGCTTGAGTTGAAAATCAGCTAAGTCAAATGGAGCACAGTGTGAAAGCTGAGATTGTGCCATGTGGTGCGATCTTGTGTAGTTGAGCACCCGAATGGTGATCAGTTAAGACATAAATGAGCCCGAAGTTGGAGACCCGAATGGAAGCCATGTGGCCCCAAGTTCGTGTAGGAAATTGACTAAGGCATGGAAGGGAGGCTTGAATGGGCAACAAGTGGCGTGTTTTTGTGTAGTAGGGTTTCGGGAAAACGAGGATTGAGCGGCGGTTGACTGGATATGCGGGAACATGAATGAGTTCCGCGTGGCACAAATTCGGGCCCCAAGCTCAGACGCAAAAGCGGCTAATAAGGCATAAAGGGTATCCCATGAGGTTGGAAGTCGGGCACTTGGGAAGATAGAGGAGAATGGAAATAGGGCGGTTAAGTGCAATAGAGACCCGAGTACACAAACACGCAAGCACATGAATGGGTGCCTCATGGCACAAATTTGGCCCCGGATCCCACATAATTGCACCAAACAAGAGGGCAATTAGAGCTTGCCACGTGGCCCTATCTCTAAAAAGGGGAGAACTATAGTCTTTGAGTTTAAATTTTTGTCTTTGAGTTTAATGGCGCGGGTCGTGTTGTAGAGCTTCACATTTTTGGCCATATCTTCGGATTGAAACTACCAAATCAGGCAAAATCAGATCTATTGGAAAGCTCTTCAAGAGTGCTTCAAGAGAGAGGTGGTTTCAGATTGCCATTTGCCACGTTTTGGGGAAAAAATGCAATCATAGGTGCCAACGTCCGTTTTCCCGCCATGATTTGAATCATGACTATTAGTGGGCCTCTCCCTTGTTAGGAATTTTGAGTTAGGCGAATGTTCCATAATATGCTTGGAGGTTGTTTGAGCGGATATTTTAGGTAAACATCATTTTTAGAGCTTGAAGACCATTTTTGGGGAAGCTGAGCAGGAGAAATGTAGATATTTTGGCATATTCCGTATTCTCCTCTGTTCCTCTCTCGTCTCCCTCCTATTCTTCCCCTCATCTATATATAATAGTCGTGCATATTATAAAAGGATCCTCTCCTTTAATGCAAAGTTACTTTGCTGATCCATAGGGATCCAGAAAAGCACACCACTTCATCGATTCCATCAACACCAAGAAGGAGGAATAAGAAAAATGAATAAAATGAGATAAACGGAGGTTCTGGAAGGAACTGCCACTCTGTGTAGAGTGGTGGTTTCAGAATCGCCAGCCTGCAGGGCGGCGGTCTTGTAACTTTTGGACATAAACGAAGAATGGAACATGAATGGATGCGGATTTGAAGTGCCCAGTCGCGTCTCTTCCCTTCCATGCCCCTTCACATCCTCCAGTGCACGGGAGGACATGGGAAGGCCTATAAATGCATGAAAGGAGCAAGAGAATAGAGATTCGAAGGCGAATCGGACATTCGAAGATCCAGAGAGATCGAGAAGCAGAGTATAATGAGAGCAGTAAGCAAGATCATCAGTGTTGGAATGGAATTGTCGGAGCAAGGTGTAGAAACAGAGCAAACAAGTAATTGGAGAGAAGGTTTACATTGTTGCTTCTTTTCATACTTATTGTAATCTGTAATTGTCTATATTAGACCAATAAAAGTGGAAAGAAAGAGCAGTTGCCCTTCTCGACTGGTTTTCCTCCTTGGAGGTTTCCAGGATAAAATTGTTAGTGTTGAAGTTTGAATTATTTCCGTCTCTGCAATTTCCTTCTATAACACTAGATAATCACTCACGAAGCTCTAATATTTAAGCAAATCTATCATTTTCCAAAGTCGAAAGTAGAACGACATAATTGTGTGATTCGTAGAGTTCCAAAGTAGAAGTTTACAGATCATTTTGGTATCAGAGCTGATTATATATCTAGGGCTGTGGTATTCGAATCTTTCTTGTGATTTTGTATGACAATGACAAGGTCCAAAGGCGAAGAAGTTTTACCTTGCGAGTCAGATATTTCTATGAAGAAGTGGAAACAGAGAATTCGAGCTCAAATGGAGGAAGAGAACTTGGTCCGTAGAGTTGAGATGCTAGAGACCATGATGGATAGATTGCATAGAAAACAAGAAGAGCTTTCAGATCTGCAAAAGATGGCTTCGGTTAAGCAAGATTCCATGGACTCGGTGGTTTGAGCACTAGCTGAAAAATTTGGTATTGGAAAGAGCCACGAAGAGGAAGAATGGGAAGAGCATGAAGAGACGCCAATTGTAAGCAAGAAGGTAAAATCTGCATATACACCTTTTAAAGTTGAAACAAAAGTGGAAATAAAGAATTTTGAAGGACAAGTAGATGCAAAATTACTGGATAAATGGCTAAAACAGTTGGAAGTCTATTTTAGTGTGCATAATGTCACTGAGGCACAAAGGGTCACCTTTGCACGTCTCAAAATGGAAGGTTATGCTCTGGTTTGGTGGGAAACCCATCTAGCCACTTGTGAGAAGAAGAAACGTCCTATTGTCAGTACTTGGAAGGGTTTTAAAGAGTTGATTAGAGCTAACTTCTATCCTATTGGCCATAAGACTGACATGATGATTAAGTGGCAGTACTTTAGACAGGGCAGCGGTCAAAGCGTGCAAGACTACACTACGGAATTTTGGAGACAAGCCATGTTACTTAATACAGACTTGGAGGGTGAGGACATTCTGACCAAGTATTTGGGAGGACTTCACACTCACCTTCGGAGGAAGGTAATCTCCGTGAAGCCCAAGGATCTCAATGAAGCTTGTATACAAGCATACTACATTGATGACGAGAAGAAGCAAGGAGAAATAGAGCCAAAGGGAGACTAGTCAACAGACAGCAGGACAAAGAACAAGGGAAGACAATTAGCAGAGGTAAATGGAAAGGTAAACATGCCGCTACTCTGCTTTGCATACTTGTAAAGATCCTAAGAATTTCTGTAAGAATTGTGATGTAAATGGACATACTGACGCCACATGTTGGAAGTTGCATCCGGAATTGCACCCAAAGCACCGAACCAAGGATTCCAAGAAATCCATGGCCACTGTGAAGACAGAAAGAGAGGTGGAGATTGAGGATGATTCGGATGTAGACGAGAGGCTGGGATGCATGGCCACTAACATGTACGGGGCAGCAGAAGAAGAAGAGATGAGTAAATTATTTCAAATCAGAATCCAAATCAAGAAGACTAAGGTAAACGCTTTAGTAGATTCTGGTTCTCAATCAAATTTGATTTCTGATGCGGTTGTAAAACAACTTGGTCTAGAGACTTACGCGCATCCACATCCATACCCTCTGGGATGGGTGAAGAAGGGTGTAGAAATACAAGTTACAAGGAAGTGTAAGTTTCGGTTTGGGATAAATACCCAATACATAGATGTATTAGAGGTTGATATTATTGCACTTGATGCATTTGATGTTGTCTTTGGAAGTCCTTACTTGTATGCTAGGGATGCTGTGTTCACAAGGAGGGAGAACCGGTTCAGATGGGTCAAGGATGGAGTCAGTTTTAACATTCGAGCACACTAGAGAAAATCAAAGAAGGCTATGGTAAGTGCCAACCAAGCACCAAGACTTATTCAGGAAAATCATCAGTTTTGTTCACTTTCATTGGAAGAAAAGAAAAATGGACATGAGAGCACGGATATTTTTGACCAAAGGATGGAGAATTTGGATAGCACTTGTCAGTTTTGCAGAAGAAGCCACCACAGGAACTGCTCATTCAAGGAGCAAAACAAACTTCCGCTATGCAGTCACCGTATCTACCTACGGATTCACTGGACTTGACCGTGCGGCAGCAAGAAGAGGAGATACAAGGAACGATGGTGACTATAGCAGCAGTGTACTTGGAGAGGATTCGGCCAATCCATCTCAAGAGGCAGAGACAAGAAAGGATTAAACCACTACAACATGGGACCTCCGCCATACCTGAGCAGGTTGGAGAAGAAACCTTTGGGCCATACCTCATGCAGATGCACGCGATAGTGAGTTGCAAGAGCTTGCATCCACTCACGCCATCTATGCATGACAAAGAAGGAAAGATACAGAAGTTTCCTTCCAAAGAAGATTGTACTCGAGGCATCTCAGAGGAGGATGTAGCACTGGAAACCAGAGATCCACAGGAGTCTTGGCAGGTTGGACGAGAGAAGACACCAAGGCAGACCCAGTGGTACTTGAATGAGCACGAGAGGAAGTTGATTCCTCTACCACTCCACCACTAAGCTTTTGTGGGACCAAAAGCCTCCTAAGTAGGGGAGGTATGATCCATAGGGATCCAGAAAAGCACACCACTTTATCGATTCCATCAGCACCAAGAAGGAGGAATAAGAAAAATGAATAAAATGAGATAAACGGAGGTTTTGGAAGGAACCGCCGCCCTGCAGGGTGGTAGTCCTAAGACTGCCGGTCTGCTCAGGGCGGCGGTCCTGTAACTTTCAGACAAAAACAAAGAATGGAACACAAATGGACGCGGATTTGAAGCGCCCAGTCGCGTCTCTTCCCTTCCATGCCCCTTCACATCCTCCAGTGCACGGGAGGACATGGGAAGGCCTATAAATGCATGAAAGGAGCAAGAGAATAAGATTCGAAGGCAAATCGGATATTCGAAGATCTAGAGAGATCGAGAAGCAGAGTATAATGAGAGCAGTAAGCAAGATCTTCAGTGCTGGAATGGAATTGTAGGAGCAAGGTGTAGAAACAGAGCAAACAAGTAATTGGAGAGAAGGTTTACATTGTTGCTTCTTTTCATACTTATTGTAATATGTAATTGTCTATATTAGACCAATACAAAGTAGGAAGAAAGAGCAGTTGCCCTTCCCGACTGGTTTTCCTCCTTGGAGGTTTCTAGGATAAAATTGTTGGTGTTGAAGTTTGAATTATTTCTGTCTCCGCAATTTCCTTCTATAGCACTAGATAATCACTCACGAAGCTCTAATATTTAAGCAAAATATGTCATTTTCCAAAGTTGAAAGTAGAACAACATAATTGTGTGATTCATAGAGTTCCAAAGTAGAAGTTTACAAATCACTTAGTATACACATTGATATAAAACATGAGAGATCAGTTTAATACTGAGTCATGAAAACTGCATATGGTTTACCATTATGAGATGGATTAGCTAAATTAATGTTTGTTCTAAATTATGTGGATTTGGAACAATGAACATTATATATAAATTTTTTTCCCTTGTTATTGAAGTCTTAAAATGAGGATGTTAGAATTATGGTGTCCACACTTGTGCGTTATTACGCTAATTGCAAGGTGAGTCACTGAGTGTTTCACAACACACATTCACACTTTATTGAAATCAATGTACTAAATTATAAAGTGTTGTATATAGGGTGGATGAAATTATTATTCTGGGGTGGTTGTGTTTATTTTTCTTTGCTTTTTCATTCCTTCTTTCTCTCTCTTTGTGGTGGATTCTATTTTAGTATCTTTTCTCATGCCATTCAATTTTTTTCAAATGGAGATAAAAAATGGTAATGAAACTAAGGGGTAAAGGGTTATTTCACATCACCATGAGAGTAGAGACTGAACCTGATGATGAACCCAAAAAATCTAAGTGGCTGAAATGATGTGATGAAGCCTTGGGTCTTCTCTGTATATCTGTTTCTCCTAAATTTCTCTTCCACATTAAGTCTTTTGAAACACTTGATGAAGCATGAGGAACTTTAGATGGTATATTCAGACATCAAGATGACATGAGAGCACATGAGTTGGAAAATTAACTACTAGGATTAAATTCTAGTGACTTTAAAAACCTACATGCCTTCTTCTCAAATTCCATCCACACTAGATTATTTTTAAAGGAATGTAAAGTGGAGGAAAAATATTCCCAGTTGATCTTTTCATTTCCTTCTAAGTTAGGTCATGAATACTCCATATTTGTTTCAAATTTCCATGCCATGAAATCTGCTCTAGGTAGTACTTGGAAAAGGCCCTCATTTGACAATTTTTTGTTCCATCTCATTTGAGAACAAGACAAACTCATTCAAATGGGGACTCTCAAATGCAAGTCACATGCCCTTCTAGAAAGTAATGGTAAGTGAAATAAAAGTAAAAATAAGAAAGAGAAAAAGGACTAACTAAACAAGGAAACCAAGACTAACCAACCCCAAACCAAACCTAACAAAAATGCTTCAACTTTTGATCCCAACATAAAGAAGGAAAAGTGTAAGTGTTCCTATTACAAGAATACTAGCCATAAAGAGCATCGATTTATGAGTAAAAAAGTTGATCACTTAAATCATTTACTTGAGAAGAATAAAATAAGTGTTCCTGAGTTTATCAAACAAAATGCTCCGAAGCCGAGTCTTCCAAATAAAAAGAGTCTAAATTTGAGAAGAATTAAAGAAAGGCCCTTGTACCTAGAGAATAAATCCTACATTGACGTGGATCATTGATTCCATTGACTCACACCACATGGCCTCTTCCCATGTTGATTTTTCCAAAATTGAACCATGTGGTAGTCCCAAATCATGTTGGGTGATGATACTACAGTATTGGTTTTTGGTAGTGGATCAGTAGTGATGGACAATGGCATATTTAACCAAGTGTTAAGTGTTTCTAATATCTCTACTAGTCTCCTATCAGTTTACCAAATCATTCACCTTTGTGAAGGAATGTGATTGTAATTTGGTCCTAAATCAGTGATTATACATGATCTTCACTCTGACTCCACTGTGGCTGAGGAAAATGCAGATCACCATTTACAGTTGTATACCTTCTCCCACTTTACTTCTGATTTGACACCCAATTCCTTTCTCACTCATGCAGATGAGGTTAAAAAGATATGGCATGAGAATTTTTGAAATATTAACTATTATTACCTTGAGCATTTGAGCCAAAATGAGATGGTTAATAGGTTACCTAGTGTCAAATTTTCTAAGGGTCTATTTGAGGGTTGTTCCATTAGGAAACAACCTAAAAAAATATTTGCAAAGGAAAATCCTTGAGAGATACTCATCTTTTGGATCTTGTCCATAGTGATATTTATAGCCTCTTATCTCTTTCGTTTACTAGAGCTCTTTATATACTTACCTTCATTGATGAATTTTTGTGTTACACTTGGGTGTATTTTCTTAAGTAAAAAGCTGAATTCTTTGATCACTTTTGAGAATTTAAGGATCATGATGGGAAACAAGATGAAAGGTTTACAAGTTTCTTAAAACTGATAATGGAGGTGAGTATATGAGCAATAGGTTCAAATATTTTTGTAGATCTGAAGGTATTTATTTACAACGTACATTTCCTGACATCCCTTCATAAAATAGAGTTATAATCGAATGCTTAAGGAGATGGCCAATTGTATGGTTCACTCGAAATCCATTCCTCTGTAGTATTAGGATGAATACATGAATTTTTCTTGCTACATTCATAACCACATTCCACACAAGGCCATAAGAGGGATGACACCCTTTTAAGCCTAGTTTAGACACAAACCTGATGTCAAGCACTTTCATGTCTTCGGATCCAATGCTATGGCATGGATTCCCTAAAATAAATACAAGGCATTGGAACCACATTCGAAATATTTTATTTTTGTAGGGTATTCTGATGACATGAATGGGTATAATTTTTTGAACCCTATAACTCATAAACTTTATATTTAGAGAAGTGTGAAGTTTGATGATTCATATTTGAATTCTACTTCTCGACCCTTTGGAGTGCTTCTTCTCTCTGAAAATGACCCTAAATATTCAAATGAGATCATTTCATAGATTATCCTCCTCATGTGCATGATCCTCCCACTCCTTCTACTCCGCTATCTTCTAATTCTTTTGAATCTTCCAATTCCAATAGTAGTGATAATGAGGAAGTTTTCCCTTCTCACTCGAATTAAGAATCTACAAATTCTGAGGGGGACTCACCTCTTGGTCCTTGTTAGGCTAGGAAAACCTTGTAGAGTACTGAGAGTGGATTATGGATCCTTCAGATGAGAGATAAACTCATTCATAGTTCACAAGACCCCACTCCTTTTCCTTTGATTTTAACCCTCAATATTTTTAAGAGGATTTTTGGATTCCTGAGTGGGATTCAGTCATGGATGAGGATTATTCCTCACTCATGAATAATGATACTTGGGATCTCACCACTCTTATAAAAGGAATAAAAAACATTCAATGCAAGTGGGTATACTAAACAAATTATGATACTGATGGAGAAGTATAATTCATGATTTTTAGCTAAGGGTTTATCCCATGTAGCTGGGACTGATTACTCAAAAAAAATTTCCCCAGTTGAAAAGATGACTTCCATTTGACTGACCCTTTCTATCATTTGTGTGAAAAAATGGGAAGTACACTAGATGGAGATTAAGAGTGCCTTCCTTCATGGGGATCTAGAGGAGGAGATATATATGGAATAACCCCCGGGTTATGTCTATGATTCCTCCCTCATTTGCAAGTTAAATAAGTCTCTTTATGGACTCAAATAAGCCCCCTAAGCTTGGTATTCCAATATGGAATCCTTTCTATTTTCATAAGGGTTCACTCAGTGTCACTCTGGCCCTAAATTTTACATTTTATGATAAGATTAATCTATGCTCATCCTCATTCTATATGTTAATGAATCTTTGATCACATGAAGCTCTTCCTCTATCATCAATTATGTGAATATTTCCTTGGCCAACAAGTTCTCTATGTTTGACTTGGGCTTGATTTATTACTTTCTTGGGATCCAAATTTCCCAGTCTAACTTAGGAATTATGATCTTACAGCCTAAGTACTCCCTCGATTTACCAGGTCAATTTCACATGTACGATTGTAACTATCCTCCTACTCCTTTCTGATTACCCTACTCTTATGGTTGATGGTACTGTTTATCAAAAATTGGTGGGGAGCTTGATTTACTTAACTAAAAATCATCTAGATCTTTCATATGTTGTTGGGATTGTTTCTAGATTTATGTAGGAGCTACATGATTTATATTGGAAAGAAGAAAAGAGGATCCTTAACTTTTTCACGACACTCATATATATGGAAGTCATTATGTACTAGGGACATAAATTAACTTGGTTGGATATATAGACTCTAATTGGTCTGGTGATCTAGATCATTAAAAATCTACCTCAGCTATAGTTTCTCTCTTGGTTCAGGTCCTATTGGCTGGTCTAATAAGAAGCATAATAAAATTTCCATATCCTCTATAGAGATAACATATAAAGGAGTATTTAACATTGCCACAGAAGTTGTTTGGCTATAGGGAATCATGATAGAGTTTGGTATTCAATTTTGGAAACCTACTATTATCTATTATGACAACATGAGCACCATATTGATTTATCAAAATATGGTTCGACATCAATGGAAAAATAACATTGAGATCAACATGCATTTCATTTGAGAGATGCTATATGAAGACATCATCAATTTATAATATTATCAGACTTCTGATCAGGTTGCAGACATTTTCACCAAACCCTTCACTAAGGTGAAATTTCTTCACTTGTGGTCTCTTTTTTGGGTGAGGTATTTTGCAGCCACAAATCTTCTTTTGGATTTCTAGTCCTCTTATCCTCTTCTTATTTTTTGAAAATATGTTTTTTATACATGGGTATCCTATAATTATTTTAGCTTTCAAGATATTTCTTATTATATAGGGGATTTATCTTTCTATTTTTGAATTTCCATGACCTATACCTCAACTTAAATGAAGGGGGGTGTTGGTGTGTGTGACTTTCCTTGTCATCACTTGGGGTCTTGTCCACCTCACATGATGAGTCATATCACTTAGGTGAGATCACATGTCATAGGATTTATATGACACATGGAATATTCCTTTATAGAATATGTCATTATCATATGTATCAGTGGCATCATAGGAGTTATATTCCATTTTGGAATCTTAAACCCTCTTTCCCTCATGGAGGGAATGATTGTATATGCATATGAGTTACAAAAAACTCATATATGTACCCTTTTTTGTATCTATGAGAATGAGTAGACCTATTTTTGTCTATGCATAATTTTCCTTATTTTATTTCACTTGCTGATTACTTAGAGTGTTCACATCACCGTTGGGGTGCAACCTCTTCGATGTGAATGAGGTTTCGTATTGATCCTTGTAGAACAATCTCATAGAAGAAAATATCAAGCACACTCTGACAAGGATGATATTACAAGGAACTAAAATCACACATCATTATCACTCCACAAACCTAAAGGTCATCCATAGGATCCTTATCCACCCCTTCCCTTAGAATTCCATGATACACATTTTACAATATTCTATTTGGTACGTTAAATCACTCATTCAACACGCTACATCACTCATGCAACACGCTATCAGGAACAATATTCTTTTGAGTTCTCAAGGTATTCTTTTATTTTCTAATTAATGCTACTTAATCCTTATTCACCATCATAAAGTGGGGGGAAATTTAGTCACTAAATCATACATTTACTATATACATATAGTCTCTAAATATGCCATTTATATGCATGATTTTTAAGTAAGATAATCACTCATTAATAACCCTTTACTTTGGTTTAACATTGATTCTATCTTTTCAATCTTTATTGCTTGCTATTTTTGATTTGCAACTTACATTTTTACATACTAGCCAATATATTTCTTATCTTTTATTTCACTATTTTACCTTTTGAGTTCCTTATAAAGAACCGCCCACTAGGGAAAAGAATGTCTGGACGTTGCCGTCCCCTTTGGTAACTTCTTTCCACTTTCTCTCTTTTTCTATTTTTCTTTATGTTACTTCTTGTCTTTGGTTATCACTATTAGTCATCCTTTCACTTTTTAATAATAAAATGTAAATGAAGGACTCATGTGTGTGTGTGTGTGTGTGTGTGTGTGTGACTTATTTAAATACATTAGGGGGAAAGCATTCAAGAGGCATATACATCTAAAAAGAGCTAATATTTTCTATCCACTTCATAAAGGACTACATTTTGGGACTGCATACTTCACTGCATAGTAGGGTCTATTCTAAATTCCATGCCACACATTTTACATTGGAAAAAATTAGTTGTAGTGTGTTATTATTTGTGTGTCTGGAACTAGATAATCCTAGCTCAATGGAAACTATTTCAATCACACACACACACACAAACTAAATTGAATTTAAAATGTAGTGTAATTCTCGTTGAAAATCACATTGGGGTGACCTCGAAGTCCTGTCTAACTCAAGCATATGCATATTTTTATTCATCTAATTTCCACTTGATTATTGTGTAGGTAGATAGGGTTTCTTTTGTAGGTACAAGTGTGATTAAGAAAACTTGTAATGAACTTAACATGACCTACATCGAATAAGAAGCAACATGGAAAGAACTAAGATTGAATCTATTTCATAGGCACCAGTGCCTAGGTGGCCCTATCCTATTCTGGGTGATCCTATCCCTAAGATTGTCACATTCTAAAATTAGAGGAAGAGTTGAAATAGTCTAGAATACATCCTTACAGATTAGTCTCCAGCCTAAAATCAGTCCATACTTATAATTAAAAGCCAATTCATCTTTATTTCCCATATTTCACTCTTGCTTATACTTATATAGATAGATCTTTCTTGAATATAATTATATTTATCTAATCAACATTTTCCTTATATATCAGAGAAAAAATGGAGAGGATACAAAAAAACTTCTTATGGCAGGGCATGGAGGATAAATTTAAATATCACTTGGTAGTTTGGGATTAATTTTGCACTCCCAAAAAAATTGAGGGCCTAGGTATAAAAGACAAAGAAAATGAATGAGGCTCTTATTGCGAAAATGGGATGGAGAATGCTCTCTGAGAAACAACCCTAGATTGAGCTAACTAAGGCCAAATATCTTAATCAACAAGTAGTCATTTCTTTTCTTCAGGATGAGAATCTTCCTTACAGTTTCATTTTATGGAATAATTTAGTTTAGATCAGAAATTTCATCAAACAAAGAATCAAATGGAAAGTGGGGAATGGAAGAGATATAAAATTTTGGGGGGATAACTGGTTCAACTGCAGTCTTATTGATAGATTTGGTGCAACTAGGATAGCCTTGAAAGTAAGTATGGCAAAAGAATCATGGATTACATTGAAAGAGATGACAACAAGAAGAAATGGAAAAAGCTTTATGTGGATAGAGATGATCTGAAACAAATTATTTCCTCTTTGCAAGATCAGTTAGACCTTACCCCCTTAATTCAACTAGACGTTAAGGATGAATTGGTATGGAACAATTCTATTGATGGTGAGTATTCTGTTAAAACTAGTTATAATTCTTTCTTTGAAACTATTCAAAGTGAGTTCAACTAGAGCAGGATTTGGATGACTGAGCTCACTCCCAAAATAATTTTTTTCTTTTGGCTTGCTCTCAGGGGTAGAATTCTCAGCACTGATAACCTAATAAGAAAAGATTTTATAATGCCAAATAGATGTCATCTGTGTAAAAAAGAATCTGAGGATATCAGACATTTGTTTATCCATTGTTAGTATGCCATCAAAATCTGGAGTTTTGTATTTTCTAATTTCAAAGTTTCCTAGACTATACCCGGTACCAAAATATTTCATTTAGTTTTAGACCCAATGGAGTCCTCCCTTTAAACACTATGTTGTGATAAGACTCTGGAAGTTGGTAATGCCACATACTATTTGGAGGATATGGAAAGATAGAAATGATATCATCTTTAGAAATAGTAAATAGTAGTGCAATATCAACATTATTAAAATCTCTATTGCTGTTAAAGAGAAAATTGTAAGACTTAAACCTCCTAAGAACAAGAGTTACCCTGAAAAATGAAGAACATATCTTGTCCCAATGGAAGATTGGAGCTGACAGTATTCAGAATAGCAAATGTAGTAACATTGATAGGTCTTTGATATATTGGAACCCTCCTGATCTTAATTGGCATAAGTTGAACTTTGATGGGGCCTCTAAGGGAAATCCTGGGATAGTTGTTGGGGGAGGAGTGATTTGGGATCACAGAGTTAGTCTGATAGTTTCTTATGCTGGTAAAATGGGGATATAAATGAATCATTATGTTGAAGCATTGGCTGCTCTATGGGGTCTTAGAATTGCTTAGACTCATAATGTTCAAAATCTTATTCTGGAAGGAGACTCACTGAATATTATCAACCATCTAAATCAGTCTTCGCCACCAAGCTGGAACATTAAGGATTTCATCATGGAATCCATAAATATATGCCAAACCTTCAACAATATCCGGATCAATCATACATACAGGGAGGGAAACAAAGTGGCCGATGCATTGGCTAATTATGGCAAAAATATTAATTTTATTATTTGGGATAATGGTAATTACATCCTTGAGTAGGTTCAAAACAACATTCATGCAGATAATTATAGACACTCAAGTACAGAGTAAGGATAATGATCATTTGGAATGGGATTTTGTGGAGATTAAATTCACACATGTGGGACATCTCATATATAAAGAAGCACTTAAGTGTATCTTTGAGGGCACTTAAGTACATAGTAAGGAAAATGATGACTTGAAGTGGGATTTTGAGGAGTTAAAATTTCAAACATGCGGGAAATCATAGATACAAAGCAACATTCATGCAAACACTTGTGGGAACTCCCATGTAAGTTATGGCTAGTTTAATTATCATTACTCCTAACATGTGAGAGGTCTTCTTAAAAATAGAGAAAGAAATTTTTTTAACTTCATTTCATCTAGCATTCACAAAAGGGTTTCAAAGAAATTAGTTTCAAGCATTCTAGAAAGGATAAAATGGGAGGAGCACCTTGTTAGATTGAGCCCAGAAGAGACCCAAAATGGAAGAGAAACAAGGTGCTTTAGAATCTGCTTAAGTAGGGAGGAATCACAAAATTTATTGATAGGATCCAGGGGCATGATCAAAACATATCTATTTAGTTTACGACGGAGTGGAAGGATCAGAAAGTAGAATATGGTGGGTAAAAAATATCTGTTAATGAAGAACTCATTGCTGAAGCTACAGGCCTTGGGATGGATGGATACCATTTTTTCAACAAAAGGATCAATAAAGCAACCGAGGAAAAGAAATTTGTTGCTGACAATGAGGAGCTGATCTTCATTACTGTGGGTTTGAAGGTAAGCTCCATACCCTTGCCATTTGATGAAGTCACCCGCATGATGGTTTGTTACATCTCTCTGGAGGGGAGATATGTCATAGTGCCCATGAAACATCTGGTGTTACTTAACCATTTCCATAGGAATATCATATTATGTTTCCCACATTACCTTCTAAGCTCTCTCGAATGCTCCATTTTGGAGTTTCAGAAACATACCTGTATGGTCCCCCTGCATCAAGGTCTAACTTTATTATTGCACAAGCTTTATGTCTCAAAGTTTCCCAGTCTCCCATATTCCCCCAAATCTGCTTCATTGAATCCCACTACCACTACCCCCACCCCCACTCCCACCCCCATCCCTTCCATCATGGATCCCACCCCCATCACCTCAACCATGACCACACCTAAAACTAGGTCTCAAAAGACACCCAAGCTGGACACCCCTGTTTCGGGGAGAATTATTCGTAGCACTCAGGAGTTGGAGGATGTTCAAAAATTATTTCGTATTAGTAGTGCAGGCCATCAAGTGGAATTACATACAGAGAGTACTACCCAAAGGCTGGAAGCCTTAGAAAAAGATATGTTCAATCTGAAAGAAGAAGTACAAAAATTGACTAAGCAAAAACGCAAAAGGAAGAGGGAGGAGGATTTTGATCTTGGAAATAAAAAAATTGAGGACATCTATAAAAAGTTAAACTCCCTGGAAAAATGTCTGGGGAAATCTAAGGATCACCATGATCATAACATGGTAATTTTTAATGCAATTGGTGACTTCCTTGAATAACATGTACGCAGTGTCTCTGTTCTTAGTGAGATCCCAAAAACTCTGTGGGGTACGAATAAAGAAAGAAGTCAGACCATTAAAAAGCTAGATGATAAGGACCCCACTCACATGATGGAATTTTCCTTGTTTACCTCTTTGCAAACTATCAAATCTAGAATCAACAGAGCCGCCAAGAAGTAAAGATGATCTTCATTGCAGATGCTGACTTCCATCGTGTTTTTTACTGTTTTGTTGCTATTTTTGGCTGCTTTGTTGTAGCGCATGCTTTGTATTGCTGTTATGATGTAACTCTTTTTTGGTTACCTATGGATTCAATGCCTATTCTGGATTCTAATCCTTCTTTTTTGTGGAGCTTCTTAGTATATTATCTTGCTTTTAGGCCATCGATGTAAACAGGGTATAGTCCCTTCAAAACTATTTACCAATAATAATAATAATAATAAAAATAGGTTCCTTATATAGATTTAAAGATTTATTAAATCAAGTAGGAATTAGAATATCAACTTATGAGGGTGTGTATATGAGTGGGGGAGCTAGATTTTTCTCCAAATTAGCTAATCAAAGGAAAAGATAAGTGAAGGAATCATATGTATCTTAAAGAAAAATTTCCTTAATAGGGTGAAGGAGACCATGAAAAAATATATACTACACTTCTCAATTAGCAGGATTATAGATTTATTATTTAATAATTACATTGAACACTAAAATATAATCAAATACAAACTCAAATTTTCCTTGATGTGAAGAAGGAAAACACTCAAAACTGACTTTAAGTCCTTTATTGTCAATAAAGTGAATAAGATATGTTTCTTCAAGTTTAAATTTTTTTCTCAAGAATCCAATAGGTAAATGGTAGATAAATGTATCACAATACCTCTGACTATTTTAGGAAAGGCCTTAAGTAACAAGTGATCATTATTATATGAGGCCATGGAAATTCTATAGCTCTTAAGGTGTAAATAAGGGACACTAGTCCCACCATAAAATTAAAACTTAGGAATTACAACATATTTAGGGAATGTATATTGGAATATATTATTACTTATTTAGTTTTTATATATGGAATTATAGCTAATACAAGAATTATAGGGTTTTATTTGTAAGTATAAGGCATGTATCTTGTTCCGTAAGGCACATAAAACACACATAAAAGAGATGACCCATTACAGAGGGATAACTTAGGTAATAATAAGAACAATATTCCACCTAGGGGGAGTAGAAGGAAACAATCATTACTATAAGTACTATTATTAAGAAAGGGTGTAACATTATGAACAATAGGACTAACATCAAATTGTGGATCTAAAGATATATTTGTAAGAGGGCATGCAATTTAGTTATAACAAGAATAAAAGAAGTAATGAAATAATTTTTAGTATAGGAAAGAGTAGGGGAATCTATTATAACATGTTCAATTACCTTAAGAGACATATATTAAAAACTACAAATTTATACATTATTATCTATAAGAGGATGAGAAGATACCCAAGTAGATACACCATTTTTGACTTCATTAGGAAGAGAAGAGATACAAATAGGAACATAATTATTTCATTTAATACAATCATTTGCAATTACATCTTGTCTATAGTAGAATAGCGAAGAAAACATTCATTTGTAACATTTATAGATTTATAGATCTAGTTTCATTTTTCATTTCATCAATATAAGAGAAAGGAACAACACGATCCATCATTTCATTGATCGAAGGAATAATATAATCAAATGTATCAATTTCATCTTCAAAAGAGAAATCAGTTCCATTATTAGCTATATCAAAAGTATTAGATGATAGATTTTTTTTCATATAATTAATAGAAGGAAAGGCATCTCAATCATAATCATTTAGTTCTATGTCATTAGTAATTATCGCAGTATTAGAATCATCCATATTATCATCATGAGAAAAATGGTAAATTATAAAAAGTGCCGATATTACCAAAATGTATTCATAATCACTATACCAATAACTAATATAATCATCCACACACTTAGAAATGCTATAATAAGAACATAGCTTATAGGTATAGGTTAGGCTAGGCCCAAATTTTTTTTCATAAGAAAATGAAGACTTCATGAGAGAGGAGGTATGAGGTACCTATAATGCAAACAATGAAAGTGGCCTAGGATGACCAAATTTTTCATTAAGAGAGTAATAGGAACTAGAATTATGAGAAGCATAGGAAATGAATTGTTTCAAAGATGATTCCCATTGGGTGAAAATATGAATAGTGTCAACATGTAAAACATCATCATACATAATGCTTATATGGGAAAAAATTACATCCTTACTCATGAGCTCATAAGGGATATGAACCTACTTATAGGGATAATAGCCCCTATAAGCTGAAAGAGTAAGAGCTCTAGCAAATTCACAAGTAAACAAATGAGAGTTAACCCTAGAGATAGGAAGAAAAGCATACATTTCATGATCTTTAGACACCAATTTTTTGTACCCTTGTCCCCCATTCCACGTTCACTCCCCTACATCATCACCTTACACATTCACATTTCCCTTCCTATTCAAATTTCTATTTCCCTCCCAAAAATACCTATTTCCCTCTTAAACCCAGTTTACCCCTCTTAATTCCTATCATCATGTTTTAATCCCATTTTTAATCCTATCATTATTTATATTCCCTAATCCACCCCTAATCCTATTTAATTACATAGTAACCTATCCATTTTCTTAGGATTCCACCCATAAATTTCCCCATTTATTGCCCTTAAGATTACCCTTACACCCATTTAATATCCTCTTATCCTATAACTACCATTTATTCCCACATGCACCATTAATTCACCGAAATTGGTTAAAACCCTAACTTTAGCCTCTTTAAGGCCCCCATTTTTGAGATAAAAATCACCTCCACTGCCCAAGTGGAGTGTCTTCCAAAATTTCTAGTGAACCATTTGAGTCACTGTCAACCCTATTAATATATATCTACTCATCTCAAAAGGCTGAGAAAAATCTTGGGTCTTTGATCTATCTTGCGAGATTGCTATGTTATTTATCTTTATAGGAGATACAACCATCAATTTGAAATTTTATTATAATATTTGCATGTTATATATGGAGGTTTGAAGATTTGGAGTTCACTTGGAAGTTTTTTTTCTTCATCACCTCTCTCTTATAGGTTTTCAGGCTGTCTTTGAACTTTTCCATTTCATCATCCTTCCTTTGATTCTATCCCTATCCTTTTCCCCATCCATCCAACAAATAAAAACACCAATTCCTACCTCGTTCGCCATCAACTTGTCATAGTATCTACTAAAAAATTGTTTGTTAACTCTATTTCCTATCTGCATCATCATATGCCTCTGTCTCCCAGCCCTCCATCATTCAGAATGCTTTGTTTCTACCACCCATATGCTTGATAGCACGAATCTTATTTGCTTCATCCCAATCACCATTAACTCGACCTATTCACCATCAACCCTATAAGTATCTCCATAAGATATTCCTTCTGTTACATAATCTCTATTCCTCACCATCCAAATATAAGACTTAACATATCAATGTAGGTTCTTAATCTAGTTTCTACTTATTTGTTGATCAGCTCGGTAGTGGTCATCATTGACTATACCATCAGTATTTGGTATTTTTCGACTTGATCAGGTTTTATTTTTTCATTAACATTTACATTATCTAATCTTTACTTTCATATATCTAACATATCTTAGATCTCTATTATCCACATCCTTTTATCTATTACCATTATCTATTTTTGTTATCAAAGTGGGTTGACATCCATCCTAAGAAGCTATCACTTCTTGGAATGAACTTGTCAGGAGACCCATCTTATCTACTAATCATTTTTGTGTTTAGCTTATATTTTATATGCAGGTTATCGAGCTCATTACAGAGAGGATATTTTATGCCTATACCTTCATCATCATTAGCATCCCCATCAAGAGGTATCCTTAAAACCTCCCATAGTTTTTTAGTTTCTTGATTTCTTGTATCCATTTCATTAATCTAAAACATGAGTGGGAAATATTGTCAAACATTTTGGCATGCTCGGTGGGATCCACCCTTCTTATCTAGTGAGTCATTTCTTGATTATCATTATTATTTATTTTTCTTCCTATCTTCCTCTTTCTACTAACTTTGCAGGTAATGCTTTCTTTCTTGTGTGCTTTGCATATTCTTCTTACTTGGGCCAACAACGTGTGTGCTTGAAAAAAAAATTAAAAAAAATGAAATAACATTTATCCAGGTATTCCTCATTTTATTCCCTATTTTATCCTTTTTATATATTTCTCCCTCCTTTTTTTCCTGGTCTCATCAAAATTCACATTTCACTTTAGGGCTTAAAAAAATACGTTCATGCTTTCTTACTCAAATAATACAGACTAGGAGGTAACCTTTTACATTCACTTCTTCCACACACATCCAAACTTATAAATCAATCAACACATCTAGAAATATTCTATTAAGTGGAATTTTTAGGATTTTATCACCCAATAAGGAAGATGCCATGGCATTCTAGACATTTTATATTTATTTTGACTATCGGTATATTGGCCAACCGCTCGATACCCTTATTGTTGCAGTACGTGAAGTTAGGGGGTAGGAACCTATATCAAGCCACATACTGGTAGTAATCATATATTTTTTCCTCATGTACCTTTGAGTATATCAAGTACACCATCCTAAAAATCCTAAAACCACCCTTAGATCGACCAGTTCTTATGTTCCCTCTATGCCTTTGCTTTTCTTCTTCACACTTTTCTAAATAAACAAGATAATTAACACTTTTCTATGTTACGTTTCTTGTCACAGTAATAATCTGTATCAGTTCTCATTTTTTTGTTTCATGCCCATTATTACTTGATCTCAAGTTAGAAAAATGGAACAAGCTACCTCATAAAACATCCCCACCTCCAACAATCGTCCCCAATAAACATCCACCCTTGCCATTGTTTCTTCTGCTCCTTTCATCACTTCCTCCTTGCTTCCTAAACCTATCATTTATGCGACTACTTCTAGTGATCCCTCTATGATCCACATCCATTCCCATGTTGAAACCAATCCTTTCATCTATCATCATTCTATTCCTTCTATACCAACTACACCCTCATATGCCTCCTCCTTAGAGACTTTTGGGCCTACCATTATCCTTCACAGATGCTTGGAGTTTTAAGAACTTCTAGATGCTAACCCTATTTCCCTATATGAATATCTTATCCATAAATCCACCAACCTTATCATCGATGGACCTACCCTTCAACATATGTATGCTTATCACTCCCAACCCAAATCCACCAAAGTCCTTAGCTCCAAGCTTGTTGTGTTTTTCCCTAGAGCAATGAATGAGCTTTCCATAGCCCAACATGAGCATGGATATCATGAGTCTTCTATAGTGATCCCAAAAACTCATCATTCCACCCAATTGGTGGTTCCTATTCTACCCAGTCTACCCCACATTAACACTATCCTCACATCTTCTCTCCCCATCCCATCCTCATATAATACTATCATCAACACCCCCATTTAAAATCTTTAGGAATCTAACTTACTTATTCTACCACCTGAGCCGCACATCTAACGATCGGTGCCTATATTTACATCAAAATTTCAAACCAATGTTATTAATTCACAAACCACCCTTTGGAGTCAATTCAAAATAACCAAACCCCACTTCGAAGCTCCTTCCAACGTATTTTTCCTAATCAACCTATCCAAACATACCAACCACCTCATCCTACACATCCCCAATCCAATCCTCTGATCATTCAACACCAACCTCCTCAATATAACCCACATACCTATATCCCTCCTCAGAAACCTATCTCATAACCCATTCATTCAAAACCTCTCAATTATCTCCCTCCTTATCAACCACCCCTACAAAATCCTAATTATTCCCAACACTATCAATCCTATTCACAACCTAATCCATTTCTTATAATCCATAACCTCATACATCATATTATCATCCTCATAACTCTAATGAACTCATGCAAGCCTTACAAATTAGGCTAGACAAATTGGAAGATGTTACTTTTGGTCCGAAGAGATATTTCACTTACAGAAAAATTTGTAATGATCTCATCAATCCATCTATCCCCGTCAAAACCTATCCTCTACATTAGGAAATCACTATTTTTTCTAAATTAAATAGCAAGGAGGACCCTCAACAACATATTTTTGCCTTTAGGTATGCATGCTACCTCATCGCTCATGATCAGGATCTCATGCTTGGAACTTTCCCCACATCATTAGAAATCCCTAATCTAGACTAGTATAATGACATCTCTCAAAACTCCCTTTTTCATTCACCCAACTCAAGTAATTGTTATTAGAACACTTCTCCATTAATATTGTGTGCCCATTAATTACATCTACACCATTAAACAATTTGACAGAGAATCCATCACATATTTCATCGCTAGATGGCATGACATAATCAATCAACTATCCTTTTCTATTCCCCAAATTGAGCTCATCGAACTATTCTCTAGATCATGAGTGAAGCATATATCACTGAATCTTCAAATCCAATATTTTCAAAGCTTTAAGGAGGCCTTCACCATGGATCAAAAACTAGAACTATGTGCCCTTGAGTAAGGCCATGTAAAAATTTGATCCAAAAAACCAAAAACTGCATTCACCAAGTCTTCTACCCATAATGACAAATATAAAAATGTATCCAATACCATAATTGTTAAATCTTCTTCTATGTCCACCTCTTATGTCAATGCCCTACAAAGGACTACTCAACCCACTCCCAATTATACTCCCCTCAAAGAATCATATAGTTTGATCTTTGATAGAATCATGGTTGCATGTATTATCCAACTCCCTCATATCTACCCTGTTTATGACATGCATCCTAAACCCATATGGTACTGTTGGTTACTTAGACATGTACCCACGTCTCTGATCTCTAAAAAGGACTGAGGTGTCTGAGAACACAATGGAACTGTCCCCAAGTTGTGGGACCTTGCAAGATTTGGATGGATCTCCGGAGAAGGCCGATTCCTCTACCTACCTCTAATGCTATTGATACTCCTAATGCTGAAAGAAAATCCTAGACTAAACATTCCAAGGGACCAGGGATAAAAGAATGTGCAGAAAGGGGGAATCCTAAGCTAAGGAAGGTGATAGTGCTAGAAGGAAAGGGTTGATCTCTCTCCATGAGTGGTGAAGGAAACAGATTCGATGCAAGAGAAGAGGGCAGACTACGCGTGCCATCAATCAACATGCGGGCTTGGCCTTCTAGCACACATGACACATAAACATGGGGAATGAAAGCAAAAGAGTATGCACAACATGCTAGAAAACACAAATAGAGAGGCAAGATGCAATGAAAATGAGAGAGAGAAGATAAGATTTACACAAAACATGATTTTATTGCTTAAGGGATGCATAATCATTTACATTCATGACAGGAGGTGAGAAAACATTGAAAAGACCATGGAAAGGTCTAAGACCCATGGGAAGTTGACAACCATTTTGGCATGGTGCTGTTATAACAAAGAGGGATGATTTTACAAAGTAAAACTCTACTATTTATAGAAGAAGGAAAGAAGAGAAGGAGAAAGGGAGGGAAACTATGCCAAATCTCAACCACCATCATCAATGCCTTCCAGAAATCCACCCCAAATCTACCATGTCTACATAAATTACTTGTTCAGTGCCTCAAAGGATGAGGAATGATGTATAAGATCAAATCCAATTTGGTTCTTGGGGGAAAATAGATCCTATATTAATGGCACAAAGATGTTTCTTCATTTTTTCCCCACCTAACCTCTCAAAAAATAAAGTTTTAGATCTTGATGGCATAGAAAAGACCAATATCTTTCCAACGGTGCCATATTTGTCAGATTTCGAGCACTAAGTCAAAAGATATGCTCTTTTGAAATTTGAATCGGGTGTGTAAAAAATGGCGGGAGCTAGCTACCAAAATAGGCCCCCTTTTGAAACTGGACATGTGGAGGGATGGCGCATGTCTAAGGGTAGCCTTTGTATTTCAATTTTGAAGTTACACTGGGTTAACAAATATTTATTCTGTGGCTTGCTCAGTTTCTTCATGTTTTAGCTAAGTCTTTTGCTCGACAGGGTCATATATCTGATCAGGGACATGTGGCAGCCTAGCACTTGTTTGGAAACCCTCCCCCAATTTTTTTCTTGAATTAGTGCCGTGCTAACACATGGAATCTTCTACAGGCTCTTGGACTTTTCAATGGCCACTCTTACCTTTTGGGCCTTGAAAATGTGGTGAACTGGCACTCATTCTCTATAATTAGTTGATTTTTCCCATTTTTCAACTTGGATTATGTGGCGAGCCCACGCTCATTTGGGCCTCCACTTTTGGATTTACCTTTGGAGATGCGCAAAGCTGACACATGGTAGTTTTCACTAGCACTTCTATACTTAGTCTTTTTAGGCCCACCCTGTCCACCTTTTTTGACTTTTAACTATTAACTCTACCCCTCTTTTGGCCTATGACACGTGGGAGTTTGGTGCTTGTTTGAGTCTCCCCTTTTGGATTCAATCTTTGGAGGTGTTCCAAGATGATTAGAAAGAAGGTGAATATGTGAAAAGAGTGCATGATGGGATAGGAGAGAAAGCGAGTGCGCAGGAGGAAGGCGCACAAGGGAAAATTGAAGGAAATATAAGAATGCAAAGGGGATAAGGAAGGAACACAAGGGCACGTAGAGGAACTAAAATTGTTCTAAGGTGTTAAAAGAATAATCTTGAGTGCACGTGACCTGAAATGTGAAACACCAGAGTCAGGAAGAAAATATAAGTTATCCAGATAACTAGGAGAGTTATTTGGATAACAATTTTGGTGACTTTCGGGGGTCATCTGCCTACTAGATGAAGAGACCAGTAGCCTTAGAAGTCCATTGGGCATGGAGTCAGGCGCTAATCTTGAAGATCTAGTCTACAACTTGAAGAACACCCTGGAGTCACTTGAAGCTCTTTCTGAACTCTGAATTGAACTGCTGCTCTAATATGAAGATATTCTAAATTGGATTGTTGAGATTGAAAGTTATGCACTAACCATTGGAACTGCCTCTACCAATATTGAACTGTCATCCTAAGAAGCAAAAAAAGGGGTAGGTGGGCATGACAAGAAAGGAAAGGCACCAGAGGGAGCATGCCGAAATAGAAGCACAACACTATGTACCAAAGTTGAAAAGAATACATGTCCCAAATGGAACATGCAAAGTGTGCACAAGAACTTGCGTTACTAAAAGCAAACCTAAACTATCCTAAACTAACTAGAGGTAAGGGGTGTTTGAGTAAAACCTACAACACGTAAGGAGAAGTAGCTTCCCTTCCTCATAATTTATGACCATGTAGTTGATTTGGTGCTAAACATGGTTGAAAACAAGAGTGAAAAGCTGCCTTTCAGATGGTGTTTCAACCTCCTCAAAGTATAAACAAAAAAAATATACACCTCCTAGAGTTGATCTGTACTTGGATTTTTGAGGTGCTACTACTAACCTTTGGTGTGCTAAAGCTCTACCTCATGCTCTGAAACAAGCATGACCGGTGGTAACTCTATTTTTGGCTCTAGGCTAGCCAGATATCTGATTGGGCATGGTCTGATCCTTGTGGTTTTACCATTAATTTTAAGCTCAATCCCACAGATGGGATTTTCTTGTAGAATTTCCCCCTAAAGGGGAGTGCTTATAGGCTGGGGCACACAAATATGGGGGGCACATGGTTTTTCCTCTACAAGCAAGTTGGTCTTCTCCAGAACTATGCCCTCTGGAGCTAACTGATTCTCCTTTGGAACAGGCACCCGTATGATTTCCTCTTATTATTCAGAGTCACATGAGTCACACCATTCTTCAACTATCCTACAGTTTTTGAACATGATGACGTTAGTTGGGAGAGGTGCATTTGCTAGGGGCTATTCATTTGTGGTATAAATAGATAGAGGGGACTCATAATAAAATGGGAGGATGCATGTAGAAGGGATGGAAGGTGCATATGTAATAGGAGAAGAGGCACACGTAGGAAGGGGAATGGAAAAGAAATGAAGGTGAGATGGAGGGGGGTAAGGGATGGAATTCTCAGTGGGGGTAGTGTGCAAGAAGATAGGAACATGCGTAATGGGATGAGATGATGTAGGTTGGCACAGAGGAGTATGAGGGCTGTAGGATGGTAGTGTAAGGTTGTTGTTGGTTTCTCAAATGTGGACCCACATCTTGGATCTCTAAAAAGGGACTGAGGTGTCTGGGACCACAATGGAACCATTCCCAAGTTGTTGGACCTTGCGAGCTTGGGACAGATCTCCAGAGAAGGCCAATTCCTCTATCTATCTCTACTGCTACTGCTACTCCTAGTGTTGAAAGAGGAAACTAAGCTAATAATGCCAAGGGACTAGGGAAAGAAGGATACCATGAAGTAAACTACACTAAAAGGTTATAGCATTAGAAAATAGGGATGAAAACTATCTGTTCTGAGCAATAATGATAGGGAATGCATGAAAGGAGGCTAGGAACGATGTAGTAACATAGTAAAATATGCATTCACCTAGATTGTTCTCGTATGGAACACAACCAAGTATGGAACTGCTGGGGACTTGAAATAGCTCAACAATACACAATGCAAGAGAAGAGGCAAGAAGAAGGAATGCAAACATGTTAGGACAAAGAATAGTCACAAACGAATGCTTCTATTACTTCGAAAAATTCATAGACCTGTTATAATGATAAAGAGGCCGATATCCACTTGCAAGAGTGAAACATGGAGGTCTGTAACTCAAAATACATAAAATATGGAGTCCTTAGCAACATGCGTAAGTATCCAGAGTGTCCACCATAATAAATGAGTCCTTGCTCTTACATTTATAGATGAATCCATGGAGGAAGAAAGGAAAAAGGAGGGAAAACCCGAGTTTGAAACACAACCACCAACAGGAAGCATTCAATGCCTGTACAATCTCCACCCAAAAACTATCAAATGTGCTTACATCAATTACTATGTTCGACACCTTGAAGGAGGAAGATATAGATGGATCACATTGAATCTGATTTGGTTGTTGGGGAAAATAGATCTGCTATATTAATGGTATAAGAGATACGTTTTCTTAATTTTCTCCCCTACCTAGATCTCTCCAAAATTTTAAATTTTAGATCTTTGGCACTATGGTGTAGATGAGATCGAGCTGCTTTCTGACATGGTGCCAAATTTTTGCATATTTTGAGATATGTAAGTCAAAAGATATAGCCCTTTTGAGAGATGTTAGAGTCATCAGTGTCCATACAAGACACATGGTGGGAACCATGCTACCAAAATAGGCCCCCTTTGAAACCAGATACGTGGAGGGTTGTACAACTATGTTTGAGGGCAGCCACATGTATTTTAATTCATTGAAGTTACACCAGGAAAACATAGGGCTTCTATCCATGGCTTTCTCAATGACTGGTGACTATTCTACACCTTTAAGTCTGTCCCTTTTTGAATCTGAGACACGTGGAAGGCCCGCACTCATTTGAAAGCCCACTAGAGGATTTTACCCTGTGGAGGGAGCATCACGTAAAACATACGTGGCACCTTATGCCTACATTCTATACTGATGAGTCGTTAATGGGCCCACTCTCCTTAAGGTGTACCTCTGTTTACCAAGTAATGGGTACGGTGGAGGAAGCTGGTGCAAGTAATTAGAGTGCTTCGGCCTGGATCCCGAAACTAACTTGGAATGTGCGTGAATGTTAAGACACTTGGCACCCTGCAAGCTGAAGTCGAAGAATTTTCAACGACCAATGGGCACTTTTTAGGGATATGGATGACCATGGGAAGCTTTGCCAAATCATTTGTGTATTCCCACAATTGGATTTAATAGATAAATTGGAGGTGCTACCATTTGGATGCACTTGGTAGCCTAAATCACTAGGTGAGCTCTTTTGATACTTAGCCAATTTCGAGACTCATTCTGAGTCCATTTACAGAGCTAGATGTAAGAGACCAGTAGTCCTAAAGCCATTTCTTTTGGGCTTTGAGCCTTCTAGTTTATTCATGACACTACTCAGCCTCCTTGACCTTGTTATTCCATCTCCGAGCCTCACCTGTACACTTTGTCTACTGGATTTCACAAGCTATTGAGAGAATACTCGATAGAGCCATTTCTTTGATTTCTTCTTGCATAGGGTCGTGTGTGACCAGAATCTACACGAGGGGGAAAAAAAATGGGATGACAGTTACAATGTGTACATACATAACTTGGAGGAATTGAAACTTACATTTAACTCTATGTAATATTATGCAATAAACCTACATGGACAGGGTTTGAGATGGATCCCGTTTACTGGGATGTGTAGTGCACTATTCCTAACAACAACAAATTAACTTCTAATGAATGAGCATTCAATGAGTTAAGGGAACTCAATGATTTCTAAACACAATTTTAGAAATGCATTAAAGATATCGAAAGGCATGTTGGTCCATAAGAATCCAAATCAGAGATTACATTTTTGAGAATTCCATATCTTGCATCCATGATGTAGATCCAAACTTGAGACTTAGCCTTATCTGCAGCTGATGCAAACCATGTTCTTTGTTACCTCACTGAGGGTGTGATAGCTTCATCAAGGTAGAGTCATCTGGGATACTTCAAGATGGAAACTACCTCTGTCTAGCATGAATTTCTGTCTGATTTTACAAACTCCTCTGCTTTCTTTATTTCTAGAAAAATTTGCTAATGAATTTTACTTGATGAGAGAGATGACATATGAAAAGCAACCTGCCTTGCCTTAGATCAATGATTTTAAGGAGAAGTTCCTACTGTCTTGAGTTGAGGAGTTATGATGAGATCTACTCAATAGGATTTTTTTAGTTACGAAATCTCTTGGAATATGGAATCACTTTGTGTTGGCTTTTGTTCATTGTGCACTTCACTCTATGCTATGTTCAGCTTCTTCTTGTGATGCTTCTACCTCAACCAACTCACCTGATGGTAATCACTTGGAAGAAGTTTTCAACTCAATGCCCAACCTTAGCTCACCAAGATCAAATCAACCAACTCATCAAGGAGAGATGATGATGGATTCAACTTGACTGATGATTTATTATGATTAAGTAGATGCTCTTGAATATTTTGTAAATAAACCTTCTGACTGCATAATGTCCATGGATGACTACCTCAGTTGCGCCCTGTGATGCTCTGCCAACTTGCTATCCATATGGTGACAGTAAATTTGATAGTTTTGGGTATCCCATGTGAAGAAGGAATTACCTTTAAGGTGGATTGATAATGCCTACCGAAGTTGAAAAACCATTGTGTAATAGGCTGATCCAAAAGAAATGAGTCATGACTGAAAATGGAGCCAATATTATAACTTTCCTGCACCTAGAACAAAGACTCTCTATTCCTTAGCAGGTGCGATTAAGCCCTGACCTATTTTGGGATATTTCAAACATGTTATGTTCAAAAGATACCTGACAATTATCGATCTTCTAACATACTCAATTCAAATCCATTGATAGATGCCTTTATATTTTCTAGCTAGAGTTTCTCTTTTTGGAATTATACTAACACTTTTGTTCACTCTGTGCATGGTTGATACATCTTAAGTGCACTGCCATCTGAGAGGAATCTTTTGAGATACATTCCATCAATCAAAACATAAGTTACATAGACCAGCATACTTGAGATACATTCTATTAATGGCACTTATCCCATGTCTAGGATTGTAACCACCCTCGAAAACGACTTTGATCTTGATCCTTGCATCTACTTCACAGAGCTGTCGTGCTCAAAATCTTAATCATCGATCTAACGTACTGAAAGATCTTGGATCCATGAAATAATCATGCCTCTAGGGAATCAAAATATGGTTTGATAGTGTTAAAAAATCTACTTGTAGAGTGCATTTTATTTTCTATTACTATATTTTTAAAGGCACCTGAATTGTCAGAAAAAATTCCATGAAAATTTTCACTTGGATTCATTCACTCTCTTCTACAAGATATGAATTTTTCTCATTTTGTTGCATGATTACAGTCTTTGGAAAAAGTTTGAGTGAGGGTTTCTATACAATTTGATAGGTTTTGGGTTTTTTGGAGTAGAAAACATTTGATTTTTCATGAAACGTGCGCATGATGGTGAAGTACCTACTTAATTCATGTGGCTATATTAAAAACTTTCATGGCAATCACTTTTGATGTCTACGTTGAGAGGAATGCCAGTGAGTAGTAACAAAGTAGAAACAGTTAGTTTATTTTCCTAGTTTTAAGACAATTCAACAATGCATGGGTCGTGAATTTTAAGCATAAATGTCCCTAATATCTCATTGAGTAATATAGGATATAAGGAGTTTTGGAAAACAATGCACCCTCATATGGGCTTGATCAAGTTGAAGCTTTCTCTTGATTCTGCTTTCCATGGGGGAGTGCTATGAAAAACAACATTCTTGAGCATAAGCGTGATGGGCTGAGATTGGGTCATATGGAGAAGTTAGAATAGGAAAAAGAGAGCGGTGAATTTTAGTTATACCCTATATACCCATGGGACAAGGACTATGAGGCATATAATAATGTTCCTATGAAATGGTATATGACAAGTGGTGGGTTGTGATTCGATGAGATAGAGAGGAGAAAGAGCTTAGAAATAGGTAATTTAGCAATACTGGGGGCATAGTTTGAGGTCATGTGAAGATCCAAGATCCTAAAGATGAGAAGGGGATTTTTTCCCCTATATTGCACTTCTTGGGATTAAGGGACACCCCAAATTCTCTACATATGTACCAAGATCTTTAAAAGGTGTGCTATGTGATTCTACACTATTCTTTGAGAAGACAATTACTGATCATCAAGAGTAAACCAACTTGAAAGTCATTGATTGCTGGAGCTCTATGAGGTCTTTTTCATGTGCATGCTGAATTATTGTGCCCACATTTGACATACAAAAGGGAACCTTATAAGATGCATATGTTCCCCATTTGGTTGTAAATATAAAATGTATTCCTAAAAAAAAATAAAAAATCCCCTTCCTTGATCAGGATATGGTTGACAACCAGGGTACCCATCTAGCATGGAGAATTTATCTGCACACTGAGCTACAGTGCTGTAGAATATGCTCCATTGAAGGCAAAATGATGAAAGTTCCATAATGTAGATGCCTCATTCAAGATCTTTAAAATCAACACATGAGTAATTATTTTACTCCTAACTCCTTACAAACTGGATCCTAGAATTGTGACCTAGGTAGAGTATTTGATAGGAAAGATACCATTTTTAACTACAATGAATCCTTGACCCTCAAAAACCCAATTGTCACTGAGGGGTTCTATCCTTGGATTGAACCTGGCCAAAAATTCTGTCTAATAGGCTATATGCCTAGGATCTATCCCATTGTAGTGTCTGAGACTCACTTGACATCAACTCCTAGATGGTTTGAGGGTGTTCATACTCCTATGGAAAATGAATAAGTCACTATATTTTTGAACAGAGGTTGGTGCATGCAAGAGCTTGCATTAGAGGATAAAGACACATGAGGATGTACAAATGAGGAGAATAGGGTCCTTGTGCGCTGACACGTCGGATAGGAATGCAGGAGCAATATTATTGCACAATGTGCAAATATCTTAGATCAGTTTTGAACCCATCATCAGATCTGAACATATAGACTCTGGAGTGATGGCCAAGCAAGATTTAGGATGATAATATTAAAGTAAGAAGAATTACTTGGTTCAAGCATAGCTGTTATTTGGGAGTAAGCTTGAAGACTTGATGAACAATTCATGCATTCATTCTGAGCTAAACTGGATAGGATCTGAACTATGAGTGTCAAACATATAGCTAGATACTTTTATTAGTTAGCTTGTAGTGGTATGATGGACCATCCTTAGAATGTGCTGAGCCTATTCCCTTTAGGATGCATGGGCGGTGAGCAGGAGAAAATTGTGAACCACCCCTATGGCCATATATGTATGATTTTCCTATAGTTCATTCTAGATGGGACTGACTTCTATAATAAGAGCATCAAAGTTACTCAAGTTTGTGTACGCGCATGATCTCATGGTTGACATCATTATGTATGTAAGAAGCTTATTATTTGTTTGGAATTAGTTGGTGACCTGATGGATAACCAATTCTGTGTCCCCAAAGATCTAAAGCACTTTAATTTTCTTCTTTTCAGTAATAAGTAAACCATGCACCAGCACTTCATATTCTACCACATTGTTAGAACATGCAAACTACAGCCTATGCACAAAGAATGATTTCTCATCCCTAGGGGAAATGAGAACCACTCTTGATCCTACACTGTTTCTGCTTTTGGATCCATCAAAGTATGACTTCCATAGACTAGTTTGAACTTTGTATCCTATGAGCATGCACGAAAGCGTAATGTCTTCTTCTAGAATGCAATAAGTACCAAGCCTAGTTTCATAGGCTTCCAATTATTCAACATATGGATCAAATTTGTGATGCCTCTCCACCCATTCATCAAGTACTAGGTCTGGAACAAAGGGTGGAAGAGACTACTCTTTAGGAACTGAAGCTTGTTCTTCTTGGATAAGACAATTGTCTTGGAGAGGGGATGGGACATATGGCTCTATATGATAAGAAAATATAGGCTCAGCTTGTATGGTAAACTAGGTACCATACCTTGTCTTGAGTAATATATGAGACCAATCAGAAGATAAGTAACCACCCACTTTAGCAGTAAATTCTCTTGATAGACATAGGGAAAATAAAGGAGTCAAGTCAATAATTGACAAATCTTGAGTAATTATTAGGCTTGGACATGCATGGAGGGTCAAATCAAGATCCTTGATGACTCCCAAGGTATTTACAACTGAGCCATCAAGTTATAGGACTCCTTTAGACAAAGGGATATATTTTAGACCTAAGACATCAACTATCTTCTTAGGAATAACAGAAGTACTAGCACCTGAGTCAACCAAGAAGTTATGCACTAGGTGTTTTCCTATAATAAAGGAAATATAGAAGGGTGGGGTTTAAGAAAATTTTCTTACTTGTTTCTCCTCTTCTTAGTAGATTTTGACAGAAGCACGTGGCTTCTGCATAACTAGGTCAGTGCACAGAAGTTGCAGTAGAGCTTTATGTAGTAGATCTCATTGAGATGGAATGGTTAGGGCATCCCACATTGTGACGTTTAGCTTTGTTTTCTTCATCTAGTCAAAAATCCTGAATGGAATCCCCCCACCTTATGAATTTGGGGAATAACATCCCTTCTTGAGTGTTTAGGCGTGGAAGCCTGAATTTTAGCTGGAATAAAGGCTTGGCCTACCAAAGGATGGGCGTGTGCTAATTTAGAAGGAGATTTACACAAGACCTATTATATAGGGGTTTGAAAATTTTTCTACAAGAGGTCTTGTTTGATTCTTTTTTCTTCTGAAGATCTACTTGTATTGTTGGGACTGTGACCTGTGCACCAAACTCTAATATTCTTTTATTTTATTTTGTGTTGTCTGTAACTTAGGTGCGTTGCTATTTGTATATTTTGCAGCTAGTCCTCAGCACCAAAGAACATCAAATTGGTTTCTAGAGGAACTTCTGGTCCTTCTGGATTATCTGCTTCATGGGTGCTTGTTAAGGGCCAATAGGATGAAGCATTATGGATCATGAAGGCTTGGGTGCACGTAACATTAACATAACGGTATTGACTATGAGGCATTTTGCAAGGGAAGCACCACTTTGATTCTTGAGTTAGATTGTTCTTAACTAGGATGAGCACTCGGCTCGTACTGGGTGCTAGGAGAAAAGACGTGGGAGGGAAAAATTGCAAAGGTAGATGTGTATTAGGTTTCCACCTATCATTTTGCTGGTTGGGAATGTATCTTTGATTTTTGTAGTGATTCCACCAAGGATGGTTTCCTTGGCCATACACCTAATTGGAAATTCCTCTATACGCTTGCGTTTGCTACCTTTCCAGTGATATGAACTTGTTTGATAAATTTCTAATGAAGGCCTTCAATTCTTCATCTTCCTTTTACTCTGATGGAGAATAGGATGTTGAGGCAACAAGCTACACACTTTGCTCAGGAGTAGGAATAGGGGCCACAGAAGGCTAGGGCACTTGTTGCATCTCTGGGAACAAAGGCATGGGCAGTCTAGTAGCCAACTTTCCCACCTGAATGAGACTATTGTCTGCCCTTACTGTAATGTTATAAGAAAATAGTAGATTCCTACCCCCCATAGATTGGATCATAACTGAAATATCGCTATTGAGCACCTTCAGATAATAAAGGAAAGCATGTTGGGCTATAGGTCTTACCATAAGGGGAATTCTATCCCAAGTCTTCTAAAATCTGATGTTGAAATCAGTCATTTTCTCATTAGGTTCCCTCCTTGTTGTTGTCAGTTTCTTGACCAAAGATAGGTGATCTGAATTGTATTCAAAATAACTACACAGAGCTGTTCCTAGCTCATCCTAATTGGTGATAGATCTAAGTATCAAGTCTCAGTACCATTGAAGTGCTTTACCTTTGAAAGAGGCTACAAGTAGCCTGATTACTACATCATTATGTGTGATCAGATAGAATTAAAACACATTTGCTACATCCTGGATATGCTCCTAAGGGGTGAATTGATTCTCACCTATAAAGTAAGGAATACTTTTCAGGATGCCATTGGGCATATCATGCTGTGCGGCTAGGAGTAAGGGGATCCCTCCATCAAAGTTCACAAAACTTCTTATTAGAGGAGGTGGCTAATATGCCATTGCAAGGCACATAGGTTGTATTTTTGCAGGAGGAGTTGAATGAGCGTGACACAATGGAGATAGAGATGTGCGTGCGGGATTTTTGGAATGAACATTTCTTGGGGATAGCTGGAGGTACTCAAAATAGTCTTCAACTACTACACTTCTTCTTGTGTGCACTTTTCTCATGAATGGCATTCAAGATTGCTGAAAAAGATATTTTAAAATATGGGGAGTCACTATATGTGTTTGAAAGGAGCCTATTTAAAGGATGAAACATTAAGTCCACACACCAAAACTTAGAGATGTGAAATTTGAGCTTTCAATGTTGGTCCCACTGGGCATGCCAGAAACCTTTGGTTACTCAAATGTACACCCACATCTCAGATCTCTGAAAAGAGTTCGAGGTGTCTGATACCACAATGGAACCTTCCTCAAGTTGTGGGACCTTGTGAGCTTGGGACGGATATCTGAAGAATACCAATTCCTATATCTATCTCTACTACTACTTCTACTCCTAGTGCTGAAAGGTGAAACTAAGCTAAGAATGCTAGGGGACCAGGGAAAGAAGGATAATATGAAGTAAACTACACTAAAAGGTGATAGCACCAGAAAAGAGTGATGAACACTATCTGTTCTAAGAAAGAATGACAGGGAATGTGTGAGAGGAGGATAGGTATGAGTAGCACAACAAAACACGCATTCACCCAATCATCCTTATGGAACACAACCAAACATGGAATTACAAGGGACCTGAAGTAGCATAACAATACAAAATGCAAGAGGAAAGGCAAGAAGAAGCATTACAAACATGCTAGGATGGAGAATAGTCACAAAATGACGCTTTTATTACTTCCAAATTGCATAGAATTGTTACAATGATAAGGAGGCTGATATCCACATGCAAGAGCCAAACATGGAGGTCTGTAACTCAGAATACATAAATTATGGAGTCCTTAGCAACATGTGTAAGGATATAGAGTATCTAACATAAAAAATGAGCCTTGATCTTACATTTATAGATGAATCCTTGGAGGTAAAAAGGAAAAGGAGGGAAAACCCAAATTTGAAACACAACCACCAACAAGAAGCATTCAATGTCTGTAAATTCACTTGGAAAAATGTGAAATACGCTTTCCCATACCTTTTTGACATGTTGATGAAAAAAGAGAGAGGATCATACTAAATTGGGTGGTTAGAGCAATCAGATTTGCTCATCAATGTTCAGAGAGACATTTTCCCAATAATCACCTACCAGATCCACCAGAATTTGAAATTTGAATTTCTAGCACTATTGATGATGTTAGCATCCTTCTGACAAGTCCAGGTGCATGCTGATCTAAGATATGTAGCTGATGATATAGTTGTCAGGAGATGTCAGAGTCATTAGAGTATACAAGACACGTGACATGTGTAGATTGGCTGAGGTGGTGGCCAAATGTACAACTATTTATCATTTCTGCCATGTGTTAATCATTCATTTGTTACAAGGATTTGGTGCCCTGTTGGCGCACCCTAATTGGTCACATGCTACACACTTAAGTGTGTCAAAATATGATATGGCACAGAAGGATGCATGAAGAAAACAAAGGAAAGCATAGAGGGAGCACGCGTGACGTGCGTAGGGAGATGAATCAAACTAGTGAGAAAATAACGTATGGTTAAGGAAAAAATATTACAAAGTAATGGGTGTGGCACACAAAGGGTCAAAGACTTAGGCATGTGGAGTGGAATGAAATTGACTTGGAAGAAGGTGGAAAGAGGGCGCAAGGGGAAGTGGAAGGAGGAAGGAAAGGAGTGTGCAGGAAAACTACGACCAAGGGAATGTGCCAAATGATTTGAGTGTGCGTAATTCTTCAATAGATAACTTAGAGCTAGAATGTGTGTTCAAGTTAACCTAAATATCTAGGGAAGTTATTTGGATAATAGTTTCCCCATTGATAGGGTTGCCACGCACCAAATTTTGAGTCTCCATTTCTTTTGTCTAGTCTGTAATCTGGGGTAGCATCTTAATGATGAAGTATAACTTCTATTGGGTGCTAAAATATCCTGGTACATGGCCGATCCATGGACAAGGGACCTTGTAGCCAAATTTATCTACCTTTACAGAGTACTTGACTTCAGCTGCATCATGTCCATCTCCATCTCTTGCACTTGCCTCTCAAAATCAGCTTTGGCCAAGGAGTTTCCACCATCATCTGCATAAACATGTTCTTCATAAACATTTTGGTTAGAAAAAAGTGGGTTGTATGAATTTTTAGGATAATGGGGCTTATAAAACTGATTTGGAGGAGTATTTTGAAACTGTGGGGATGGAGGGAAATAGTTCTGCTACTGTAAATGAGAATTCCATGGAGGGAAAGAAGTCATGATTGCACAACTTCAAAAGAGGAATGTGGAATGATGGAAAAAGGAGAAGTGAATGGAGGAATGAGGGGAGACTTGTATTCACATGAGATAATGGGTGCGTTGAATCAGTGGAGTCTCCAGATGTGTTGAAAAATTCCTCCAAAGGCTAGATCTCAGCAGTAACACATCAAACTTGCTGAGATAAAAATGTAAATCTCTTCACTCTGGTCCCACCGAGTGTGCCCGAAACTGTTGGTTGCTCAGACATGCACCCGTGTCTCAGATCTCTGAAAAGGGTTGAGGTGTCTGAGACCAAAATGGATCTATCCCAAGATTGCAAGGTCCCACAACTTGGGGGATAGTTCCATTTTGGTCTCAGACACCTCGGTCCTTTTCAGAGATTTGAGATGCGGGTACACATCTGAGCAACCAACAGTTATGACATATCAATTCCTGAGTTTCAGTGAAACTCTATCTACTATAGAATTCAAAACTACATATCTAAACGAAGGTTTCACTCATTCCAATGAAATTCTTAGAGACATTCCATCATGATCATTACACTTTCCAGTTGCATATTTAATTCAACATTCCCCATTAAATCCCTTTTTCATATTTTACTTATTAACACTAGTAATGCATCATGTCAAGAGTAGTGCTTATGTCATAATTTAATATTTTTGCTTAAATAAAATTTTAAGTATAGTATTATACATAATAGGATTAATTCCAAACATTTACAACAATCCCTAATTTAATTACATACTTTATTCTTTTAAAATCACAACCATGTAATCTAGTCTATTCATACTGATTGTAATACAATATTTAATATCAAAGATAATTCTTTATTAATGACTAGAAAATTACCTCTTTGTTGTTAATATCACAATGAAGTATAAATTTCAATTCTCAGTAAAATAAAATACAATTAATTACATATTCTAATTCAGTACAACATCATCAACAGATAATAATAATACATGTCCACAACTGATTATCAAAATAATCACATCTTGTTTCAAGGATCATGTCATATTAAAATACAATTATTTTCATCTTTTCATACCAGAATAGCTTTATATTTTTCATCAAAATTCATTGTAGTGAGCAAAGGTGTAAGTCACCTCTTTATTTATAATCAACCTGCAGTTTTAATAACCTGCATGGAAAAAATTCCATTGTACATGGTCAGTTCCAACCGAACTAGCATGATATGCTCTATTCCCCACCAAAAAAGGTTTATGCCATTAACATTTACATGAATGAAATACTACATTAATTGAAATAAACCAAATGACTTTTTAGAATACAATACCACCTTCATAAAATAACAAGTCAAATACTTGACATTCATTCATCACAGAAGCCAAATACTTATAGAAAATAGTATTTATTCACTAAAGTAATTACAAGTGTAATGGTACTAAATCACTCAATCATGTTATTTATTCAATAAATAATATGTAATCCCAATTATTATTTCATCACTTAAGATATACAAGTATATTATATTATTTCATTTCTTAATGAAACGAAGTATCGATTATTATCTAATAACTAGAATGAATATAATTGTCAATTCTAATCAAAGAGGATACCCAGAACTGAGTAAATATAAAGGATGTAGCTATCTTTAGGATTATCCTTATGAATATCAAATAGAAAAATAGTCCCCTACTCAGTAGAGAGTTCCATTCAATTAGAATCAAGTTATTGATTCCTCATACACCAAAGAGATCATAAGAGAAGCTTTGACCATCACAACATGGTCTAACTATTATTAGTATATTAAAATATTTCAACAAAGGGTGACTAAGGTTTTACCAAGGTAAGGTAACTTCCATTTAGCTTATACTTGTGAAAGTATCCTACCTGTCGAGATGGTCTTCCCATCAAAATCAAACCCTGACTTCAACTAAGTCACACACATTCCCATCTATAGTATCTTCCAAGAGGATGGCGTATAATTGTAACTGTTAAATCCGATAGAGCCTGGTCAGAATGTAAGGAAAATTTCCTCAAATGTATAAATAAAAGCATGATGACACAATGATGAAATTAAATCTCAAAAACCCATTCATCCAACATTGTAAAATATCTTGGTGAGCCAAGAATATGTATAGTCGGTATTACCTTATTAAGAGATCAGAAACAAGAACCAAAAAAAATATTGGAGATTTTACGTGGTAGTTTGAGTCATTTATATACTCATAATTTGACTAAGAGGTCTAAGGGGGTTTTAAAAAAAAAAAATTCTTCCATTCACTAGTTGGGGTTCAAACTTGGTTCACAAGAAGAAAAAATATGTAACCCACTTCTTTCATATCTAAGAGTCGACCTTAGCCATTCGAGCATGTAAATTGAGAAAAAGGGGCAGACACTTGATGATTTAGCCTAGAATTCAGTGACATAAACCCAATGAAACCCTATGCATACAGGCACATCACTCAGCCTAGACTGAGCACTCACCTGAAGCACATAAAGGTACCAGGTCCCTCTTTAGGGTTGCTGTAGTAGGATGTTAGCATGATGAACATTTAACATATATAGTTCTGTTACTAATATATCATTCTACAGAGCATACCAGATCTATACCCAAGGAAAAACAAAACTAAGTACTAACCATGATGAGAGAAAAAGTATACTAGAGTTAGGTACTCATAAAACTAATACTTAGATTCAGTTAATATCCTCCATTATATTCAATGCATTAAGTTACACAAGCTTCATTACAATATTAAAAGTATGTGTGTAGCAGCATAACACTGTGTGTCCTGATCTCATATATTATGTTCTTATTATTACATAGTCTACTCCATATATATATAAGGGTGGGGACTTACCCTTCACCGCTTATCCTTTCCAATAATAGGTTGCATGCCATTCTTAGCCTCACACCTTTACAACACTAGCCACACATGCAAGTGCGCTAATAATAGATGACTACTAGCTAACTGATAGTATCATATCTATTTCTAGCCTATTTCCATGCAAAGTATTTCGTATCCAATCCTTCAAAAATAGCCAATGTGTGACACACACGTCTCTTCCTTGTTTGTGTTCTCTACACACCATCTCTAAAAATAGACCTTTATGTGTAAAAATGGTTAAGTCCCAAAAACTAAACTTCTATTCCATACATGTGTTTTCCCTATCCATTAGTGCATTTGTGTATGAATTTCTTTCCCATGTAAAATTATTGTGTAATTTATTTGTTAAGTGTCTGTTGATCAACATTAGCCCACACTAATTTCATTGTCACCCCAAAAATTGTTATCTCCAGAATTGAGGTAAAGAATAGAAGAATGTAAACAATGGAAAGAATGAAAGAATGTATGAAAGAATGTTTACCATGTAGTCTCCTCTTCATCCTGAAGAAATAATTCAGGATATTCCTATTTTATTTCAGCCTACAAGGTCTAGCATTCAACAAGTGCTTGCTCTACTTTTTATGGAATGTCCACAGTAATGGACTCTAATTCATCTCTCAAAATCTCCCCTTTTTCATTTTGCAAGACTAACATAATGCTAGACATTAAGGTCATTCTTCCCTCTAGTAAATCCATATTCTACGAAATGAGCTTCACAAACTCTTCTAGTTGAGTCTCGTGTGGTTCTTTTGTTTTTGTGAGAGCCTCACACTTCTGCTTAACCATTGATAATATTTTTACATGGCCCAATGTTTCATCCTTCATTGCCCTCTGGACCTCATTGTTCTCTTCCACGGTCTTTATTTTGACAAGCACCTCTGGAGCTATGCAGATGTTCAAGGCTTTTTCTACTTTCTTCAATTCATCTTGTAGCACTTGTAGTAGTCCCTCATAGGATGTAATCTTCTACATCATGTTATCCTTCTCTTGTTCTGCCTCTTTTGCTAGATCCTTTGGCGCTGACATGAACAAAGGCTCATATTCAAGGACTAGGTCCACCAACTTTCCTACATAATGTATTGTGGATGGAAATGTCTGTGGTAATTTTTTCTCCAAGTGTGGCCTAGCTCTTATGACATTGTCTCCAATTTCCTCTGTGATTTTGATAAAACAATGTTCTTCTTCTGCACTAAATCTCTCTCTTACATTAGGAATTCTATTCTCCATCCTTATTTTTAATTTCATCCCTGAGCACCCTAATTGTGTCAGGATTATCCACATTCATCCTTGCCACCTCTGTTGAGACTTTTACCAATGCATTACTCACCTATTCATCTGACAAGACAGTAGGCCTTACCTTCATGTGTCTGGCCTGAGGCATCTTCTTCAACCTCCTTGATACACATGACTCCTCACATACATCAAAATATGGCTCATCTATGTGTGTGTTCATGGACCATAACAAATTATTCCTCATGCGAACTACGGTCATATCTTCATCCATGAGCTCCCAGCCATATAAGTCTTTTTGTGTCAGCGTGCTCTAGAAATGGGTGCAATTTTTTTTACCCATGTCCTCTACATAACCCATGGCTAGTGGAATGTGTTCTCCATTTTTTCTTCTAGATCATTACTACTTAGGAAATTTAGCTTCCAAATTTGGGACTTGTGTCTCCATGTCCTAAGCATTCTCTTCAATAGTATCCTCTGCTCCATTTTCCTCCTCTCCTCTCTCCTTTGATTCCTCATTATTTTGTGTGGTTGTCTCTTTCTGTGGAGAGAGTTTGGGTGATCTGTGCACTGTTTTTGGAGTAGCACCTTGGGTCCTTATTCTCTTGAACACCCTCTTAAATCTATGCTCTCCTTAGATTGCATTCAAGTCCTCATCATCCCCATCTTATGGCTGAGGTAGTGTAGTGGCGCACTCAGCTTCACCCTTATTCGTAGGATGTCTTCTACCTCTATGCTCCAAACCACCAATATCTTCGCACTCATCCGCCTCATCCTCCACTTCAATTGGATCTGTGGGCTTAGGTGTTGGGATGTTCTCCATTGTATGCTTTCCCTTTGGTGGTGCTGGAAGTGTGAACTCATCTTCCACATACTTGTTATTCTCCATCTTTGGTTTCAGTTAGAGATACACCAATGCTGCTCCAATATCTCCCACTACCAAACTTATTGGTTTAATGCTCAATACATTAGAAAAGAGTCTTTCAACATATGTACCCCACCCTTGATACACATATTTCTTCCTTAGTGTGTGATAGTCACAATCTACCTTATCCACATTGAATGTTAGTCATCGCGCGTCTGTGAACCTGTGTACTGACACCTAGAAGCACCTTGTTGTGAAGGTGTATGGTAATTTACACCAAGTACTCCATGCTCCATCCTTCATGGTGAATCATGCTATACAAAAATGTTGGTATACAAAAAACTAGACCGCCTTTCCAACCATCGAAGGCAAGCCTTTGGGAATATGCCATTCTTCTTCAAAAACCATGTGGAGCCTATCATACCACTTCTTAGCCATTTGCTTAAGCTGCTCTATCATGGATCCCTCACACAAGTACTTCTTGAAGTGTTCTATAGGTGATTTCTGTTCCATTGGATACTCCCATACCTTCTCCATTGGTCCATCAGGTACTCCAATCTCCATGAACACCAGTGATAACATAACAACTCAAAAGCTGATATTTCCTCCTACGTGCGCTTCCTCAACTATTGTTTCTGTAATATAACATGAAATGTTGTAGACTACTCCTTCAGACATTTTTTTGGCAATATACAACCACATGGTGTTTAATTGTGACCACCTTTCCTGGTCATTCAACTTTGTAACAAGATGCGTGGCCACTTGCATAACTGGATACTTCTTCAGTTTGTTGATGCCCATACCACGCGGACCCTTTGTGTACCCCAACTCCTTTTTGGTCTCTAATATTGTAGTCTTGTTTGTTAGATCATCTCACAAATCATCTCTTGTGCCTTTCAAACCTGTTACTGTGGAGATAAGCATGGCTAAATTTTTGACTTTGTGACCTACAAAGTAGAAAAAATCCTCGTGCACTCTACTCATGAGCCATTGGTACAAGGGCTCATATTTACCACAGTAAGGGAGCTCATATAGTTAGTAAACTCCTATCTTTTGCAAAATATTCTCACCAGCATCGTCATATACCAACATGTTTTCTGCCATGCATTTATTTGTCTTTGTGTTAAGTAACATGTCAAACTCCTTATTATTCTCTGGGGTATGGTGATTGTACTCACTCACATTAATTTTCCTAATTTTAGAATCCCACTTCTGGCTGACGATAACCCCTTCTAGATATTACATCTCAAAAAAATTGCTTTATGGAGCCATCTCTTCTTCTTCTTCTACCACTTTCTTCTTTCCCTTCACTCCTGCTATAATTTCTTTCTTAGGTACCATTTCTACCTTGAAATCCTTTGTAGATCCTTGCTGCTCAAATTTTTCAATGTACGAAGAAAACCCTAGTTTGATTCAACATGCCCTAGGTGAAATTACATGCCCTAGCTCCTCTCTGTCACCTCACTTCACTCAAACTCCTCACCATCGGGGACACAAGCTCTTTCTATGCATATATCTCTTTGTCACGACTGGTTACACACCTCTCGTACCTTAATAGGATCACTCGGATCTTCACACTTGGCTCCTTTTTGAATAATCTTAATCACAACAGTAAAAATGAACTCACATCCCATCCTTATATAGATTTTCAAATTTTTGATGCATTCATTGCTCCTTCACCTACCAAATATCCTCTCATTAATTAAACAATTTAATCCTTTCTGCATGTTACATCCTCACGCCTCACCTGTAACCTTCTAGCACACCTTCCTACCCTCTGGTCATAGAATTCTCTTCAATGCATGTCCTTACACCTGAGTACCTTGTCACTGCACCTTATAATAGTAGTTTCTATGGCCTCTACTTACCTCATGCTATACCGTTTCTTCATTCATCTTCACATTTGGTCACTTTTTAGAGTAATCCTTTGACTTGAAGAACACCCGTAGCAACTTATTCTTTTCTACTTTCAATTCCCACAATCTTGTACCTGGATATCAACAACCACCCCACACTAAAAGGACGTGTAGTCCTCTACACATAAACATACTTCATGTAGTAAATAGCTTCATGCACGCAAGTGTGCTTATTTCTCAAGAAACAAACTAAATTCAAAAAGAATAATGACAAAAAAGGAATCACATTAAGGACATACAAAATTGAAACCTAATCTAAATGGCAATACTGCCTTATTAAAAACACCAAGAAGACTTATTTATAGTAGGGCTTCATCCTACTCCCATTGAAGTAATCGAGTAGCCATGTTCTGTCAAGCACTTCTAACTGGCAAGCGCCTGTTTTAAGGATGTAAGTGATAACATACGATCCTAACCAATGTACCTAAAGTTTTCCTGGATGGCGCAATAACTTAGAGTCATAAATAAGTACCATTTTTCCAATCTCAAATTTCTAATCCATTATGTTTCTGTCATGCCATGTGTTGGTGCCCATTTTAATGCTCTGTTCTATTTGCCATTTTTCCCCTTTATTTTGCATGCTCTAAAATATTTTTCTTTGAATTTTGTGGTCTACAAACTTTGTTCTCCAGATTGGATGCTTTGAAAAGCTCACAAAATTATTATTTTTCCCCATTTTGAAGGAAAAATACATGTCTACCTTGTTTTGTGCCCTAAATTTCCAAATCTACGGGCCTATGTCGTTTTTTCCACTTTTCCTAGCCTTTGGAGCTCGTGGTTTTTTTTTTGCATTTTTTCCCTCAAAAATCCTTTGCCATGGTAGAAAATTGCTTTAAAACACATTCCCTTTTTTTTGACTAAAAAAATCCTTCACCCACGAAGAAAAAATCAAATTCAGGCATCTTTGGTAAATTCTGTGTTTTTTGATGGTTATACAGGTGTCACTTGCCTGTCAAATTTAAAGTCAAAAATCTCCTCCTCCATGGCCAATTGTGGTTGGATAGGGTTTGACGGGTTTCTTAGAAGACTTAGCATTTTTTGATTTTTGGCAAAAAATCCACATTTCCTCAGCAACTCCACAGGAGGGACACATGTCATGTTCTTATTCATAGGCGGAATGGAAGGCCAATAAGGGACTTAGGAATTTTTTTCCTTTTTTGGTGAAAGGGATAAAAGGTGTGGAAAGGGTCACAGGTCCGCAATGGAGAAAGGGGTGGACACGTGACAGGTGTAGAGGGCAGAGCGGGTTGGCGGAGACAAAAGGGAATTTTCCCCCTTTTTTGCAAAAATACTTAGAATGAAAATTTGAGGTGTGGCTCCACAAAAAATCAGAAGGAGACACATGGCAGGAAAGAAATCGGAGGCGTGGGCCCATGGAAGAAAAATGGAGAATTTTCTCTTGGTGAAAAAAGGGGTTAAAACATGAAATGAGCCCGCGGATTCTTAGTGATAGAGAGGTGGACACATGTCAAGGACAGAGGCGAAGGCGCGGGCCTGCGGGGAAAAAGGTGAAAAATTTCCAAATTCCAAAAAATGGTGGAAATGTGTAGAATTGAAGTGTGATTTCAATGGGAACCACCATATGTCACGTGTTAGCTCCAAATTTCAAGGGTGGAGGGGCGGAGAAAAAAGTCAAAATTTTCCATTTTTCCAAAAATGTTAAAAAGTAAAAAAGTGATCCCAAATTCATTCCCAATCACATTTTGGCACGTGGAAGGCTCAAAATGAAGGGATAAAGGCAAATCAATGATAACTATACATTCTTCAATTTGGCTGCCATTTTTTCTCTAGGAATCTTGGAGATGCAAATTTTGCATCAATTTTGATCAAATTTTTGGCAAATTAATGTTGTTTGTGCCTGCAAGGACAAATGTAATTAGTTTCAAGGACTAATTTGTAGATTTAATGTGTTTTTGAAATAATTTTTTCCCTAGCCCATGTAAAACGTGAAATATCAAATAAAAAAGTTACATAATCAAATTTTGAAATGATAAGGATGAAATAATGAAATGAAAGGGGTCTGCATGCTTGGAGAATGAAAAATGTGCCTCCACAATGGATAATGATGAAGGATTTGTAATGATTCACATTTTTTGAAACACGTGGCAACATTTGTTGCAAATATGTTAAACGTCCCTATCGACGAATCATATTGGAATTTTGTGACAAAATTTATGCTGGGCATATTATTTTCTTGGGAAAGAAGGATAAAATATAATTAAAATTTATATAATGCATGTTTTGAGACATGTAAAAGGTCAGAGAAACTTGGAATTTCACAGGAAAATCTGGGAAATATACCATTCTTTGAGAAACCACCTAAAAACCATTTCTAATTATTTTTGCATCATATTTGTATCATGTTGAGTTGGTATCAGTTGTAAATCCATCAAAAAGCTCTAAGATTGTTCTTATAACATTCCCTTGCTAATAGATTTGATCATTTCTAGATTATTCTGTGTTGTCTCTTGGTAAAATTTGCATGCACTTATGTTCCATAATGTTTTCAATTTATGTTTCTTGCTCCTATTGTAGTCTTGTGTTTAAAATATCTCTTGATCATACATGGTATCATTTTTTGTTTATAGTTTAGTGGCATCTGTAATCTCACATTTAGAAGAGCTTTCATCTGATAAAGAGACAAACAAATTTAAAATCACTTTACCTTCGTTGAATTTAGAAATTGTTTTAAACCTTTGGGTGCACCTTAGGTCATGATAAAATAGAGGTTTCTGGATACGTTTTTGGTTCATTTGCTTCAAGATTTTATGACAGGTTATCAAAGATTGTGTGGAAGAGTGCAGATTTGGGCCTTCATTTATTGCACATATCCTAGTTGAAGGAGTACCTTAATCCCTTTGAAGAATTATGCTATTTAGGTCTTTCAAATTTCTTGCAAAGGTCCTCAAAGAATTTGGTAAATTATGGTTATTATTGTCTAAAAATATCCCACCAAAATTCATTCAAACAAACTAATCCTACCCATACTACCCTTGGATTGCATTGTGCGTCAACAAAATAATTCAATCCATTTACAAAAATCCACAAAGAAAATCAAGATCATACCATGTCTTTAGTAGCCTCAGCCTTGTCTTGAAAGCATTTCCATCATTTAGTAGTGACAGCTCTGTTGAGTTTGAATAAAGGAAAATTGATCGTGTTTTCTTAAGGCCATCTCCATACAACCTACACATTGCAAGGATACCTTCATCTCCATCACAAAACAGAGGTTGCAATATAGGTTCTCAAACCTTGGTTGAAAGGCAAAACCTAAAATAGTTAGGACAAGATCAAGTCCTATTTGAGTGCTATCCATCTCTCCACAAATCTGAGTGCTAGTTAGATCACATCCCAGAATACAAAATGACACACATCTTGGTCTATCTGACTTCAAGATTCATGCTATATCTTTGATGCTACTCAGACCAAAAAGGATAACAAATCTGGGTACCAAAACTTTCTTGGCACCGTTTCTGGGGACATTATTCAGTATTTCAATAGTTCAGATTCCTGGTAATACTTCTTATGTGATTTGTGTGCAATTACAAATCTAAGTATCATCTTCTAATTATATTTATAGGGCTAGAATGCAGGGTAGATTTCTGAGTTTGATATTTTCTTAGTTTAATATGATCCATGTGCATACATATTTGAGATATTTGAATGCATGTCAAACCCTGGTGATGTCCTTTACAAATTTTGCATACAAATATGTTGTTGAAGCATCATTTTATAATTATATTTGTAAGGATTAAGTGAAGATATAAGTTCTACCTAGAATTTTATCAGTTTCCAACAGTTTTTTGCACTTCATTTGCAATTTTGGTTGATAAGTTCAAGAAAAGGAAGGTCTGATCTGTAAATTTTGGCAAGATTTTTAGTGCTGATAGGTATTTGGAAAAGTATTTTAGTGCATTTTCACAACCAGGGTGAAAGTCCTTAGTGGCAACTCCATGTTGTTCTGATATTGATAAATACCAGTGTCTTACCTTTCTATCGTTTATTTTGTGTTGCTAATCTCTGCAAAACTAGAAGGAAGAATATCTCTCTTCATTAGAGACTTTGCTAAGAAGTTTTTTTCAGATTCAAGGAATTCAGAGTTGGAAGGGAGAATATTTTGGAAAGTTTTTAAAGGTTAGACATCAAGAAAATATGTATCCATTGGTGAGAGAGATCAGCCTTTGGTAGAGTATTATCAATCTTCTTTAAGTGATTGTGATTCAAGAAATCCACTCTTAAACTTGTTTGCCTCAACTAGTGAAGGTCCTTTTGCTGTACCCGGTGAGTTCCTTCTTCAATTTGCACCTCTGTATTTCAATTCAAATAAAACTTTCCAAGAAAATCAGCATTTAGAGAATACCAATCTTGTGAACCAAATTCTTGAGCCCCAAAGACCTTGCACTCCTCATTAGCTTGTGTCACCCCCAAGATCACCTCCACCAAACAATATGGCTCAACTTAGACCTGCATTTTTTGTTAACACCTTTGGTCATATAGATTTTAGAGGAATGGATGGTTACCCAAATGCTGTCCCATAAGATGTCAGAAATAGGTTGCCAAAGTTCCTAGGTAACAATGCTATAACTGGTGATCAGCATCTCAAACATTTTTTTAACATGATGGAGGATTTTGAAATAGAGTTTGAAGATGTGTATATTAAATTGTTCATTCATACACTTGAAGAGGATGCTATGGATTGGTACAAGGCTCTTCCTAATAATTCAATTGATTCTTGGACTGAAATGAAGAATGCATTTAGGTTGTAATATGGTGACAAGAATGATCCTAGATTTCTCTTGTTTGAATTTGAAAATATCAAGAAGAATCCCAATGAAGCAGTCCATGACTTCAACACAAGGTTTAAAAAAACTTTGAGAAGGCCGCCTGTTAGTCTGAGGCCTTGTGATGAATCTTTTCTAATCAAATATGCAGATGTATTTGACAAGAAAGAAACCTACTACTTAAGAGATAAGAATCCTACTAATCTAAGACAAGCTTTCACCATGGAACTTTAAATTGAAAACAATATCAAAGCAATTGGGAAACCTCTCAAGAGAGATGGTGTAAAGTTCATAAACCCTGAAAAACCTCAAGCTAGTAAGGGTGCCGATTCGGAGGAGGTTGTGAAAAATTTGGTAGGGGATGTCAAAGAAATATCATACAAGGTATCAAGAGCTAAGAAGGGAATTGGGAAAACTTCACAAGGTCAGCCAAGAGCACAAAACCATGACATATTTTCCAATCATCCTAGAGGTGATCAAAGGGAAGATGATAGAGGAAAAGGACCCATGGGGTTTGCAAGTAGACATCCTCAAGCACGTGAAGGAAGAGTGTTACCTGATCCCTTAACTATTAGGGCTGTTGTTGTTGAAAAAGTTACTGATATTGATTAGTGTGATATGTGTTCTTTGCCCCATCATCCATGTGAAGTGGACCAACAAGAAGGTGAGGCTAATAATGATGATGGTACTGATGATGATATTTGCATGGTGGGTTTTTTTTTAGGAGCAACATTGATTGAAGTAATAAGTGCTAGGACTGTTGCTACCTTTTGAGATTGCATCAAATGAGTACAAGTCTTTCTTCCCCATCATACTCTTGAAGTTGATGTAGTGCAAGCTTTTGAAATTCCTAAAAATGAATTTGAATACTTACGAGATTTGATGATTAATAAGTATGATGGTGGTATCCCTTTGGAGGAAGATAGACAATTATTGATGAATGCTGTTGTAGCTCAAGAGAAAGACTATAACACTAGAAGTAAAGTTGTTAATGGAGTTGGGCCTCAAGCCAAGCCTAAAATTCCCTTGCTTATAAGTATCCCCAAAGAGGATTCTAAAAGGGAAACACTTGCCAAAAGCTCTATTGTCCCAAGAAAAAATTATAGTCCTCCTCATGCCCAAGCTTCCAAGAACCCCTTGCCATCTGATGAATCTGCTTGTCTCCCTTTCAATGCTGCTTTTCCAAAGAGTGTTCCCTATGACATAGCCTAGGTATTGAGCCAAATCAAAGTGAGTGTTCCAATCATTGAGTTGCTTAGAATTCTTGAGAATAAAAAGAGAGCATTTGAGTACTTGGGATTGAAGGAGGCGAAGGTTACTCCAGGCAGAAATGTAAATGTTGTTGAATTAGATCATTGCTTACCTTAAAACACCACCAACAGTAGAAGATCTTGGAGAGACACCTGAGGTATATTTGGGGACATCCTTGGTTGAGGCTACTTCACAATTATATGTTTGATTTCGGTGCATCATGTAATGTCATGCCTCTATAAGTCATGAATGGGTTGGATATCAAAGTGAAAACAACCTATGGAAAGTGTACTTCCATGGAATCAAGAGAAGTTTCAGTAGTTATTTGTGTGAAGAGTTTGGTGGTGCAACTTGCATCTTATCTTGGGAGGAATTTAAAATTGGATGTTGTAATTATTGATTGCCCTGCCAAATGGGGTGTGTTGTTTTCAAGAAAGTGGGCTGTAAGTGTTGGAGGGAGTGTCCAAATGGATATGTATTTTTTCGCCATTCCCATTGAGGGCAGCCTTGTCAAGCTCTATGGAGAAATGAAACTTTTGCATCTAATTGAGGATTCAAATAATGCTTCATATGAGGTGTTGTTTGTTGATGTTGATGCTAATAATTTTATTGGGTTTGATGATGGAAAAATACACAAGATGGATCAGTCAAAGTGCCTTGATCAGGTAAGTTCTCCTTGCACCCTACTATTTGATGGAGCTTGCTCCAACTTTGGAAATGGTGCTGGTATAATTCTGATTTCTCCTAGCTTGGAAGAATTTGTTTTTTCCTTCAAGCTTATTTTTGAATGTACTAACAACATTGTTGAGTATGAAGCCTTGTTGTTGGGTCTGATAATTACATGGAAGTATGGTGTCAAGGACATCATTACAAAAGGAGATTCAGAGCTAGTTTTCAAACAAATAAGAAAACTGTATGCTACAAAAAATCAATGGATGAAACATTATAAGCATGTGGTTTGGGATCTAATTGAGATGTTTGATTCCTTCAACATTGTGCATCATGACATAAGTTTGAATGTTTCTGCTAACAAGTTAGCAGTTTTAGGGTCTAGATTTGTAGATTGCACCATTTCACCTTATTATGAGTACAATGTTGAAGTGTTAACTAATCCAACTATCCCTGACAACATCAAGCATTGGCAAGTGTTTAATGATGATGCTCAAGTGCAAAGGTTCTTACAAAATAAATGTGAGTTTTTGGATCAGCATATTGATTGGGAACTAACAGTGGGTGTGACTGAATGAAGAGAGACTTTGTTTGGAAAAGATATTATCCAATTGAAAACTAACACCATTCCTAGAGGGTTAGTTGCTCTTGAGTCAAATTTTAACAAGGCTGATTGCATCATCAATAGAAACATATCTTCCTCAAGGGATGTGGAAGATCATAACTTGGGAACAAAGGAGAAACCAAGGAGATTTTGGTTAGGCAACAATTTAAACAAGGAAGAAAAACAATCCTACCTCTAATTGTTAAAAAAATATCAAGACTATCTTGCCTGGTCATATTTAGAAATGAAAGCATATAGAGAAGAATTATTCCAACATGAGATCCCTCTTGAGAAAAATTCCAAACCATTCAGACAAAAGCAAAGGCCAATAAATCCACTCATCTCCATGAAAATGCAAGATGAATTGAAGAAACTGAAGGAAGGAGGGATCATTCAGCCCACAAGGTATTCATCTTGGGTTGCAAACCTTGTGCCAGTCAGAAAGAAGAATGGAGATATCAGACCTTGTGTAGACTTCAGAAATTTAAATAGAGATTCATTGAAAGACAATTATCCTTTCCCAAATATGGAGAACATGCTACAGCTAGCAACTGGATCTGAATTGTTTTCCACCTTGGATGGTTTCTCTGGCTACAATCAGGTTATTTTCATATCTAATTATAATAAGTAACCTCATTATATTCATTGGTTCATTACAAAGAGCCATAGATGGCAGACTGTAGTCATGCACATCACTAGGCTTGTATAACTATGCAAAAAACAAAAAAGAAATTACAATGTTGAGATCAATACATCAGAGCCCTACTCGCAGTAATCTTGTAGAGCTCTACCCATGATATATATATCTTATCTTCTCCTCTTAGGTCTCTATCTCTATCTCCACACACACACACACACCTTTCTTGGTCTGCAGGCACTTGTATTTATCATCTTCCTGCACTGCTAACTCCCCTTGCCTCGCCCTCAGATCCATTGCCAAGTGTCTAATGTGGTCCTTCAGTGAGTATGTTTCCTCAGGCCTGAGCTCTCCACTCCATCTCATGATGGTATTCTAGAAGACCCCTTTGTTGTCAAGCTCTTTCCTAGGCCACCTGTTGCCAGGCTGACATCTTATCCACATGCAACCGATCACACTTTTCATGTGTTCTTCCTTTGTTGCTTGAATCGGCTAAGTCTTGAACCTCCTTTTGCATGCCGTGCATTGTATGCTTCCTTGATATTTTTCTCATACGAACTTTTACCTTGTGCGCTATCCTATAATTGGGGTCCCACGTGCCCATGTGCCTTCATACTTAGTCAATATTTTAGGAGCCCAACATCACCCCACACTATGCCTGTTCTCCACCCTCAGAAACATTCTACTCGACCAAGGTGCAAGTTGGTTCAAATGGAATAGAGATGTAGATAAATATTACAAAGATGAATAAGGAATTAAAGAATAGGGGAAAGAACGAAGAATGGGGTGGGGGGGACACTAAACCAAAATGTTGGGGAAGTACTTCTACAAGACTACCTCCAACTTATTCCATGTATTGACCTCACTCTGCACCTTCTGAGAGGTCACCAACTAGGAGGTTTACCTCATAAAAACTTAGGCTAGGTCCCTGGGTGCCCAAAGTGTCCACAATTTGTTCCATATCTTTACCCAGGTCTGCGAGCTTGTCCATTCTCTTGGTAAATTGAGGATATAGTCCCTTCATTCATGTCTTGGTTGAGCTCCTTAGTGCCTCAATCTCCTTGGATCTTCTTTCTACTTCCACTAGGAATCTATCCCACTCTGCCCTATTTCCTTTATTCTTCTCCCGGAACTCTTTCAGCTCTTCTTCGAGTGTGGCAACCAAGGAGCTCACCACCTTATATTTATATGTGCATGTGTCATATGTAGCCTCAACAGATTGGGAAGTAACCTTTACATTTGTGATCACCTTGCTATACTCGGTAACCAGTGCTATCACCTTCAACCGGTCCTCCTTTAGGCGCGTGGCTACTTCCTCCATAGATTCCAATGTTAAGGGTCACCTCTCCATGGTGAGGATGCATGTTAAGTCTTCTAGGCATTCTAGTATTGATGCATACCTCTGGGGGATAGGCGTTAGATCTGGGTGTTTCAAGATGATGGAACTTTTTATCGAGTCTACTTTCTTGTAGACCTCCTGCACATTTTCCTTTTCCTCCTTGAGCTCACACCTTAGCTGTGCATTGATTAATTCCTCTTGTTTTAATTTTCTGGCCACCTTAGCCAACTCTTCTGTCTTCTTGGCCAGCTTTCCCTCTAAAGCCCTTATGCTGTCATTCCACGCGAATAGTCTCACCTCCCTTTCCACTGTGACCTTGTTTAGAGCATTACATACTTGCTCATCTATGAGCTCCTGGGAATTTACTAAGGGGTTATCTCCCTTAGACTATGGTAGTGTGATAAGTGCCTTTTGGAAGACTTCAAAGTCTAGATCATCGATGTGGGATTCAAATTCCCAAGAAAGCATCTTCTTGGTCCTAGGGTATGTGCCCTCCTTCTCAAACAATCCCATGGCTATAAGTCTTTCGGTGGGTACTGTGCTATGGAATTATGTGCATAGCACCTTCCTTGAGTCATCTACATAGCCCATCATCTGCCTTTGTTCTGCATCTAGAGGTCTTCTAACCAAACGCGCACCTTTGGGAAAGTTGACTATCAAAGCGGGGCCTCCTAGGCTGTCATGTCCCATTTCACCACTCTCTTCCCTTCCTTCCTTTAGCACTATATTTGTGCTCTGCTCTAATTCCTAGTCTATAAGGATCTCGAGCACATTCCTTGCTTCTCACTCTACCAGTTCGATTATCTACTCCTTGGTAAAATGTGGCTATTATTCCTTTGGCATCCTTCTCCTCTGCCCTTGTATCTTTGGTGCCCTCACCTCCTTGTGCACCTTTCTGCCACATGACTATGAACTCTTGCTTCTCTTCTCCACTCTCCTCCTCCAAGTCATAGACACTAATTACATGAGGTTCCAAAGGTTCCTTGTATTTTTCTGGCTCTTTCTCCTCATTGCCACCCTCTTCATTCTCATCCTCTCCTTCTCCTAGATATCTCTCGATGTTGTTGGTCACATCCAAGTCACCGTCTTCATCCACCTTCTGCTTCTTCCCAAGAGGTTGCTTCTAGTCAAGAGAATCTACCTTCTCTTCTTCCTCTTGGGACTCCTCTAAGGTGGTGGGTTGTTTGGGCACCTCTACTTCTGGTATCTTCTCCTTTACTGGGGACTTCTTCCTTCGAACATAGGTGTTTGGCTTGGCACTCATAGAAGGCATGCTCACTGTCTGAGTAGTTGGTACACTTGGTGCTCCTTCCTCTCCTCTTCCCCTCTTCTTAGACAATAGCTTCCTCATTCCCAGGGGGTCTTCAGGTATGGACATCTCATCCATTAAGTATAAGCTGTTCTCGAATTTTGGCCTTATGCACATGTGTATGCACACCATGGATCCTCTAGCAATAGGAAGTGCTATTGTTCTAGTCATGTGGATCTCATGTGACATGTACTTTTCCATGTACTCACGCTTACCTCTAAGATATTTTAGTTTCTTCCTCATATCCCTGTGTTCCTGGTCCAATTTTCCTAGCTCCAGCCTTAGCTTTTTCGACTCTTTAAATATGTTCACTCCCACTTGGAAGTACTACAAAATGAATGTGAAAGGGAGCTTGCACCAAGGGATCCATGATTCATCAACAAGTTTGAACCTACCCAAGCAAAAGTGTTGGTACACCGTGAACTTAGCTTCTCCTTGTGTGGCTACTGGGAGTTTCTTGAGGATTCTCCACTCCACCCTGAATGCATTTCTCAAGTGCGTATACCATTTTTCAAGCCGCGCTTTGTGGGGATCCATCATTGTATCACATGCATACTTTTCAAACCTCCTCGTGTGTGAAGGGACTTTGGTTGGTTACTCCCACACAAACTTATCTGGTGCATCTAGCACTCCAACTTCTACAAACACTATGGTGAGTAGGATTTTTCCAAAGAGGATCCTATCCCCTTCCTTTGCACACTTTAAAATTTCCTTGGTAATGTATGCAGACAAGTTGTTAATAGTCCCCTTTGTGATCTTCCTATAGACATGTAGCCATGGCTTGTTGACTTGTGTCCACCTTTCTTGGCCATTCAGTTTCATTACCAGGTGCATGGCCATCTTCATAAATGGGTCCTTGATGTCTGAGATGTCATAATACCATGGCCCTTTCTTGCAGGCATACTCTGTGATGGTCTTCTGAATAGTTTCCTTGTCGCTAAGGTCATCTTCCAGGCTATCTCCCTCACATATGAGGCCTGTAAACTATGTAATCAACTTGGGAGTTACATGCATCTTGCACCCAACAAAGTGGAAGTAGTCCTCGTGCACCCGAGACATCATTCACTGGTACAAGTGATCTGGTTTCCCAAAATAAGGCAACTTGTAGAGTTAAAAAAACCCTGCCTTCACCAGCTTGACCTTCATGTCAACATTATAGATAGGAAATGCTTCACGTGTTCACTTGTTGGTAGGGCATACCAGTTCTAATGTCATTTCTTTTTCTATAGTGCTGGTACGATGATTATAGTCACTGACTAGTATGTTCCTCAAATGGGATTCCCATTCCTTTCCCATCATTACTTCATCAGGGTACTACATTTCTGCATACCATTCTTCGTTTGTTTCCACCTTGGGTTCTGGTTGTTTAGCCTTTGCTTTGCCCTTCCCTTTCTTTGGTGCCATGGTCGAGGTAATTGTATTACTCCAATAATCTCCTTGTTACTCTACTTTCCCTCTCCCAACCTTCGATCGCAGATCTGTGATATAAATCCCATAAACCCGTGCCCTAGTTTGCTGAACCCTAACTTTGATAAATTCTTCACAAAACATATTTATACTTCATTCTAAGACCATTTAATTCCTTCCTCCTAGTTCTCAATCTCAAACTGTTTCTTTACTTGTTTGATCACACAAATCTTCTCTCGAATTGAATCTAAAAATGTCCTAGCTTATATCTTTCACGTATATCTCCAACTCTTCATTTTTGCAAAGTAAAATGAGAGTGCCTCGACCCTCTATTTATAGTTTTTCCTTTTTTTGGTCATTAAATGCTACTTTAACTACCCTGTACTTTGTTCATTTAATGAAGATTTCTCAAACAAAACCCATCTTCAGTGCCTTTACTCACGCGCCCTTCCTACATGAAAAATCATCCAACCTTCTGGCATGCAACAAAACCAACCTGATAGGAGAATCTTACGCATGCTCATCTCGCGCTGAAGGAAATTCTTCTGTCTAGATTCTTACTTTCACCTACCTCGTGTTACTTTAAATGCACTTCATTTTCCTTTGTACACAAGATCTATGAGTAGCTTTACCCTGGAACCAACCATTCTATCTTTTCTCTTCATCTCTCTTTTAATCAGGCTACTGAACAAGGCTCTTTAACACAGCTTCCTTGGTACTTTTAATCACGTGCTTCTTCACTCTTCTCCACCCCATACTTAAATGATGCGCAGTCCTCTACACACTCATAAATTCTGCAAAAATAGTAATAAGGTTACCGGTGCCTGAGGCATAAAACAAAACAACAACATGAAAGGGAAACACAAGGAAAAGAAAATGCGTAAGGGAAAAGTCTAGACTAAGTGGTAAAACTACCTTATTTACAAACACCAAGAAGACTTATTTATAGTAGGGCTTCAACCTACTGCCATTGAAGTGTCTAGGCAACTTTGTTCCATCTAGTGCTTGTAATTGGCACGTGCCTGACTCAAGGATGTGCAAGATTGTGTAGGGGCCTAACAAATAAACTTTCAACTTCCTAGGATGGAGAAAAAATTTAGAATCATACAATAACACCATCTGCCCAACCTCAAACTTCTTGTTTCTAATATGCTAATCATACTAAGCCTTTTGCTTTGATTTTTCCGCTATTTGGCTCCAACAGGTAAGTGATCATCTCTCATCTAGTTTCATTAGTTCATCAATTCTTTCTTCCATTGCTTGTTCAATAGTTAATCCTCCTGCATCTTCTATTCACAGAGAAGGTAACATAAATTCAACCGAAAAAACAGCTTCCGTGCCAAACACCAATTAAAAAGGTGTGGCTTTATTCAGTCTTTTATACGTAGTCCTGTAAGCCCGTAAAACTACTGATACCTTGTCATCAAAATCATGTCTTCTAACATCACATATCTTTGTCAAGTTATGACTTAGTATGTTGTTGAATTCTTCTGCGGTTCCATTCGCTTGAGGGTGATAGGGCGTCATCTTATGATGAGCCACCATGAACTCATATAGTAGGATCCTCATGGTCTCATTTAGAAAATGTGTACCCTTATCAATGGTTAAACTTAAAGGGCATCCATACCTCATTATAATGTTCTCCCATAGGAACCTTACCACCGTTGATGTCATGTAATCTTTAGTTGGGGCTGTTTCCACCCACCTTTTGAGATAATCTATGCAAGTGATGACATAACGCGTCCCAGCCCTACACGCTGCTGGTGCAATAGGTCCTACAAAGTCTATTGACCACTTTTCAAAAGGATCCACACTAGGAATAGGATGTAAAGGCATTTCATCTCTCCTTTCCGGTCTTCCAATGCACTAACTGTGGTCACATGCTTTACAATAATCTCTATAATCCTTATACAGGGTTTCCCACTATAAACCTACCATTAAAATCTTGCACGTGGTGGCATCACCTATGTAATGCCCACCTGCACTTCCTTTGTGTGCTTCCTCCATTATGGCCAGGTGTTCATGTTCTAACAAACACCTACGCAAAAATTCATCACGTCCAAATTTGTATAAATCTCCACAAATCAACATGTAGGGCATGGCACGTATGGCCAACTACATTTTCTCCAATGCCTTCATTCCATCTGGCACCACACCTTCTTTTAAAAATACAAAAATCTCTTCAAAATCTAAGTGCACGTGCCGCAATCTAAATAGTTGTGTGTCTGGCATTGTCACCTTAATACTTTGTGTTTTCTCTCATGAATCAATTCTTGATAGATGATCAGGTCCACAATTAATTTTTCTAGGTTTCACTACAACGGTGAACTCAAAATCTTGAAACAACAATACCCATCAACATATGTGCCCTTGAAGAACGAGCTTGTTTACTAAATACTTTAATGCCATGTCATCAGTGTAGAATACAAAGGGTGTTTCCAGTAGATACTGTTGAAATTTGAAAAGCACATAGATAATTGACAATGCCTTCCGCTCAGTTGTGGTATAATTCTGATTTACTGGTGTTAACTTCTTGCTCACGAAACAAAGAGGATGATCAACAATCCCCTCACCTAATTGTGCAAGTACTACTCCAATGGTGGTTCCTGAGGAATCTACATGGACATGGAAAGGCTTGTCTTAAGAGGGAAATCACAAAATAGGCACGGTAATAATCCTATATTTTAATGTATCAAATTCCCTCCGCTACACCTTTTCCCAATGGAAGGTACTTTTGTGTCTAAGCAGCTCCTCTAAAGGCATAGTGATCTTGGCATACCCCTTAATGATTTTTCTGTAATATCCCATATGCCCAAGGAATCCACACACTACACTTTGGCTAGTAGTTTCCCTTAATCCCACAATAATTGCAACCTCAGCGGGATCTACCAGCAAGCCCTTCTTACATATGATATACCTCAATAAAGTCCCAAAGGGTGTAGCAAACACACACTTCTTAATGTTGAGGGATATCCTCAACTGCCTACACCTTTCAAACATTAATCTCAAGTTGTCACAATGGTCTTTAACTAGACCATATACTATCCAATCATCTAAGTAAACCTCAAGAAACTTATGAATGAAGTCTTGGAATGCTTGCACCACTATGCGCGAAAAGACAACAGGTGCATTTTTCAACCCAAAGGGCATGACCGTATATGAAAAAATTTCCCACTCGGTGGCAAAAGTTTTCTTCTCCTAGTCTTCCTTTGCAATCCAGACTTAGTGGTATCCTAAAAAATCCATCCATAAAGGAATAGATTTCACGCCCAGTGAATCCTTCTAGAATCTCTTCAGTGAAGGGGGTCATAAATGGATCAATGACACTAACTGCATTTAATTCCCTATAATCCACACAAATTCTATTCTACCCATCCTTCTTGATGCTAATTACCATCAGACTTATCCATTCTAATTCTTTTACTACCTCAATGATCCCAGAAGCTATCATCTTATCTATCTCCTCCTTAACCTTCATGCGTAAGTTGGAATTCATCCGGTAGGGCATTTTTCTAACCGAGCGCACACCTTCCTTTAGTTTTATCCTCATTTCCCCCAAGGAATAGTTGATTCCTTTCAACTCATGGTACCCACATGGAAATAAATCCTCAAATTCATGTAATAGATTAATGATCTTTGATACTTCCTTCTCTGTCCAATAGTCCCCAATAATAGCTTTCTTGGGTTCTTCTCCTGAACCGATGTTAACCTTCTTTGTCTTTAAAGGCTTATGGTAGGCACACACGTGAGCATCTGCACTGCCCACCACTTCACGCGTCCCCATATAATGGATAACATTTAAACTCTCCAACTCTTCTCCATTAATCACATATACTAAAATTCCCTTTTCCTTTTCTAAACATGCACACTCAAGCTGGGATTCTTCTATTTCTTCAATCTCTTGGAAGCGTGCCTCCAATCCTAGTTCACCTAGTAATTCCAATAGTCTATCTTCCATTCTGGCACTATCCCCCATTGTAAGGTACTTGATACCTTGCAAGGCCTTATCAACTGATGGTTTGGTACTTTGATACTCAAAGGCTTGAATAAGATTAGCCATAAGATCTTACCAATTCTTGGTTTGGCGGCGTGTCTCCGAATGATTGTACTATGCATGTACACAATCCTATAGTGTAGAATACAACTTGTGCACCTAGAGGGATGGTGGCAAGGCTTCCGCGCCTTCTCTCCAGACCCGTTCACTCTCTTGGATATGGAAAGAGGCAGGATCCTTCCCATGGTACTCCTTGATGATGGTGGGTATATTACTTCTAGAAAATATGACAGAGAGAGCAATTCTTACCTTGTGCCATTCTAAAAGGATTTCCTAATACGTAGCCCACCAATGAGCTGTTGTGCCGAGAAAGATGTAACTCAGCATCTCCCTTCATTCCTTTTAATTTTTCCATTGAGCTTCTACCTCCTGTAGGAAGATCTCAAGGAAGGCTCCACCGGAGCACTTGGGTAGTTCTTTCCCCCCAAGGTGCCAAAAAATGTGTGCCTTAGTTACCTTAGTCACCAATCCTCTCAACTTCCATCCCATTAATTCATGAGTTCCATGCACCCAATTATCATATGTCAGGCTGGTGGTATCACTCATTGACTGAACATCCTCAAACTGGATAACCCCGTTAATAGGGTGTACCATCTCAGGTTCTCTGATTGAGCACACATAAATCTTGTCCAAAACCTCTTCTCCTAATGGTTCAATGTAGGGTGTTGACTTCCCATCAACCACGGGTATAATGACCCACTCCTCTTTGTTCTAAAAAATGATGTACCCTTTGTTGAACCAAAGGTCCGCATTGTTCTTGTAACACTAAGGGCACCCAAGTAGTGATGGGAATTTTCCACCTCGGTGAGCGCCAGGACTTCGAAGTCCCCAATAAACTTGTCTCCCTAGATAGTAATAGCTACATCTTTTAAGAAACCGATGGGCATTGCCTTAGTCTTGTTTTCCATACATAGCACATTTGAAGATGGCTGTAATGTAGGTCTCCCCATCTAATTCCATGCATCCAAAGTCAAAACATTAACCTTTGTGCCAGTGTCAATGAGTATATTGTTGAGGAGCCATCCATCCACAACTGCATTCAATGTAATCTCCTTATCATAGTCGAGGCTATGAGGGGGAAGGTTTACATGCAAGACCTTCCTCTTGTGCTCTTCTTCAGTGCGTGGTACCTTCTTTCTCAACAAGGATCCGAGTAAAGGAATAATGTTCTCCTGCCTTAGAATTTTACAAACCTCCTTGACCCAATCCAGGTCATATTTCTATGCCTCGATCCTCCTTCCTTGTTCCTCCCTCCTATATTTTTCCTTTAGACACTGTATCTCCCCTTGCAAGATTTGAATAACATCCATGGTGTCCTGATATATCTCCTTTTAATGCATGGGGTCTAGGTACTTTCCATGAATGACCTCTTTTCTCAAAACAAGCCTCTTCTGTCTTGGTATCTCTCTTGTGCATGTGGATTCTGCCCTTGTTGTTACCAAAACATTCTCCAAACCTTCATCCTGTGTTACCTGATGCATCCATTATATGTCTTCCTTTTTTATGCTGACCATCATAGTGCCTTTGTCCTTCCGGTGCTGCTGATTTATATGCTCATATAACTCCGAGAACTCCTCATACTTATGATTATTTTCACACCAAGAGCACTGTAACAAGTCTGGGCACTCACGCTTATAATTTTATATAGATCCTCAGTTGAACATGTCCCTTGTGGGAACTCACTCCTTCCTATGTGGTTACCTCATCCACGAAATCCTCCTCGAAAACCTTTTCCTCGCATGCCTCCATCTACATGCTCCTCATAATGGTGATAATCATTCTTAGAACTACTGGAAATGCTAGTTTGGCACACCCCATGATCAATTGCCTCATGTATTTGATCAATGAGCCTACAGTATTTAGTATCATGGGTCGTGGAGGTGTAAATATCACAATAATAGGATACATTCTTTCTGATCACATGCTATAGCAAGGGACATCTACTCACATCATGGTCCCCATGACATATTTCAAAATATAATGTTATAGCGTGTACCACCCTCCAAGGGGTAATTATCCTTAATGTGCCCCTCTATCTCACAATCTGTGCACCATAAACCATTGCAAGTCTCATGGACTGAGTTTGGAGATAGATTTTCCAACTGTTTAGCCATAACAACAATCTGAGCCTCCAAGAATATGATAACACCAATATCAATACTACCAATGGCTTTGGAGTGAAAGGTGGCCTCCAATGCTTCATGCGGGTCTATGAAAGTCTTATGAGATAGGGCCCTTCTAAAAGGGGTGATCAATTCTCCAACAAACCATTGCGCATGCTGAGAAGGATGCATATCATATGATAATTTAGAAAAGAGAGTTTTAAAGTGTGCATCATAATCTTACACACTCTCTGTCATTCCTTGTTGTATCTCCTTCAAATCACTAATGATTTTTTGCTTGAACTCAAGAATGTGGAACTCTACTAGGAATGCATTCTTTAAGGTAGTGTAATCCACCACTATTTGATGAGGATCATAATTTCTATACTAGCTATGTACACATCCTTACAACATGGTTATAAATTGACTAGCCTTTCGTTCTGAGGTTATGATACCTTTCACGTGCCATAGCAGTTAACACTTGTGAAAATGTTCTGTAGCATCCTCAATGCCCTTATAATCCGGTAAGTGCTGAGACATTTTAAAGAGAAATTGAGGTGGTGGTTGGGGTCCTTGTCCTGAACCAAAGCCTTGGTTCCCTCCAGTGTTTCCTTTACCTAATCCACCAAGTCCACAGGTCCTTTACCTCCAGAGCCACTAGTTCCACCAAGACCACTGGGTCCAACAGGGCCTGTAGGAGCTATGCCAAGTACCCCAATGGTCCCATTGAACTATGCACCAATGGTCTATGATGGTGCCCCACCACCGCTACTTTGTCCTGTGCCACTCCCTAGTGTGAGACCAAAAGTTTGTATGCTTTCCCCTTGTCCAAAAAATCCTCCAAATAGTGGAATATGTGCAGCCATAGAAGAAGGGAATGTAAAATTGTATCTCTTAGGTGTGGATCTATTTCTTCCACTAGTTTCAACTGGATCAATACTTCTTGGTTCAGAAAACCAAATGCCAGGGCTCGGTCACTGGGTGGGCTTAGATATGTGCCAATGAATCTCCTTTCTCTATGCGATGAAATCTCACTAGAAGCTGAAGGGGTCTCACTTATGTGCTTGCCAAGATGGGGTAGCATAGACTGCTCAGGCTCCATGTCTTTCACGTGAACCTAAATTCCTCCCCATAATGTCTGTCTCCATAGATCCATCACACTAGTGGCTTCACATTGTCTAGTAATCTCCCTTTCACGTGCTTCACCATACTTGAGCCATCTTTCTTCCCTCTCCTTTTCTGTCATATCATTTTCCATCTTCCTCCACCCGAGCTTCCTTACCTAGTGCTCATAATGGTTTAACCAGCCATTGGGATCACTTCTAGACTCATGGTAACCATCAATATATTGATAGCTAAAGGGATAACACATAGAAACAATCCCCTAGGTTCTCGTAGAAACTCGAACTCAGCAACCTCTAGACAAGAATACGTGGAAATGGCGTATTCCAGAGTGTAGCTAGCTAGTACTCCTCCCCACCAGTGATCTATAACACGGGTCCACGTTATATATGCATCCTGTAACCTTTGGTAGTCTTATTTGGTCCATATCCATGATCCATAATGCCAAATTGATCTAGATGCATAGGATGAAATCCACCAAAATAACTCTACTGAGAAATAACAAAAAAAAGTCTCATGCAGATCATGGTAGAGATTATCCTCTACCCATCTACATGTATCAAACTCAGGTCTAGTGCTAAATCTCTAGGATAATTCATCCTTCGTGCTCTTGAACCATGATTCAACATTTTTCAATGTCAACCGATCCATCATTACTCTTTACACAGATCATTATGCATGCTATATCCCACTACAACTTTGAAAAGAGGTCCTGGTAATTAAACCAAGATGTAGTGAATTTTACTCCCATTATAAGAGGAAGGAATCCCATGTACACTGGCCTATCACCCAACAGAAGCTAAGTTCTCAACCAAGGCACGCGCCGGTGCTGAGTCTCTCTTTTATGTGAGTTTTTAGTGGGAAGCATTCATTAATGATTAGTATCGGAGTATTCAGGAAAGAAGTATAGACATACAAAGATTACAGGGATCAGGACAGCCTTTAGATCCTTGTAGTTTCTTTAGACTGTGTGTTTTAAAAGACTCCATAACACATAATATAATAGAAAGAAAGCTACAACCATTCATTCATAGTATGAAAAGAAAGAGAACTTCTATGAACGAATTGTACATGAAACCCACTGATACTCATATCTAATTGTAATAAGTAACCTCATTGTATTCATTGGTTCATTACAAAGAGCCATAGATGGTAGACTATAGTCATGCACATCATTAGGCTTTTATAACGACGTAAAAATAGAAAAGAAATTACAATGCTAAGCTCAATACATTAGAGCCCTACTCACATTAACCCTGCAGAGCTCTTCCCATGATATCTCTCCTATCTTCTCCTCTTAGGTCTCTATCTCTATCTCCATGCACGCGCGCACACACACACACACACACATTTCTTGGTCTGTAGGAACTTGTATTTATCATCTTCCCACGCTGCTAACTCCCCTTATCACACCCTCAGATCCTTCACCAAGTGTTGAATTTGGGCCATCAACGAGCATGTTTCCTTAGGCCTGAGCTCTCCACTCCATCTCATGATGGTCTTCTAGAAGACCCCTTTATTGACAAGGTCTTTCCTAGGCCACCTATTGCTAGGCTGACATCTTATCCATGTGTAACCAATCATGCTTTTCACGTGTTCTACCTTTGTTACTTGAATTGGCTAAGTCCTGAACCTCCTTTCACGTGCTGCACGCTATATGATTCCTTGAGCCTTTTCTTTTGTGCAATTTTTTCTTGCACACTATCCTGTAAATGGGGTCCCATGTGCACACATGCCTTCATACTTAGTTAATATTTCAAGAGCCCAACAATGTTGATTTTGTTGGCTACATAAATGACTTCATTGTAGTTTATCAGGATGATGTGACTGTATTTTTAAGGAGTAGAAAACATCACTTGTAGCATTTGGAAAGGATGTTGATCAGATGTAGAGAATTTGGAATCTCTCTCAATCCAAAGAAGTGTCACTTTGGGGTGCAAAAGGCCAAGCTGCTTGGTCATATTGTTTCAAAGGCTGGTGTCATGATTGACCTTGAGAGAGTAGAAGCAATCAGTAAGGTGCCAATTCCAAGAATGAAGAAGGGCATCAAATATTTCTTTGGGAAAATCAATTTTATTAGAAGGTTTGTGTCCAATTTTGTTGAGTTGACTATTCCTATCACATGCATGTTAAAGAAAGATCAAATTATCAAGTGGGATGAGGCTTCCCTTAAATATTTTGAATGAATCAAAGAGGCATTGAAACATGCACTTGTCTTGGCATCTCCGAATTACAAGAAGCCTTTCCAAATCTTCTCCTTTGCTTCTAAAAATACTATTGCATATGTTTTTCTCTATAAGGATGAAGATGGGGCTGAGAGGCCTATTGCCTTCTTTAGCAAGGCTTTACAAGTTGTTGAGCTGAAGTACACAATCATGGAAAAACAAGCATTTTCCTTGGTGAACGCAACAAAGGTTTTCAGGCTTTATATCCTAAGTTCCAAAGTTGGTTCTTATGTTCCCCACACCATGGTAAAAGACATCTTATCAGAGATGGAGATATCAAGCAAGAGATGTAGATGGGTGAAAAAACTGGAGGAGTATGATATGGACATCCAAACCACAAAGCTAGTAAGAGCTTTGGGTCTTGTCAAGCTCATGGCTGAGAGAAACTTGCAGATTGTGGAAGTGAATTAAGTAGAGGAAGAAAGGGTAGATGTTCTTGAGAAATTGGTAAGTTCTTAGTGGTACAAGGATATAATATTTTACCTTAGACACATATGTTGTCTTGATCATTTAAAGAAAAATTAGAAAAGAGCCCTCAAGCTAGCTTCTAAAAAACACATCATCATTGACTTTGGGCTAGCTTGGAAGAACCCTAAAGGTTTCCTCTTGAAATGTGTAACTGAAGATGAAGCTCCCAAAGTAATTTCTGATTTCCATAGGGGATTTTTTGGAGGAAAATTTGCTGGAAGGGTTACAACACACAAAGTTTTTAGAGATGGTTATTGTTGGCCTACTCTCTTCAAATATGCAACCATGCTGATTAGAAACTGTGAAAGATGTCATCATTTCTCTAGAAGAATGAAAGCTTCAAGCTCCCTTCCTTTACAACCTATATCAATTGAAGCTCCTTTCAAACAATGGGGGGTGGAATTCATTGGTGAGATCTTAGACCTTTATAGTGCTCGACATAAGTGGATCCTTATATCCATGGATTACTTCACCAAGTGGGTAGAAGCAATCCCCACCAAGAAAGCAACACACTAGGTTGTTATGGATTTCTTGTTGAATAATATCATATGCAGACTTGGTGTACAGTCAATATTGTGGTTGATAATGCCATGTGTTTTAGAGCTAAACCTCTGATGGCAATGTAAAAGGAGCATGGAATCAATCTGACTTATCCTTCAAACTATAACCCCAAAGGGAATGAACAAGTTGAGCCCAGCAATAAGAACTTATTGAAGATCATTAAGAGAACCTTAGAGTTAAACAAGAGAAAATGGGGTGAACAACTAACATTTTCAGTTTGGGCTGATAGAATCACTGCCAAGAGAGCTACTGGTAAGAGCCCATTTGATTTGGTGTATGGAACTCAAGCTATGCTACCCTTACATCTGCAATTATCTTCATTTCAGTTTGTTCAACAAATTAAAGATCAGGAGGTCAACCCATATGAAGGAAGGATTAATCAGATTGTAGAGCTAGATGAAGAGAGAAGAGCATCCCATCAAAGGCATGTCAGATTTAGAGAGAAGTTGAAGAGGTTGTTTGACAAGAAGGTCACTCTTAGGGCCTTCAATATTGGAGATCTAGTTTTGTTGTGGGACAACAGAAATGAAGATAAGGGAAAACATGGAAAATTTGATGCATTGTGGATAGGTCCTTACTCCATTGATATCAAAATTGGTGAGAATACATTTTTTCTAAAAGACTTAGATGGGGAATTGCTTGAGCTTCCTATTAATGGCAGGAATCTGAAGCATTTCTTGGATTAATCCCCAAATTTGAGGTATGCACCAACTTTTATAGTGTATAGTGTTTGGTTTTCGCTATGTTTTTGGTGTTTTGGTGGTTCTTGATTTTCCTTGGTGTGTGGCAGCCATTTTTGTTGGTTTCTCAGCTGGTTTTTGGATGGTTTTGGCTCATGAATCCATTTGTCCCAATGGATTAGTGTTTGGAACTTGGTCTACTTATTGTTCTTATGACACTCACTGGTAGTGCCCATCCTAGAGAAGGAACCGATGTTGGTGCCCATTTTGATCCTCTGTTATTTTCCCATCTTTCCCCTTTGTTCTACATCCTTAAAAAATGTTTTTCTTTGGATTTGGTGATCTGAAACTTTCTCCCTCTAGATTAAATGCCTTGAAGTGCTCACAACTTATTATTTTTCCCCAATGTGAAAGAAAAAATACATGCATGCCCTATTTTGTGCCCTAAATTTCCAAATCTATGGGCCTCTATCATTTTTTCTAGTTTTATCGACCTTTGGAGCTCGTAGTTGCTTGTTTTATTGCATTATTTTACCCCAAAAAATCCTTTTCGATGGTCAAAAATTGCTTTAAAATTCCTTCCATTTTCCTTTTGATTGAAAAATCCTTCACCCATGAAGAAAAAATCAAATTTGGGCATCTCTGGTAAATTCTGTGTTTTTTACAGTCGTACGGGTGTCATTTTCCCATCAAAATTAATCCCAAGCCTCTCCTCCTACATGGCCATTTTTCATTGGTCAAGAATTGACGGGTTTCTTTGAAAACTTAACGTTTTTTGGTGTTTTGGCAAAAAATCCAAATTTCCCCCGTAACTCCGCAGGAGGACACGTGTCACATTCTCATTCATAGGTGGGGATGGAAGGTTAGCGGGGACTTAGAAGACATTTTACCATTTTGGTGAAAAGGGAAAAGGGTGAGGAAAGGGCTATGGGTTCACATCATTGGAAAGGTAGACACGTGGCAGGCACAAGAGGGTAGAGCGGGTCGGCGGGTCGACTAGGTGACAAAAGGGTAAATTGTTCCCTTTTTTGCAAAAAATAGTTAGAGGTAAAAATTTGAGCCATGTGGCTCCATGACATGAACCATGAAGGAGACACATGGCAGGGCAGAAATCGGAGTTAGTGGGCTATCGGAGGTAAAACGGATTTTTTTCCCTTTTTGCAAAAAAGGGGTTAGTACATGAAAATTTGAGGCCGTGGCTTCTTAGCGACAAATCAGAGAGGAGGACACATGGCAGGGACAGAAATCATAGGTGCGGGACCATGCGGGGAAAAAAAGTAAAAAAATTCTGAATTTCCAAAAAAAGGTGGAAATGTGCATAATTGAACCATGACTTCATTTGGACCCACCATATGCCACGTGTCAGCACCAAATTTCAAGGGCGGAGGGGTGGAGAAAAAATTCAAAATTTTACATTTTACCAAAAATGTTAAAAAGTCAAAAAGTGATCCCAAATCCACTCCCAATCATTTTTTTACATGTGGAGGGCCCATATTGAAGGAAAAAGATAAAATCAAAGGTAGTTGTACATTTTTCATTTTGGCCGCCATTTTTGTTCCAGGAAGTGTGGAAATGTGAATTTTTCATCAATTTTGATTGAATTTTTGGCAAATTCATGTCGTTTGTACTTGCAAGGACCAATGCAAGTGGTTTTGGGGATCAATTTGTAGATTTGAGGGGTTTTTGAAATAATTTTGTCCCCAGCCCATGCAAAATGTGAAATATCAAATCAATAAGTTATAGAATCAAATTTTGGAATGATAGGGATGAAATAATGAAATGAAAAAATTCTGCTCTCCACAATGGATAATGATGAAGGATTTGTAATGATTCACCTTTTTTGAAACACGTAGCAACTTTTTTTGCAAATATGTTAAACGCCCCTATCTGCGAATCATGTTGGAATTTTATAACAAAATTGATGTTGGGAATATTCTTTTCTTGGGAAAGAAGGATAAAATGTAATTGAAAGTTATATAATGCATGTTTTTGAGACATGCAAGAGGTCAGAGAAAATTAGAATTTCACAGGAAAATCTGGGAAGAAGCCCATTCTCTAAGAAACCACCTGAGAACCATTTCTAATTCCTTTTTGTATCATATTTGTATCATGTTGAGTTGGTTTCAGTTGCAAAGCCATCAACAAGCTCTGAGATTGTTCTTTATAACATTCCCCCCTACTAATAAATTTTGTCATTCTGGATTATTTTATGTTGTCTCTTGGAAAAATTTGCATGCACTTATGTTTCAGAATGTTTTCAATTTATGTTTCTTACTCCTATTGTAGTCTTGTGTCTACAATCTCTCTTGATCATACATGGTCTCATTTCTTGTTGATAGTTTAGCGTCATTTGTAATCTCACATTCAAAAGATATTTCATCTGATAAAGAGATAAAAAAAAAATCAGTTTATAATCCCTAAATTTAGAGATTGTTTGTAAACCTTTGGGTGCACCTTAGGTCATGATAAAATAGAGGTGTCTGGATGTTTTGTTGGTTCATCTGATTCAAGATTTTGTGGCAGGTTATAAAATAATGTGTGGAAGAGTGCAGATCTAGGCCTCTGTTTGTTACACATATCTTGGTTGAAGGAGTACCTTAATCCCTTTGAAGCATTTTGATTTTTAGGCCTTACAAATTTCTTGTAAAGGTCCTCAAAGGATTTGAAAAATTCTGATTAGTCTTGTCTAAAAATCTCCCACCAAAATTCATTCAAACAAACTAATCCTACCCATACTACCCCTGCATTGCATTATGTGTCAACAAAAGAATTCAATCCATTTACAAAAATGCACAAAGCAAATCAGGATCATACCATGTCTTTAGTAGCCTTAGCCTTGTCTTGAAAGCATTTCCATCATTTAGTAGTGACAACTCTATTGAGTTGGAATAATGGAAAATTGATCGTGTTTTCTCAAGGCCATCTCCATACAACCTGAACATTGTAAGGATACCTTCACCTCCTTCACAAAATAGAGGCTACAATATAGGTTCTCTTACCTTTGCTAAAAGGCACAACCTAAAATAGTGAGGATAAGATCAAGTCCTATTTGAGTGCTATCCATCTCTCCTCATATCTGAGTGCCAGTTAGATCACATCCCCGGCTACAAAATGACACACATCATGATCTATCTGAATTCAAGCTTCATGCCATATCTCTAATGCTTATCAGACTGAATAGGAGAAAAAAATTGGGTACCAACACCATGTTTTCTACCTAGCCTTTTCTTTCTTCTGAATCCAACGTGCTATGGTTCATTGCTCATCTTGCTGAATTATCTTCTCAATCCATTCTTCTAGAGCTTGTTCATCAGCTAGACCTCTAGCATGCGTAATAAACAAAGAAGGTAACATAAACTCTATAGGAAGAATGAATTCTGTGCCAAACAATAACTGAAATGGTATGGCCTTGTTCAACCTTTTATATGTTGTTCGATATGCCCAAAGTACTGCAGATACTTTATCATCCTAATCCTTTCTTCCAACATCATATATTTTTGTTAATGTGTGGGTCAAAAATTTTGTTGAAAGCCTTAGTAGTCCCATTTTCCTGAGGATGATAGGGTGTAGTCTTATGGTGAGAAATCATGAACTCATCCAATAAAATTCTAATTGTCTCATTAAGAAAATGTGTGCCCCTATCATTGGTCAAACTCAAAGGACATCCATACCTTGTAATGATATGTTCCCATAGAAACTGAGTTGTTGTAAGTACTTTACAGTCCTTGGTAGGTGCTACTTCTACCCACCTTACTAGATAGTTTGTGCAAGTTATAATATAATGTGATCCAGTTTTGTGCATAGCTGGGGAAATAGGACCAACAAAATCTATAGCCATTTCTCAAATGGTTCTACGCTGGTAATAGGTCAAAGATATACTCAAATATCTACACTGTTAAAACATTAAGTGCAGATTATCACAATGGTCCTTAACTAATCCATACACCATCTAATCATCTAAATATACCTGTAAGAAGTTGTGAATAAATTCTTAGAACGCTTGGACGACTATGCGCGAAAATATAGCAGGCGCATTTTTCAAACCAAAAGGCATCACAGTATAGGCAAAGCTACCCCATTCAATAGTAAATCTAGTCTTTTCTTGATCTTCCTAGGTAATCCTAACCTGATGATACCCAGAGAATCCATCTGTAAATGAATAGATTTCGTACCCTACAACTGCTTCTAATATTTCCTTAGTAAATGACGTAGGGATTGGATTTGTTACACATGTAGCATTCAGCTCCCTGTAGTCCACACATATTCTAATTCGTCCATCCTTCTTGATACTGATCACCATCGGACTAACCCATTCTGACTCATCAAGGGGCTTGATAATTGTAGATTTCAACATGTTATCAATCTCTTGTTTGACCTTTTTGCACAAATTGGGGTTCATTATGTAAGGCCTTTTCCTAATGGGACATGCCCCCTCTTTAAGCTTTATCTTCATCTCCCGTAACGACTCATGCACGCCTTTAAGGTAATGGTACCCCCTACGAAACAGGTTCTGGTAGTCCCTTAATAACTCAATGATTTTTTCCACTTCAGAGTCTGACCAATAATCTCTAATTATAGCTTCTTTAGGCTCAGTATCTATTCCAATATTCACTCATTTTGTCTTCATAGGTTCATGATAAACACGCGTGGTCTTATCCGTACTTTCTAATACCTCACGCCTCCCTGTTGAATGGTTTACATCTAAATTATCTAATTCTTCATTGTCTACTGAGTAGACCATTTTTCCTTTTTCTTTCTCAAGGAAAGCACGTTGAAGTAATATTTCCTCGGCATCTGGTTCTTTATCAAGATGTACTCCTAAGTCCTCTTTATCTAATAATTCATGGAGGAGTTCTTCAGACTTTGCACTATCCCCCATAGTTAAGCACTTGATAAATCTCAATGCTTCTTCTACCAGAGGTTTGGTAGAGAACAATTCAAACATCTTTGCCATTCCTGCAACTAAATTATGTCGATTTCCAATTTCTCTATGGAGTTCTGCATATACATACCAAGCATAGACACAACCTTGTAACATGGAATAAAACTGGTGAACCCATAGTAAAGGTGGTAAAGTTTCATGCCCTTCTATCCAGAGTCTCTCACACTTCTGAACATGGTGTTGAATAGGTTGATCACTGTGATAATTAAAGACTTGTGTAGGTGCATTGCTCCTAAAGAACCTAGTAGCAAGAAAAACCCCAATTTCATTCCATTTGACTAGATTATCCCTGTGGACCACCCACCAACATGCTGCTATCCCACGTAGTGTATATGATAGCATATTTCTCTTCTCTAATGGGTCTATCCATTTTTCTTCCATGGCGTGTAGGAATACCATGGGACTCCCTTCTCTTGTGTAACAAGGTACCAAGTTGTTTCCTATCCTCCTTACATAACATAGTTTAGGGCCTCGAGGATATATGCTCTTTACTTCCTGCCCTACCAAATCAAAAGTTTTGTGGGCCCAATTATCACAAGTAATACTTGTAGTATCAATAATAGACTTTGCATCCTCCCACTAAATTAGTCCTTTTTGGTTAATTCAATCATCTTTGGATCTCAGATGGCACCCACATAAGTCCTATTTAGATATTATTCACTTAAGGGCTCAACATAGGGCACAAAATTTCCATCTGTCAAAGGGATAATGACCCTTTCCTCTTTATTTTCAAAACTGATATAGCCCTTGTTGAGCTGAAGATCAACATTATTTTCATAACACCAAGGACACCCTAATAGAGCTAGGAAGCTATCTGATTCTACCAGCGCTAAAACTTCAAAGTCTCCAGTGAACTTTGCTCCTTGTATGGTCATGGTTACATCTTTTAAAACTCCTATGGGAGTGGTTTTAGACTACTTATCCATGAATAATACATTAGAGGATGGCTGTAATGGGGGTCTCCCCATTTGCACCCATGCATCCAAGGTAAGAACATTGACTTCTACACCTGTATCAATCAAGATATTACTCAACAACCACCCATCCACAACAGCATTCAGAGTAATTTCCTTGTCATAATCTAGGCTATGAGGTGGGAGATTTACATGCAAGATCTGTCGTCTGGTCTCAGTACTTGCACATGGAGTGTTCCCTTTCAACCAAATCCCTAATAGTGGAATGATGTTCTCCTGGCACAACATTTTGTACAATTCTCTCAGGTCATCTATATCATTTTGGAACATCTCTGATGCTTTCTTCTACTCCTTTAAATACTGTACCTCACCTTGAAGATTCCTTAGCACTTCCATGGTATCCCGATAAACCTCTTTATAATAGGTAGGATCTGGGTACCGTGCATGAAGAACCTCATCCTTAGTGATGGTAGGTTTTTGCTGTAATGCCTCAGCATGAGTTGTGATCTTCACTTATAGTGCCTCAGATTCTACTCCCATCTTGGGCATCCATTGATTATCCATAGTGTGTTGTATCCTAACCATCCCCGTGCGTTTGTTTTATTGTTTATGTTGCTTACTCAGGTGCTCATATAAGTCCTTGCACTTTTCATAGCTATGGTTCTTCCTGAAGAAAGAACATGAAATATTCTAAGGACACTCGTGTATATAGTGGTTAGGAGATCCATATATATAACATGTTCTGCGACGAGACTCACTTCTTCCACCACTACGGCCTTGCCCTCTGAATCCACCATAGTATCCTCAACCTCTGCCACAGCTGCCATCAAAATGCCCCTCATTCCGATCATAGTGCACCTGATTATGCTCCTGGTCCTGATGCTCATTCTTTCCCTTAGAGTTATCTGAAACTCCTGTTTTCCATACACCAATATCAATAGCATCATAGTTCTATCCAATCAGCCAACAGTCCTCCATGTCATGTGTTGTGGACCTACATATTTTACAGTATCTTGAGACATTATTTCTTATCGTGCATTGCAATAATGGGAAGAAACTAGCATCGTGGTTTAAATGGCATATCTCAAAATCCATCAGCAATGAACATACTATTCTACAAGGGCAACTATCCTTTACATGACCCTCTACTTCAAAATCTGTACACCAAATTATTGAGTGCATTTCATGGGCTGAATTCACTTATAATTTCTCTAGTTGTTCCATTTCTAGAAGTGAATCCAACATTTGGTGTGCTCATAGTCTATGTGGATGATGTGCTTGGAAACACGCCTCGAAATAGCAATGAAGTTGACTGTCCTACCATTAATGTACTTTCTTTCTTACTTCCCAAACTTGCTTACTGATTACTTGTCATACTAGATACTAGAAAACCAAGCACAAGGGCTAGGTTACTAGCTAGATTCAGATGCGTGCCCACGGTCCAAGTATTCTCTACTAGTGTGCTTCATTGTGAGGATGAGGGGGGATCCCTATCATACTTTCCAAGATGGGGGAGTTCCTGATGCTCTAGCTCCATGTCTTTTATGTGAGCTTTAAATCCTTCACGAGCTATCTGTCTCCTCAATGTCATACTTTCTACAATGGTACGCTACTTCTCTATCTCCCTCTCATGTGCCTCATTATACTTAAGATGCCTTTCCTCTCTCTTCCTCTCAGCCACTAGGTCTGACATCTTTCACTAATCCTGCTTCTGCCCCTGCGTGTGGTGAAGTTTAGTTAGCCATTGGTTTTCTCTCTAGATTCAAATTTACCATCAGGATCTTGATTACCAGCAGAATGCCTTATAGATAAGCTCCCCATGGATGTCGTAAGAATAGGAATTAAGCTACCTCTGGACATGAATAAGTGGAAATTTAGTATTCTAAGATATAACTTTTCAAGACACCATGAAACCACGTATCCACATCTCGATTCCAAATTAGATCAGCATCATAAAGGGCATAGAATTATCCCTACATCTAGACAAGTGTGTGATACCTCCAATTCCATTTAGATGCATAAAAAATCGGCCATTCGTGTAGTTCTATTGGAAAGATAGCAAAAAAGATCTCATATAAGCTGTCATACAGATTCTGTTCTACCTATGTGCATGCATTGAACTTAGATCCAATATTGAACCGCCGTGCATATTCTTCTTCCATATCATGTATCCATTATTCAATACTTGCTAAGGTCAACCGGTACATCTTCATTGTGAACCATCCTAAAAACAACTGAAAAAGAGGTCCTGGCAATAGAACGAATGATGCAACCTAGAATTCAGTGACATAAACCCAATGAAACCCTATGCACATTGGCACATCACTTAGCCTAGAATGAGTACTCACCCGAAGGGTGTAAAGGTAGCAGGTCCCTCTTTAGGGTTTCTATAGTAGGATGTTAGCATGGCGAAGACTTAACATATATAGTTTCGTTACTAATATATCATTCTACAGAGCATACCAGATCCATACCCAAGGAAAAACAAAAATAATTACTAATCATGATTAGAGAAAAATTATACTAGAGTCAGGTAATCATAGAACTAATACTTATATTTAGTCAATATCCTCCATTATATTCAATGCATTAAGTTATAGAAGCTTCATTTCAATATCAAAAGTATGCACATAGTAGCATAACATTGTATGTCCTGATCTCATCTATTATGTTCTTCTTATTACACAATCTGCTGCATCTATATATAAGGGTGGGGACTTTCCCTTCACTGCTTATCCTTTCCAATAATAGGTCACATGCTATTCTTAGCCTAATGCCTTTACAACACTAGCCACACATGTAAGTGCACTAATAATACATGACTACTAGTTAAATGATAGGAGCAGATCTATTTCTAGCCTGTGTCCATGTAAATTAATTCATATCCAATCCTCCAAAAATAGCTAATGTGTGGTGTGCATGTCTCTTCCTCATTTGTGTGCTCTGCATGCCATCTCTAAAAATAGACCTTTATGAGTAAAAAAGGCTAAGTCTCGAAAACTAAACTTCTATTCTGCCCATGCGTTTTACCTATCCATTCACACCTTTGCATATGAATTGCTTTCCCACATGGACTTCTTGTGTACTTTCTTTGTCAAGTGTCCATTGATCAACACCTGATTAACTATATTAAACTCAATCAACCAAATTACATATGTATGAGCTTTAATACTTATAGGTATTGTACAACTGAATACAAACAAGAAACTAAGTTGTATAGGTGCAATAATATTCCTAATTACATAAGCTTCCAATATTACATCTGGGAAGAACACAATTGTTATAACAATCATAACAATTATACCCATGAAGAAATAAAACAAATATGGTTAGTAAAACCAAATAACAACATTAATTAAATAATTAATTATGTAATGCATAGTTAATTAACCTATCATCCCCCCCTTAATTGTGCATTATCTCAAGGGATGAGGAGAGTAACTCTATGAAAAAATTAAACTTGTCACGTGTAAGTGACTTCATGAAGATATTTGCTTGTTGTTCAGCTATTGGAAAAAATTGAAGCTGGATGTTGTGCTTCAACACATGCTCACATATGAAATGAACATGTACCTCAATGTGCTTTGTTCTTTCATGAAACAATGGATTGTGAACAAGCTTGAGAACACATTCATTTTCAACATACATGGTGGTCAGTTTGTCTTGTGGTATTCCAAGTCCTTCTAGAATGCGACGTAGCCAAACCGCTTCATATACAACTTCTCATGTAGAACGATACTTGGCTTCTATGGAAGATTTTTTTTTGTTTCTTGCTTCCCCATAATATTGGTCGAGATCCCATAAAGAATACAAATCTTGAAGTGGATTTTCTATCATCAATATTTCCTGCATGACCCGAATCCAAATATCCTGACAAGAAGAAGTTGTCGTTCTTCTTGTACTCTAGACCAAGATTCACTGATCCTTTGAGATATCTTAATATGCACCTTGCTGATTTATAATGACAAACTTTGGGTTCCTACATGAACCTGGATAGATAGCTCACTACAAATCTGATCTCTGGTCTAGTGTAGGTCAGGTAAATTAGACTCCTAATCAACTGTTAATAGAGAGTGGCACTTACCTTGGGAGATGGATCTGAACGAGATAAATACAATCTATTCTCCATAGGTGTAGCAATTGGTGTGCAACACATCATTATGAATCTATCAAGCATTGTCTTGGTATATTTCATCTGAGAAAAAAAATGTGATTCTCTTTCTATCATACTTTCAATCTAATAAAATAATGCATCAGCCCAAGATCTGTCATGTCGAATGATTGATTAAGATCTTTCTTCATTGCATCAATCATCCTCATTAAACTGACAATGATGACTAGATCATGGACATAGACAATAAAAATCACAATCTCCCCCCTTGATTTTTGAGGTAAATATTGGGATCGTATGGATTTCTAACAAATCAATGTTGTACGCGATTCTCATTAATCTTGATGTACCATGCTCGAGGTGTCTGTTTAAGGCCATACAAATATTTCCCAATTATGCATACCTTTAATTCTTGACCAAATACAACATATCCATTAGGTTGAGTCATATATACTTCTTCTTGTAAATCTTTGTTTAGGAAGGAAATTTTTACGTCCATCTGATGGGATTTCCATCCAAACTATGTAGCTAGAGAAAAAATCATCCTGATCATTTTGATCTTAGTTGTGGGAGAAAATATCTCCTCATGGTCAATGCCTTCATATTTCTTTATAATTATCCATTGTCCCATCATCTTTGTACTTTCTTTTAAATATCCATTTGTATCCAATGGGTTTCTTCCCTGGTAGAATATCGACAAGACTCCAAGTGTTAATTTTCATCACTAATTGATATTTATAATCCATGGCATCTTTCCAAGCTTTTGACTATAGGGATTCCTGGACTATAGAGGGCTCATCAGATTCAATAACTCTACTCATAAAAGAAAAGTTAACTTCTTCTCTTGCTTTACTGTGAGTCCGTGGTCCAGGGGTGGATGTATCTAGTGGAGCATCTATTGTTACATCTCGTAATGTGCTAGTACACCACTTTGGCATACACTGAACTATTCTCGTGGGTCGTGGTTCTATAAGATCAACACCATCATCACCATCATCACTTTACTCATCTGTGGGAATATAAGTTTCAATTTTTACAACTGGTGAAGAATCTACATCAGGTGAGTCTAGAGGAGGATACTTTTCTTCCTTCTTCTAAAAAACTCAACATCTCTACTGGTGTAGACTTTTCCAGTCTTTGGATCCATCAATCTGTACCCAAGAGTCTCTTCATTATACCCAATGAAGATGAGTTTCTGTGAATTTATGTCCAATTTATTTCTATTCTTCTTGGGTGTGTGCATACTTTCTTTACACCCAAATAATCTAAGGTGTGCAATAGATGGTTTCTAATTTGACCATGCTTCTTGTGGTGTTACTCCTTCAAGAGCAACTGTGGGCACTCTGTTCAAAAAATACACTGTTGTCTTTGTTGCTTCTACCTAGAATGTATTTACAAGTCTAGAGTCATTGATCATACATCACCCATTTCCATGATAGTATGATTTCTTTTATCAACAACACCATTTTTTTGTGGTGTGTGTGGAGGAGGCATTTGTCGATGAATCCTGTGAGTTTGTAGGTAGTCTTTGAACTCATTATTGGTGAATTCCCCCCCTTGATCTAAGTGGATATTTTTGATGTGACAACCAATTTTGTTCTCAACTGCTAATTTGAACTTATTGAAAGTTTCAAAAGCTTCACTTTTCTTACGAAGAAAAAAAATCCATATTTTCCTTAAATAGTCATCAACACATAACATGGAGTACTGAAATCTAGAATGAATTAGCTATATCAAAAAACCAATATCCGTATGAACCAGATCAATCTTACCATGAGTTCGATATGTACTCTTTGGAATGACGCTCTGTGTTGTTTTCCTACTAGGAAGTGAGGAAACTTTCCTGTATCCTTCTGAAGAGATGGTATCCCATGTACCATATTGCACTGATGTAGTGTCTCAAGATACTTGAAACTAACATGACTAAGTCTCTGATGCCACATTTGTGCTGAGGTAGAGTTCTTAGCCACAAGTGCTTGATCATCTTTGTGGAAAAATCAAGCTAGAACATGTGTCCCACATTGGAGGATTTTGAAACTATTTTCAAGCCTCATGATTTATCTCAAATAAAACACGTTTTCTTGCCGGAATGTGTATCAAAGTCAATTTTTAGGTTGTGATCTAGGATTTGACTAGCTAAAAGAAGATTATTTGTCAACCCAGGGACATATAAGACATCTGATAGTCTGCAGTTGTGTGAACTAAGGGGTAGAAAAATGTTCCCAATCCCCTGAACTATATATGAAGAATCATCACCCAACGAAACATGGTTTTTCGAAGGCGTGTCCCTCATTAAGGTAAACCAGACTCTGTGGCTGGTCATGTGTCGAGTGGCTCCCAAATTAACGTACCAGACATCACTAGATGATGTGGAGGGTTCACTTGATTGAGTAGTGTACACTAAGTTTTCATTATATGAATGTTCTTCTTATTTAGTAATATTTCCTTACTGATAGGGTATTCTTTTCCAATTCCCCTTTTTCTACCCTTGATTGTGGTTAGGATTTCCCTTGTAATATTGTTGTTGTGGAGATCTAGAGGTAATGGATGAACATTTCTTGTAAGTATTATACCCTAAATTTTTTAAGTCATGTCCTCTTTTGTAAATTGGATATTGCTTCTTTTATTATATGTCCCCGTGATACTGATTCTCATGTTGGGAATTTGGATAGGATTTAGGTTTTACTTTACCCTTTCCTTTCAATTTAGCTTGTCAAAACTAATTGTCGTATCTAACACGTTTAGTGTTGTGAAAAAAATGAGGTAAGAAGATGGGAGTGCTATCAGAACAATGAAAATGAGAGCATCATCTATGACTACTTCTCCCAAGGCTAGAAGTGAAACCCTCAACTATGCAACTCTTCTTAAGAAAGCTTCAATTTTCTCATTCTACTTGAAATTTAGTGTATGTAACTGACTCCGCAAATTTAGTATGACATTATTATTTTTGGCCACATATATTATGCATAATATATCCCACGCTTCTTTGGTTGTTTTTGCATCTCGAACGTGGGTTTGCACATTGTTGGACACTCCAAACAAGATGATGAGTTTGGCCTTCTGATTTGCTTTATAAAACTACCATTGTTGTGTTGTATCAGTAGTTGATTTGGTCAGAGTACCATTCACAGCAATCCTGACCTCTTTAAACTCAAGTTGTGTCTTAATTATAGTCTTCCATGTAGTATAGTTGTTTCCTCCGAGTAATTGTGAATTTGGAAGAAAAAAATTGGGGCATTGGTGCCCATTTTGTAGAAATCACTGACAGGGTTTGGTTCTTATCACTCCAGGTATAAGGGCTCCTAATATATATACCGTCAGTTCAATATACCGAACCTTTCTATATACGTGCCCTTCTGATATACCTGATGGTATGTGGAAGAAGCTCACCCTTTCTATATACCTGGTGGTACGTGAAAGACACATTAATGTACATGAAAGAATTCAATACGTGGTACCAAGATAGTACTAAAAGGGGTCTGTGTGATTATTGACACTGGCTCAAGAAATATCCTCATACGTGCACGTAATTTTTCTATATACACAGATAATTTCTAAGTTTGGATTTATGTCCTACAATCATTCACCGATGGATGGTATAGCTCATAGCGTGTGCACTGTGACCTTATTACTACCTGTCGATTTAAAGGGTCAATGCCTAGATGAAATTTTTGTAGCTATATTAGGTGTTAAGTGCAATAGTAGATGCGATGGATTTACCCGTAAGTGCTTCCTAGAGGTAATGTATATACCGAAGGCTGAGAATGAGATCTAGGATCTCATGAGTGTTTCAAAACTAGTTTTTTACTATTTTTTATTACAAATTTCTACCAGTTTCTAAGCAGTTACAATATTTGTGGTTGACTATGGCAACCTGCAAATTAGTAAAATATAATGAAGCATGCAATTACATATAAAAATTTAGAAAAAATTGAATGATAGGAAAAAATTTTATTTTGTGGGCCTTGGTAGCCTTCTAAGCCCAATATGACCCTCAATGTAAAAATCCGTTAAAATGTAGCCGAAAATGAAGTTTTTGGACAGTTTTCCTTTTACAAATGTTGCCCGAAATTAGAAAAAGGCCTAATAGGAGAAATGTATTTTACCGTAAATTCGAGTTTTTCTCACTAAAAATTTAGAGACCTGTTTGGATGTAACTATCTGTTTAGAGGTGGGGTTTCCACCAAATTCACCTCCAACTGTGGCATTTTTTCTAAATTTGCCTCCAAATTTAAAAATTGTTTGAAAAATGAATTGGGGGAGGGGGTCAAACCGTGTACCTCACACACCCAAGTCTTTTCCTTTATCCACATGGGCACCTTGTGCGCTTAGCATATGAAATTGAGTAAAATTTATTTAAATAAAGACAAGGTCAACTCACCTTTGTAAAATGTTGTGACCTGGCTAAGTTAGATTCCACATGGCTGAGGAATGAAGTGGATTTAGGGTTTTTGTGCATGAGAAATGGATCTAAAACAAATTTATCTTCTTGTTCTTTATTTTATTTTCCTTTGGTCGCCGCTTTATCTCCTTGATTGTTTTGTTTGATATGTCTATCGCTGCTTGCATGAAAGTTTCTTATTCACTATTTTTATTATTATTTTTTTTTTCTCATAGGTTGCAAGTTCAAGAGGAGGTTCTTGTTACCAAGTCACAGGGTGAGGATGTAGCTCGACCCCATGCAATTTCTTTCTCTAACACAGTCAGGGTCTATGGTTTCAACTCAGATCTATATTTAAATGACTCGGCTTTGTATTTGTTGACTCATAATAGAGAACTTCTACGAACTACATCTCAATTGTATAATGGAATCAACTTAGTCGAAGGTGGTGTGTCATTTCAACTAAACCATTCGATGCTTTACACACTATATTATTTTACATGAGCTAGACAGGGGTTACTCTGGATTTAACATGAAATGGCTCGGTACAATAGTGTAAAGAAGAGGCTTAGTAGGATCTTGAATCCTTCAAAACAACTCGTTAGTTAAAGAAAGATACCAACTTGGTGTGCAAATGTAGAGATTGGTATGAGCCAACTCAATTTTAACCTTCTCAGCTCGCATGGTAACCCAGAGGAGGTCCTCTAAAAAATAAGTTCAGATTCCTCCAGTTACAATAGCTTGGTAGTATTAGTTAAAGCTAATACTTACACAAAATTTAATGAAAATACCCTTAATGGGGAAAACTTAATATCTATAGATATATTTTTAAAATATTTTTAAAATGATCAACTTTCAGATAGTAAATTTTCTTGGTGCAGAGGGCATCAAGGAAAAATAAATTTTATTTACTTTTATTTGGAAATCACTCACAAGGTTGTGGGTCTGCAAGGAGATGTGAGAAGTTGTTGGAGGTAGCACTGGCTCTCTGTTGTAAATTTCTTCTCCATTAATTCTTCTTCCTTTGCAACCTTCTCTAACCTTGGTAGAAGATTCAATTTACTATGATACCAAATGTAAATTAAGCAACAGGGGTGGAAGCCTGATTAACTTTATTAAACTCAATCAATGAAATTATATATGTATGAGATGCAATAATTATAGGTATTTTAGAGATGAATACAAATAAGAAACTAAGTTGCACATGTGCAACAATATTACTGATTACATAAACTTCCAATATTACATCTAGGAATCACATAATTGTTATAAATATCATAACAATTACCCGTGAATAAATAAAATAAAATATGGTTAGTAAAACCAAATAACAACATTAATTAATTGATAACAATAATTAAATAATTAATTATATGATGCATAATTAATTAACCTAACATATCAATATCAACCCAGAATAATCTTCACAGAAAAGAAGCAACCATAAAAATACCCAGGGTTGAATTGAGGGTTCAACATTTTATTTAACTATAGATGCTCACATTTTTTGAGTATTTAACAAATACCAGTCACCACTTTTATGTAAATATTTAAATATAAGAATATACACAAAACAAAAATCTAATAGTTATAATGCTTACTGTATTCACCCCATTTAAATAACATGTTCATCCTTATTAATAACATAGAGTTGAGAGGAATAATACAATAATCCCCATAGTAACAAGATTTATAAGCTCAGAGAACATCATCATAAAAAATTGGAACCACCGGTTCCTATTATAAATAAATTATAAAAACCCAAATGTTACAATGGGTAATCAAACTTTGATGATCATAAAAACCAAGGGGTAGGGTTTACAGATAGCCATCTAAAATAGCATAAACTACTATCCCTACTTTAACAAGCCTTCAATCATTATTTCACACACATAAATGCCACCATTGAACAACCACAAGAAAGAAACCACCAAAAAATTCAATTTCAATAGACAAGTGTTGCAATAATTAATTTATGTAAATAATAACGTGATAATATTTTAAGAGAGGAAGAGAATGCATCATGCCTAAGAAAGGAGCTCAATTCCTTCTTCTCTTCCTTCCACCTACAATATTCTTGAACCCTAACTTGTAAGAATAACAATCCCCAAACATATCATTCAACCCATTTCAACAAGGTGGGTTCAATTTTAAGGGATTCTTTAATAACAAACAGTTTAGAAAAATACTCTACATGCACAATACCAACAAAGGTAGATGACTAAAATTGCATGCAAATAGTCTCTAACAAGAATTTTATGCAGATCTTATAGAATCTCAAACCATCCAATGAAAAAAACTAAAAAAAAACTCAAGATTTCCAAAACCACCTCTTACGCATGCCCCAAAATCCGTGGGATTAAAATTAAATTCCATTACCACATGCGTACCATGCAAATTTTTCCTCCATTCTTAACCGACTTATCTATTGTCACTTCAAAATTAGCATACCAAATTACCTTGCAAACCAATGTCACTAACTACTATATAGTCTATAGTTAGGTATGACTTTAACTATCTATCACCCTGACAAATTGGTTGGTGGAGTTAATTTAATGTGCCAATAATACTATTACTTGAATACCCAAGAAGGGGTACCAATGTATCACATCAACTTGATTAATTAATCTATAAGTTCAAATGATCCAAGACGTAGCTTGGTCTCCATTAAACTTTTATGCCAAGATTTACTTACCCTATGACAATATTTAATAAATTTGAAGCATCATCCATAGTTTGGTATAAGGCTAGGCCCCTTATTATTTGAGCCTAAGGGTTTTATAAGGTGATAATCATGGCCAATATATTTAGGCCCTTCAAAAATAATTATCGTATCTAACACGTTTAATGTTGTGACAAAAATGAGGTAAGAAGATGGGAGTGCTCTCAAAATAATGAAAATGAGAGCATCATCTATGACTGCTTCTCCCAAGGCTAGAAGTGAAGCCCTCAACTATGCAACTCTTCTTAAGAAAGCTTCAATTTTCTCATTCTACTTGAAATTTAGTGTATGTAACTGAATCTACAAATTTAGTATGGCATTCTTATTTTTGGCCTCATATATTGTGCGTAATATATCCCATGCTTCTTTGGTTGTTTTTGCATCTCGAATGTGGGTTTGCACATCGTCGGACACTCCAAAAAAGATGATGAGTTTGGCCTTCTGATTTACTTTATAAAACTACCATTGTTGTGTTGTATCAGTAGTTGATCTAGTCAGATTACCATTCACTACAATTCTCATCTCTTTAAACTCAAGTTGTGTCTTAATCTTAGTCTTCCATGTAGTATAGTTGTTTCCTCCGAGTAATTTTGAATATGGAAGAAAATACTTGGGGGCATTGGTGCCCATTTTGTAGAAATCACTGACAGGGTTTGGTTCTTATCACTCCAGGTATAAGGGCTCCTAATATATATACCGTCAATCTCATATACTGAACCTTTCTATATACATGCCCTTCCGATATACCCAACGGTATGTGGAGGAAGCTCACCCTCTCTAAATACCTGGTGGTACATGAAAGATGTGTTAATGTACATGAAGGAATTCAATACGTGGTACCAAGATAGTACTGAAAGGGGTGTGTGTGATTATTGACACTAGCTCAAAGAAATATCCTCATATGTGCATGTAATTTTGCTATATACCCACATAATTTCTAAGTATGGATTTATGCTGCGCAATCATTCACAGATGGATGGTATGGCTTATAGGGTGTGCACTGTGACCTTATTACTCCCGTCAATTTAAACAGTCGATGCCTAGATGACATTTTTGTAGCTATATTAGGTGTTAAGTGCAGTAGTAGATGTAATGGCTTTACCTATAAGTGCTTCCCAAAGGTACTATATATACTGAACGCTGCGAATGAGATCTAGGATCTCGTGAGTGTTTCAAAACTAGTTTTGTACTATTTTTTATTACAAATTTCTACCAGTTTGTAAGCAGTTACAATATTTGTGGTTGACTATGGCAACCTGTAAATTAGTAAAATATAATGAAGCATACAATTACATTAAAAAATTTAGAAAAAATTGAATGATAGGAAATTTTTTTATTTTGTGGGTCTTGGTAGCTTTTTGAGCCCAATATGACCCTCAATGCAAAAATCCGTTAAAATGTGGCCGAAAATGAAGTTTTTGGACAGTTTTCCTTTTACAAATGTTGCCTGAAATTAAAAAAAGGCCTTATAGGAGAAATGTGTTTTACCCTAAATTAGGGTTTTTCTCACCAAAAATTTAGAGATCTGTTTGGATGTAATTAACTGTTTAGAGGTGGTTTTTCCACCAAGTATACCTCCAACTGTGGCAGTTTTTCTAAATTTGCCTCCAAATTTAAAAATTGTTTGAAAAATGAATTGGGGGTGGGGGTCAAACCATGTACCTCACACACCCAAGTCTTTTCCTTTATCCACATGGGCACCTTGTGCGCTTAGCATATGAAATTGAGCAAAATTTATTTAAATAAAGATAAGGTCAACTCACCTTTGTAAAATGTGACCTGGTTGAGTTAGATTCCACGTGGCTGAGGAATGAAGTGGATTTAGGGTTTGTGTGCATGAGAAATGGATTTGAAACAGATTTATCTCCTTTTTATTTATTTTATTTTACTTTGGCCGCCACTTTATCTCCTTGATTGTTTTGTTTGATATGTCTACCGCTGCTTGCATGAAAGTTTCTTATTCACTATTTTTGTTATTATTTTGTTTTTCTCGTAGGTTGCAAGTTCGCGAGGAGGTGCTTGTTACCAGGTTGCAGGGTGAGGATGCAGCTTGACCACATGCAATGTCTTGCTCCAACACGGTTAGGGTTTGTGGTTTCAACTCAGATTTGTATTTGAATGACTCAGCTTTGTATTTGTTGACTCATAATAGAGAACTTCTACGAACTACAACTTAACCGCACAATGGAATCAACTTGGTTGAAGGTGTTGTGTCATTTCAACTAAACCATTCGATGCTTTACACACTATGTTATTTTACATGATCTAGATAGGGGTTACTCCGGATTCAACATGAAATGGCTCGGTACAATAGTGTGAAGAGGAGGCTCGGTAGGATCTTGAATCCTTCAAAACAACTCACTAGTTAAAGCAAGAAACCAACCTGGTGTGCAAATGTAGAGCTCGGTATGAGCCAACTCATTTTCAACCTTCTCATCTCACCTGGTAACCTAAAGGAGGTCCTCTAAAAAAAATAGTTCAGAGTCCTTCAGTTACAACATCCTGGTAGTATTAGCTGAAGCTAATACTTACACCAGATTTAATGAAAATACCCTTAATGGGGAAAACTTAATATATATAGATATTTTTAAAAAATATTTTGAAAACGATCAACTTCTAGATAGAAAATTTTCTTGGTGTAGAGGGCATCAAGGAAAAAAAAAAATTCTTTACATTTATCTGGAAATCACACACAAGGTTGTGGGTCTGCAGGGAGATGTGAGAAGCTGTTGGAGGTAGCACCGGCTCTTCATTGTAGATTTCTTCTCCATGAATTCCTCTTCCTCTGCAACCTTCTCTAACCTTGCTAGAAGATTCAATTTTCTCTAATACCAAATGTAAATTGAGCAACATGGGCAAAAGCATGATTAACTTTATTAAACTAAATCAACGAAATTATATATGTATGAGATGCAATAATTATAGGTATTGTACAGATGAATACAAATAAGAAACTAAGTTGTACATGTGCAACAATATTCCTGATTACATAAGCTTCCAATATTACATCCAGGAAGCACATAATTATTATAAAAATCATAACAATTATACTCGTGAATAAATAAAATAAATATGGTTAATAAAACAAAATAACAACATTACTTAATCAATAACAATAATTAAATAATTAATTATATGATGCATAATTAATTAACATAACATATGAATATCAACCCAGAATAATCTTCACAGAAAAGAAGCAACCACAGAAATACCCAGGGTTGAATTGAGGGTTCAACATTTTATTTAACTATAGATGCTCACATTTTTTGAGTATTTAACAAATACCAGTCAACAATTTTATGTAAATATTTAAATATGAGAATATACACAAAATTAAAATCTAATAGTTATAATGCTTACTGTATTCACCCCATTTAAATAACATGTTCATCCTTATTAATAACATAGAGTCGAGAGGAATAATACAATAATCCCAATAGTAACAAGATTTATAAGCTTAGAGGACATCATCATAAAAATTTGGAACCACCGGTTCCTATTATAAATAAAATATAAAAACCCAAACGTTACAATGGGTAATCAAACTTTGATGATCATAGAAACCAAGGGGTAGGGTTTACAGATAGCCATCTAAAATAACATACACTACTATCCCTACTTTAACAAGCCTTCGATCATTATTTCACACACATAAATGCCACCATTGAACAACCACAATAAAAAAACCACCAAAAAATTCAATTTCAATAGAAAAGTGTTGCAGGAATTAATTTATATAAATAATAACATTATAATATTTTAAGAGAGGAAGAGAATATATCATGCCTAAGAAAGGAGCTCAATTCCTTCTTCTCTTCCTTCCACCTACAATCTTCTAGAACCCCAACTTGTAAGAATAAAAATCCCCAAACATATCATTCAACCCATTTCAACAAGGTGGGTTCAATTTTAAGGGATTCTTTGATAACAAAAAATTCAGAAAAATACTCTATATGCACAATACCAACAAAGGTAGATGACTAAAATTGCATGCAAATAGTCTCTAACAAGAATTTTATGCAAATCTTCTAGAATATCAAACCATCCAATGAAAAAAACTAAAAACAACTCAAGATTTCCAAAACCACCCCTTACGCATGCCCCAAAATCCGTGGGCTTAAAATTAAATTCCTTTACCGCATGCGTACCATGGAAATTTTCCCTCCATTCTTAACCGACTTATCTATTGTCACTTCAAAATTAGCATACCAAATTACCTGCAAACCAATGTCACTAACTATTAGATAGTCTATAGTTAGGTATGCCTTTAACTATCTATCTCCCTAACGAATTGGTTGGTGGAGTCAATTTAATGCACCAATAATACTATTGTTTGAATACGCAAGAAGGGGTACCAATGTATCACATCAACTTGATTAATTAATCTATAAGTTCGAATGATCTAAGACTTAGCTTGGCTCCCGTTCAACTTTTATGCCAATATTTATTTACCGTATCACAAGATTTAATAAATTTGAAGCATCATCGATAGTTTGGTATAAGGCTAGGCCCCTTATTATTTGAGCCTAAGGGTTTTATAAGGTGATAATCATGGCCAATATATTTAGGCCCTTCAAAACTAATTTTCATATCTAACATGTTTAGTGTTGTGAAAAAAATGAGGTAATAAGATGGGAGTGCTCTCAGAACAATGAAAATGAGAGCATCATCTATGACTGCTTCTCCCAAGGCTAGAAGTGAAGCCCTCAACTATGAAACTCTTCTTAAGAAAGCTTCAATTTTCTCATTCTGCTTGAAATTTAGTGTATGTAACTGACTCTGCAAATTTAGTATGACATTCTTATTTTTGGCCTCATATATTGTGCATAATATATCCCATGCTTCGTTGGTTTTTTTTGCATCTCGAATGTGGGTTTGCACATCGTCGGACACTCCGAACAAGATGATGAGTTTGGCTTGCTTATTTGCTTTATAAAACTACAATTGTTGTGTTGTATCAGTAGATGGTTTGGTGAGAGTACCATTCACAGCAATCCTGATCTCTTTAAACTCAATTTGTGTCTTAATTTTATTCTTCCATGTAGTATAGTTATTTCCTTCGAGTAATTGTGAATCTGGAAGAAAAAATTTAGGGGCATTGGTGCCCATTTTGCAGAAATCACTGAGACGGTTTGGTTCTTATCACTCCAGGTATAAGGGCTCCCAATATATATATCGTCAATCTGATATACCGAACCTTTCTATATACATGCCCTTTTGATATACCCGATGGTATGTGGAAGAAGCGCACCCTTTCTATATACCTGGTGGTACATGAAAGACGTGTTAATGTACATGAAAGAATTCAATACATGGTACCAAGATAGTACTGAAAGGGGTGTGTGTGATTATTGACACTGGCTCAAAGAAATATCCTCATACGTGCACGTAATTTTGCTATATACCCACATAGTTTCTAAGTATGGATTTATGTTGTGCAATCATTCACAGATGGATGGTATGGCTCATAGCGTGTGCACTTTGACCTTACTACTCCCGTCGATTTAAACGGTCGATGCCTAGATGAAATTTTTGTAGCTATATTAGGTGTTAAGTGCAGCAGTAGATGTAACGGATTTACCCGTAAGTGCTTCCCAGAGGTACTATATATACTAAACGCTACGAATGAGATCTAAGATCTCGCAAGTGTTTCAAAACTAGTTTTGTACTATTTTTTATTACAACTTTCTACTAGTTTCTAAGCAGTTACAATATTTGTGGTTGACTATGGCAACCTGCAAATTAGTAAAATATAATGAAGCATGCGAATACATTAAAAAATTTAGAAAAAATTGAATGATAGGCAATTTTTTTATTTTGCGGGCCTTGGTAGCCTTCTGAGCCCAATATGACCCTCAATGCAAAAATCCGTTAAAATGTGGCCGAAAATGAAGTTTTTTGACAATTTTCCTTTTACAAACATTGCCCGAAATAAAAAAAAGGCCTAATAGGAGAAATGTATTTTACCCTAAATTATGTTTTTTCTCACTAAAAATATAGAGACATGTTTGGATGTAACTAGCTGTTTAGAGGTGGTTTTTCCGCCAAATTCACCTCCAACTGTGGCAGTTTTTCTAAATTTGCCTCCAAATTTAATTTTTTTTTGAAAAATGAATTGGGGGTGGGGGTCAAACCATGTACCTCACACACCCAAGTCTTTTCCTTTATCCACATGAGCACCTTGTGCGCTTAGCATATGAAATTGAGCAAAATTTATTTAAATAAAGATAAGGTCAACTCACCTTTGTAAAAGGTGACCTGGTTGAGTTAGATTCCACGTGGCTGAGGAATGAAGTTGATTTAGGGTTTGTGTACACGAGAAATGGATCTGAAATAGATTTATCTCCTTTTTCTTTATTTTATTTTCCTTTGGATGCCACTTTATCTCCTTGATTGTTTTGTTTGATATGTCTACCGCCACTTGCATAAAAGTTTCTTATTCACTATTTTTATTATTATTTTGTTTTTCTCTCAAGTTGCAAGTTCGCGAGGAGGTGCTTGTTACCAGGTCGCAAGGTGAGGATGCAGCTCGACCACATGCAATGTCTTGCTCCAACATGGTCAGGGTCTGTGGTTTCAACTCAGATCTGTATTTGAATGACTCAGCTTTGTATTTGTTGACTCATAATAGAGAACTTCTACGAACTACATCTTAATTGCACAATGGAATAAACTTGGTCGAAGGTGGTGTGTCATTTCAACTAAACCATTCGATGCTTTACACACTATATTATTTTACATGAGCAAGACAGGGGTTACTCCGGATTCAACATGAAATGGCTCGGTACAATAGTGTAAAGAGGAGGCTTGGTAGGAGCTTGAATCCTTCAAAACAACTTGCTAGTTAAAGCAAGAAACCAACCTGGTGTGCAAATGTAGAGCTCGGTATGAGCCAAATCATTTTCAACCTTCTCATCTCACATGGTAACCCAAAGGAGGTCCTCTAAAAAAATAGTTCAGAGTGCTCCAGTTACAACAGCCTGGTAGTATTAGCTGAAGCTAATACTTACACCAGATTTAATGAAATACCCTTAATGGGGAAAAATTAATATATATAGATTATTTTTAAGAATATTTTGAAAATGATCAACTTCTAGATAGAAAATTTTCTTGGTGTAGAGGGCATCAAGGAAAAAGAAATTTGCTTTACGTTTATTTGGAAATCACACACAAGGTTGTGGGTCTGCAGGGAGATGTGAGAAGCTGTTAGAGGTAGCACTGGCTCTCCGTTGTAGATTTATTCTCCATGAATTCTTCTTCCTCTGCAACCTTCTCTAACCTTGCTATAAGATTCAATTTTCTCTGATACCAAATGTAAATTGAGCAACAAGGGCAGAAGCCTGATTAACTTTATTAAGCTCAATCAAAAAAATTATATATGTATGAGATGCAATAATTATAGGTATTGTACAGATAAATACAAATAAGAAACTAAGTTGCACATGTGCAACAATATTCCTGATTACATAAGCTTCCAATATTACATCCAGGAAGCACATAATTATTATAAAAATCATAACAATTATACCCGTGGATGAATAAAACAAATATGGTTAATAAAACCAAATAACAACATTACTCAATTAATAACAATAATTAAATAATTAATTATATGATGCATAATTAATTAACCTAACATTGCAATATCAACCCAAAATAATCTTCACAGAAAAGAAGCAACCACAGAAATACCCAGGGTTGAATTGAGGGTTCAACATTTTATTTAACTATAGATGCTCACATTTTTTGAGTATTTAACAAATACCAGTCACCAATTTTATGTAAATATTTAAATATGAGAATATACACAAAACAAAAATCTAATAGTTATAATGCTTACTATATTCACCCCATTTAAATAACATGTTCATCCTTATTAATAACATAGAGTCGAGAGGATTAATAAAATAATCCCAATAGTAACAAGATTTATAAGCTCAGAGAACATCATCATAAAAAATTGGAACCACCGGTTCCTGTTATAAATAAAATATAAAAACCCAAACATTACAATGGGTAATCGAACTTTGATGATCATAGAAACCAAGGGGTAGGGTTTACAGATAGCCATCTAAAATATCATAAACTACTATCCCTACTTTAACAAGCCTTCGATCATTATTTCACACACATAAATGCCACCATTGAACAACCACAATAAAAAAACCACCAAAAAATTCATTTTCAATAGACAAGTGTTGCAGGAATTAATTTATGTAAATAATAACGTGATAATATTTTAAGAGAGGAAGAGAATGTATCATTCCTAAGAAAGGAGCTCAATTCCTTCTTCTCTTCCTTCCACCTACAATCTTCTTGAACCCCAACTTGTAAGAATAACAATCCCCAAACATATCATTCAACCCATTTCAACAAGGTGGGTTCAATTTTAAGGGATTCTTTAATAATAAACAGTTCAGAAAAATACTCTACATGCAAAATACCAACAAAGGTAGATGACTAAAATTGCATGCAAATAGTCTCTAACAAGAATTTTATGCAGATATTCTAGAATCTGAAACCATCCAATAAAAAAAACTAAAAAAACTCAAGATTTCCAAAACCACCCCTTACGCATGCCCCAAAATCCGTGGGCTTAAAATTAAATTCCTTTACTGTATGTGTACCATGCAAATTTTCCCTCCATTCTTAACCGATTTATCTATTGTCACTTCAGAATTAGCATACCAAATTACCTTGCAGACCAATGTCACTGACTATTAGATAGTCTATAGTTAGGTATGCCTTTAACTATCTATCTCCCTGAAAAATTGGTTGGTGGAGTCAATTTAATGCACCAATAATACTATTGTTTGAATACCCAAGAAGGGGTACCAATGTATCACATCAACTTGATTAATTAATCTATTAGTTCGAATGATCTAAGACTTAGCTTGGCCCCCATTCAACTTTTATGCCAAGATTTATTTACCCTATCACAAGATTTAATAAATTTGAAGCATCATCCATAGTTTGGTATAAGGCTAGGCCCCTTATTATTTGAGCCTAAGGGTTTTATAGGGTGATAATCATGGCCAATATATTTGGGCCCTTCAAAACTAATTGTTGTATCTAACACGTTTAGTGTTGTGACAAAAATGAGGTAATAAGATGGGAGTGCTCTCAGAACAATGAAAATGAGAGCATCATCTATGACTGCTTCTCCCAAGGCTAGAAGTGAAGCCCTCAACTATGCAACTCTTCTTAAGAAAGATTTAATTTTCTCATTCTGCTTGAAATTTAGTGTATGTAACTAACTTTGCAAATTTAGTATGACATTCTTATTTTTGGCCTCATATATTGTGCATAATATATCCCACGCTTAGTTGGTTGTTTTTGCATCTCGAATGTGGGTTTGCACATTGTCAGACACTCCAAACAAGATGATGAGGTTGGCCTTCTGATTTGCTTTATAAAACTACCGCTGTTGTGTTGTATCAGTAGTTGATCTGGTCAGAGTACCATTCACAACAATCCGGATCTCTTTAAACTCCAGTTGTGTCTTAATTTTAGTCTTCCTTGTATTATAGTTGTTTCCTCCGAGTAATTGTGAATCTGGAAGAAACAATTTGGGGGCATTGGTGCCCATTTTACAGAAATCACTGATAGGGTTTGGTTCTTATCACTCCATGTATAAGGGCTCCCAATATATATATACCGTCAATCTGATATACCAAACCTTTCTATATACGTGCCCTTCTGATATACCCAACAGTATGTGGAAGAATCTCACCCTTTCCATATACCTGGTGGTACATGAAAGACGCGTTAATGTACATGAAAGAATTCAATACGTGGTACCAAGATAGTACTGAAAGGGGTCTGTGTGATTATTGATACTGACTCAAAGAAATATTCTCATACGTGCACGTAATTTTGCTATATACCCACATTATTTCTAAGTCTAGATTTATGTCATGTAATCATTCACAGATGGATGGTATGGCTCATAGCGTGTGCACTGTGACCTTATTACTCCCGCCGATTTAAATAGTTGATGCCTAGATGACATTTTTGTAGCTATATTAGGTGTTAAGTGCAGTAGTAGATGCAACGGATTTACCCGTAAGTTCTTCCCAGAGTTACTGTATATACTGAATGCTGCGAATGAGATCTAGGATCTCGTGAGTGTTTCAAATCTAGTTTTGTACTATTTTTTGTTACAACTTTCTACTAGTTTCTAAGTAGTAACAATATTTTTGGTTGACTATGGAAACTTACAAATTAGTAAAATATAATGAAGCATGCAATTACATATAAAAATTTAGAAAAAATTGAATGATAGGAAATTTTTTTATTTTGTAGGCCTTGGTAACCTTCTAAGCCCAATATGACCCTCAATGCAAAAATCCATTAAAATGTGGCTGCAAATGAAGTTTTTGGACAGTTTTCCTTTTACAAATGTTGCTATAAATTAAAAAAAGGCCTAATAGGAGAAATGTATTTTACCCTAAATTAGGGTTTTTCTCACTAAAAATTTAGAGACCTGTTTGGATGTAACTAGATGTTTAGAGGTGTTTTTTCCACCAAATTCACCTCCAACTGTGGCAGTTTTTCTAAATTTTCCTCCAAATTTAAAAATTGTTTGAAAAATGAATTGGGGGTGTGGGTTAAACCATATACCTCACACACCCAAGTCTTTTCCTTTATCCACATGGGCACCTTATGCGTTTAGCATATGAAATTGAGCAAAATTTATTTAAATAAGACAAGGTCAACTCACCTTTGTAAAATGTGACCTGGCTAAGTTAGATTGCACGTGGCTGAGGAATGAAGTGGATTTAGGGTTTGTGTGCATGAGAAATGGATCTGAAAAAGATTTATCTCCTTCTTCTTTCTTTTATTTTTCTTTGGCTGCAACTTTATCTCCTTGATTTTTTTGTTTGATATGTCTACCGCCGCTTGCATGAATGTTTCTTATTCACTATTTTTATTATTATTTTGTTTGTCTCATAGGTTGCAAGTTCGGGAGGAGGTGCTTGTTACCAGATCGCAGGGTGAGGATGCGGCTCAACCACATGCAATGTATTTCTCTAACACATTTCATCTGTATTTGAATGACTCGGCTTTGTATTTGTTGACTCATAATAGAGAACTTCTACGAACTAAATTTCAAACGCACAATGGAATCAACTTAGTGGAAGGTGGTGTGTCATTTCAACTAAACCATTCGATGCTTTACACACTATGTTATTTTACATTAGCTAGACAGGGTTTACTCTGGATTCAACATGAAATGGCTTGGTAATATAGTGTAAAGAGGAGGCTTGGTAGGAGCTTGAATCCTTCAAAACAACTCACTAGTTAAAGCAAGAAACCAACATGGTGTGCAAATGTAGAGCTTGGTATGAGCCAACTCATTTTCAACCTTCTCAACTCACCTGGTAACCAAGAGGAGGTCCTCTAAAAAAATAGTTCAGAGTCCTCCAGTTACAACAACCTGGTAGTATTAGCTGAAGCTAATACTTACACTAGATTTAATGAAAATACCCAGAATGGGGAAAACTTAATATATATAGATATTTTTAAAAAATATTTTGAAAATGATCAACTTCCAGATAGCAAATTTTCTTGGTGCAGAGGGCATCAAGGAAAAAGAAATTTGCTTTACGTTTATCTGGAAATCACATACAAGGTTGTGGGTCTACAGGGAGATGTGAGAAGTTGTTGGAGGTAGCACTGGCTCTCCATTCTAGATTTCTTCTCCATGAATTCTTCTTCCTCTGCAACCTTCTCTAACCTTGTTAGAAGATTCAATTTTCTCTGATACCAAATGTAAATTGAGCAACAGGTGCAGAAGCCTGATTAACTTTATTAAAATCAATCAACGAAATTATATATGTATGAGATGCAATAATTATAGGTATTGTACAGATGAATACAAGTAAGAAACTAAGTTGCACATGTGCAACAATATTCTTGATTACATAATCTTCCAATATTACATCTAGGAAGTGCATAATTGTTATAAAAATCATAACAATTATACCCGTGAATAAATAAAATAAATATGGTTAATAAAACCAAATAATAACATTAATTAATTAATAACAATAATTAAATAATTAATTATATGATGCATAATTAATTAACCTAACATAGCAATATCAACCCAGAATAATCTTCATAGAAAAGAAACAACCATAGAAATACCCAGGGTTGAATTGAGGGTTCAAAATTTTATTTAACTATAGGTGCTCACATTTTTTGAGTATTTAACAAATACCAGTCACCACTTTTATGTAAATATGAGAATATACACAAAACAAAAATCTAATAGTTATAATGCTTACTGTATTCACCCCATTTAAATAACATGTTCATCATATTTAATAACATAGAGTCGAGAGGAATAATACAATAATCCCTATAGTAACAAGATTTATAAGCTTAGAGAACATCATCATAAAAAATTGGAACCACCGGTTCCTATTATAAATAAAATATAAAAACCCAAACATTACAATGGGTAATCGAACTTTGATGATCATAGAAACCAAGGGGTAGGGTTTACAGATAGCCATCTAAAATAACATACACTACTATCCCTACTTTAACAAGCATTCTATCATTATTTCACACACATACATGCCACCATTGAACAACCACAATAAAAAAACCACCAAAAAATTCAATTTCAATAGACAAGTGTTGCAGGAATTAATTTATGTAAATAATAATGTGATAATATTTTAAGAGAGGAATAGAATGTATCATGCCTAAGAAAGGAGCTCAATTCCTTCTTCTCTTCCTTCCACCTACAATCTTCTTGAACCCCAACTTGTAAGAATAACAATCCCCAAACATATCAATCAACCCATTTCAACAAGGTGGGTTCAATTTTAAGGGATTCTTTAATAACAAACAGTTCAGAAAAATACTCTACATGCACAATACCAACAAAGGTAGATGACTAAAATTGCATGCAAATAGTCTCTAACAAGAATTTTATGCAAATCTTCTAGAATCTCAAACCATCCAATGGAAAAAACTAAAAACAACTCAAGATTTCCAAAACCACCCCTTACGGATGCCCCAAAATCCGTGGGCTTAAAATTAAATTCCATTACTACATGCGTACCATGCAAATTTTCCCTCCATTCTTAACCAAATTATCTATTATAACTTCAAAATTAGCATACCAAATTACCGTAGAAACCAATGTCACTAACTATTAGAGTCTATAGTTAGGTATGCCTTTAACTATCTATGTCCCTGACAAATTGGTTGGTGTAGTCAATTTAATGCACCAATAATATTATTGTTTGAATACCGAAGAACGGGTACCAATGTATCACATCAACTTGATTAATTAATCTATAAGTTTGAATGATCCAAGACTTAGCTTGGCCCCCGTTCAACTTTTATGCCAATATTTATTTACCCTATCACAAGATTTAATAAATTTGAAGCATCATCCATAGTTTGGTATAAGGCTAGGCCCCTTATTATTTGAGCCTAAGGGTTTTATAAGGTGATAATCATGGCCAATATATTTAGGCCCTTTAATATAGCTTAGGTCATTGAGGCTTGAATTATAAAAAATTATTTTTGCAATAGGTTAGGGTCTTTTAAGTATTTTTCTATGCCTAAGACACATTAGTTTCCAAACAATAATTCAAATAACCTTAGTCCTCAACTTAGGTCCTTAATTTATCATGACCCATCTTTGTGAATCTATAATCGATGGTGATCAACATATATGTGACTAATAATGTCACTCAAATACCTTACCTTATAGAAGAATAAGATTAAATTACATACCAAAAAACCTGACTCGTGACATCTGATAAAGAGTATGATCATAAGTCTTTATCCTAATCATTCAATAATATCCCATGATGTCAGTATAAGATCTATCAACCTAAGGTTTATAAAACTTGGAAAATAGAATATAATCATTATAATACCTCATAACAATATTTAATACTACGATTTAAGATTGTTGATATATACATATATTTCAAAATGCAATTGAAATAATACCCTGACCAATAATTTCACATGAATGACATGTACTGAAATCATCAATTTATGACCTACCACTTTGAAAGCACGACTAAATTTTGTGGGGTGTGAAATACTTCCCCCCTTAATGAATCATCATCCCGATGATTTCTATCTCATCAATCACATTTATAATAGTCAAACAAAAATTTATATCCAATTTCTATAAGAAAATTCATTATTTTCCCTCAAAAACAAGAAATTTTCCAAATTTAAACCAATCTGAATTTAATTTTATTGGCTATAACAGCCTTCCAATCAACAAAAATTATCTCAAAGTCAAACATATGACATATATTTTGTCATCACATCTCATCTTATCATGCAATAATACTTAATATATACATCATATAGTCAAAACCAAGCTTATATAAGTAAAAGCAAACTAGGAAAACATTGTTTTTACTTTTCCATGTTCCTTTCCTGGTCTGCAAAGTTTGTTTGGACACTTGTTTTTCAGCTAAATACCCAAATATAATAACTACATATTTGGTTCCTATCTGAACTTAAGTATGTCATCCAATTTTCGTAATGAGGTTAAGAAATTTCAATGTCGTAATGAATGACAAAATTTCATAGGTCATACAAACTGCTTATCAAACGTTAAAGAAAATCACAATTATTTTTCAATTTTCAATTACTCTCTTTGTATAACAGCTTAATCATACTAGTGTTATACTTTAGCTGGCAGTCTTTTTTTTTCTACCGTAATGTTTTCATAAAAAAAAATAATTTTCAAATGTGAAACTCAAATTTATTAGTTGTAACATCCTTTCAACCAGAAAACTGTCACACAATCATAAATATGACATAATTTTTTTCATAACAACCATTCATAACTTGTAATATTATTTAATATATAATACATATAGTAAAAAACAAGCTATATAACACAACAAAAAACAAGAAAAACGCTATTTTCAATTTCCCTAAAGTCTTCTGAAGCAGTTTTATTTCATTACTCACTTGTTTTTCCATACATTTATCTTGTTCAATCCTCAATTTTCTTTACAATTCACACTATGGTTTTCCTTTTTTGGATATTTTTATCCAAATACTTACATGTTTTTCAACTTTTGGATATCTTCATACAAAATTTCATAGTCGATGATTGCTTAAATCATCCTAAGTATTCCTTTCTTTTCCTTTTAGCCTTGTTGTTTTACATGATTCAGGTGTTGGCTATCTTCTATATTAGCAAAACATTGATTTATGTTAGAACAATCAAAGTTAATCGCTAAGTCCTAAGTATTTTAAGAACTTATTAAGTCCAAATTCTGTGATGAGGCTTAGTAAATGTCAATGTCATTGTTGCATTGACAATCATAGGTTTGAATTTTTTTTTACAAATTCCTCTTCATATGAGAAATCAAATCAAATTTCTAATTCTGTTTGAGCTAATCACTAGATACCAAAAAATCAACTACACTAGTATCAAATTAAAACAACAAAAGGAAGATCTACTTAACTTGCCTAATGTAATTAGGAAATTTTTTCCTTCATCTTAGATTATTAGTTACTGTAACATTATTCTACTACTTCCTGGAAATTGCAACAAGTCTTTCTAGTTAAAATAATTCTGGAAGTCTATATTTGCTGCCACATTGTTTTCACCACTTTTCCCAAAGTTGTTGGTGGAGAAGAGCTAAGGCTCTTGTATAATTTTTCTCCTTTTGAGTCATATTTTTATTGCAGATTTCATTATAGCTTAATTGGCATTTCCAATCATTGCTTCTACAATAGCTAGTCCTCTTCTCTATCTACTTCATTTACCCTTTACAGGTTTATATTTCATGTTGGATTTAAGTTCCAAAATCTATCATCAAGAAAATTTCACCAATCAAGCAACCCTCTGCTGATTGTTATCATTAACTTCAATTTATTTAACTTGGTTGATCTCGTTCACACTTTACCAGTTGCTTCCAACATCCTTCTATCTTAGTGTGTCATGAAGGACTGTTAGAGTGTTATATAACTTATTTACTACCAAACTTGAAGCATAATTTGGTCTTCTTTGTTATCTATGGTACATCCTTCTCCCATTCATTTTATCTTGTTAATAAAAATTAGAATTCACTAAGCATAAGGACGCAATAAGTCCAAGAGCTACAACCTTCAACTCTAATACCAAAATGTAACACCATCTTTATTACACTTCTCAACTAGGATTTTTTTTTACTTTATGCTTCATTGATTTAAATACCCATATATTTAAATCCAACATAATATTAATTTCATATCTCATGTTTCCTTATTCTATATTAACTTAATTTAGAACCAACATCATCTTAGTAAATTAATCTTATAACAATAAACCTTATGCAGTTGTATGAGTCATACTAATACCGATCCCTCATAACCATTTCATTAAAATATATATACTAAGTATACCATGGTTTCCTTAGTCCTACAAGGAAATTGAAGTGTTACAGTCTAAAGTGCCTATCTGGGCATTTGTTACAAAATACCAATCCAAAATCCTATAGCTTTAGATCTAGGTGAAATCCAGACAGTGTAATCAACATCTTATGTTACCTTGGCCAAGGTTTAAAGTCATGGTTGTCATGCTTAATTCCATGACAACATAATCTTCATTTGGAATTTGTCTTTCACCCTAACTCCTGATTTTTTTATCTATATTAGGACTAGATCGTGAAGTTCTAATCATTTACAAGTTTTTTACAAGGTACCTATTTAGATTAGGCTGCATGGGTAAGTCCCACAATGTGGCTTAAGATGAATAAGGTAGAGTGAGATTCTACGTAATGGTTTATGTCATTTCGGGTCACTCTCTTTCCCAGAGTCATCATAAGATGACATTGGCTACTTAACCATATGACATTATCTACATTTGTACTTAGGATAATACTAGCATATTATTACTTGTGACATTTTCATTTAGAGGAGCTTGACGAGATAAATCGACATAGAATTTCCTCGCTGAAAAAAATAATGATGTTAGTCATTAAGTAGGTACAACATGGCAGCAGCCATGCCGAGTAGGCTCGATGATTCCCACTAAATAGGAATGTCATATCATATGGTTATTAAGGTTATTTGAATAAGTTACGACATATCAATTCCCATGTTTCAAAAAAACTCTAGCTACTATGGAATTTGAACCTACATATCTAAGAAATTTTTTCACGCATTCCAATGACATGGTTAAATACATTCCATCATGATCATTACACTTTCTAGTTACAAATTTAATTCAACATTCTACGTTAAATCCCTTTTTCATATTTTACTTATTAACACTAGCAACGCATCATGTCAAGAGTAGTACTTATGTCGTAATTTAATCCTTTTGCTCAAAAAAAGTGTTAAGTATAATATTATACTTAATAGGATTAATTCCAAACATTTGCAGTAATCCATAATTTAATTACATAGTTTATTGTTTTAAAAACACATCCATGTAATTCTCTCTATTCATAATGATTTCAATACAATATGTAATCTCAAAGATAATGTTTTATTAATTACTGGAAAATTGCCTCTTTTTTGTTAATATCTTAATGAAGTATAACTTTCACTTCTTAGAAAAATATAATACAATTAATTGTATTTCCCAATTTAGTAAAACATCATCAATAGATAATACTAATACCTGTCCAAAACTAATTATCAAAAGAATCACATCTTGTTTTAAACATCATGTCATACTAAAATAAAATTATTTTCATCTTTGGACAACACAACTTTATAGTTTTCATTGAAAGTCATAGCAGTGATCAAAGGTATAATTCATGTCCTCCTTTATAATCAACCTGCAATGTTAATTACCTACATGGAAACAATTCCATTGTACATGGTTAGTTCCAACTGAACTGGCATGATATGCTCTCTTCCCCACTAATTTTTTTTTGCCATTAGTATTTACATAAATGAAATACCACATTAATTTCAATCAACCAAATGACTTTTTAGAACACAATACCACCTTCATAAAATAACAAGTCAAATACTTGGCATTCATTCATCACAAAAGCCAATTACTTGTACAAAATAGTATTTATTCACTTAATTAATTACAAGTGTAATGGTACTAAATCACCCAATCAAGTTATTTCTTCACTAAATGATATGTAATTCCAAATTATTATTTCATCACTTAAGATATACAAGTATATTATATTATTTCATTTCTTAATGAAATGTAATATTGATTATTATCTAATAACCATACTTAATACAACTGTCAATTATAATCAAAGAGGATACCCACAATTGAGTAAATATAAAGGTTGTAGCTATCTTTAGGATTATCCTTATGAATATAAAGCAGAAAAAAATTACCCTGCTCAGTAGAGAGTTCCATTCAATTAGAATCAAGTTCATGATTCCTCATACACCAAAGAGATCATAAGAGATGCTTTGACCATCACAATATGGTCTAAATATTATTAGTATATCAAAATATTTCAAAAAAGGGTGACTAAGGTTTGACCAAGGTAGGGTAACTTCTATTTACCTTATACTTATGAAAGTATCCTACCTATAAAGATGGTCTTCTCATCGAGAGTAGACCCCCAGTTTGAATAAGTCAAACGCAAGACCATCTATAATATCTTATAACAGGAGGGCATATAACTGTAACTATTAAATCCCATAGAGCCCAGTTAGAACATAGGGAAAATTTCCTCAAAGGATTCCAAATAAAAGTAGGCTAACACAAGGATGATATTAAATCTCAACAACCCATTCATACAACATTATAAAATATCTCAGTGAGCCAAGAATATGTATAGTTGGTATTACCTTAATAAGAGACCGAAAATAAGAACCGGACATAGTATTGGAGGTTTTACAGGGTAGTTTGGTCCATTTCTATACCCAAAATTTGATTGGGAGGTCTGAGCAAATTTTGAAAACAACACAGTCTTCAGTTCACTAACAGGGGTTTGAAATTGGGTCAAATCAAGAACAAATATGTAACCCACTTCTTTCATATCAGAGATTCAACCATAGCCAGTTGAACAATATCAACCCAGAACAATCTTCATAAAAAACAAGATACCATAGAAATACCTAGGCTTGAATCAAGGGTTCAACATTTTACTTAACTATAGATTCTCATGATCTTCTGAGTATTCAACAAATAATAGTCACCACTTTTATGTAAATATTTAAATATGAGAATATACACAATGCACAACTATAATAGCTACATTGCTTACCGTATTCACCCCATTTAGATAACACGTTTGTCCTGATTAATAATAGAGAGTTGTGAGGAATGCTATAGTAAATTCCCATAGTAACAAGATTCATAAGCTCATAGAACATCATCATAACATATTATAACCATTGGTTCTTATTACTAATAAAATATAAAAACCCAAACCTTACAATGGGTAATCTAACTTTGATGATCATAGAAACAAGGGGGTAGGGTTTATAGATAGCCATATAAAATAGTAGACACTACTATCCCTACTTTAGCAAGCCTTCGATCATAATTTCACACATAGAAATATCACCATTGAATAACCACCACATAATTCAAGTTCAACAGACAAGTGTTGCAGGAATTAATTTATGTAAATAATAACATGATAAGGTTTTAAGAGAGGAAGAGCATGTATCATGTATAAGAAAGGAGCTCGATTCATTTTTTTGTTCCTTCCACTTGCAATCTTCTTGAGGCCCAACTTGCAAGAATAAAAAATCCCCAACCATATCACTTAACCCATTTAAACAATGCAAGTTCAATATTAAGGGCTTCTTTAATAATAAATAGTTTAGAAAAATACTCTGCATGCACAATACCAACAATGTTGGATAACTAAAATTGCATGTAAATAGTCTCTAACAATAACTTCATGTAGAGCTTCGAGAAGCTCAAACCATTGAATGAACAAAAATACAAACAACTCAAGGTTTCTAAAACCACCCTTACGCATGCCCCAAAATCCATGGGATTAAAATTAAATTCCATTACTGCATGCGTACCGTATAGGTTTTCCTTCCATTCTTAACCGAATTATCTATTTATGCTTTAAAATTAGCATACCAAATTACCTTGCAAAACAATGTCACTGACTATTAGATAGTCGATAGTTAGGTATGCCTTTAACTGGCTATCTCCTCGACGAATTAGTTGGTGGATTAAATTTAATGCCCCCAATAATGCTACTATTTGAACACCCACGAAGGGATACCAATGTATCACATAAAATTTATTAATTAATCTATAAGTTCGAAAGATCCATGACATAACTTAGGCCCTATTAGACTTTAATTTCAAGATTTAATTACCCTATGCCAATATTTACTATATTTGAAGCATCATTCATAGTTTGGTATAAGGCTAGGCCCCTTATTATTTCAGCCTAATGTTTTTTTAAGGTGATACTCATGGCCAATATCTTTAGGCCCTTCAATATAGATTAGGTAATTGAAGCTTGAATTATAAGAACTTAGTTTTACAATAGGTTAGGGTCTTTAAGAATTTTGTCATGCCTAAGACACATAAGTGTCCAAACAATAATTCAACTAACATTAGTCCTCAACTTAGGTCCTTAAATTATCATGACACGTCTTTGTGAATCTATAATCAATGGTGATCAACATATATGTGACTAATAATGTCACCTACATACCTTACCTTGCAGAAGAATTGGATTATATTGCATACCAAAAAACCCAACTCATGACATCTTATAAAGAGTATGATCATAAGTCCTTATCCTAATCATTCAATAATATGGCATGAGGTCAGTATAAGACCTATCACCCTAAGGTCTATAAACCTTCAAAAATATAATATAATCATTGTAATACCTCATAATAGTCTTTCATACTATGATATATGATTGTTAATATATACATATATTTCAAAATGAACATGAAATAATACCCTGACGAATAATTTAATATTAATGATAAGTACTAAAATAATCAATTTATGACCTACCACTTTAACTAATTTTTGTGGGTTGTGACACCTTTAATGGAATCATCCCTTTGTTACTTTTAATGGTGGTATCCCTCTTGTTCTAAGTGCACATCATGATATCCCAGTAGCTTCCCTTAAGAGAATCCCATTATTTACATGAAATAATTCAACCACTCCCATTGAACATATTTTAGATAGTGCAAATTTCTACTCTATCCACCTTATTAATGAAGATGATGTAGCAATTATATTATTAGTTTCATATATTTAAGGGGAATAAATTGCAATGGTATAGAAGTTTATGTCCAACATCTATCTATATGTGGGATGATATTGGGGATAAACTCTACATTTTTTTAAATATACAAGTGACCATCTATCCCTCATTGAGAAACTCACTACCATCAAGGCATGCCCTCATGAAATTATGAAAAAATTTAATATTAGGTTTCAAAATACCTAGGATAAAATCCCCACTATAGTTAAGCCTTCTCCAAATACTAGATTCCTATAATTTTTTAGATCCTTTAATAGTGATTTGGTTGTTATGATTCAATCCATGGGAGTGAATATATTACCATATTATTTTGATATAGCTATTAGATCTTAAAATTTCCTAGTCCAAGTTGGGAATAGCCCTTAGGTTAGTAGTGACTCTATTTCTGTAGCCCCTCCTGATGTAGCCTATTGTGATAACAATACCTAGAGAAATTAGTCATCCAGTTCCTCCTAACTTTCCCCCTAATGAGTTGCATGGAGTTATGACCATGTTATAAAATATTGGAAATGAAATGGTAACCAAAAAGAGGTAAGTAACCTAATAAATCAGACCTTACCAGCTGCTCAACTAAGCACATTAACCCAATAAGAAACCCTATCAAGGTAATTCCCAAGGAAAAGGAAAAATAGGTTACCCTAGGCATTAAACACACAATACCCTACTGTTGTAAGATTTTATAATCCCATTTTCCCAATTCAAAAAATCCTAGCACATGATTATGAGTGGTGTTATCCATGTAATCAACCTCATGTTTAGAATTCTTACAAGAATGAAGTTCTCATCTAAGATTTGATGTTCCAAGGTGCATCTGTACTCCAAGAGCAACATGAAGATTCAATTGCAAGAAGAGACAAATCTCAAGGACATATATCAAATGAATATACCTTTCTTAATTAGAAAGAGGGTGAGTTTTAGGGATTAAATTGGGAATTTGTAAGTAGGGGAACCAATCCACTTACACTCAACACAAGATATAAGAAGAGAGCTATAAAAAGAGAAATATCTCACATAAGTGGTTAAACATCTACCTCCCAAATAACAAGAGAAGGTAAAATTGTTAAACCCTATGAATTACCAGAAAATGAGGTTGTTAAAAATGATAATCCACCTAGAAATCAAAATCAAACCAATCAGCAAGTAAACGAGGATGTTACTACATAAAATGTCTAGACAAATGTTAGCCGAATTGTTCTAAATGTGTTAGAATGGATGAAGAAAAACAACATGAACATGACTATCAGGGAAGTACTCTCCAGTCCGCCATAAAGAGATTTATTACAAAAAGATTTGAGACATTTCAGTGACATAAGTGATCCAACAAAGGTTACTTTAGCTACTTCTAAAATTTTTTGTCAGAAAAAACAAGGGGAAACAAATAATATCATTATTTTCATGTGAATGTGCAACAAGGAAATCAACATTTTCCAAACATGAAAGCTATACCATTGTGTTAATTTTTTCAAAACCTATCATTCCAAGACACCCCAAGACTATCCATTCAGTCCAAGTGGCCCCCTAAATAATTTTATCTCATCCCCCTAGGTGATTTAGGAAATTCCATTCATTCCCCATAGGTTATTTTAGGAGTTCATTAAAAGTTGAAAGCTACATGTAGTTGTGGGAAGGGTTATCACTAGCCTTCCTAGGACTGGAGCAACCCCATGGAGTGAAGAAAAAGATAATAAGAGGATGTGGAGGTAATTCAAAGGTCTTGGGACATTATGGAAATGATTTAAGAATATTTTCTAAGGGTTCGGAGAAGTTGGGGTAGTTTCACCAAAATTAGGGTTCACAGGCCTAGTCTGTACACAGGAAAAAATAGCCACTGAGCTTCAGAAGATGATTTTGTGAGCTCCAGATGGAGTTAGGAGTAAAAAGGACATTTACAAAAATATTATTCCAATACCTAAAATATGGTGAAATCATTTTCTTCAGAACACTTTTGTGCATTAGGTCTGCAGGTAGTTTTTCTCAAGAACAAGTGGAGTACCAAATAAAAATTACAATTTTTTAGGAATAAATTGGAATAATCAATAAATAAAACCCCAACCATTGGATTCAAAATACCATTTCCAGTCAGAATCATATATTTTTTTTGAAAAATTCTGTCGGGATCTCAAGTTATCATCGTCGCAAGTTGTCCTCTTGAAGAGAGTTTGGGAGTTAGCCAAATTTTAGGAGGACACATGTTAGCTCCAGGATCTGTGAGATTTTGTGTCCCTGATATCCCTCAGGGTGTGGAAAAAAAAACCTTGTAAAAACTTTTCCATCCCCCATGTGACCTTTGGAAACCCATGCGACCATCAGGATTGCCAATTCAGCCCCCAGGTGCAATTTGGAGCTCAAATTCCCTACCGTCGAAACTTTGCCATGTGTCAGATCTAGGATTGCCATGGAATTTGATGTCCCTCACGTCCCTCATAGGTCAGAAACATAAAACCTTGGAAAAAAATTTCCTATCCCCCTAGGAGATACTTCTAGTCACCCATGCGACCTGCTTCTAGCCCCTCAGTGCTTTAAACCCGATTTTGGAGCTCTCACTCCCTATCGTTGGATCACCGCCACATGTTGTCTTATTAATTACCATGGAAATTTATGTACCTCAAGTACCTTTTATGTGATGGATTTCAGGTAAAAAATAATGTTCACATCCCTCTCTGTGCATAATTTTTAAATTTTAAAAATTCCTCTTGCTTCTAACTTCTAACATCTAACTGTTAGGAAATCAATCTATTAGTGCTCCATTGGTAAATAATAATTACGTTAGTAATTATTATCAAGTAATTATTATCATGTAATATTGTGTGTTAGTCTGTTGCTGCACTTACCTGCACTTACATTTGGTGTCAGAGCGCTTGAGATCCAGAAATGCCTCTTCCATAAGTGCGATCTCCATTCTTTGAGCAAGGATGCATGAGATTCGTTTACAGCTTGTGGCAGCGTTGAATCCTTGGTGATATCTTCAATGGTAACTGAGTCTTTTCCTACATCGTAGACTGTATAGCACCATTTACCCACAATTTTTTTCTTATTTCATGCATACATTACACCAGATCTTCCACATTTCAATTTTAAACGTGGAAATTGAAGGTTTGGTATTCGATTGGAGATGTGTGTTTGTTTCTGTGTAATTAGCGTATACAGCATGGTGAGCCAAAGGGCAGTGATGACATCACAATAGTAAAAGATATATTAAACTCGGATGTCATTTATCATATTATGCGGCTGTGTAGTCAATAGTTGTACACATGCCATCAACATTCAATAGAGAAGATTTGTTTAGTGTTCGGTTGATCCTGGGACTCCTCGCCACCATATTCATCTGTTTTGATTTAAGTATCAATTGTATTTTTCTTGGCACTCAATACACAGCCCTCCAAAAATATATGAAGGCTGTGAAATTTCTAAAGGACGTTTGCAGAGAAAGAGCACGTGTTTTCCAGTTTGGCATTACATGCTATATTTGATCCTTCATTACCTTTGCAGTGAACAGAATTAAATTGGTATCATCTATTCAAAATCTGAAGGAAATCACCATCGATATTGACTGAGAAATGTTGTTGCAAACAACATTAATATCTGATCTGAGCCAAAAGCTGTAACACACTTAAAATGGGAGTGAGATTTGACCTGTAGTATTTGCGATTTAGTTTTATTTTCATTGGGCATGCAAAATTAATGGAATTTGTTGTCTTCGAGGATAGACACTTATCAATTCAACCTCTGCAGCTATTTTGATCTGTTCTTACCACTTTGAGGACAGTTTATGAGAAAGTGCCAAATTTATACTCATATTGGCATCTGAATCTAATCGGGTATATCACCTAATTTACTCTGATCTCTGAAAGGATAATTTTTTCTCAGTTTGGATGCCTATCCTTTACTCTTCAGTTGTTATTTCATTCTCAAAACCTACATTTATATGCTCCTTCAATACTGCTCGACATCCACAAATCCTGCATTGGCTTTGACTCAATTGGCGGCAACAAATACATACACGTTGAGCTCCACATCAGATCTCACCTATTTGTTATTAAGAATAGGTATGTTAGGTTAAAAATTTCTCTTATTTAGGATGTGGTATTTATAAATGCTTTTAGCAATAGATTTAGTTAATGGTTTAAAGTCAAATATTATTGAGTATCAAATCTCGTAGTGTGTAATAGTAGTGGGGGGTCTATAATCATGTGTCTTTTAGTTTAATTTGTGTATCAAAATATTAAATATAGAAAGTAATTAAATATTACTTTCCGAGTTTAAGTTTTTTACTAAATATCCATGTAAAATTTAAAAAGTAATTTGTTTTTATTACTTTTTAAATATATAGTGTAAATTGGGAGCAATATCGGTTGAAGCCGACTCCCCTAAAGAGTGCATTTTCAGTTGAAACCGACGCTCTAAGGTATAATGGACATTCCACTAGAAAAATTCAATGGTCTCAACTTTCACACATGGAAATTCAAGATCCAGATGTAGTTGATGAACAAAAATCTTTGGAGGATAGTAGATGGAAAAGAACCAGCACCTTCAGATCCGATTAGATTGGCAAAATGGGAAACATGGGATGATAAAGCCAAAGCCATTATTGGCCTTGCCCTTTCAGACTCTGAATTACATTATGTTGATCTAGATAAAAACTCGAAGGACATATGGGATAATCTGAGCAAGTTATTTGGTTCAAAAGCAGTCAATGCAAAGTTTTCCCTGAAACTTCAGCTGTTCAAGATAAAAATGAGTGATGGAGATACAATGTCTAGTCACATCAACAATTTACGATCTCTTCTAAGACAACTTGCAGAAGTAAAAGCTCCAGTAGATGACGAGGATGCAAAAGCTATTCTGTTGAATAGTTTACCACCCAAATACAGTAATGTTGTTTTCACTCTTGGTCAGATACCTTCTAACTCATTGGAAGATATGATATCAGCTCTCCTAGCTGAGGAAAAACGGACCAAAGAAGATATAGAAGAAGAAACAACAATGTATGTAAAGAGAATGTTTCTACTGTAAGAAAAAGGGGCATACAGCTTCATTTTGTAGAGCTCGAGCTCAAGATATACTTAGTGGAAAACTCAAAGGAATTGAGGCCAACTTTATTACTAAAGAAAGATCAGAGAATGAGGAAGAACAAGTAAATGAAGACAGTGGCTCTGAAGATTTCTTGTTCTGAGCATGAAACTGGAGGATGGAGGCAATCGGAGGTTGGAGGTCATTCAGTGACCTCTCGTCAATCACCAATGACGGGGCTACATATCAGCTTTAATGACAGGTGTGTGTGTAGTTTGATTTCAGTGCTTCTAGTGTGGTGTGCCTCAGTTTGCAATGATCTTGTTTTCAATAAGTGGAAATTTCACATTGAGGGGGGGAACATCATTCCAATGTTCCATTTCCATTATGTCAACTTTTTCTATGTATGTATGAGCAACAGATGTCAACAGAATTTCCTATGTTATTCCCTACAGTGAGATGTGCTGAGGGCTGAGAATAGTACTTTGCATATCATGATGTGGTTGTAGGTAAACCACTTGAAAACCTTCATTTGTGGTTTGTGGTAAACCAATAGCAAAACCACCATTCTTGGTTGTTGGTAATCCATGTGCAAAACCATCACTTTGTGGTTTGTGGTAAACCAATTGCAAAACCACCATTCTCGGTTTGTGGTCAACCGTTTGCAAAACCATCCATGAGGTTTGTGATCATCCTGTGAAAATCACCAGATCATAAGTAGGTGCAAGTATAAGGCAGGTTTTCCCCATGTTCGCACTAAGGGGGGGAATGTTAGGAAATCAATCTATTAGTGCTCCATTGGTAAATAATAATTACATTAGTAATTATTATCAAGTAATTATTATCATGTAATATTGTGTGTTAGTTTGTTGCTGCACTTACACTAACTCCTCTATGCACAATTTGCTTTGTAAATTTCTCTGCAACTTCTCACCACCACTCCACCATTGGCAAAGCTGAAACAAGATTCAAAAAAGAAATTAAATCATCTAACCCATGGTGATACATAGGTCTCAGAATAATATTTCATCGAGATAAGAAGAAGAATAGTGGAGATCCCCAATGCCATGAAATCAAAATTTGAAGAAATCTTCCAAATCGGTGCATGGATTGACAAACCATATGTTGCTGAGTTCTTATCTCTTAAAGGAAATTTAAAAATAATATCCAAACCTCTAGTTTTCAGCAAGGAATGCTCACAGTGAATAAATTTCACTTCTGGCTCCATGAAGAACAAAGTTCAGTTTCACATCAAATCGGCAACCGGATTGAAGAGAAATTTCACCAAAAAGGCAAGAAGCAAAAACCTATCGCAATGGAGTAGATTTCATCGTGAATGAAGAAAAAAAAAAGACCTACAAATTTCAAGCTCCATTAATGGCTGCCATGACATAGTAGTGGAAAAAATCAGTGAGCTACCTCTCCACTTCTTAGGGTTCCAGTGGGAAAAATCACACGAAAATTGGAGGGAATGATCGTTGAAAAATCTATAATTTCACGTGAACTATTTTTCACGCCATGAAGTGCCTATTTTTTAGGGATATGGAGGGATATTGTTTTTATCATTATTCTTTCTTCTTTGAAGAAATTTTCAAATTCCTGAAGATCTAGTGAGTGAAAACATCTAAAATTTAGGGGAAAGGGTCTCCAAAACTTCTAGTTTCTCTCAAACTAGTTTTTACACAATGAAGTTTTGAGTTTCTCAAGATATGAAGGAATGATTTTTTATAAGTATTCTACCTTGGTAGCTCCATACCTGAATCTCTTACTAGACATAAATTTTCATTTTTCATTTGTGCGCTTTTTGGAAAGCGAATCATGATGAAAATTGGAGCATGTGTTCATGACGAAGAGCCAAATCCAAAAAAAATGTTTCCCTCGCAAACATAGGTCATTTTCACCACTTAATAAAAATAGCATATGTTATACTTCCTTGCATGCTATAAATGATGAGTCCCACTGAATTATAAGTTTGATCACTTAGGACAATCAGAAAAGGGGTAAAATGGAAAGTAAGACAGAAAATGACTTCTTCCCAAAATAACAGGTTCCCAAATAACAACTTGCTAAAAATAGAAATGTGCTAAAAATAGAAATATCTCAGGAGCAAAGGAAGTTTGAATATGGTAGATGGTTTAGAAGGTAAAACTAGAGTAAGACAAATGATATGCCCCATAATAGCACAACACAAGCTCATATTCTAAAAATAGAAGGTTTTCATTTCAGAGTGGAAAATTGCATATGACTTTGTTTTCACTCACCTTACTAATTTTTGGACTCCCTTTTGGGTAATAAGATGGTTTCATGAGTTGAAAAGGAGGAATGATAAATTCACTGAGGTCCTGGAAGCATCATCTTGAGTATAATGGTCTACAAAAGCAAAGCAAGACATCGCAAGGCACATTACGTGAATTCATCTTTGTCACTTAAGGAATGGAGTGATCAAAAGTGAAGTGGTTAGAATGATTTCAATGAGTCAAAGGGTTCATCAACCAAGTTTCAAGGAGTGCCATCATGGGCATTGTTTGTGTTCATCTTAAGCTTACAGTGGTAAACATCATAACAATGTTTCTAAACACTCATTCTATGGTCTAGGATGTCCATGCATCATAGAGTTTGCGGTCATCACTAGATTGGGAAAATGATTCAAATTTATTCAAGGGACCAACCTTCATCACTGTAAAAGATCACCAGTGGAAAAAATCCTCACTTAAAGTTCATGGCTGCATCAAGGCATTCAAAGTGTTCCGTCATGAGGAGTGTTTTCCCCTCCATCCCTTCCCTCTCCCTCTCTTTCCCTCTCTACTTTATCTCTTCATTATAATTCTTCATTATGTGTCATCATTGTATTTCATCCTATTCACTTAAATGGCCTATTTTAAATTTGTAAAAATTATTTTCTCAAAATTTTAAGAGAAATACTTAATTCATGGAAAACGAAAGGTTATGAGTGGAATATGGAAACGAAGATTCATGTGAGGGAGGTGAAAGGAAAATTTAGATTGCTATAAATTTTAATGAGCTCTTCATTACAAAGGGTTCTAATTCTAATATTCTTCTAGATGGTTGTATTCCTATAAGTTCACGAGAGAGATTTTTCTCACTTATGAGTGAAAAGAGTTAGCCACTTTTCCCATATTCTCAATGTCTTCCATTCTCATATTATGTATAATTTCTTCTTGAGCATCAATATAAGAAGGAGTTTCAAGCCTTTTTTGACTAATGGGTTTACTGATGCTTTGTGTTCATTAAATTCTAATTGGTATTGTTGTTGTTTCCATTATTGTTTCTTCCTAATTTTAGTGCATGTGATGAAATTTCTAACTAGTGTGTGTAGGAATTTGAATTTCTACCTATAACATTAGTTCTCCTACCTTTTTTCTCACTACCCTTTCCCAATCTTTACAAAAAATTCTTTCCTAGCAATAGATTGCTAGATTTTCTGCAGGGTCAGTGGAGTTCCCCTGTTGGATCTCTGACCATAAGGCCACTTGGAGAAAACTCACTTTCACTTGTGTATGCATATATGACAGTTGCACTAGTTAAGTAGAGGGACTTAGAATCCCAGAGAACTGGCAAGAAAATCACAAATTTTTTGTCAAATTTTTTTTTCATTACCAATTCTTGTTACCCACCGTGGGGTAGATTTAACAGCGTGTGTACCCAAAATACAACTGTAAGGTCTGAAAATAAAAACAAAAAATATATATTTCAAAGGAAAATCATTTGTGAAGGAGACTCCATAAAGGAATGAACCCCTATTATGTTCATTTCCCACATCACAAATACATTTCCATATTGGAGTGAAGTACCAATGATTGACAGCGAAGAAGAAGAAGAAGATGTCTTCCGAGAAAAGAAGATCATTGATCAGCCATGGTTCCAGACTAGTATTGACAAAGGAATGAAGAAATAACCTGTCATTGATGAAGAAGAATGGATTCAAAGAAGACATAAGATAAGGTGTGAAGTTTGATAATATTCCAAATTCTTACAAGACATGAATGAGAAACTTGAAGCAGCCCATATCAAGGAAGAAGAAGAGGATATTTTTCCTATAGAGGAAGATCTTGAAAATCATTCGTACCATAGTGTTTTCATACCTGAAAGGTTCTTCAATTCCACTGAATAAAATCCTATCTTTGAGACTTCTGATGAAGATAAATTTAGCATTCAAGAAGATGACAAAAGATAGAATGATGCAAGATCCACTGAAGAATATTTTTGAAATCTCACACATCTCACTACAAAATTGAGAATGTCATCCTTCTTCTACCATTATCTAGATGAATTCATTACATACGGTGATGAAGAAATGCATATTTTGAAAAGATAATATGTGGAAAGGATTTAGAGCATAATAGAAGGAAATTATAACCCTAAAGTCTTTGATCAAATTTGTAGGTATGCTTTATCTCTACAAAGAAGATACGAACATATTGAAGCACCACTTCAAATGGAGGAAGAAGACATGTATTTTTACCCATACTATGAGGATTTCATTCCTGAAAGATTCTTGGATGCTCTTGAAGAATATCTTGTCATGGGACTTCCTGAAGAAATCCAAATCAATGTCATGGAGGAAGAAGTGGAAGAGATGAATATAGAATCACCATTTAGCAATTCCATGTTGCTTGAGTCACAACCCATGGGAAGAATAATATATTCAATAGAGGAAGATCCTTAATACATAATGGATGATCCAATTCTCTCCTAAGACTCCACCAATGATGAAGAAGATGACCAATTCAAAGTAAGCATGGATGATCTCTTTTCAAGTTTTGATCTTTCAATTAATGATGAAATGGATAGATGTGAAGAAGTGCAAGAAATTCACCCGGCATCATGGTCTAAAGATGATGAATTCAGGATGGTCATAGATAATCTTCCCTCCTATTTTGATTCTTCAAGTTATGTAGAAATGTTGCATAAAGAAATGGAGGAAGTCAAGAATCAAATTCTCTTCTCGATGTAATTATGGATGATCAAATGGAAGAATCCCATTCTCTCTTGAAATCTAAGGAGAATGAAGAATTTAAACACAACCTCTACTCACTCAGGGAGTAGAATCATCATAAGGTGAAAACATAACCTTTCATCTTTCACCTGAGAAGGAAGATTCAATAATGGATGGTCAAAGATGTAGCTAAAAATTCTCCTCATACTGCTTCCCCAACACGGTTCCCTACTTCTTACCAAGAAGAAGATGATATGGATTTTGAGCTTGAAGGAGTGTCCTTCCCATGAAGCTTGGACCTCTTCTCCTTTTCAATAGGTTTCATGAATCAAGTATGCCCTTGTTGGTAAGAAAATGAATCTTTGGAAATGCAAAGCATGGAAGAGGCGAATGAGGATGTTTCAAATGAATCATGGGCCTGTATGGATCATATTTTTAACCATATCCTAGAGGAACAACAAGAACATTCTTCCAATGAAGATAAAAATAAGCCTATGGAAATTTTATAAGAACTATCCATATAAGATATCTTGAAGGCTATAGAAGAAATTGAAGATCCTCAACTTTGTCTTAAACTCTTAACTTGGGCCATGGAGATATAAGAAAGGTATGAGTCAATTTGTGCTTCTTATTTTGATGCACCAATTTTTAAGGTTGAGATGGAGCAGTTGGATAAGCTTGATGACTTCTCTAATACTTTGGTTGATGAGAATGGACATGAAAGCATGTGTTTTTCTTCCACATCGTATGAAGAAGTTTATGAGTGCAAAAGAAGAAAAGTTCGCCAATATCCTTTGGACATCTCCATTTTTGAAGACAACACCTCCACCATGGAAGAAGATAACATGGAAAACATTGATCTGATTTACATTAAACAAAGTTTTTCAGAACATGGCAAAAATATGTAGCAATGTTGGGAGTATATTTAAAACCAACTTTCTCCCACCATTTTGGAATGGTGCATCAATGAAAAAAATATTTCATATGGAAAAATCCAATGAAGGGTGAAGAATTCTTATACGTCCAAACCAAAATCTGAAATTTTGAAAATGATATCAAGATGCACTCTGAACAAATGTGTATTGGCAACCATTTCTATAGACAACAAAACGTGAGTATGCATGATTCTTTGTAAATGATCTAAAATTAGACTGCACTCATCATCCTCCAAGTTTAGATTCACTTTGAATATGTTCCCATGCTGCAACAATATCTCAAGGATGATGAATATCCCCAGTTCAATGATTTAACCTCCATGTCTGAAAACACTTGCTCAAAGTGTAGACACCAAATTTAAGTCACACTCCCCCTTTACCCACATGTATATTAACTTAATTACCAACAATTAAATTAATTCCCATGCTTGCAATATTCATTATTAAATTACCTTAATTAAAACTAATTTCCACCTCACCTAGACACCTCATGACAAACCTATTCTTAGCATGTTTCCCTTTTATTAGGACTCAATATCCACTCACCATAACTAACTAAGACTTATTCCTACCTACCTTAATTAAATAAGACTTAGCTCAACCCTAAAATCACATGCCTATTCTCCCTCTAACCACATTCTCGCTTATCTAAGTGTAACATTATTTTTTTATCCATGAGAATAGACAAAGTTGGCCAAAAAGATTGCCAAGATCTGTCATTTTAAGTAAACCTAGGATTTCCCACTTTAACTGACACTGGTCAACCTTAAACTGATGCCAATCACCCTAAACCATCTTCGGTTACCATATATTCATTTTTGTAACCTTGTTGGAGAGGTTGGACTAATCATTCAAGTCATAAAGAAGAGATATATGCATGTAAGAACACACCAGAATACTCCTGCACATATAAACAACCTAAACCAACAACTATGTACTGATCTGAAAGGCAAGCATTCATGATAACAATATGGGAAGTACTGTTGTGGCATGGAGCAACCATTTTCACATATAAAACATTTCCATCCTCCATCCATTCAATCTTCTTTCTAAAGCAAGTACACTTTAATCTGCAGTACTCTACAGTTATTTAGAATCAGTCTCTTTATCTCTTTCAAGTTAGTTTCTAATTTCCAGTGTACCCCACCATCCCCATATTCCTTCAATACATTTATCCAACCACCCACAATCCCTTTTAGCTCCTCAATATTCAAAACTAGACACTCCTGAGAATTTTCCATCACCCTTGCTAACCTAAACATTCCCCTCCCATTCTTTGTGTAGTCACAAAGACTCTCCAAAACACAGTTTATTGAGTTTCTACCATCCCTCCTTAACCATTGTCGGTTCCCTCTTAACCTTTTTTGATCATACCTCATCGATGTTGGTCTTTGTGACTGGTAATAATGCCTATTATTGTGACCTAATACCTTTCACCAACTCACCCAAACTCACCTAGAACTTGATCTTGACCTATTCTAACACCTTGACCACCTATCCAACTTCCAGACTTGATCATATCCTAGAATGTTAGATTAGATTTGCTTATTATACTTTAATGAGATACCTAAATCATATCAACTATAGTAGGATTTTATTAATTTATGCTATCTCTTACATTAAGTTGTATTAAACAGTGGGTTGACAACCATCAAGGAAGTATCATAATTCCTGGATCTAGCACACGCTAGGCAGCCCACTGACATATATTGTTCAACTCTCTTTTGTGGTCTTGTTTTGTATTTTAGGTAGTTCCTCCTCACCAAAAGGAAGATCCTGTAGTCAACATTTGATCAAGAAGTCAAAACACACGTACAACCTTCAACCGACCATCTTAACAAGTATTCCCCCTTAGCCCATCACCTTATTTGTTTTGTCAAATCCATACAGAAAATGGTGAAATTTTTTATCATGCTTGGTGGGAAAATGATCGTAGTGGCATTGGCTTTGCCACACCACCTTCCAAGAAGGCCCGCAATAACCTCATTGAGAAAGATAAACCTTCTCCATCCCATTAACCAATGTCAACACCTTTAGCTGCAGAGTCCATAGATCCCAAATCTATTCCTCCTAACTTTTTTTTCATAAACATGATTTCCCTGGGACCTCTGATTTATCAATGTGATGGAGATGATCCCTATTATCTTCCCTTCCTATATCCTGACATGATCGATGACGATATACCTTCGATTAACATCATTCAATCTCAGGACGATGAGTCTATACTCACCTACCTTGGTGCGGAATATTCTTATATTCACCAGTCATTACCTTCTGAGATGCAAACCATGTGTAAAAAATTGACTATTGAAATCAACATTAATACTCAGGACAACCCACACATTCTAAAGATAGACCAATATATAGATGCTTCTGAATAGAAAGATTTTATTCTTTCCTCCATGCCTATAGTAATGATTTTGCTTGGTCTTATGCTGATATGCCCATTATTGACCCAAAAATTGTGGTCCAAAATATTGTAACCATTCCTGATGCCAAAACCATAAAACAAAAGTTGCGGAAAATGCATTCTCACATTGCTCTTCTAGACAAAGAAGAAATTTTGTTCCTTCTCTCAGTTTCTTTTATCCTACCCATTGACTATCCCCAATGGATTTTTAACATCGTTCCTGTCACAAAAGTGACAAAGGACTACACATTTACATGGATTTTTATGACCTCAACCTTGCTTTCCCCAAAGATGAATTTCATCTACTATGAATTGACCAACTGGTTGATCTCACCTCTGGCCATGAGATGCTATCACTCATGGATAGTTTCTCGAGTTATAATCAAATACTTCTCACTCCATAAGATCAACACAATACTACCTTCATCACTCCTTAGGGGACCTTTTGCTATTGAGTCATGCCTTTTGGTCTTAAAAATACTGGTGCCACATATCAACAAGCCATGACTTATATCTTCCATGAAATCATGCATCACATATTAGAATATTACATAGATGACCTTCTTTCCAAATCTAAACATCGGGATGAACACCTGACAGTCCTTAAGTTCATTTTTGACCACCTCATAAAGTATTGTGTTCACCTTCAACCTGAGAAGTATGTCTTTGTGGTACTTTCAAGAAAACTCCTTGGTTTCATCATTTCTTTGTGTGGCATAGAGGTTGATCCTACTAAAATGAAGGCTATTCTCAAAATGCCTCCGCCAACTAATCTAATTAAACTTTGAAGTTTGCAGGGTAAGTTGCAATCTATCCATCAATTCATTTCACAACTTTCCAACCATTGTCAACCATTTCATCATCTCCTAAAAAATGACGTCTCCTTCAAATAGGATGATGAATGCTACAAAGCCTTTGATGCCTTAAAATAATACCTTCTCCAAATGCCAGTTCTCATTCTCCTAAGGATAACCAACCATTTTACCTATATATTTCTACTACTAATCATTCCTTAGGTACCATGCTCGCTCACCGTGATGAGTGACATAGAGTGAAAATGGGTTATTACATAATTCATACCCTTTTGGACTATGAAACTAGATACACCCATGCCAAAAAACTCTGCTTAGCCTTAGTTTTTGTCACCACTAAGCTTTGTCATTACCTGCTCAACCAAAAAACATTTGTCATCACTAACATTGATCCCCTACATTAGATTATGCCAATCCCTACCAACATCAACATGTTGCATGCTAGCTCATGCTTCTTATAGACCTTGACCTCGAATTCATTTATCAAAAATCCATCAAAGGCCAAACCATCGCTGACCATCTTGCAGACACACCTCTTTCTTGAAATCAACCCTCTAACTTTGATTTCCCTGACCAATCCATTGCTACCCTCTCTTTGGATGACACCACTTACTAGATGACCTTATTTTTTAATGGTTCTAAATGTTAGCGTGGAGGTGGTATTAGTGTTATCATCATTCCTCTTGAGGGTGAACCCATGCCTTTATCTTTCAAACTATATTTTGATTACACAAACAACATCACCAAATATGAAGCACTTGTATAAGGCCTTCAAAATACCATCTCCCTAGATGTTAAATCAATTAATATCTTTGATGATTCCTAACTGGTTGTAAACTAAGTCAATGGGATATACCAGTGTCATAATGAAATAATGTAAAAGTACAAATGTCATGTCAACAACCGTTTGACTACTTTTGACTATTATGAACTTGAAACCACCCCACATTCTAGCAATAAATTTATGGATACCATGGCCTTCCTAGCTTCTCAGACAACCACTTCACCTATCGACTCTATAATATTTGTCACAATACAAAGGTTATAATCACCCTCTAATTTACCTTATAAGGTCCACTCCATTAGAACCGTTGCACCAGACCCACCTGACCTTTAGTATAAGAATTTTGCATAATACCTTTCCCTTTCCATTCTACATCCTAATCTCACTTGTAATGGACAACACGCCTTTCTTAAAAGTGTCTCTCACTATGTCATCATGGGTTGTCTCCTTTATAAGCGTGGCTTCGACGGTATTCTCTTACGATGCCTTCCAAGTTTTTTAATTCCCTACACTATCAAGGAAGTTCATGATGGAATTTTTGGAAGCCACTTTAGTGGTTTGGATGTCACTAAATGTATTCTTTACCTTGGCTATTACTAGCCAACCCTAAACAATGACTGTTGTGACTATGTCAAATGTTTTGTGAAATGCCAGTAACATGCTAATCTTTATCACACACCTAGTCATGCCTTATAGGTTACACAAGACCTTTGGCCTTTCTCTCAATGGGGTTTGGATCTTGTTAGAGATATCAATCCTCATTCTTCACAATTCCATCAATGGATTATAACTGCTACTGGATACTACACTAAATGGGTAGAATCCATTCCCCTAATATCTAGAAAATCTAATAAAATATGTGAATTCATCAACCATCACATCATTTTTTGCATTGGTGTTGCTTACCGTCTCATCACTAATAATGGAAAGAAATTCAAAAACAAAACCATATGAAAGATATGAGACACTTTTGACATTTAACTCAATTTCTTGTCACCTTATTACCCATAAAAAAATGGCCAAGTAGAATCAACCAATAAAACCTTGAACAATATTCTTATGAAAATAGTTGAAGATACTGGGAAAGATTGGCATACGCACATTCCCTTCACCTTGTAGGCCTACCAAACTAGTATTCACACTTCAACTATTGCCAAAATTTCTCTCTGGTCTACAGTACTAAGGTTGTCTTGCCTCTTGATGTCCAGATTACCTCTCTCCACATCTCACTACAAGACATGCTCAATGACGATGATTTTCACCAGGACCATTTAGTGTAACTTGAGTTATTAGATGAATGTTGTCTCAATGAACTTGACCATCTCCAAATCTACCAAAAATGTATCAAGCTTGCCTATGAAAAATGTGTCCATGAACGAACCTTCTAGGTTGACGACCCTGTCCTGAAGGAAAATCAACATGTAACCAAAGAAGAGAAAAGTAAATGGGGAAAATTTGCTCCTATTTGGATTGGAACCTATACTGTTACTCATGCATATGGATTGGGTACTTATCATTTGTATTCACTTGAAGGTAAACCCAAACCTGAGCCCCTCAATGCCTTACATCTTAGACCATTTTATTGTTGAAATCTAGTCCTATATCACCTTTTGTCTATTAACCGCTCGTCCCTTGAGCGTCATTCACCTTCCATGTTACCCATTTTGAGGATCAATGACTAAACATGAATCATATGATTACCCATCACCTTTCAGCCTTATGTTCAATATGAGTATCATGGATCTACTCATAGCATGACTCTCATGAATAATTTTTATCTTTTTCAAAGATGGAATCCCATGGCCATTCGTCACTTGAAACCATCTCTTTCATAGTTAACCTTTGTGAACTATGATTTTGTCTTCTAAAAAAGAACCTAATCTTCCTCTATAGTCTTTTCCATGACTTAAATGTCTAAAAAAAAGGATGCAACTCCTTGAGTCAAACTTCCAACAAAAATATGACTCCCTCAAAAATGACATCTCTTCTCTCTATCTCGTCATTATAAATAGACTACTCCCTCGAAGGAAAACCATATAAAGTCATCGCAAAAATACAATAAAATTTTTAGAAGCTTCCCACATCTATCAACTTCACGAAGACCTAAAAGAGATAATATACTCATCCCATATAGACTTCCCACATTGATCAGTCTATCACAAACAAAAACAAACAAAAGAAGAAAATGATAAATTTTTCATCATGGACTTGCCTATTTTCGAGCATGGGTTTCTTGCTAGATAGAAATGTTGTCATACATTAAGTTATGCTAAACCACCCATTTTCACCTCATTGCCTTTTTACCCTAATTTTCTATATATTCAAGGGACTTGTCGTAACTGTGACATTTCATGATCATGTGACTTTCTTCACACTTAGAATAGTCCATTATGCAATGCCTTTAGGGTATTACGTTCATAATCCCATCTTGGGTATGGTAGACTCATTAAGGTTCTTATCAATTAAGCAACTCTTTTACCACCTCTTACCATTTACCTTCTTAATAGCTTATTGATCACCTTATACAAGACTAGACCATTGACACATACATTCTAAAATCTTTCCACTGACCTAAGACTAGACCATGCCTTTGACCTAGACTCAACCATGCCTATCATCTACGAATCCACCATGCATATCACCTAAGACTCAATCATGCCTAAAACCTACCAACCCATTCCTCTACCTCATCATATTATTCCTTAGCTTATGGGAGAACTAAATTAGCTTGAGACACCTTTTCATTAGGGCTATGTAGGAAACACTTCAAGGGCATGGGGCCCTTGGAGGTTAGCTCAGCCATTCTTTACCCTAACCAATTCCCCCCATTTTCCTATTCATATTCTCCCTTAGTTAGTTTTCATTTTCTACATCACTTGGAAATTAAAACATATAAGTATATAAACATGTATACCTACCTATATCTTACATCATCAAATCATACATTAATCATTTCACATTTCCGTGATATCAAATATTTCAAAAAATTACACCATAACATACATATTCCACATCATTCATTTTTCCATTCTACCAATAACTTGGAAATTAAATCAAACCCATAAACATAACCAAAGAATGCCTATACCTAACTCCATCACACCTAACTAACCTAACTCGACCATGCCTACATGACCTAGACTCCACCATGCCTATATCCAACTCTAACATGCCTAACTGACCTAACTCAACCATGCCTACAAGACCTTGACTCAATCATGCCTAATTCACCTAGTTTCCATCACATACACAAATAATAATGGAAATTAAAACAAGTACACCATCCATACCATAAATATCATCATCTACATAAATGAGAAAGAATGTGTATCTATACATATGAACACAGATACAAATAAATACAAATATCTCAAATCACTCAAATATAACCTCGCTAACTTTGACATGCAAGTTGGTATAAAAATCAAAATAAAAAAACTCTCATATATATCCTCGCTATCTTTGGCACGTAGGCCGCTATAAATAAAAAATATACAAAAATTTATACCCTAAACATATATGGTGACTAACCATCACCCCACTTGATGTCCTGGTTGGTTGTCTCCTCCTTGTCTCCTCTATCCCGATGCCTTGCCACCATCTCTCCACCCTATATAGGTCTATCCCTCACCTCTTCTTGGCCTACAGTGAGATCTGACCTCCATGATCTAGTAGTCTCTCCCTAACCCTATCTTTGGGCTCATTAGCCCCTTGTACTCTCTACACTATGTGTGTGAGATCTTGGCCTCTCACTCAAGGCTTGTTGTAGCTTATACTCCACATAGGAAGGGATGTCTATCTCGGAAGCCCTGAAATAATCATGGTAGCACCTGGCCTCATTTAGGGCATCCCTAAATATAGGCATTCCTTAATCTAGACATCGAAACTATTTGTGGCGATGCCATGGGTCTCATAGTAACCTAGGAACCTTGTCCTGCTACTGGTGGCCTTAGCCCTTGTACCTATGAACCCTACCCTCCCCTCTGTACCATGGGACCCTTTTTTTCTAATTCCTGTACCATGGGACCTTGCCTCAGAGTCTGAGGTGCTTCTTGTGCTGTGACCTGGGTCTATAAGGTCATAATCTATGCCTATGTAGTGGCCAACTAGACCTATAAACCTTCTACCTACACCTGTAAGGTGAACACCTATCCCCCTTCTCCATCTCCACTCTATGTGGGTGCCTATCCATAGGAAATCTGGGCCTCTAAAGCCACCACCTGTGCCTTTAATGTGGCCACCTGTGACTCAGAACCTATCATCTACCCCTGTAATACTATGATCTGAGCCTATAAAGTGGTAACCTACTCCTGCAAAGTATCCCTCTGAACTGTAAGGGTAACCAAGTATGGCTTCCCTAGCCTAGGTGGTGTTACTCGTAGCTGGACTTCCCACCACTACCTATATCTATCTGTAACTCCGGCATCATCAATCCACTGGTCCATTGCCTTTTCCTCCTACCTGGTCGGCACTTTCGGTTGTGGTAGAGGCATATGCCTCTCCATGTCATCTCTTTTGTACTAAGGGAACATTGGTGACACATCTTGGGGCAGCCCAAACTACCACCTGACCCTATCATTAGGTATCATTTCATGCTCACCGAAACAATGCCCCTCTATCCACCTCATTAGTTGTAACTCACCCACCTCCACTTTCATATTCCTATATGAAGAGAAGCCAACATACGGCCTTCAAATGATGTCCACTATAGATAACTATACGATGGAAAAGAGACATTTTAGAATAAGAATCTACAAGTAACTCTTCCTCATACCCGACCTCCCGAGGTCGTGCTGAGACGGATGGTGAATGTGGAATATATATGGATACAGACAAACTAGTTGAGAAATCTTATATCCTCAATACGTAATAATGGAATCTGTTAATCTAAGGTGAAGAAGGCCCTCCTAACTTGAATTGATGTAATGGATCATTAAGATATAATAGCTGTTCAAAGGCTCCAATGATTGTCAAGCTCTACCAAGATTCTTTTTATTGGCTATTGGATACGTGGGAAGTGACTGGTGGGAGCTTTGTATATATTTGTAGACAAGGTCATGAAAATGGTGATGGGAGATGTAGTGGATTCTCCGAGGTTTTATGGATGATTCTTTGGTCTAGTCCAAAAATCCTTAGCTTGATTGGATGCTACGTTTAATAAGGAGAATTATGTAATAATGTCTGGTGGAAGTGGTGAGGACCTAAATACTAGTGTTCATAAAATAACATCAATGTCTGATTGATTAGTAGGCTCGTTGGGTTGTGGGACCTGTGGATCACAACCATAAGTTCATGGTTGTGGCAGACCTCCTATGGTCATATGAAGAGTTAATCTCTCCTTCCGACTATCCAATAATCATACACCTTTTCAGCCTCTATGTTTAGAACTAGGAGTTGTGTAATTTTCTCATAATACCTTATATGTGTTCTGGAAACTTGAATGTGTAAGATGGTGCTATGTTAATAAGGAGGTCCCCTACATTGGGTTGTGGAACTAGAGGATCGAAACCAAATATTTTTTCTCTTTCGAGTCCTTGTACAGTCATACGGATATCCTATCAAGGTAGTCTATAGTTAGGATGATTTGACCAAAATGTGTATGCCTTATCATCTTCAATATTTAACTCTCTCAGTTGTTCACTAATTACTCGTAGGTTTACCATTGCTTGAAAGACCTGGATCCTAAGGTCTTGATCTATATCGGCTAGTGTCATGGGGAGATTTGGTTGAGGCACTATCGGTTCAAACATGTATTCTCTGGGCTCTCTAAGTCCCATGATTGTCATGCAAAACGATTCAACTTTTAACTAAAACTAATAAAATAATTATGAAAGATGTATCTACACTATGCATGTATTCTTTTATTTTTAAATTTTTTTGATGAATTATTTTAAAGGAATTAAAAGAGCATATATTCTAATATATTTAGAAAATGGACAACTAATCTAGTAATAGAATAAAAAAAAACAAAGTAGCCCAGTGTAGCTATTTGCCTATGCAGTTGTGAATTTATCCTAAATATCTAAGCAACTAATTGATTTAAATTGAAAGACTGTCAATCCTACCTCAGAAGTGAGGAATGAATCATAGTTTCTTAGAAACTATCAATCCCCATAGCTTCCTTGGTGATATCGAGAGCGAGCTTTGACTAAAATAAAATAATTTACTACTCTATTTGATACGTTGTAACTAGAACTTTGATAGCTCAAACCTGGAGTTTATAGAATAGTGGTAAATTTAGTTGTGTGTGACCTTGTCCCCTCAGTGTGATCTCCTTGTTCCTTCATTTTCTCTTGAATCTAGAAAAGTGTGTATATTATAGCATAAGTAAAATAAGGTACTTGAACAATGGCATATTTGGATATAGACTGAATACAATGTGAGTAAGAGAGGGATAGTGCAAGTGAACAGAGCTTGAATATGCAATTCCTAGCGGGATTTATTGTGAGAATACAACAAAAATATGCCGAGAGTTCTAGAAACTATCTCTTGTGACTAAACAAAACCTGTAACTCTAAATGGATTCCAACCTAAGAATGAAACTACCTTATTCCATACTGACTTGCATGGAACAACAATGAAGCAATATTGAAACAAGAAGATCAAATGACCTCTAAACAGCAAAGGAAGACTAACAATGGATGCAAAACATGAAACTATTGGAATTCTACGCAAGAAAATCAAAGGACTGAATGATTAAATAGAGAAGGAGAGGGGCCATTTGTTTGAAAATAAGCTGGCTATTTATAGAAAATGCATTCACTAGAAGGTAACTTGGAATGGAACTCTTTTACCATTAAACAAAGTGAAAACACTATTTACAAGGTGGGTAAAACATAAATGCAAAGAAAAGTATCTAAAAAAAGTGGATAGAAATTTAAATTTTACGTTTGATGCGATCATCGGAACTTTCTGGAAAACGTGCATAGGATCAATACCCTGCATAGGGCGGCAGTTACAGGACCTCTGCCCTATCCTGGGAAGCGTTCATGGGATTACCACCTTAGCAAGGTGGCAGACTCGTCACTTAAGACCAAAATGTAATGAAAAAGGAGGGACAAAGGGAAAAATAAAGCACACAGACGCCGAATGAGGCATACGGGATACAAATGTATACATGAAAAAAATTTCTGGATCCCAAACACCTTACGAGGAGACCTGTATCATTATTGGGGTATGTGTAACATCTTTCTGGTGGTGCAGTACCCTACTATTTTGGGTACATACATATTGCACCCTCAAAGAAGCATTTTACCCATGAAGTGGAGTAAAACAGTGGATTCAAGTATGTCGGTCTTGAAATGGGGAGTTAGGGGGTTATACTTGACACGCCCATGTGTCGGAAAGTTGCCATCTAAACTCCTGCTATCTGCAAAATGAAAAAGGGGACTCAAGTGCAGATAAATAAAATAAATTGAGAAATAAAACTAAATTATTATGAAATGAGGACTTACTATCTGTGCGGGGTTTAGAACTTACCTTCATCGATGCTCCAACCTTGCGAAAGACATTCAAAATCAATTTTAGAAAACTATATATATATATATATATATATATAACGAACTCATTTTACTATTCATTTGTGTGTGTCGATTTGGTGGTTTTTGAGCTCTGGGACCCACGGTGACCATTTTCAGTGAGAGTACAGTCGAAACATCTATTGGGAGAACATGATCATGCCTCCCAGAGTGGAACATCGACCCACGAAGTCTCAGGTTAGTTTTTCTCAATCCATTCCTTTTAAACCTAAAATGTAAAAATGTTGAAATATTTGTTTTTCGGGGGATTATTTTCGAAAATACTAGTTTTAAATGAGTCTCTAGGGGGGCGCCCATAGGGTAGGTCTTTATTTTGTTTAAAATGGTGTTCTTGTGCATTTTTAATGCATTTTTAGGGATTCTGAGCCATTCACTAGTTCGGGATAGGAACGCCACCCTAGAAGGCGGTGGTTACGGAACTGTTACTCTGCACAGGGTGGTAATTCATAACAGAATGCAAAAAAAGATGTTTTATTTAATTATTTTTGCATTTTTAGTATTTTTACATGTTCTTGATAAATTTTCTAGTCAGATTTTGTTACTTACTCTTTTTCTATGTTTTTGGGTGGATGCATAAGGAGGAGTACATCAGATGGATCCGAGAGAGGGAGTGTGATTGGATCCCATTAGTGTTAGAGGCACTCACTTAGGTAGAGTGAGATACTCTTTAAAGGGCTGGCATTTTGAGGATTGTACAGGTCCCTCATGTTGCACCTGCTAGTCACATATTATGTGACTTATTTACATACTGGGATGTAGATCGGAACAATTTCCAATTTCTAGGAGTTAGGGGTGAATGGACCATCACCCTAGAGGATGTTTATCACATATTGGGGGTCTCGATTCTTGGGAGGTGACTGTCTCTTAAGATAGTAGTGTCCAGATCTCAGGTGGTTCAGTGGGCCACTTATATGGAGGATGCCATTATTTCCATGGGGTCGAATAAGGGGCTGAAGGTCCACTCCATTATTGATTCAAATATTCCTATGCTCCGCAAGGCTATCATGGGCATCCTTTCTTCGAGATTGATTGGGGACAAGGGAGGGGACACTCTCTTATATTGCTGGGCTCCCATCATTACACAGATTGAGGGGCATGGCTACGTTTATGCTTAGGGACCAAACATCCTTAGGAACACCTACCATAATTTATACAGGGTGGTTATACTACAAGGAAAGTCGCTAAGCCACCCCACTCTTTTTATGAGTTGGGTGTATGAGCACATCATTTTGTATGGGAGTTGTATATAGGTAGAGGATCCTGGGTCCGTAAGGGAAGTGAGGTGGACAGGGATGACCATTCTTAGAGCACCTCACCAGCCAGTGGCCTCTTTGACCACTACAGACATGGAGTCTACTCCTTATCAGGACATAGCAGGGTTATGGGGAGAGGAGACACTCATATTGATCACTTTCCACACTACTAGTATGCTAGTAAATAGGACGAGGAATTTGGAGATCCACCCCTTTGACAGAGTACCACATAAGTTCAGCCTCCCATACATTGATAGGTTTCCCCCAACAGGGCTAGTGTATAGATCTATTTGTGAGGCTTAGGGAGGTCCTAGAGGCCAAGGTTGGACCATAGTTAATCCTGGTGTTCCCATCACAACTAGGAGGGTGGTTCGTGCTCGAGGGGTAGCTAGTGCTCCTCAGGCACCTTTACTTCAGATTGCCACTGGTCCTGCCCATAGCAGAGATGAGCCTATTGACATGGAATTTGAGTCTGAGGAGTTCACTGGGGGAGAAACAGAGGAGACAGAGACCATAGCCAATGAGACAGGTGAGGAGGATGACAGTGATTCTGAGTAGCATGATACTCAGGATATCTTACAGGCCAGGAGGGTAGAGTAGAGCATAGAGAAGGTGACTTTGATTTTAGAGGATTTGAATTCTTAGGATTTATGGGGAGATGGTGAGTCCATGGAAGGCCATCACATTGCTCTAGATGTGGGAGAGGGATGACAGTTAGTGGCAGTGTCAGTGGTAGGCACAGATCCTAGAGATCCTACCTGGAGGCCTGGAGATCCGAGTGAGTTACTACTCTTTTCTTGACTTTACTTTAGTTAGAATTGTTTATTTGTTATTTCCTTTTGTTTTTTTGTTTATCTTTTGTTTTATTTTAGATATCTTTCTAACTTGTGTGTTTATCCTTTTTATTTGCAACGACTACTGAGGGATGGCGAGACTTGATTCACCAAGTGTGCACTAACACTCTATTACTCCCTTCTGATGGTACTCCAGTTGAGCTCACTGAGGATGTTGGGGATCCCTCAGTAGCTAGTTGACATAAAAATGTCTTTGCCCCTATCTGGAAGGTGGTAAAAATCATTACCTCCCTTCACACCAAGCTAGCTAGATATAGGACCACTAAGCATTTGATGAGGAGGAGTCACTCTCATAGTGAGACCACAACTGCTAGCCGTGATCATGAGACCTCCATCCATTAAGATCGTTGTCATAGCAGGAGTCCTAGGTGCAGTCAAATACCTTCTGAGGGATCTCGTAGAGATTGAGAGATCATAGTGTCTTTCTACAACAACTTTTGGCTGGATTTATGTATGATTGTTTTGTATTTCTGAGCTCATTGAGTTTTTTGACCATGCCTTGGTGCATGATGGCATTGTACATGAAACACCATTTTTATATATATATATATATATATATATATATCTTTTTGGATCTAGATTCTTGGTGTCTAGAATTTTGTGACTCATTTCCCATGTGTATAGTAGATGTTTTTAGAGTATTTGTTTTTATTCTTTTTAGAATGTATGCAATGGATGAAAAATGATAACAAATACTAAATAGAATGTTTTACTTTGTATGCTTTTTTAATGCTGATATGTGATGACGAACACATTGTAGTATTGAACTTTTGACCTCTTTGGGAAATGTCTATGATTTCTTCTTATGTTGGAAAAACGTGATGAATGTATAGTGATAAAGAGATGAACTTTCCCCATTCCCAAGTCCACGCAACCATTAAGATGCGAGGGATCAACACCAAGAATTGGGAAGGGCACAAATTGTATGAGTTTGACTAAATGGAATGATGAGAGATAGACAAACCAGTGACAGAAACCAAACTTAGACCTACACACTTACCCTACTCAGAACCACCACCAAGCTTAGAAGGTTACTTACTTTCTAGTTTATCTAGACTTAGATCTATAAATGGAAACTTGGTTGACAAAATCTGGTTTTGGGGATTTGATCTCTTTGGAATTTGGACATTTTTTTTTACTTAATATAATTTGATTTGTATTTCTAGAATACCAAGATTTGTTGATTTGTGTGAATGGAGCCCCCACACCCTACCTCATGCCACTAGTAAGAAGCATGGGTTTGTCACCAAAGGAAAGATATAGCTGAGTAAGGGCACTTCTTTCCTTTCCCAACCTCACACCACTAGTAAGAGATGCAGGATTATCACCGAAGGTTGGTGGGGCAAAGAAGTGTGTAAAATAAAATATTCTATTTTCTTGGCATTTTTTATTCTATTTGATTTTGACACTTCTGATCTGTGACTTTGGGATATCCTTTCTTTCAAAGAGACATAAGAGGGATAGATGTGACACCAAGAAGCTTCTAGAATAGACCGTAGGTAAGGACAACTTCACCTAGTAAAAAGAAAGAGCAAAACCAAGGATGCAGGCCTTGGTATGATTTTTGTCAATACTTGTCTGTCAAACTTTATGAGAAGATTTGAAATTACTTGATGATGTTTGAGGACATGTGATTTGAATGATTTTGCCAATATTTTCAGAAATTTGTAATAGATTACTTAAGAGTAAGTTCCTTGACTACTATTTTTACGAAATGAGTGGACAGAATGAAACAACAAGATGACTAATGCAATGTAGGCAGCTATGATGAAAGGAATTGATAGTTTGATTGAATTCCTCACCTTCTAGTGTGCATAAGAGATACACACCATTTATGTAGTCTTTCATGACTCGGTATGGGCCCAACCACTTGGGCTGGAACTTCCTTCCTTCACTGGTTTTCTTATCAAGCCAACTGTCTAGTCTTAAAACTAGATCTCTCTCATATATTTATCACTCATAGAAATTTTTGTTATACTTCCAGCACATCCGGTTAGCATAGGCTCTGTGTTAATATTTGGCATTTAGCCTAGCCTCGTCAAGGCTTTCTAGTTGAGAGAGGCATGCCTCCCTGTAAGCTTCTTCATAAAAAATCCCTTGTAATGAGATGCAGAGACTGGGTATTTCAACCTCAAGTGGGAGAACTTCTTCTGCCTCAAATACCAATGAGAAATGGGTTGCTCTTGTTGGTATTCTTATTGAGTTTTGATGGGCCCAAAAGAGAAGATATAGTTTTAGATGCCAATCTTGCTTGTTTTCCTTAACTGTTTTGAGGAGAATAACTTTTAATGTTTTATTTGTTGTTTTGGCTTGTCCATTGGCTTGAGGGTAGTAAAGAGAGGCTGTGTGATGGTTTATTTTGAATTTGTTACATAACTCACGGACCTCTTCATTTTTAAAGAATGTGCCATTATATGAGATAATGACTTTTGGGACACCATACCTGTAAATGATTTGGTTCAGAATGAACTTGGCAATTACTGAACTTGGTACGATGGTGAGGGGCATGGCCTCTACCCATTTGGTAAAATATTCTGTGGCTATAATTATAAAATTATGGCCATCGGTTGATGAGGGAGAGAATTTCCCTATCAAATCTAGACCCAACGTGGAGAAGGGCCACAGGGTTGTTATTGGTTGCAGGGATTATGCTGGCATGTGAATCTCGTGAGAGAATTCTTAGCATTTGTGGCACTTACGTAGTAACTCTACTACGTCATGTTCGAGAGTGGGCCAAAAATAACCCATCCGATGTATTTTGCGAGTAGTGGCATGACCACCGAAGTGGCCTCCACATATCCCATTATGGGATTCATAAAGAATATTCTTGGATTATTCTGTGTCGATGCATCTTAGAAGCATGTCATCAAAGCCTTTACGATAGAGTAATTGTTCTAAAACAACATATTTAGTAGTGATAATGCGTAACTACCTTATTTTTTGCGACGTGACACTTTCCGGGTATGTGTGGTCCATGATAAAATTGATGATATCAGTGTACCAGGGACATTTAGAGATGGGGGGCCTAATTTCGAAAAAGTATATACACTCATCAGGAAAGTCTAGATTTACCAAACCGACTCCATCTAATGGATTTTCAGCTAACCAGTCGGCAATGATTTGTCCCTTAATGTATTTTTGGTTTAGAAATGTTAACTCAAATTCACCCATTAAGGTTATGAAATGCCCAACCTTTTTAGATAAAGACCCTTGCATGAGGAATGTTCGTAAATGATCTGTCTTTACAATGACCCTTGTTTCTTGGTTTAACATGTAATGTCTTAAATGTTTTGTTGCAAATACTATGGCAAGGCATTCTCTCTCTACCTGTGTATAACGTGTTTCATAATCGAGCAATGTCTAGCTAATGAAATAGACTACATGTTCTTGTTTATCATTGTCTTCTTGAGCCAACATGTAGGCTAACGAGACATCAATGGCCCATGAGTATAGGATCAAAAGGTGGTCTGGACTAGGAGGCATTAGCGTGGGTGGAGACAACAAGAAGTGTTTAACTAATTTGAAGGCCTAGTTGCATTCTTTAGTCCAATCAATGCTATAATCTTTATTTAATAGATTGTTTATTGGATGGATGGCAAAACTTAAATTTGGGATGAACCTTCAGATTGTACCAAGTTTCCCAAGAAATTACCTAATTCCAGAATCATCTAATGGTGGAATAATTTCAAGAACAACCTAGATTTTGGCTGGATCAACATCAACCCCTCATGAAGATATAATGTAGCCCAGAAGTTTACCTCCTGTCACACCAAACACGCATTTCTCTGGGTTTAAAGTGATGCCATATTCAATCAATCATGAGACGATGATACAGAGTACTTTTTAATGATCACAACATTTCTTGGCTTTGGCCAATAAGTAATCCACATAGGATTCCAAAATTTTATGGATAAGATCATGGAATATGTATGTCATTTCCCGCTGATATGTAGCACCGGTGTTCTTAAGGCCCAAAGGCATGACAACATAACAATAAGTTCCCCAGGGATTTATAAACATAGTTTTGGCTTGATCATGTTCAAATATTTTAATCTGATTATACCCTGAGAACCCATCTATGAGGGACAACAATTCAAATCTAGCTGTTACATCAACAATAACATCAATGGATGGTAATGGGAAGCCATCTTTGGAACAAGATTTGTTAATATCCCGAAAGTCTATGCAAATGTGTATCTTCCCATTCTTTTTTAGAACAGGGACGATATTAGATACCCATTGTGAATGGTCAAAGGGTTTGATGAATCCCACTTGGAGAATTTTTATTACTTCCTCTTTTACCATGATAGCCACTTTTGGTTTAATTGGTTATGTATCTGGTTTAGTGACAAGGTTATGTACCACAATGTGTGGTGTAATGCCCGTCATTTATTTATATCTAAATGTGTAAGCCTTTTGATGTTCTTTGAGGACTTGGGTGTGTATTTCTATCTCCTCTGGAGTTAACGAGGATCCCAAATTCAAAATTTTTGGTTCTTCCTCCATTCTGATGTTTATGTCAATGGTTTCTTCTATCAAAGAAGTGTTACCTTGTTTAAATTCAGGTGGGGCTGGAGGTAGTTCCAAGCTTTCTCCATCTTCTACCTCATAAATATTGAGATCCTTTTGTGGAGGAGACTCTACCATGGGATTTCCAAAATAGGAAGAGGAATTTGGTATTAGGGAAAGATCCACTATGCAGTGAACAAGGTGTAGCTCTGCATAGGTGTTTAGATATTTGAGAGTGACTCTAACACCATCAAAGTGATCCATGATAGGAAAATCATTCTCAGCCTCTCAATGAAGGAGGAGTGGGTTTGTTGGTATTTTACGTATTAACGATTCAGTATGAAGTGATACTGTGAAATTTGTATCTTCCAGCTCACTATTTGGAGTGAAACGTGAAGCTGAGGTTACTATTGAATCAGTGAGAAAGTTCTAATCTTGTGGGATTGCTTCAATTGATATGAAGTTAAATCCCTTGCTTAGATCTAATACAACTGTTTTGTAGAGTTATAAATCTTCAGCCCTAGTTTCATATACCTCAGAGAGTTGGTTTACAACTACTTGTGAGTCTCCTAGCACTCTAATGTTATCAACACCCATTATTTTGGCTAGGATGAGGCCAAGGAGGAGAGCTTTGTACTCAGCTCCATTGTTTGTACACTCAAAGTTTAATTTAAAGGTGAAAGGTAGAATCTTTCCCTCAGGTGAAGTAAAGATCACTCCTGCCCCAGCTCCAAAGTGACACCTAGCTCCATCAAAGTGGAGAGTCTAATATTTGCTTGGAAAAATGGATGTTGGGATATTTTTCATATCTATTTCTTCTACTTCAGTTACTTCTACCATAAAAAAATTGTTTGATGGAAGAGAAGCAATTCCCAGGGTGCATCCCATAGCCATAGAATCAAATGGTAGAAGAATAGGTAGGTCTTTCTCTAGCAACTCGAAATGTTTTGTAGTAGTCCCTAGTGACACTATTTCTACGATGTTGGCCTCATTTTTTAGTGCTGGAATGGCCTCGACCAAATTTGTAATTTCCAATTCTGTGGTGGGTATCAACTTCTCTTTTGGTTTTGAATTAATTGGTTTGCTAAGTTGATTTGTTGGGAGTTCAAACTCGGAGTGAACGCCTGGTATTTTCTTCAAATTAGCTAGGTGTATATCAAAGGGTTTTGGGTCACCTTGTGCCACAAATATTTTCCCTAAGTGTAGAAATATCATTTCTTGGAATAACGTGGAAGGGATTTCCTTCATGCGGTGTATCCATGGTTGACTGAGGATCATATTATAGTTGGTTTCCTGATCTATAATGTAAAATTCGGTGAGGACCATCTTGGGTTCTAAAGTGACTGGTAAAAATATGGTTCCAATTGAGGTGGCCTTGAGGCTATCATAACATCTTAGCATAGTTCGTGTTGTGGAATAGTTTGTCTCTCCATATCCTAACTTTTGAAGAAAAGTGAAGGGTACTATGTTAACCATTGCCCCATCATCAATCATTGCGCATTCAACATAATTATTGTAAACACATACTTGTAAATGTAAAGTTGGGTCACCTCTTCATGTAATTTCAACATCTGTTGGCATTTTGCTTATATCAAATATAAACTCAGTATCCCTATCTGGATTCCCTAGAGAGTAGACATCAAAGTCTACATGGTTTACTTGCATTTCCAGAGGAGGAGTGATGTTGATTAAATGATTAAGGCCTAATGCTTCTAAGATGGCAACCCTATGGGAGGGAGAGTTCTTTAACAAATCCAAAAAGGAGATGTGAGAGAAGGTTTTAGTTAAGTCATTAATTAAATAATAGGCTCCTATGGGTTTTACCAACGTTTGTTGAATGTTGTCTAGTTCCAATGGATAACTTGCAGTTGGTTGAGAAGAATAATCCCATGTTCTTGTTATGGTTTCTACAGGTAGCTCGATGTCTAAATTTACCAAACCAACTATTTTAGTTTGGGGTCAAGTTCCTAGTTGGGGTGCGACTAGTGGATTTAATGAAGTTGAGGCTTCATGATCATTATTTCATGTTATAACATCCTTTTTTGTTCTGCTAGGATCTAGCCTATTATTGTTAGAATGGTTTGGGAGTGGATCATTAAAGATATTGAGGGGTGCATTTTGAGGGGAAACTACCCCTGTATATGTGTTTGGCATGGGTACTACAAAATTTTCTAAAAACATATCTATAAAGAGTTTTTTTTATCTTCTAGAAAATGCTGCATGAATTTATTGTAGTCATGAAAAGTCCTAGTATTGTGGCCTTGAATATTTTGGAAACCAAAATACAAATTGGGATTATAATTTTGAGGCTATTGATTTGAAACCTGTTGTGGTCCAAAATTCTGATAAGGTTGTTGGTTGCTAGAGTTAAAATTTGCAGGTCGTTGCCTTTGATTTTGACTCTGATATCCAGTTGGGTTTTGATTTGGACCTTCTATTTGGATTTTTTGTGGTTGTTGTTTTTGTGGTCAAGGTGGACAATTAAAATCCACCACATTGATTGTTGGAGTAAAATTGTTAGTTCGCTGATTATTAATAGGTGGCAAAATGTTTACAATGTTTTCTCTTTTAACCTGGTCAGTTACTCCATCTTTTGTAACTCTGTGGTTCTTTTTAAGGATATTAGGTCCTTAATTAGAATTCCTGGTATTAGGATAGGCTGTGGTGTTTTGATTGGGAGTGGTTAATTTCCCATTCGTCCCATATGTATTACAACCACTATCTATCACTTCTTGGTCGGTTCAGAGAGCACTCTCAAGTACTTCATTGTAAGTTCTTAGTGGGAACTTCTGGACTTCTTCCTTTATCTCTCTATTGAGAGAATGAAGGAATAAATCACATAGTTCCATTTGATCCATGTTTGGAGAACTTGCTGATGAGTAGAGAACCTTACGCCATCTTTGAATAAAATGAGGAGCGGATTCATTATGTTCTTGTTTAATATGTAAGAATTCCCTGATTGTTGTTCTTAATAATTTTTTCATATCAAAAGCTTTGATGAACTCTAACATGAGTTGTTTAAATGAGTCTATCGAGGCTTCAGGTATTTTGTAATACCAATCAAGGGAAATACCCTATAAGGTTTTAGGGAATATTTTAGCAACAACCCCATCCCAAGGGAATAATTCCCATATGGTTGTGGCATAGACCTTAATGTGTCTCCTTCCCCTTTGTATTTGGGTAAATCAGGAAGAGGTCTTGGAAGCATAACACTTCATATGGTGAAGTCTAGGGGATCTTTTAAATATTCTAAATAAGTCCCTACCGCATAGGCCTCGACCATCAATGGGGCTTGCTAAGGGAGTGGGGGTGGCATGGTTTGTTGATATGGCATAGCGTATGCATTTGTAGGGACATAAGGGAATCCATTTGGTTGACCAAACATCCCAAGAGAAGAGAAAATGTCTCCTTGTGGTGATTTTGAATAAATGTTTAAGTAGGGATGAGCATTGTTTTGGTATGGGTTATTTGGTGCCAAGCCAGGAGGTATCATATTTTCAACTAGATCGGCATTTGAAAATGTGGTCCTAGTTGGTGTTTGCTATGGGTAATTATACAGATGTTGAGGAGGCATGCCTAATGTGCCTATTCTTTTAAGGAGGTCAATTTGACTAGGGTGATGCAGAGGGTTGGGGATTCCAGCTTGCCCAAAATGTGAATTTTGGTTTGCTTGAGCAAGTTCCAGTGCTCTAACCTTCTCAAATAAGGCTGAAATGACCTCTATTAGTGAAGACACAATGTTTTGCCTTAATGGCATTTTTTTTACACCTTGAGGTTGTAAAGGGGTGTGATACCCTACTATGAATTGATCATCACCCTGCCAAGCTTCACCAAAGGCATTTCCCATAGGTGGAGGAATGGGGGTGTTTTCTTGGAGTAGGTTATCATATTATATTTGCAGACTCCCTATACGTGGGTACATGTTTTGGAAGAATTTTTCACTTCTAGCGTAGCATGATAAGTAATCCTCATCCAAAAATGGGAGTGGATCTGACTGTCTACTAATCTGTGGTCTAAACAAGACCCGAGGAGATGAAGTGGATTCTATAGTAAATGTCATATTGTTAGAGCCTGAGGGCTCTGGTTGTGTTTGTGTAAGCTGATCTAACTTCTCAATTCGGAACAAAGAACTGGAACTCGTTCTTTGAGGGGGAGTTTGAGATGACAAGTAATTACTTGAATAGTTATCAGCCCATGTAGAAAGCGAGGGTGATGGTTTTTTATTTGTTTGACCATAATTTTCTTCGAGACCTAAGAGAGGTCTGCCATATGCATCGTATCTCGAAATATTCGGGGGGTATATGAATACCCGCAGAATAATGGGAAGGAGTGAAGGTGGATAAAAGAAATGAAAATAAAAGAGGAAGAATTGTTTGGTTCACGTTAGGTTCACCAATTTTGTGGTGAAGATGATGTGAAGGCTAATGAGGTAGATAAGATGAAACAATTGTTCGGTTCACATTGGGTTCACCAATTTTGTATGATGGAAAAGTGACATGGGAGCATAAGAATCTAGAAGTAACTCTTCCTCATACCCAACCTGTCGAGGTCATGCTGAGACGGCCGGTGAATGTGGAATATATATGGATATAGACAAACTAGTTGGGCAATCTTATATCCTCAATACGCAATAATGGAATCTGTGAATCTAAGGTGAAAAAGGCCCCCCCAACATGAATTGGTATAATGGATCATTTGGATATAATAGCTATTCAGAGGCTCCAATTAATGTCGAGCTCTGCCAAGATTCTATTTATTGGCTATTGGATACGTGGGAAGTGACCTGTGGGAGCTTCGTGTATATTTCCAGAAAAGGTCATGAAAATGGTGATGGGAGGTGTAGTGGATTCTTTGAGATTTTATGGATGATTCTTTGGTCTAGTCCAAAAATCCTTAGCTTGATTGGATGATATGTTTAATAAGGAGAATTTTCTAATAATGTCTGGTGGAAGTGGTGAGGACCTAAATACTAGTGTTCGTAAACCAACATCAATGTCTGATTGATTAGTAGGCTTGTTGGGTTGTGGGACCTGTGGATCACAACCGTAAGTTCATGGTTGTGGCAGACCTCTTATGGTCATATGAAGAGTTAATCTCTCCTTTCGACTATCCAATAATCATATGCCTTTTCAGCCTCTATGTTTAGAACTAGGAGTTATGTACTTTTCTCATAATACCTTAAAGGTGTTCTGGCAACTTGAATGGATAAGCTAGTGTCTATGTCAATGAGGAAGTCCCCTGCATTGGGTTGTGGAACTAGAGGATCATAACCAATTAACACAATATTCTAGAATAATGATCTCAATATGCAATTTGATTAACGTCGCCACTTCGAGGGGGCAACCTCCAAACCATACAATAAGACTCAAAGGCTCCTAATGATAATGAACAACTACCTAAAATCCCCATATATATACTATTCATATGTTATGGCCAACACCAAGGCCGACCTAATAAGAATGAGAAAGTATAAATGATATAATAAAATGATATGGCAAGCCACAAGTTGGCTACTCATATCCTAATACAAAGCAATAGGTTAAGGGCGTAACAAATTACCTCCTTGATAATGGGTGAAATGACTAGCTTACATTATATGTTCCAAATCTGGGGAGACCTAGAACAAGGCATGACTAAGAAGTGACCTAAAGGAATTTGAGTCATAAAAAGTGTTTACTAGAGAATGGGTTTTTGGAGACCAAACATGGCCAGGTTGGCCCATAGCGTATAGGTGCTATTTTGAATCCCTATCCGCTATGGTCCTAGATGCTTGTGTGGGTGATTTCCTGAGTTGAGATTGTGATATGCAATGGTATAACTTGTTGGGTGACGTACAGTACCCCTATGATTTTTGTGCAAACAAACTAGGATGTGTGTGTAAGAAAAAATAAGTGAAGTATAGCTTTTGGGTTAAGATAATTGGTTGAGTTAGACAAATGTGGACTACCTGCAAAGGCATTGTACAATTTGCATAATTCAATGCAAGGGACATGCATATACCATACAATGAGTGTCTACAAAGAGCCCTTAGATATAAATGACCAAGCTCTAGGCATACTTATTTATATAGCTAAGCTCTACATTTAATTTCTTGTAAGGTATGTCGACCACAAATTCCAACTTAGGTCGATCCATTGAGAAAGTACCCAAATGGAGATACATTTCCATTGGAGAGAGAGCATAATTTTTGATATGAGTTAGATATATTCAAAGTTCCATACACACGAGTTAGGTCTTGTAAGCAAATAAACTGCATCTCAATACTAGTAAATACAAGCAACAACTTTAGAAATAAAATATGGATATGATGTAGAGGTGTGTCATAGTGTCTTAACACAGAACTATATGGACGATCTAAAGAGTGTAGTAAAGGGCTCAATTGCAGGATAAAACTTAGATCGATGTGACCACTAGGGTAATTCTAAGGAAGAAAATTATATGTTTAAAAGGATAAATAAATGTATGTTAGAGGGTTTTACAAGTATCGTAAGTGATGTCAAAAGTGCATGTTGCCACATGTAACTTTTGTGATCGAAATTGGGGTGACATACAATGACACAAAACAAATGAGAGAGCTAACAAAGTGAAGCAAAATATTTGAGTGAATTCAGAAATCAAGGGGTAGAAGTGTCCATAAAGCTCCTATGATCAAACACAAGTGGATTATTGTTTTTCCCCAGTCCAAGCCAAAAACCTAGGGGGGGCACCCTAGTCCAACCTTATCCAAAAAATAAAGGAAACAATTGTGAAAAGTGGAGACAAAATATGACAAATGCAAGGGAAAATGAGGTTAAAAGGGGAAAATCACAAGGTCTAATATGAAAAAGGTTAATAATATATAAGGAACACTCTGTTAGAAATAGTGTAACTTAAACGAATAATCAATAAAACATCAATACAACAATATTGAAGCAATTAATTTCATGTATGTACCAAAACTAGATGTCTACATTAAATAATATATGACTATTTTGATGAATATTAAGATCTTATAAATTCTATGTTTTTTATTTATTAGTGTTATTACCCTAGCAATAACATTTTAATTATAGTAGACATGTGTAGATTAGTGAGCCAAATGATCAGGGAATTGATATGAAAGACTATGTTATTTAGTCCCTAGTCAAGCATTGAGTTGAACCACCAAAAAGTCTAGATTATCACTAAGGGAGTGCACCTACTCAAACTCAAATTGTTGACACAATATTAGTCATAAGATAACCAATTGATAGGAAGTTAAAGAAATTACCTTTTTATAATTACTTAGGAATTGGGTCCCTAGAATCCAACTAAATTGAGGTGCTTAATGATCACATTCTTAGCTCTTCGGTAAGTTTTAGTAAGGCCAAAATGATGGGTTAAATATACCTTTGGGAGGTTAGAAACTATTATTAAGTCTCAATTAATGCAGTTTGAGCCTGTCTGTGCCCCTGGAGGAGTTTTTGAGTTTTGACATATATCCATTGATGTTGACATGATATATGAACACCGATCTACCTAGAAACAACTAACGGGCTACGAGATTTTACTTTCTCTACGTCTCTATAATTACTAATGTACATTTTACATGTATACAACCTAAATGCAATTACCCACTCTGGGTACATTTATTAATTGTCAAGAGATATAAGACCAAGTGAATCAAGTGGTCCTAACTGACCAAGTTCAAGTACCTGTGATAACAATAGTGTAACCTCTGTCTCATTGTGCTGAGGCAACATCAACATGCCTATGTTAACGTGAAGGTAAGTGTGTTTGCATAAAAAGACATGCACTAGCATAATAAGTGTGTTAGTGTATTAATTGATGTGTTAGTGTGATAGGAAATGCACCTAGTCGTTGATTTCATGTCTAACGATGAAACGTAAATGAGTTACCTCTCTCAACATGTGTGCTAGGCGCCCACCAAGAGGTTTGCTAATCATGAGTTAGAAAAATTCAGGTTAGTTGTAGAATATCATGGTACTCTCCCATTCTAGAGGTGGAAATTGATATTTCATGAAGTTCAAGTCTCGATTATTGATGTCAAATATGTGTTTCATTTTGAGGAGACCCCACCAAAAAAGTGTCAAGCCTTTTCGAGTAGGGATTTTCACTGGAACCTTTATGTGTAATCATATGACACATAAATTATGAGTTCCTCTTCATCAGTGTACAAATATTTGTGATGTTTATATAGTCATTGGGATATGAGGCATTACCTTAATGTGCTAAATATTTCCTATATAATGCAATTTGAAAGGATCACTAATCTAATTTAACTAAAAAGAAATATTTATTAGAGGACTGAGATCAATTGATAATATTAGAAACATATAAGATATAACATGCAATGGCAAATGCAAGTGACAAGTAAGGAGAGGATGAGAGTGACTTAGCTTATATATGACAGTTTGGGATGATAGGGTGGTTGGAATACTAGTGGTAAAGGAGCTGCAATTTGGGTTATGGGAATGCATCCACAACTAGAATTTTTTTTAGTATGAAATGTGTCAGACAATACCATCTAGAAGGAATGGTGGTGCACCATCCAAAAGGGACAATTTGGCTAAGTGGTAGTGATCCATTAACTTGTCGCTAGTGATCCTAGATTGATGAGCTCTTAGGATCTAGTACTTGCTTCAGGGTAAGACTTGGATTGATTTCACCTGGTCACTTCAGCTTTTGCGTTCACTGACAATACTTGCATAGTAGGAGTCATGCATTACTCACACTTCTACCTACAAAGACAAACCCTATGATACATGTACAAGAGCTCAAATACACATTTAGGATGGAATAATCCTATTATAGCATTTGGGTTTGAGTCAACCATAACACTTTGTACTTACGACCAATGTGGATTGTCACTAAGTGTTACACTAAATTTTAGGAGCCATCAATGTACAGCTATGGTGTGTAATAGTGTGTGTGATTCAGAATGATGGCCATTGAAGTTAGGTTACCCTTTAGCCAGTTTATCAACAAGATGAGTGGGATACAACTATATTTTCCCCTAACATGAATGTGTGAGATGGAATTCATATGAATTTTCCCTTCCTATGTAGTGAATGATGACATCCCAAATGTAATGGGGCAGTTGAGATAGCACATTACATCATTAATAGCTAGTTATATATCATTAAACAATATATACCTAACAAGGTCATGCGACAACTCAGAGTCATACATGATATTCCTAAGGGAGATCAGTGGTATGCGTGGGTAACATGAGAGACCATATATTTTGGGCCATGCATCAGGATGAGCATAGCAAGGGCCAATTTTGGAGGAGTTTTATCACATGTATGGGATGCATGAGTAGACATTGTGAACCCTGGTGTATCAGTTGGGTATACAACATGGTATAAAATTATAGTATCTATTTTTTTGACCATTCCTCCAGCATTGATGACAACTAGGATGGTAGAAGTAGTGAGGGATGTTATATGATGAAGAGGTGGAGGAGAAGAAGGAGTTGAACAAGGCCATGTAGAGGAAAAAGTATATGTACCCATACAAAGAAAAACACAAAGATAGAGACATGAACAGATACAAGGTGCCTAGGCATATGTGGGATAGGGTTTACATGTACATGGTACACAAGTATTACTCTCGCCATAGAGGGTACCTAGTGTAAGAGGGGGAGCTAATGGGGATGGAGATGATGGTTGGGGAGATAGAAGAGAGGTTGACGTGTGGAGTCAAACTCCACCAGTATAACCTCCAAATATATTAATAGAAAAGTTACATACGACCCAGACACATAGAGATATAATAATGTAATAGAGAGATGCATCTCTCCTTATTTTCTACACCATACAGATAAAAGTGGAGTATATGATGGTCTAATTATAGCAAAGGAAAATGGAGTTATAGAAGATGGAAAATGAGAGGGATGTATTGATGCGAGTTACTAATAGGGACTCACAATGTGGGTTATTAGAGAGGATTTTATGCGGCATCCATCCTAAAGATCCATAGAGCTATATGCTACAACTAGAGGACATGAACAAGGTCAGGGAAGTTATCTAGATGACATAGGCCATTTAGATTAGCTAGATCAATCCAAATTTTTCCACCAAGGCAAGATGATAGACTAAGCATTCCATAGGTTGGAGAGAGTCATGGATGACTCTTTGTATGATATATATATATACATATATATATATATATATATATATATATATATATATATATAAAGTACTTGTAATTGATTGAGAATAAACTTAAAATAGTAATAATGTAACATGAATTAAAATAAAGACAATTAACCATGACCCTAATGTGTTCCACAATGATGATTTATTTGATCCGGATTGCCCACAAGTAAGGAAGCATGCAAGGGGTAAGATTGGGTTAGGATGAAGAGTGGGGTCAAGTGACACTATTTTTGGATCCACATGGAAGATTAATTTGAGATTGGATGGGTCATTATGCCCATGCAAGAATACATAGAAGGGAGAGAATGAGAGCTAAGATTTCCCCAAGAAAGGACACACACAAGCGATACCATTGATTTGACTTTCCCTTAAGCAAGGATACATGTAAGGGTTAATATGATTTATTTTAATTGTTTTAGAATAGTTAGAATGATTGTGATGCCCGTAAAAACAACCCACTTGAGACCCAAGAAACAACCTTGGTTTAGTTAGGAAAATTATGGAATAATTTTTTTTTGAAGTGTCTATAACTAGGTTGCAAGACAACAGTTGACACTAACAGGTTCTGGAACAAGATTAATCTACTAGAACATAATTTTCGTTTATTACAATTATTAGAGATCACAAGGTCTAAATTTTAGGGTTAGAAGTTTCAGTTAGGTTCAGGGGGTAAATTATTACCATACCCACTCTCTAACAGGCTTAGAGTTTCAACTTAATTTTTCTCACACTTAATGCTTTCAAAAATTCCCTAAACCATTCCCATTGGATAGGAAAATTTCTCACCTTTCCGATGATATAAAGAAGTCCTCCTAACTCCTTGTAAAACACATGTCGAGTGGGGAAGAAGACCCTTTGTTCGGTTGGTGGGTCACGGGGCAGTGTTGATATTTTATTCTTACACGGGAGAAAAAACCAAAGTGCTCCACACACCCACGGGTCCACCAGGGACACTTGGCACTCAACTAGCTAGGTGGGGGAGAAATTGAGGGAAGGGCAGGGTGGCAGAAGAGTTTGGGAGATTTTGTCGAGGGGTAGATAAGGGGAAAAAGGCAAGCGCGGGTCTATGCGTCCACAGAGGGGATTACACTAAGGTGAGGGTGGGAGTATGGGGCCATGGCGTTCCCTTCACAAATTTTCCAAAACAAAAATTCAAAAAAAAATTAGAAAGGTCATGAGGGTTCTACCCCCTCCGCTATCACCCCATGCTACCACATGGAATCCTATAATTGGCCACGGCTGGTAGGGAAAAATGTAAAATTTTCCCAAAATTTTAAAAAGGTCCAAGGGAGAAGATGATGCCACACCTCTGTCGTTGCCCCATGAGGATACGTGGCAGCCTCTGATTGGCTACGGGATGGCGGAGGAAATTTTAAAAATTTTCCCCAAGAATTTTTCTAATTTTTTTTTTCTAAGGATTTTTCAACAGGAAATTTTCGGGCCACGAGCCTACTAGGGAAAATTTTCCCAAATTTTCCTGCCAAGGCAGGAAAACTTCATAGGGCCATAACTTTTGCTAGAAAGCTCAGTTTTGGGAAAACGAGGACTTTTTGGAAATATCTCGATGCCTTATTTGCACAAGAATCATAAATTTTACATTTTGATAAAGTTTAAGGGGTCTATTTTATGAAAACGATGTGCAGGATTTTAAACAGCCAACTAATAAATTTTAACTTATAAAATTTATTCAATTTGGTCTCCTCCCTCACTCAACGTACCAAACAAACATGGAGGATTGTTCTAAGGAAGGATTTAGGATGTTTAAGGAAGATAAATTTACTTGTTTGATTTCCAATTAACATTTTTCCAACAATTGACAGAAAAATGACAATGTAAAAAGGATTGGGCTCGATCTTGCAATGTTCTAAATTGTTTTCTTAAGTGTTTCTTTGTCAATTTGAGTTCATTGATGTCATAATATGCTAAATTATATCACTTCTAAGTTGATTATTATGTGAAGGTTAGAACTGTAAATTTTAATTGAATTTATTTGCCAGTTTTTAAAATTTTACAAAGGGATCAAATTAAAAGAGGTCCATCTAACTTTTCATCATGTCAAGTATGGCATTTCATTTCCAATCTAATATAATACATTCAGTTGTTTTAAACAAACCATTCTAAATAAAAATGCAATATTGAATTCCATTTTACACATTTCTAAAGATACAAATAACTGCATTATTTCCATGTACATTTCTTCTTTTCAAACAAAGATCTAAATATCTCCTTTTCCATACAATAAAACATTTAATTTATTCCATCCTAACCTTAAACATTTTACTTCTTCAATCAAACATTAAAACAAGAACTTAGTTTCTATCTTCTCCTGAAATCACATATTTTTAACAAGGCAGACTATCACCATTTCCATACAGCAAGGTAATTTGAGAAGGTAGTGAAATATTTTATCGATTTAAATTATACAACTTTACATCTCTCAATGTTTGAATGCAAAAAACCAATTTCTATTTCTTTCTTTCCAATAAATAGAACAAAATGTAAATATCTTTCACAATTTGAATTTGCAACTTTCATAACCAATTACAGTTACATCTTTTCTTCACACATTATAAATATTACAATTTCATCGACTTCAAAGTGGGGAAGGTTACAACATGAATTTGTTTCACAAGGGGCTGGCAAAACTATCTTCTTCTACTCCAGAACAACAACATGCAAGTTTTCTTTTTCTTCCAAATTGATCACAACAAAAATGGGGGAAAGGCAATGCTCTCCACCCAACCAAGACATCCAATGAAAGGAGAAGCCATCCTTCATCATTGGCCCCCGAGCCCCAACCAAAATACAATAAGAGGTGAATATTCAACCCATGGCAATAACTAGGCTTCCACAAAACACACCATCATTCTTTCAACATGCATATTTCAAATTTAAAACACAGTCTCAACACAAGATAACAGTTTACAACTGCATTAGAAAACATTCAAAACAGAACTCAGGCTTGGTCATGCAAGCCAAAGGAACAAGGTCCATGGGGGAAGCTACTTATGCCTGCCTAATGGGAATTGGGCATCCACCTGTAACAAAACTGCCAATAAAATTTACCACACATATCCTTATGCCCCCCACAATCTCTCTTTATGCCCCCCACAAAGTAAGAAATGCAAGCTATTTCTTTTCCATGGTGGATCCCAAACCCAAACTCACTTCTACAAAATATGATGCCACTGGCATTCCCTTATGCCCCCCCACATGAATTCCCCATAGCCTTCTCCTAGAATATTCCTATGGCAGTTTACCCAACCAGCCAACAATTAAATACACAAAAGCATGCACCATTCATTCATACACAAAAGAAATAACAATCACAAAAGAAGAGTTAAGCTCCTACCTTTCCATGATAGCTTTTGTTTCCAGATAGCAAGCTTTCAATACCAAAAACACAGTCCCAAAACAACAATGCCAAGTATGAAATTATTTCCAATCTTCTCCAAAATCCACAAGAGATCCAAACAGCAAAAAATGCGCCCCCAAAGAAGTCTGTCAAAATGATACAACAACAACCCAAAACAAGCAAAGAGTTTGAATTTTATAGAAGAGGGAAGAGAAGAGGATGATGTGGATCCATGTAGGATGCCACATCACACATCCTCAACTCACAGCACAAAAGACAATTTTTCATTCTCCCAAGGCACAATAAAGAGATGGGTGAAAATATGACAAATATACTTGCACACTCCAAAAAGCCCACACCCCAAAGGACTACAAAATTAAATAAAATGTAAGGAGAGTGCAATCAAAACATTGCAACAAGATTAATATAAATGCATTATAAAGAGTCTAAAATCAACCTCTCCAACCATAAGTATGGTTGGTAAATTAAATTGAAGAGGTATGGGACAAGTTTTACTTGTCCCACAAGCCTCCAAAAATAGCCCCCAAGGACAAATTCAAATTTCCAAGGAGGTGGAGTGTTTCTTACTCCAAAATATGACTTACACAACTCTCACACAAACTTACACATCCCTTACATATTTAATACAAAGAGCCAACAACTTCCATTATTACTTTCCGATATCGCAAATTTGATTTATTTAATCTTTTCACCATATGATTTCTCACATTAATCTACCATAATTTTAATTAAATAAAAGAAATGGACCACATTACTAATAAAATGCATATAAACAATAAATAGAAATTAACCACATTATTAAAATACACAAAACCCATGGTCATATATAAAGGTGATCCCCCCATAGGAATCCCTAACAACAACAAACACAACACAATAAAACAAGTTGCCATGGTGACCCTATGTCGAATTCACCTAGAATTCTATTGTGGTTGGTCTCCAATCCCTCGATGTTTGTTGTGAAATTTTAACCTGCAAAACACATGAATACTTCCTTCGGCTTCGTCGCCATATCAGAACATCCAATGTGATATAAATAAAATCACAAAATCATTTAAGTATGTGAATCACAACAAACATCAAAGCAATTTAACAAAATCACTTACAATTTATATCAACAACATCAAAGTAACAAATATATCATTTGCAATTTAATCAACAACTATATCATCATCATATAATGTCTATTTTCTAGGTCTACTCACAATATCCAAAATCACATGTCCGAACAACATTCAAACTATATCCATGTCAAATAGTATATCATCATCCACATATGGAGTGTCTCTAATAATCATCATGCATCATAACCAAATCAAGATCAACAATAATCCATGATCAAATGTTTAACATCATTCTAAATTAGAATTATAATAATGTCCATAATGTAAACAACAATATCAAAATAAGCATCAAAAGTGTCAAAGGGAAGTGGGTGCTACATCCCCCTCCCCTTAGAATTGACTTCATCCTAGAAGTAACTGGAACAAATGTGGAAATTGAACTCGTAATATGGTAACATCCTCTCATGTAGCTGGAGTCTCATCATATCTGTCCCACTACACCCAATCCTAATCAACCTCTCTGCCTCGAAGGCCCGGGGTCCTACGATTTAGGATGTGAATGGGCTCCACCATCACCTGCCCCTAATCCTATACCTATAATGATGTCCAATCTAACAAATTAGAAGGATCTCTAATTTATCTTCTAAGAACTGAAACATGAAAAACATCATGTATGCGAGACAAGCTGGGTAGAAATTCTAGATGGTAGGCCAAAGGGCAGATATGCTCCAAGATCTCAAAAGGACCAACGAATCTAGGAGCTAACCTAGAACCTTTTCCATAACTGATAGGGATTTTATGTGGCCTGACACAAAGGAACACCTTTATGCCCACATCAAAACTACGATCGATCCTATGCTGATCCACATACTTCTTTTGCCTATCCCGAGCCTCCTGCAATCTTTGCCTGATCAACACCACCTGCTACTCTATGTCCTATAGAAGAGCTGATCCAAGAGACACTCTATCCTCTAACCTGTCCTAGCTAAGAGGTTTCCTACACTCTCTACCATACAAGGCCTGAAAAGGATCCATGTCTATAAAACTCTTGAAACTATTATTATAGGGAAACTCCACTAAGTACAGGTACTCCTCCCATTTAGACTATTGATCCATCACATACATCTTGAGCATGTCCTATAAAATCTAATTCACCCTCTCAGTCTGTCCATCTATCTCGGGTTGATATTTTGTGCTGAAGTTGATTCTCATCCCGAGGACATACTACATGGTGGTCTAGAAATGTGAAGTGTACAAAGGATCGCAGTCACAAATGATCTTCCACAGAATCCCATGCAACCTGACAATCTCATCTAAATATACTCATGCCACTGCTCTATCTGTATAAGTGGTCTTCACTAGAGAAAAGTGATCCAATTTTGTCAATTTATTAATCGTGACCATAATAACATTGTGGTGATATCTCGACATTGGTAGCCCAAAAATCAAGTCCATGGAAATGGTGTCCCACTTCCATTTTGGTATAGCATGAGGATAAAGAAGGCTAGCTGGATGTTGATGCTCAGCCTTAACTCTCTAGCACTCTAAACATCATGAAACAAACTGGGCCATGTCTCTACAAAGTCCTCTCCAATGATACAGCTATCTCAAGGTAGCATGCATCTTATTCACCCTAGGATGGGCTGAATAGGGTGCATGATGTGCCTCTACCAAGATGTCCTGCCTCAAGCCTCCATATCTGGGAACATATATTTGGCCTCTGTGCCTGATAAGACCATTTACCTCTAAGGTAAAACCATCAAACTTCCCCTCAAGGGGTCTCTGAGACTCGATCTCTGCTCGTACTGCAATGTAGAAGCTGTCAAGAGGAAGCTGTTAAAGAATCCTGCTCTGTAAATCTATGTCTGCTAAGGTGGCCATAGCCTCATGTATCCATTTTTTGAGAGCATCTTCTACCACATTCTCCTTCCCCTTCACATGCTCTATCTCCATGTAATACTCACAAAGTAACTCCATCCAATGCTGCCGACGAGCATTGAGATTGGGTTGCATGAAGAGGTGGCAAAGACTCAAATGATCTATCCTGAGTGTGAATCTCTTGCAAAGAATAAAGTTCCTCCATCGAACCAAGGCGTGAAAAAATACCACAAGTTCAAGATCATGAGTTGGATAATTTATCTCATAATCCTTGAGTTTGCAAGACTCAAAAGCCACTACTCTACCATCTTGCATCAACACACCTCCAAGTCCTACTAAAGAAGCATATGTGCAAACAAATAACTCACCATGTGGATTTGACACTACAAGAATAGGTTCTATAGTGAGGCACTCCTTAAGTTTCTTGAAGGCCTGCTTGCATCTATCTGACCAAAAAAAATTCTTACCTTTCCTCTAAAGGGAAGTGATAGGGTGTGCAATCCGAGAGAATCCCTGAACAAATATCTAATTTTACCCTACTAATCCCATGAAGTTGCACACCCTGGTCACTGTAGTGGGTGCCGACCAATCCATACTATCTCTAATCTTGGAAGGATCAATGGTGATACCTTCCCCATAAATTATATGACCCAAATACTACACCTTAAAGACACTGAAGAACATGGAAAAGGTACCCCTCATGATCCTCACATGTATGTGAGTATATCAAAATGTCATCTAGGAAGATGAGCACGAAGTGATCTATGAAGGTCCTGAATACCCCATTCATCAAACTCATGAACACTGCGGGGGCATTAGTCAAACCAAAAGGCACCACTATGGACGCATAGTGCACATATCTTGTGCGGAAGGAAGTCTTATGAATGTCCACCTCTAAAATACTCAGCTAATTGTAGCCTGAATTAAGATTAATCTTAGAAAAAATTGTGGCTCCCTTCATCTGATCAAACAAATCATCAATACACGGAAGGGGATAATGATTCTTGATCATTACCTTGTTCAGCTGGCGGTAATCAATACAATCACAAGGATCCATCCTTATTCTTCACAAAGATCACCAGTGCACGCCAAGGGGATACACTAGGATGGATAAGGGCCTTCTCCAAAAGGCCCTCAAGCTGCAACTTGAGCTCACAGAGCTCTGGGGTGGTCATTTGATAAGGTGCTCGTGAGATAGGCTCTACTCCAAGAACTAGATCTAAATAAAAATCAATCTCACATTGGGGTAGTAACCCCGGTAGCTCCCCTAGAAATACATCAGCATACTCTCTCAAGATGGGATGATCATCTTGTGATGATCCACTAGACCCATGCTCTGATCTGTCACTAACTGTAATATCATACATATAACAACCATGTTGCACACACCACTTAAGCTGCATAGTGGAGATGGTGTAAATAGAAATGGGTCTCCTGACCTCTGATATCATCGACTCAACACCCAAATCATCTACAAAAGATATAGTCTTGTGGTAACAATCCATCCTAGCCCTATATGCAGATAACCAATCCATACCCAAAATGACTCCATACAAGCCCAAAGGAAGGACACGAAGATCTGAGGTAGTGGTGAAAGGGCCCAAATCCACTACACACTCCTTAACTAAGGAGTCTACAGAGATCTTATCTCTAGAAGCCATCTCAACATCCCAACTAAGACCCTGCCTAACTGCCACCATCTTGCATCGTTCTAATAAATATGGTATAATGAAAGAACTAGAAGAACCAGAATCAAACAATACAGAGGTAGAAATACCATCAATGCTAATTGTGGTCTCAATGATTGTCATCTGATGCTCTACCTAGCAGTTCTAACCCACTACATAAATCCTATGGCTGCATCCCATGTCACCAACTATAGGCTCAGAGATATGTGTATTACCCTTGTTATTAGGGTTATGTGGGCAATCTCTCCAAAAGTGTCCAGTAACTCCATAACCAAAACATCCTCCTAATCCTCCCTAATGAGTAACACCTACATAAGGTGCCTTGGAAGTCTGTTGCATAGACCCTAATGATCTAGTTGTGGTATGTTAAGGTCTCTGCTAGTGAGCTCCTGCTGGCTGAGCTCTAGGTCCACCCTGTGTCCTGATGGGACCCCTAGGAGGAGGCTCCATACTCTGACCTCTCTATGCATCAGATACTCTGGAGGTCTATGAGGTAGGAGGGACTATTGTTGCTACTGCTGTGGCCTAAAGGATCACTATGCTGAACCCTTGACACCATGAGGAAGAGGTAATAACCCCCTCGATCTACTATCCTACATCTACTATATGCAGCTCTGGAATTGGTCTCTATCCTGCTTGGTCTTCCCTTGAGTATCCTCTACTATATAGGATTTCTCGATGGCCTCAACTAATGTCTATGGACAATGGATATGAACCGTACCTCCAATGTCTAAATTTAGGCCCCATATGAACCTATGAATCCACACCTTCTCATTCCTGCATGTACTCTATATATTGGAGTAGATCCCAAAATCTACTCTCATACTTTACTACTGAAATAGATGCCTGTTAGAGGTCATGGAACTTGTCGATCCTTTGCTGTATGAACCTCTGTGAAAAATAGATGCTCCTAAATCTCTCCTCAAATAGCTCCCAGGTCACTATCTCAGAATCTACATGGAGCTTCTACTCCTTTGTCCTCCACCATACTCCTGCTCCATCCCTTAGTAGATGGATCGCAACATGAGCTTTCGTGTTGCTAGAACAAGTACAAAGCGTACAAAGCTTGAAGAAACTACTCAAGCTCAATACCCAGGCCTCTACTTGGAATCCACCCATGTCACCTGAGTAATGTGAGGGTCAAAGTTTCAGGATCTCCCTGATGTGATTTACAGCTATGTTCTGGAGGCATCTAGGTCTCTCTGCATGCTCATCCCTAAGCCTAGGGCTCTGAGACCTCTCTCTAAGCTCTGAAACTCGGTCACCCTGTCCCCTTTGTGGTGACTCTTCCCTAGATGACTTTGAATGGGAGTTTTCTCCTCTATGCTCCTCACTAGGTCAAGGAGATACCTGAACCCTAATGAAAGGGGCTCTATCCTAGCTAGCTGCATGTCCTCCTCCTAATCCTTCATGTAAAATGACATTGACATCCTAAAGAGTCTACAAAATCTGGGGTAGGATAGCTACTACACCCTGATCTGGTGGTGGTGGTGGTGGTGGTAAGCCTAAGTCTATGTGAAAATTCCCCCCACCCCATTTGTGCCTCCTGCACCGACCAAAGTGAGAGTTAGTTCATTTTTCTAAGTTTTATTCAATTTCCATGTTTACTAAAATATGTAATTTCTAGACTAAGTTATTTTTTTCTAGATTTAAAAAAAATGTACTAGGTTTAAGTTTCATGTCCCAAGTTTTCTAGTGTGCCCAATGGTCCAAGATTTTGAACCACTACTTTGATACGAAGTGTGATGCCCGTAAAAACAACCCACGTGAGACCCAAGAAATAACCTAGGTTTAGTTAGGAAAATTATGGAATAGTTTTTTTTTGAAGTGTCTACAACCATGTTGCAAGATAACAGTTAACACTAATAGGTTCTAAGAAAAAGATTAATCTACTAGAACATTCTTTTCTTTTATTACAATTATTAGAGATTACAAGGTCCAAATTTTAGGGTTAGAAGTTTCAGTTAGGTTCAGGGGGTAAATTATTGCCATACCCACTCTCTAACAGGATCTGTTGGTTTTCAAATAGGACTTTTTAGAAGAACAACAGTCAGGGGACAAGAAGTCCCTCCTCTTTAATGGGAGAGGTTCCCTTATTCTGAAACAAACTTATTTACAAAAGTACAGAACATTATTTTATGGTCGAACTCGGATATTACGAAAGTGTTCTTTTACAAGGATTATTAGTTACACAAGGGCTGAAGAAAGGGAATTAGAAGACGGGAAGAATAGCAACATTCGGAATTATAGATGGCAGAATAATTCTTCGTGTATGCGAAGCTTCAAAGGATTTAAGACAAGATCATTTGCGTTGGTTGAATGAGATTAAATTTAAGGACACAAAGTTCCATAAATAACCTTCTTCAGATTTGTTAATCAAGGACACAAAGTTCCTTCTTGGTTGTACAAGATCACTGTATTTGCAAAACTGAATAGTATGCAATCAGAGAGACTAAACGAGTTAGGAACAAAATGATCTTCACAATATTAAAGGAAAACACAGAAACAAGAATCAGATAGACAAAGAATGGAAAGCCCTTTTGTATTGATTTATTTAAGATCTATTTACACTTTCAGCAAAAATCCAAGTTCTTCCCCTGTAAAATGGCATGGAAAGGCCATTATATAGATTACAAATCAGTTACTCCTCGTAACCGTTTCTTTTAACTAAAGAATAGTTAGGGCATGCTAATCGCAATACCTTAACTGATTACAAAGAATACGAAAAGAAAGGGAAGAAGAGAAAAGAAAGGTGAAGGAGACAGGTGTCCAGTTCTGAGAAGGACCCACTGTCTTCAGAAACCGCTGCTTGAATCTTTCTAACGTCTCAGCTCTGTCTCTACCACGTGGAACTGACGTTTCATCTTGAGGATGACAATGAGTGTCCTTGAAAACTGATGCAACCAGCGTCTGGAGAGCTTCGTCCTTCTGCCAGCTATCCTTGAAATTTGATCTTCGGATTGATAGCATCAGAGCCGCAACTTAAATTCATATTTTGAAAAATAGCATATTCAGGTCGAGCGGGAAAAACTAAGTGTGAACGACATTTGGTACGCTTGGGACAGGTGAGACGCGAATGTGCGAAACACGCGGCTCGGCCGGTTCGGGTGAAACAGGGAGAAGACACACAAATGTATTTGGGACAAATGGGACGAAAATGTGCGAAGTACGCGATTCGAGTGTTTCGGCCGAAATTGTAACAGCGGGCCCATTTGGACTTGGGACATTCAGGACAAAAAGTTCCGAAGTACGCGACTCGACCGGCTCGGCCGAAGTTGGGAAAGCTCACACTTTTTCAAATGGGGCAGTTGGGACAAAATTGCGCGAAGGACGCGGTCTAGGTTTACCGGCCGAAAATGGAACAGAGAGCAATTTGGAACTCGGGACAGTTGGGGAAAAATCGGGCGAATCAGCCGAAAATGGGACAACAGGTCCGTTCGAACTTGGGACATTTGGGACGAAAAGTTCCGGAGTACGCGGTTTGGCCGGTTTGGGCGAAAATGGAATGACTCGTACTTTTTACTTGGGACATTCGGGACAGGAAAGTGCGAAGTACGCGGGAAGGATGATTCGGCCGAAATGGAACAGTTTGCATTTTTGGCTTTGGGGCACTTGGGACAAAAACTTCCGATAGGCCCGAAAATGGGACAAATTCGGAGGTTTCGGCCGATCAGAGAACAGAAGACACTTTCGTACTTGGGACAGATGGGACAAAAAGTTCCGCCAGGCCCGAAAATCACACAAAACGACCCAGAACACAGATTTTTTCGATTTCACGACTTAGGCACCTCAGAGAAAAACACTTAAGACTCAAAATTTTGAAATTTTACTCTTATCAGAGCGGGGAATTTTGAGTGGGACAACAGCTGGCTCCTTCTGGGGATGACTTGGTATAAATTCATGGAATGAGACAAGGCAAGAACTTAGAGAACTCGGTGAAGCAGACCAGTGCCTTATCCATTGGGCAAAGGAGTAAAAAACAAACCAATACAGAGGGCAACACACACAACAGAAGGGAAACACACCAAAAGCAGAAAAAGAAAAAACACTGTACATAATATACAAAGGGACTCCCTAGTCACCTAGGACTTGAACAACTTCAAATACTGCCCACTATAAGGAAGTGGGAGGGGAGAACCATCCATGTAATTAAGATAGAAAGAGTCCTTACCAGCAAAGTGTCTTATCTTGAAAGGTCCAAGCCACAGAGAATCAAGTTTTCCATGGCTGCCACGAGGTTCATGTCTTTTGTCCCATAACAGCACGGTATCACCAACTTGGAACTCTCTGGACCTAGATTTCTTATCGAATAGAACCTTCACCTTCTGCTGGTGAGCAGATATTCTGTCAACAACCTCCAATCTATCCTCGTTCAGTTTGTGCAGGTACATGATTCTTTTGTTCAGAGCATCACTGAAACTAGTGTCTTCAATGGCCTTCATCAGGTGCAAGGCTAGCGATTCCACTGTCACTAGCAATTGGGCCTCTACTCCATACACTACTTGAAAGGGGGACATTCCAATGGATCTTTTAGGTGTGATCCTGTCTGCCCAAAGAGCATCATAAAGCTTCTTATGCCAGTTTCGCTGAGACTCATTGACCAGCTTCCTTATGATAGTCACTAGGTTTTTGTTGGTGGATTCTGCTTGTCCATTTCCCTGGGGATAATAATCTGAAGAATGAGCTAGAGAGATGCCATACCCGTAGCAGAAATCCATGATCTCAGTTGAGGATAAGTTCGAAGCATTGTCTGTTACAATCTTGTTAGGTACACCATACCTTACCAAGATGTTCTCTTTGAGGAAGTTGCATACAACTTCAGAAGTAGTGCTCTTGACCGGAATAGCTTCCACCCATTTGGTGAAGTAGTCAGTGGCAGTTAGCACATGCGTGTGGCCAGCACTAGAAGCAGGATTCAGTGTACCAATGAAGTCTAGAACCCACTGTTGGAATGGTTCCTCGATCACAACTGGCTTGAGAGGCAAAGCGGCCAGTTTGGGTCTTCCCACAAAGGTCTGACAGGCCTCACATTTATCCACCCACTTGGATGCATCTCTGAATAAAGAAGGCCAGTAATATCCTCCCCGGAGTATCTTGTGAGCTGTGACTGTTGACGAATAGTGCCCTCCACACGCCTGATCATGGAAAGCTAAGAGAAACTTTCTCTGTTGTTCCTTATCAACACATTTCAGAAATCTCCCATCTAAGCCACGCTTGAACAAAGCATTTTCCCACAGTACATATTGCGCTGATCTCAATTTAACAGTCCTCTTTTCCTTGGCAGTTAAATGAGATGGGCATTCCCCATAGGTGAGAAAATGGGCGATGTCAGCATACCATTCATCAACTGAACTAAGGAATAGAACAGTAGGAACGTTAGCTTTCTCCTCCAGCAACTCATGTTTGGCTCCTTCAGCAATGAGCTCACAAAGACCCTTTCCACGAACCAGCTTGGTCGGTTTGATATCAATGTCATACTCCTAGACCTTAGCCACCCATTTTCCCCTCTTGGATCCAAATTCTTGTTGTGTAAGGATTGACTTAACAGTCATATCTGGAACCAGCACCATAGAGTGAGAATTGAGGATATAAAAGCGAAACTGCTTAACAACCTTGACTACTGCAAAAGCATGCTTCTCCATCATGGTGTACTTTAGCTCATGATCCTTCAGGATATAGCTCATGAAGGCATTTGGTAGCTCATGTCCATCAGAATCTTCTTGGGTTAAGACAGCAGCCAGGGTATTGTCTGTAGCGTAGCAATAGATGATGAAATCTTTGCTGAAGTCAGGGCAGGCCAAAACTGGAGTTTTAGCAATGGCTTTCTTGATACCCTCAAAGGATTCCTTTCCTTCAGAAGACCATCCAAATGTTTGCTTCCCTTTCATCATCTGAGAAATATTCAACGTTAATTCAGCAAAATCAGGGATAAATCTTCTTAAGAAATTGATCTTACCGAAGAAGGAATGCACGCCTTTTTTACTAGTAGGGAGAGGGATTTGCTAAATGGCTTGAACTCGTTCAGGATCAATCTTGATGCCGTCATTCGAGACAATGTGCCCTAATATCTTTCCTTCTGTAACACAGAAGATAGATTTTTTAGGATTCAAGGAAATACCATGCTCTCGGCATCTTTGCAGAACTGTTTCCAAGTGGTCGAAGTGATCCGCTCTTTTCTTTGAAAACACTGTCAGGTCATCAAGGTATATGACAATACATTTTCCTTTCAAGCTTGCAAAATCCAAATCCATAGCTCTCTGGAAAGTGGCACTAGCATTAATCAGCCCAAAAGGCATTCTCTTGTAGGCAAAGGTACCCCAAGGAGTGGTGAAGGCTGTCTTGTGTTGATCTGCAGTATCAACCTCTACCTGATTGTATCCCGAGAATCCATCAAGCATAGATAACATCTCGGATCCTGTTACTGCTTGCAAAATCTGATCCATCATAGGCAGAGGGTAGTTATCTTTCAGAGAGTCCTGATTCAGGTTTCTGAAATCAACACAGATGCAGATCTCTCCATTCTTTTTTCTAACAGGCACAATGTTTGCAATCCATGTTGAATGGTGAATGGGAAAAATAATCTTAGCCTTCAACAACTTCTGGATCTCCTGAAAGATGGTGTCAGCTATTTTTGGATTGTACTGCCTTTGCTTCTGCTTGAAAGGCTTGATTCCTGGTTTGAGAGGAATAGAGTGCTGCATTTCCTTTGGCTTGAAGGCTTTTAGATCTTCATAAGAATATGCAAGAACATCCTTATACTTCCTTAGAAGATCAATTGCTCTTCTCCTCTCTTCTGTTGTGCAACATTTCCCGATATTTACCAGCCTCGGGTCATCAGAACTCCCAATATCAATCTTATCATACTCAGTTGATTGCTGAGGTCCAGTAGAAGCTTTAGATTTCACATATCTGTCGTGTTTATCAAACAACTCCTCCAAACTCACCAAACCTTTGGGAATCTTGTTTCCTTTGAGCTTGATGCACCCTTCCTGATCAGTTCCTTCTCCTTGGATGACAGCTTGGTCAGAAGACACACTCTCACGAGGCAGGTTGTCACTTCCCTCAAAATACAGTTGCTCGAAATTGCCCTTGAGTTCCAGGAAGGAAAGCAGATGCTGGTCATCGTTGAAAACTTGCCAGTTATTGGTATTGTCAGGGACACTAGGCCGATGGACCATTTCAATAGTGAACTTATCCTGAGAGAATACAGGATGGGGAATCAGTAACGACCCTGAGACAGCCAGTGAATCAGCCCTGCTGTTCTTTTCTCTGGGTATTGCTTCAATAGAGAAAGCATCAAGGAATTCAATTGAATCCCAAACCTGATTCCGATAATGTTTCAGCCTTCCATTCTTTACCTGAAAAAGGCTTCTGACTTGCTTCACAATCAGCTCTGCATCACCACGAGCCAGAAGATTTTTTACACCTTGTTCTTTGGCTACTTGCAGTCCAAGAAGGAGAGCCTCATACTCTGCTGTATTGTTGGTGTTCTCGAACTACAACTTAAATGAAAAAGGGTGCAGGCAGCCTTCAGGTGACACTAGCAAGACACCAGCTCCAGAACCAGCTGAGGAACAACTTCCATCAAATTCTAAAATCCAGACGCCGTTAGGATCTTTTGGTGATACTTTGGAGGGTTGGATTTCATCAGGGGATAAAATCATGTAATTACCATGGCCCCTGTCCTCATAGAGTATTTGTGCCTTAGGATCATCTGTTTTCTGCACAATATACTCAGAGTGTTTCTCAGGGAGTAACTTCTTCATTTGTCCATTGACAGGTATGAGGGCGTGTGACCAATCCATCTGAATCTCTCCACCCACATCTTTACAGAAGTTCCTACTTAGCAACATTCCGTAAGAAGGAGGAATGTCTGCTACTAGGATGGTAGCCAAGACTTTCTTTTCAGGTAAAGCAGCAAAAGCCACTTGTGCATCTTTAATCCTTCCAACCAAAGGCACTTCTTTACTTTCCATGGAGTAGTAAGATCCATAAGTGCGGGTAAGGGTTAAGCCTAAAGCATGAGCTGCCTTAGCAGGCATCACATTATCAGAGGCTCCGGAATCTATGACACAGTTGCTCAGCCTATGGCCAGCTATAAGAAGCGTTACATAAAAAGGCTTGATTTTGTCTCCAGGTGAGGTGACAGCAGCTACCAGACTAGGTTGTGGTGCAGAAGGAGGTGTGGGCAAAAGGCCTTTAGAGGTGGTCTTGGAATGGGAATTTACAAATTGGATCATCTTGGCAAAAGCTTTAGGGTGGGTTTGGTAGTATTCAGCTTCTGAAATTTGAACCTTAGTCCTTTTAAGATGATCAACAATATCAAAGGATCTAGAGGTGGATGGGCCATCATCATTTGGAATTCTAGGCTTATCAATTCTGGGAGAAAAAGAAGAAGAAGAAGCAACTTTGGGAGCAGGATTGACAGTACTTACCTTTGGTGCAGATGAGGTAGGAAGAGGAGATCCTCTTTTTGTAATCACGGGAATAGTTGCCGGCTGCTCCTTAGATTTCTTTAGGGGCTATGTCACTTTTTCCCTCTGATGTGTCTGTTCTCGAGTCATGACAGCAAATGACTCGCTGTTCATGTCTGCTACCACTTCATCATAGTCATCTCCATCATCAATGCCTTCAGTGGTAAAGAAATTGACTCGAGATCCTTCGAGTTCTTCTGCCTCATCATCAAATTCCTCCAGGAACTCCTCACAAGCTTCATTATCATCTTCTGGCTCTTCAACCTCACAAGTTGCATTCACCGGAACTTTGACAGGAGGTCCTTCAAGTGCCAGTCTTGTGTGGGGAGTGGGCAAACGGTTTCTGGGTTGAAAATTTCTTCTCGGAACGTCTGCATACGGTGCATGCTGAGCTAATTGTTTCTTTATAGCCACTAGATCATTTGCAAGTTTCTGGACTAATGGTTCAGTATTGGGTCCAGAGGTGGAAGAGGAAGAAGCAGCAGATTTAGATTTAGGAGGATCTCTTCTCAACTTCCCTGACATGATCAGGTCATCCTCGACACTAACAACCAGTTCTTGATCCAGAATTAGCATTCCAAGATTAGCCCTTCTTAGAGCATAACTGACTTTAGGCGTTTGGGCATTCAAAAAGAAACATTTCTGAATTTGATCAACCGGTCGAGTATTTACAGGAATTTTGTTGAACAATCTGTTGAACCGAGCCACAAATTCTCTCATAGGTTCTGATGGATCTTTCTTTATCTGAGAAATCTGGGCAAGCAGGGCATGCACATCTTCTGCTGGCTTGAAACGGCTTTCAAATTGAGTTCTCATTGTATTCCAGTCGGTGATGGCACCAGCTGGAAGGTGATAGAACCAGTCAGCAGCATTATCCTGTAACGTCTCAACGAACAGTCTTACTGAGACGTCTTCATGTTCAACCCCCAAGACTCCACATGCAACTATGAATGCTGCAATATGTTCATCAGGATGAATTTTTCCATCTCCTTTAAACTTGGGGAAGTTCTTTCGGTTACCTCTAGGTAACTCATGCAAAGGCTGCGCAAGAGCCAGGGGCCCGACACGTTGACCCCATGGTAATTGTGCCATTCTTCTTAGGAAATACGGCTTCGGAGGGGAATTGTAACACCAACAAGGATCAAAGCTTGTAGATTGGGACTAGCAGGCTCTGAAGGAATACCACCCGTAGGACTTCTATCTTGGACAGGTGGAGTGCTCGTCGAACGAGTTCTTCTATTGGAAGGGAAAGGAAAACCCTGTTGCTCCAAAAGCTGAAACTGAGAATCTTTGATACCAAGGGCCCTTCTCCCTCGAGTGAAACGTGGAGTCGCCAGATCAAAGGATGATCGAAAAATTACAGTACTGGAATGTGATTTTCCCCAGCGGAGCTGGAATGCAAATTTCCTCCCCAGCGGAGTCGGAATGCAAATTTCCTCCCTAGAGGAGTCGCCAAAAACTGTTGGTTTTCAAATAGGACTTTTTAGAAGAGCAACAGTCAGGGGACAAAAAGTCCCTCCTCTTTAATGGGAGAGGTTCCCTTATTCTGAAACGAACTTATTTACAAATAGTACAGAACATTATTTTATGGTCAAACTTGGATATTACGAAAGTGTTCTTCCACAAGGATCATCAGTTACGCCAGGACTGAGGAAAGGGAATAAGAAGATGAGCAGAATAGCAACATTCAGAATTATAGATAGCAGAATAATTCTTCGTGTATGCGAAGCTTCAAAGGATTTAAGACAAGATCATTTGCATTGGCTGAATGAGATTAAATTTAAAGACACAAAGTTCCCTAAATAACCTTCTTCAGATTTGTTAATCAAGGACACAAAGTTCCTTCTTGGTTGTACAAGATCACTGTATTTGCAAAACTGAACAGTATGCAATCAGAGAGACTAAACGAGTTAGGAACAAAATGATCTTCACAATATTAAAGGAAAACACAGAAACAACAAGAATCAGATAGACAAAGAATGGAAAGCCCTTTTGTATTGATTTCTTTAAGATCTATTTACACTTTCAGCAAATATCCAAGTTCTTCCTCCCCGTAAAATGGCGTGGAAAGGCCATTATATAGATTACAAGTCAGTTACTCTTCGTAACCGTTTCTTTTAACTAAAGAATAGTTAAGGATGCCAATTGCAATACCTTAACTAATTACAAAGAATACGAAAAGAAAGGGAAGAAGAGAAAAGAAAGGAGAAGGAGACAGGTGTCTAGTTCTGAGAAGGACCCACTGTCTTCAGAAACCGCTGCTTGAGTTTTCCCTAACGTCTCAGCTCTGTCTTTGCCACGAGGGACACACCAGACGTTTCATCTTGAAGATGACAATGGATATCCTTGAAAACTGATGTAACCGATGTCTTGAAAGCTTCGTCCTTCGTAACAGCTGTCTTGAAATTTGATCTTCGGATTGATAGCATCAGAGCCACAACTTAAATTCATATTTTGAAAAACAGCATATTCGGGTCGAGCGGGAAAAACTAAGTGTGAATGACACTTGGTTCGCTTGGAACAGGTGAGACGCGAATGCGCGAAACATGCGGCTCGGCCGGTTCGGGCGAAACAGGGAGAAGACGCACAAATGTATTTGGGACAAATGGGACGAAAATGTGCGAAGTACGCGATTCGGGTGTTTCGGCCAAAATTGGAACAGCGGGCCCGTTTGGACTTGAGACATTTGGGACAAAAAGTTCCGAAGTACGCGACTCGACCGGCTCGGCCGAAATAGGGAAAGCTCGCACTTTTTCAAATGGGGCAGTTGGGACAAAATTGCGCGAAGGACGCGGTCCGGGTGAACCGGCCGAAAATGGAACAGAGAGCAATTTGGAACTCGGGACAGTTGGGACAAAATCGGGCGGATCGGCTGAAAATGAAACAACAGGTCCATTCTAACTTGGGACATTCGGGATGAAAAGTTCCGGAGTACGCGGTTCGGCCAGTTCGGGTGAAAATGGAACGACTCGTACTTTTTACTTGGGACATTCGGGATAGGAAAGTGTGAAGTACGCGGGAAGGATGATTCGGCCGAAATGGAACAGTTTGCATTTTTGGCTTTGGGGCACTTGGGACAAAAACTTCCGACAGGCCCGAAAATGGGACAAATTCGGAGGTTTCGGCTGATCGGAGAACAGAAGACACTTTCGTACTTGGGACAGATGGGACAAAAAGTTCCGACAGGCCCGAAAATCACACAAAACGACCCAGAACACAGATTTTTTCGATTTTCACGACTTAGGCACCTCAGAGAAAAACACTTAAGACTCAAAATTTTGAAATTTTACTCTTATCAGAGCGGGGAATTTTGAGTGGACAACACATTTCAAAAATTGATTGACACAAATAGGTTATCAATTTTTCATCCCTTGAATAATGATTAAAATTTTCCACCTTTCTGAATATAAAGAAGTTTTAAAAGGAAAGGAGAGAGGTCCCCTTGTGAGGGTTTCCCCAAGGGGACACAAGAAGACCCTTTCACCAACCCATGCTGGAAAAGTGGTCACAGAACCAAATTATCGTGGCAGCCTGTGATTGGCAGCGAGGCCGGTGAGGGAAAGGAAGGTAAAAAAATTTTATTTGGATGAATTAATTTTAAAAAGGATATGAAGGGTCAAGTGCTTAGAAAATGATGGCTCACCTTTAGGACATGTTGTCCGTTGCCCCGAAAGACAAGGGTATCTTGATCACGTGGTAGCCTCTGATTGGCTGCGGAAGATGATGGTAAGGAAATTTCAAAATTCCCAAGAAGGTCGATAAAATTGATTTAAGGGTTGTAATTTTGGCCACAAGAGGACAAAGCCTTTTTTTCTAAGGATTTTAACAGGAATTTTTACTAAATTTTCGAGTCGCGGGCCAGCCCACCAGCGAAAATTTTCCCAAAATTTTCCACCAAGGCAAGAAAACTTCAAAGTGCCATAAATTTTGCTAGAAAGCTTAGTTTTGGAAAATAAAAAGAGGACTTTCTAGAAAGCTCTTGATGCTCTCTTTGCATAGAAATCATCAATTTTACATTTTGATAAAGTTTAAAGGGTCAATTTGAAAACAAGTGATCTACAGGATTTTAAACAACCAACTGGTAAATTTTAACTTATAAAATTTATTCAATTTGGTCTCCTCCTTCACTCAAAATGCCAAACATACATGGAGGATTTCTCTAGGAAGGATTTAGGATGATTTAGGAAGGTAATTTTACTTGTTTGATTTCCAATTAACATTTTTCCAACAATTGACGGAAAATGACAGTGAAAGGGATTGAGCTTTGTATTTTGCAATGGTCTAAATTGTTTTCTTAAGTGTTCTTTGTCAATTTGAGTTCATTGATGTCATAGCATGCTAAATTATATGATTTCCAAGTTGTTTATTATGTGCAAGTCCAAACTGCACATTTTTAAATAAATTTATTTACCAACTTTAAAAATTTACAAGAGATTCAAATTAAAAGAGGTCCATCTAACTTTTAATCTTGTAAGTATGGCATTTCATTTCCAATCTAATATAATACATTCAGTTGTTTTAAACAAACCATTCTAAATCAAATGCAAATACTGAATTCCATTTTACACATTTCCAAAGATACAAAATACAACATTATCTCCAGGAACATTTTTTTTTTCAAACAGAGATCTAACTATCTCTTTTACCATACAATGAAACATTGAATTAAATCCATTTTCTATCTTTCCCAAAACATATATTTGAAGACAAGGCAAACTAATACAGTTACATCTCACGTGTTTCTATCCTTTTTTCCATTTTCCAAAACAAATATTTCAAATCACAACTGATATTCCAATTCATTACATCAACAGTGCAAATGAGAGAAGATCTTGAAATTCTCTATTAATTCCAACTATACAACTTTACATCTTTCCATGTTTGAATGCAATAACACATTTTTATTTCTTTCTTTCCAATAAACAGGACAGAGTATAAATATCCTTCAAATTTTGAATGTACAACTTCCACAATCGGTTACATACATCTTTTCTTCAAAAATATACCCATTACAATTTCATCCACATCAAGTGGGAAAGGATTACAAATGAATTTTTTTCACAAAGGAATGTCAAAACTGCATTTTCCTTTGCTCCAGAATAGCAACATGCAAGTTTTTTTTTTTCTAGTTAGATCACAACAAAAGTGGGGGAAAGGCAACACTCTCCACCCAACCAAGATATCTAATGAAAGGAGAAGCCATCCTTCATCATTGTCCCTCGAGTCCCAACCACAATACAATAAGAGGTGGATTCAACCCATGGCAACAACTAGGACTTCCACAACACAAACATTCTTTCAATCATGCATATTTGGGGCAAATTAAAACACAGTCCAAACAAAAAAAATTGTTTACAACTGCATTTGTAAACATTCAAACAGAACTCAGGCTTGATCATGCAAGCCAAAGGAGCAAGGACTATGGGGGAAGCTACTTATGCCTCCCAATGGGAATTGGGCATCCATCTGTAAAAAACTGCCAATAAAAATTCACCAAACATATCCTTATGCCCCCCACATATTTCCTTATGCCCCCCCACAAAGTAAGAAATGCAAACTATTTCTTTTCCATAGTGGATCCCAAACCCAAACTCCCTCCACAAAATATGATTCCACTGGCATTTCCTTATTCCCCCCACACAAGAATTCCCCATATCCTTCTCCTACACCATTCCTATGGAAGTCTACCTAACCAGCCAACAATTTCATGAAAACATGCACCATTCACACATACACAACAAGAAAATAACACCATAAGAGAAGAGTTAAACTCCTACCTCTCCATGGTAGCTTTTGTTTCCAAACAACAAGATTCAATGCCTAAGAACATAGTCCCAAAACAACAATGCCAAGCATGCAAGGATTTCTAAACTCCTTTCAAAAGTCCAAAGAGCTCTAAACAGCAAGAAATGCACCCCCAAGGAAGCATGCAAAAAGATTCAACAACCGAAAACAAGACAAAGATTTTGAATTTTATAGAAGAGGGAAGAGAAGAGGATGATGTGGATCCATGTAGGATACCACATCACACATCCTCAAAATCAAACAAAAAAGACAAAATTTTCATTCTCCCAAGGCACAATAAAGAGGAGGGTGAAAATATGACAAATTTACTTGCACACTCCAAAAAGCCCACACCCCAAAGGACTGCAAATTTAATAACATTTAAGGAGAGTGCAATTAAAACATGCAAAGATGATTAATAAAATGCATTATAAAAGGGATAAAATCACCCCTCCAACCATAAGTATTGTTGGTCAATATCTTTAAGAGGCATAGGACAAGTTTTACTTGTCCCACAAGCCTCCAAAAATAGCCCCTAAGGACAAATTTGAATTTCCACAGAGGTGGGGTCTTTCATACTCCAAAATCTGACTTACAAAACTTTTACACAAACTTACACATCCCTTACATATTTAATAAAAGAGCCAACAACTTCCTTTATTACTTTCCCATTTCCCAAATTTAATTTATTTATATTTAACCATATGTTTTCTCACATTAATCTACTCAATTTAATTAATTAAAAGAAAGGAACACATCACTAATAAAATACATAGAAACAATAAATAAAATTTAACCACATTAATAATTACACAAAACCCATGGTCACATCTAAAGGTGATCCCCCCCATGGGAATCCCTAACAACAACAAACAAAACACAACAAAACAAGTTGCCATGGTAACCCTGTTGAATTCACCTACAATTCTATTGTGGTTGGTCTCCAATCCCCCGATATTTGTTGTGATTTTTAATTTGCAAAACATGAATACCTACTTTAGCCTTGTGGCCATATCAGAACATCCAACATGATATAAATATAATCACAAAATCATCTAAATATGTGAATCTCAACAATCATCAAAGAAATTTAACAAAATCACTTACAATTTATATCAACAACATCAAAGTAACAACTATTATCATCATCATATAATGTCCATTTATAAGTCTACTCACAATATCAAAAATCACATGTCAAATAGTATATTATCATCCACATATGAGTGTCTCTAATAATCATCGTGCATCATAACAAAATCAAGATCAAAATAATCCATGATCAAATATCCAACATCATACTAAATCAAAGCATAATAATGTCCATAACGTAAACAACAGTATCAAAATAAGCATCAAAAGGTATCAAAGGGAAGTGGGTGTTACAATGATCACTAGGATAGGAGTTAAAAGTTTTATTTTGTTAAGTGTGTTGATGTTTGGGGATTTTTTGTTGTTTTTGTAAATGTTTGCGATTTTTGGCTATTTGAGTGTTTTGGATTTTTGATTTTTTGAATGTTTTGAGTTTTGTATTTTTTGAATGTTTTCGATTTTGGATTATTTGAATGTTTTGGATTTTTATTATAGTTGATGAAATTTAGTGTGATGATCTAAGACCCACCTAATCATATATAAGCACGTCAAATATTATGAAGATCAAGGGATGGATATGGGTGAAAATAAATAGTATGAAAGATGATAAATGTCCTACATACAAGAAACAAGGGACATAAACCAATTTGGGATGATACTATAAGATGGATAGGATGAAGGAGCTATATAAGTGGATGTTCCAAAATTCCCCTAGCACAAGAGGTATGTATAGATGAATCAAGAATATAAAATTGTCAAATGAACCACATTCATGTGTTCTTTAAGCTCTTAGTCATCTTGAGTAGATAACTTATATGCACCTAATTTGAATTTTACAGTGATAAGATAAGGAACCAACCAATTTGGCTCCAAATTTCCTTTCTTGTCTCAATATTTGGTTGTATTTTTTTTATTTTACTTTAACACAAGGTCAATGATTTCAAATTGTCTTGGTTTTATCTTTCTTGTTGTATCTGTGATGAACTCGATCCTAATACAATTTTAAATGATCTAAATCATTGAGATGTTTTTCATTTAGAAGATAAAACTCAACAAGATGAGCATGTCAATATTTGTCTTCTTTGATCAAATGTTAAAGGGATATAAAGAGTTATGGGATCTCAACCTCTATAGGTAATACAATTTTAGAGCTGTATACAAGTGAAAATGGAGTGGCTCATGTTGGAGTATAAGAGGATGTGTGATAGGATCATAGGGTAGGATATATTTGTGTATTCCTATTGTGACCATGTTTGTCAACAATTTTTTTCATGATGGATTTTATTTTTTTATTGGATGCTTCAGCTTGGCCATTAGATTGTGGATAATAAGGTTTGGACCAGTGAAGGAGGATGTGGAAGTGTTTGGTTAATGCTTTAAAGGTTTTATTTTTAAATGACTTATTATTATTAGTAATAATGGAGGAAGGAATTCTAAAGTAAAACATGAGGCAATTGAATATGAACTTTGATATATTAGTACCTGTGACATATGTGAGAGGGATTTCCTCTACCCATTTGGTAGTATATTCTGTAACGGTGATAATGAATTTATGGCCATCAGATGAGGTGGGATTGATCTTTCCTATGAGGTCAAGCCCCCATTGGGAGAAAATACAATGTGTAGTAATCATTTATAAAGATTGTGAGGGTGCGTGAATGGAATTCCCATGTGTTTGGAATGCCACACACCTCTTGAAAAAAATACATGCATATGATTCCATAACACACTAATAATAACATATATGTAAGATTTAATTTTCTAAGATCATGCCATAAATACTAGCATGTATCTCTTATAGAGTTTTGAGTAATTTATCTTGGTTGAGACATCCTAATAGAGTCTCATTATATCATCGGTAAAGGGTGTTTGTTAAGGTATAGCTCGAAGCAAGTTGTGCTAAGGATAATTTATTTTTGGAGGTCATATTTTTAGGATAAGTGTGGTCATGGATGAAAGTATAAATACAGTGATACCAGAGATCATTAGGACCGACTATTTCATAAACCATGGTTGAGTTAGGAAAATTGTAGGCTAGAACCAGAATATGTTCAATGAGAAACTCGATATGTGTTTGATGGGAATTGAACTCAAGAAGATATCCAATAATCACCATTGTATTTGCTTATATATTTTGCAGGCCAGGAACTTGTTCAAATGTGATTAAATGAAAATAAATATTAAGCCTATCTACCATGATTTTATAAGGAATTAGTTTTTCATCTTTTACTTGATATTCATATGTGACTTGTTTAATGTTTATCACTGAAAAACTGTCAACTCATTGAGATTCCATGATAGCCAATTTCAATCCAAATATGAGTGCTTTATACTCTGTAATATTACTTGTATAGGGGAAGGCCAAATAGAAATATATAAGGATAACATTTCCATTCGATGTGATAAGTAGAATACTAGCTCTTGAGCCACAAACATTACAAGATCCATAAAAAAAGAGAGTCCAAGAAGCTACTGTATCAATATACAATAGTTCTTCATCTGAAAAATTTGAAGTGAAGAGGTTCCAATCTTGGTAGAGGTACCACATACAGTTGATCTTCAAGTGTTCTTCCTTTTATATATTTTAGCTAATGAACTCTATATGAAATTCACTAGGAAAAACAACCCAATTTGACATTTTTCCTATGAGAATAAATCTATATAGTAGACACTTGAGTGGTTCTACTTTTGCAATGATATTTGTGGTATGGTCGAGTCAGTAATGACGTAGCTTGTGGGATGTGAATGCCACTGCTAAACACACCTTCTCATCTTGAGAATATTTAAGTTTATGGTCAATGAGAGTTCTAATGAGATAATAGACTTCCTATTCTTATCCATTATCATTGTTTTGTGCTAACAATGCTACTATTGCATACTTTGTGCCAGCTGTGTAAATAAACATTGGATTGTATGAAATTGGTGGTTTGAGTACTGATGGACTTGATACATATTATTTTAGTTTTTCAATATAATACTGATATTCCTAGTTCCATCAAAATTGTACATCCTTTTTTAACAACTGATTAAAATTGTCGCACTTGTCCGCAAGTTGCAAAATGAACCATATAATAGATTGGATCTTTACTTGAAGTCCTCTTATTTATCTGAGATTTTTTGGAGGATACATTTCCATGATAGCTTTGACCTTTGCAAGATCAACTTATATACCTCTTTGTGAAACAATGAATCCTAGGAGTTTTTCTGATGTTACACCGAACACACATTTTTTAGGATTAATCTTGACTTTGTACTTACACAATATTTCAAATATTCCCTTTAACACTACTGGATGATCTACTTGTGTTATTTATTTTTCTAGAATTCCATCCATATAATCTTCCCTGATGTCATGTAGTATGTCGTGAAAAACTACTGTTATTTCTCTTTGATATGTAGCACTTGCATTTTTAAGCCAAAATACATGACCTTATAATATAATGTTCCCCACAATGTGATGAATATTGTATTATGTTGAACACCTTCAACAATTTTTATCTAATTATAGCTAGAAAATCCATCTATTAAAGAAAACATTTCTTGACCTGTCGTCGACTCAACAATCATATCTATGTTTGGTAGTGGAAAGTCATATTTTCGAAAATATTTGTTGATATCACTGAAATCAGTACATATTCCAATTCCTAAATTGTTATTTACAACAAGTACTATGTTCGATATCCATGTTGAGAAGTCTTTTGGTTAGATGAAGTTCGCTTCTAAAAGTTTTTGAAGTTCAAATTTTACAAGTAATGAAACTTTGGGATGTATTTTTCTCATATTTTTCTCGATGGGTTTTACATCTGGATGTACTACATGGTATTTTACCATGAGATAAGGATCTAACCCATGCATATCTTTGTATGTCCATACAAAAATGTCTTGGAATTCCATAAGGAGTTCCATGAATTCTACTTTTTCTTTTTTTCTAAACTAGCTCATGTGTGCCGATGTTGATGTCAATTATTTCCTCAACCAACATTTTGGATGTGTCTTTTTCTAGAAAAGATGCCATAGGTTAATGTAAAACATTAGTTTTATATGAATTATATTCCCCTCTCTCTAGTGCCTCAAAAATGTTTTCACTAGGAGATACATCCCTTTTCTTTTTATTATTTTTCATTTTTTTGATTTTATGTTTCTCGAATAGTGCCTTGGCAATATTTTCACTATGGTAGATTTTATTTTTCATTTTTGTTTTGATTTTTACTTTTTTATAGACAGGGGTACTCCAGTTCTTCACTAAAACAATTAGTTTCATCTAGGTTGATATCAAATCCCTTCTTGTGATCAGAAAGGAGGATGAGATCCTGAGTCTCAAGAAATTATTCAATGGCCTCATCATTTTGAAAGAGATCCATGAAGACATGATGTAGTTGATCCTGAATTATAATGGTAGGATAGACAAGGTAGAAGTCAGTGGCATTAATGAAAATGTTTTAATAAATAGGTTTATTGCTGTAAGGTTATTGAATAAGCTATGTGTAGAACCTATCTTGTCATTAGAGTCAGTGTCCTCACCACTAGTTGAGATATCGAGTAGTACCTGTTAAGTTTGAAATGTATGGAAACCAAGACTACATTGATAAAGATTTTCTATGTAAGATACCAGATAGAGATGTCCTTTTTCATTTTTTCCAAGTCATTTGCCTTTCCACAACATGTTTTTTTTAAATTTTTTGTACTTTATTATATCTAGATTATTTGTAATAAGAAGTAAATCCATAATCATATAGCTAAGATCCCGAAGAACCCTGAATGTGTTATTCACCAAGATATCCAAACCATTTCCACACATATTTACCAAAATTATAGATATGAGAAATTTTTATGTGGGGAGAATTAGATTAACCATAGCTACATGAGGATAATAGTAGTTGGATGATGTGGAGGGAATTTTGGAGTTCATATTCTCTGATATCTTTGTTCATGATTTCCAGTATAGATAGAGAATAAGAAGTAGATGGTTGAAGTTTCATCAAAACCTCAATGTTAAAGAAATTTTCATTTGTAAATGGGATAAGGCAGGGAACCAAGGATTTATTCACATAAGGGTAACAATTTTTGTTCTTATGTCTTCTTTATAAAATTTTATACTATTCAAAAGGTTTAACATCCATACATAATGTACATTCCTTGCCTTCATAAGGAAAATGTATGCATTGATGGAAGGTAGAAGGGACGACTTGCATGTCATGAATCCATTGGTGGCCAAGGAGAATGTTATAAGATGTTTTCACATCCATAGCATGACAAAACATGTCCAAGGTTTAAGATCTAAATTTTATTGTCAAGGAGATGGTACCTACAAATTTTCTTTCACTATTGTCATAACCACAAATTGTAATGACATTAGTTCCTAGACTTTATTTAGTGTAACCAAGACATCTAAATAATTTCATGGAGAAAATATTAAATTTGGCTATGTTATCAATAAGAACTCATTTTATCTTATGATGTGTTGTGAATTCTTTGATTTAAAAGGAATTTTTATTGATAATATTAGGATTCAAGAGGTCATGAGGACCAAATGATAAAATCAGATTATTCAGTGACAAGTTTGCGATTAAGGCCTGGAATTATTAGAAGTTAATATCGTTAGGAACATATTTCTTGTGGAGTGCATGAGTAAGGATACATTGAAGTGTGGCTGATTTTTTAAGTAATTCCATGAGGGAAATTTGTGTTTATGTCTTCTCTAACTATTTGATTATATCATATGAATCAGATGAAAAATTTACATTTGATGACTATTGTAGAATAGTAGTGAACTTAGGATTGAAAGTTTATTGTGGTGTTGTGTATGTGGAGGGTTGATTAGCAATAGGTACCCAAACTTGTTTTTATCTCATTTTCACACACAAGTAGGGGTGTTGCATTTGATGGTAGCCATAGTGTCAAGAATATGATCTAATAATGAAATGATAGAATCAAAATTAACATTGTTTGATGTTTTTTTTATTATTGGTAATTTGAAAGGGACTATACCCTTGTATACAAAGAGGGCCTAGAATCCAGAATAGGAATGAAAAAAATTACAAGAAGGATCAAGATCCAGATAAGACATAAGAACCTAATGTAACCAAAGAGTAGTTACCCCAAAACATCAAACCAGTTCGAACACTGCAGAAGAGAAGCCAAAAAACAACAAAAAATAGCAAAAAACATGAAGGAAGGTAGCAAGAGCAGTGTAGATCCACAATTACTTCTTGGTGGATTTGTCGATTCTAGATTTAATAGTCTGCCAAGAGGTGAACATAGCCAATGTTGTCATATGAATAGAGTCAGAAATATCTAGTTGTTGAATGGTCTGTTTGATTTCCTTTTCCATGCCCCAAAGAGTTTCTGGTATTCCACTGAGATTAGAAACGCTGCGGACATGCTACTCAATAAATTATTCTATTGCACTAAATATAGCCATATTATGGTCATGGCGAGTCTTGGATTTCCCTAGATGGTTGTCTAGGGAGTTTAGTTTTTTGTAGATATCCTCAACCTATTTATTGTCAATATCAACCTCCTCCTCCTTCCTCTTACCTTTTTGTTTAGCCAAGTTTTTAATTTCTTCTTTCAACTGCAACATGTCTGCTTCGAAGGCTTTCAACATTTTTGTGGAGATCTCACTTTGTGCCTCCTATGAACTAGTGCTACTAATATGAAGGAGATTATGAGAAACTTCCAAGTCCTGAGGAACGTTCCCTGAAACAGGGGTATCCAGGTTCAGTCTTTTAGAAGACCTAGTTATAGGTCTGGTCAAAGTAGAGGAGAAGAGGTGGGGGGGATGATAGAGGGTGTCGAGAAGGAAGGGAAAGGGGTAGCAGTAGTGGTGATGGGGGTATAAGGAGAAGAGATGGTGGTAGCTGCAACGGTGAGGGGGAAAGATGGAACAAAGATGGGGGAAGTTGGAATTCCAATAAACTTAAGAAGACAAAGTTTATGCAACAATAAAATAAGACCTTGATGTAGAGGGACCGCACGAGTATGCTTTTGGAACTCCAAAATGGAGCACTCAAGAGAATTAAATAGATAATGAGGGAAACATACAGTTAAACTTCTGCGGAACTGATTGAGGAACACAAGATGTTTTGAGGGCACTGTGACGAATCTCCCCTTCAAAGAGATGTATCAAAACCATCATACGGGTGACCTCATCAAAAGGTAGAGGGATAGAGCTGACCTGTAAACCCATCATGACGAAGACCAATTTCTCATTACCCTCAACAAATTTCCTCTCCTCTATAACTTTGTTAATCCTTTTATTAAAAACATGGTATCCATCCATTCTAAGGCCTATTGCTTCGGCTATTAACTCTTCATTAATCAAAATTTTCTGTCCGCCATGTTCAAATTTACGATCCTTCTAATCCTTCATGAATTTCATAGAAATTCTTTGTTCATGACCCTATATCTTCTCAATAAAATTTGTGATGCCTCCCTGGTTGAGAAGATTCCAAAGCTCTTCAGTATTCTTCCACTCCAGGTCTTCACTGGGCTCGATCTGACAAGGGGCAGCTTCCATTTTCATCGTTCTTAAGTGATTGAAAGTATAATCTTCAAAATACCTATGAGTAATTCTATAATAGATGTAGTTTCCAATCCACCTTTCTCTATTTTTTCTCACGCAATGGGAATGATGAATAGTGTAGCCATTGCTGTCATAACATTTCCCATGAATGTCTACATGAATGCTGCTATGTACCTAGGAAATCTGCATGTGTGAACTTCACCCCCCTTAGAAACCCACTCTAGATCATCATCATCCTTACTGCGGACTTGGAAATCCATAAAAACCTGTTTAAAAGTTGTGATAGGCATGATATTTCCCGCATGTGTGGCTTTAATCTTCATATAAATCCACTTTAAGTCATCATTATGCTTTCTATATCCTTGATTGGCCATCAAGATCTACTTGAGTGCTGTTTTAAACTTACTTTCACGTGTGGAAGTCTTATTCTTAAAGACTCACTCCAAATGCTCATTTATCTTACCCTGAATTTGCATGCTCCTAAGTATCCACTTGGATGCTGTTTTGAATCTACTCAGGAATGTGATCACTATTATCAAAAATAATGTGATTAACATTTATGCCATAGTTAGCCAATGCACCTACCACCTTGTTACCTTCCTAGTAAGTATTCTTGATCCAAATATGCTTGAAGGTTTGGGAAATATTATCCCAATATTGTTTGATGTTTGGCCTTTATCTTTAGCATTATTTTTTTACCATGCTTAGGGAAGGGGTCTGGGAAGAACTTTAAATTATCATTTGGTGTTTTATTATTAGACTGAATTTTGATTTCAATGTATCAATTATCAATTAAATCTTGGATATAGTGACATAATATTACACAATGATCCATATGATGGCCACGTATGCAATGGTAGTCACAATATTCATTTTACTTATACCATGTAGGTTTGGGTCACCCTTCTTCAAAGGGTCATGTAAACGGATAGGTCACTATTTTAGAACTTTCTAATTGGTGTAGTATACTTGAAATAATTTCTCTTAGAGGTGTGAATTTTCATTGTTTGACCTCATGCGGAGTAATTTCATTAATAGAGAGGATTAGGGGTTGTTTATTTGATTTTCTCGCTTTGTTTGATTGTTGATTAGTTGGGTTTTATATGTTTTGAATGTGGTGATAATCAATGATCCTATTCCATTCACAACATTTCGATTGATGGTTGATAAACTTGGATCTCATCATGATTTTGTTGATCGAAGTTCGTTACTATTGGATTGGTGTTTTGCAGGTGTCTCTGATTAGGCCCTTAGCGATGAGATCCCTCTCAGTTTATTTGTCCTTTTTCTATGACTTCCCCAAATTCTGTCAAGAAATGCATTTGTATTTGAAATGATAATTCTAAATTAAAATTGGGAATGAATATGCTAACTAGTGTTTTTTGAGGTATGGAGCAAGGGAATTTTCTTGTGATCCCTCGCCATCATTAAAGGAACAATGTGAAAGTTTAATTATTCATTTACTTTGTGTTGTAAAGGTCCATCAATCATGAATTTAGGATATAAATTGAATGATAGAATTGTTTAACAAATTTTTCTGAAACATCTGTGAAGGTTGTGATTGATCCCTCTGGAAGGTGTAAAAACTAGTCCAAATCTTTACCATCCTAAAATTTTAGGAAATAGGTCGCAAGAGAAATATGTTGTTATATGCCACTTCTTGGAATACTATGAAAAATTCTTTTAAATTCTCTCTTAGATCATGTTTACCTTTGTATTTGTTCAAATTTGGTTGTTTCAAAATATTTGGGAAAAGGTACGCATAACATGTACTTACCAAAAGGGTAAGGATATAGTTCATTAAAGTTAACTTGTTTTATATGTTTTTGTAATCCCATTAGAGTTTCTTTCATACTCTTCCATTATTATATGACTGGAGAGTTTGGTTTAGGAGTGTCCGTGGTTACATCAATTTTAATGAGTAGATTTGTGTTCTTCCTTGTTTTTTGGATTTTTCAGTTTTTATAAATTTGGTGTGTTGGCTCTTCAATTTTTTTTAACAAGTCTTCTTTTGATGAGTTGGATGTAGTAGTTGAATATGAATTTTTGGTGCTAGATTCAAGTTTTTCTAATAAATGTTCCAAGTTTTTTATGCCCAAAATTTGAAGGAAGATTTTCTCCCATTTATAGGAGACAAGGAATTTAGGTGATTCTTGTTGTGCCATAGAAGGTCATTGATAGCTTCTTTTTCATATTTGTGATATTTCAGGTCATTGTTCATTGTATTCTTCTTCAAAAACCATATTTTCCAAAGGGATTGAATTTATTAAGACTCCTCATTGATATTGGAGATTTTTCTACATGTAACCACCATTGTTCTAAAGTTAAATACCTAAATTGAAAAGGTGGTTTGGTAGTTGTAAGCTAAAAAGGTTGATAATAGTGATTTTTTAATCTTGTTTTGACAATATTGATTTGATAAAAAACGTAGCTTTAGATAGGATGCAAGCTAAAACTATTTTGATTAGATAGTGATTTGGTTTTACTTAAATTTTAAATAGCGTGAATATCCAAAGTATAAGGTTTGATTTGGGTGAATTCGACATGCTTAAATTTGGATAAAGTGAATATCCATTGTATAAGACTCAATGTGATTTAATATACTTAATAGATGAATAAAGTGAATATCCAACATATAAGGTTTTGATTTGGTATTTGGCTTATTAATTGCTTGGAATTGAATATAAAGTATCCAAATGCATAAGGATTCTTGATTTGGGTGGATTTGATATGGTTTACTTAATACTTGGATAAAGTGAATATCCAATGCATATGACTCAATGGTTTATTAAAATCAGATTTACTTAATACATGGACTAAAGTGAATATCCAATGTATAAGACTTAGATTGTGGTTTGATTGGATTTGCTTAAGACTAGGAGTTTTGGTGAAATCAAATACTAAGACTTAAATGATTTGATTTGATATGGAATTAAATATACAAAGGGGATATATGTATGTAGATTTTAATAGGATTTATTTGGATTGGATTTTTCACTATGAATTTTGAATACAAGTACTCAAGGTGAAAGATGTAAATTTCAATAGGAATTGTTTTTTTTAATTTTGAGTTGAATAAAGTGAATATCCAATGGTATAAGAGATTTGATTTTGATAAAATTTGTATTTTTCGATGTGAATGTCCAAAGGGATAAAGTTTATGATTTTTTTTGGTTTTGGTAGAACACAAGCTCTAAGTTCCAAATGGATTTTGAAAAGCTAGTTTTGATTTTGTTTTGCTAGGATTTTATTTTTGTTTGTGGAACACAACCTAAAATTTCAAACTAGAATGTAAAAAAAGTGTAAAGAGGTATGTTGTATATAAACGAAGTTGTATGATATTAATTTTATAGAACCTTATTTTTTTACAAGACATCAAGCATACAAGTATAAGTTTCGTAGAACATTCTAATTTTAAGAGGTAAAATCCATCGAGGTAATCCGTGTAAAATTTTATGAATAATGCAAGATACAAGAATGCTATGAATGAGTTGATGCAAAATCTTATATCTCCAAATAGATACATCTTCCGATATATCCCAAACCTGATATACCAAATATGTACGGGGACAGAAAGTGGTATGTGGAGACCCTTAGGATTACCGGAAGAAACTCACCTAATCATTACTAAATCACTTAGTAGGAGTGAATCATCACGTCCAATGATCATAAGCTTTGTGAAAAGGTAGAAAGGTGATGGGGGAATGGTGTTGATTGTGTCCTTATTACTCCCTAAAGATTTATAGGGATGATGCCAATTTTTTCATGTATGTGATAGTTATATTAGGAAATACTTGCATAGTAACCCCAAGCATGACAATTATTACCTACAAACGGGGGACACAGGTGAGGTAGATACCAAACAATATTTGATACTATGTATTAAGTGAAATGCAATGTTAAATGTGTTGTTGCATGCTGGTGAAATCCATGTCACCAGTGTAGTTTAAGTGGTGATGAAATCCACATGAACTATATGCATAAATACAAATGTATGAGATGGTGACAAGACAAGGTTCTTTCCAACTTGAAAAGCGTAAATGAAAAATGGAATCAACAAGAAGAAAATGAAAGTGTACCTTTTAAGTTTTTAGCAAGTTTTTAGAATTTTTAAAATTTATTTGTCCAAGGAAACCTGTATGCACATGAGTTAGAAGTTCTTATGCTTGATTTGGTAAGATGAAATATCCTCTTAAATGAAGTGGTACATGTATAAGAAATATTAGTAGTTTTTTACTATAAAATTGAATGATTTAGATACAATAAAAATAACTTCTACCATTTCTAATTCTCAAGTTCACCTGAAGGTGTAAGAGAAGAGCATACACAGTTTGGTTGTGATAAAAGCTAAACTATAAAGAAATCATAATCACTTTTGATGTATCAATATCATCCATAAGGACATGAGAAAAGAGCATACACGATATGGATTGACGAAAGTAAAAATTCTATTATTAGTTAAAACATATATTACTAATAGAATCACTACCACTTTTAATTCTCAAGATAACTCTGAAGACATAAGAGAAGAGCATACATAGGGTTTGATTTTAAAATTAAACTTGATTACTATGTAATTAGAAAATGAAAGTATAATAATAAGATTAAATGAAGTAAAAAATGTTAGAAAAATAATTAGGAAGGAAATGTTAGGTTTTGTTATTTAGTCTAAAGCATGACTAAAAATAATAAGAAAAAATTCTAATAAAAATAGTAGAGAATGATTTTCTTAAATTCTAGAAAACTGTATACAAAAATAAAATTTAACACAGTAGCACAAATGTAGGTAATATAAATAGATATGGACTTAATTGTGACATAAACACAGTTTAAAGAAATGCATACATGCCTTAGATGCACATGGAGACACACTTTGGATTCACGGGGACAAATGCACTTGACACCATAGAGAACACACTCACTGTCGCGGAAATGTAGATCTAAACTTGTGCATAGAGAAAAATAACTAAAACAATAGATTATAACGCTAGTAAAGATAGTCACATGCTAGCACAATTACTAGAGTAGAGAAAAAATATGTAAAAATTAACAGAAAACATAGAGACAATAGAGACGCATAGACTTAAACATGGTAGCACATCCAATATCATGCAAATGCAGAGTCAGATCATGCAGATGCAAGTTGAAAGAAACTAGTGAAAAATTAATAAAAGAAACGTAGGTACTAATAAGGTACACACATTTCTTCACATGAAATACACTAGTGCATCATAAAATTACATGGAGACGACAAGTTACCTGTAGTCTGCACAATACAGGTTTGAAAAATCAGCCGCAATGACTGGTTTTTTCAGAACTGCTCACAAAACCATCTCACCTGAAAGACCTAGTAAATTGGTTCAGTAGCCTGTAAACACTTCAAACAAGTATAAAAAATATGTTATATTGAAGGAAAAACAAGTAAAAATGTGTGGGTGTCCAACTGGAGCGTGTCTTGAATGTAAACAAGGGAAAAAATTAATAATGGAAGAAAACATGTACTAAAATGCAAACTAGATCCATTCCTTCATGTTTCCTTGCAACCTAACATGAGATGGACTGAAGCATGGAGTGAATTACCAAGATTGTTGAATCTCTTTATATGGATTGTATTGTGGATTATCCAAATATAAATCCATGAATGGAAGTATGCTTGTTCTATGAGAAAATGTATGAATGATAAGACTTGATTTATGAGATCTTCAATCAAATGGGAAGCCTAACAAAATATGAATTTGAGTGGAAGTTTGATAAAGTCAGACACTGATAAATGCCTTAATCTTCCATATATAGATTTGTGAGGATATGAGCTTCCATATATATAGATTTATAGTTGAAGAAGAGGCCATGTATTGAGGATCAATATTTGAATGAGTTGTTGGTGAGTGAATGCATTTTCCTAGATTTAGCACGTTGATTTAGTACGTACAATTGGCTTGTTTGAATAAGAATTTAAGAGGATTTTAATTTGAATAGTTGGATCTTGAATTCTTTAATTGTACATGCAATTTATCTTTTTCTTTTGTAGATTTCCATAACCTGAGTGAGTGAACTAGTGAACTGGATATGAGTGGATATTTAGTTTTTAATTTTATTTAAACAACTAATAAGTGCATTAGCTACAGGAGTGTATAGGTGCATAGATTTATTAATTAAATAATTATAATAGAGATGTGGATGAATAATGATCCAAATAGTAATGTGTAAAGAGTATTATATATTTTTAGGGTGTCTACACTAATATTGTAAAATTAATGTTAGAATTTAATTAATCAAAACAAAACCCCTATATCTACCATTTACATCCTTAGTGTACTTAACTCACTAACCTTAGATATCTTAATCTAAAAAGGGTATAAAATATCTAGAATTGTGACTATAAATTGAGCTGGTATGGAGCCATAAAACCTTTCCTTGAGCATGACATTGTTTATTCCTGATATGTATTATTTTGGACCAATGGGAATCAGTGCTCTATAAATTTTAAATTTCATTGGTGGCCTATAAATATACTTCACTATTTGATGCTAGGGTTTGGAAATATACGACACATCTTATAACAATCTACAATATATGAAAACACTAGATCCCAAAATTATCACTCATGAACATGCTTAGTTAAAAAAAGGAGATAAATTTATGTGTGGTGGAGTTAGACCGACCTTAGTGGTCAACTATTAATGATCTAATCTAGAAACTACACTACATCCCCTTGAAGGCAAGAGAAAACTCAATGTGTTCACCTAGTGTATGTGCAATTGTGTATGCAAATATAAAACAACCCCCTCTTACCCTTGTGTACACATAAATATAACAAGTGTAAAAATAAATAAAATAGAATTTACTCCTCACAATTTTGATATAGTGTTTTATGATTGAAACTTTTATATTGATTCTCTCGACCCTTATGAAATTTGACAATGCTTAGTAATGGCTTAACGTTGCTTAACTTTTCTTTAGGAAATTTGAGGGCTTATAGATAGGGAATCTAGACCCTTGAACCTAGTTTGAATGGTTTAAACCTAAGTAGTGGCTACTCTTATAAATATGGTGTTATTTAGGAATGTTTAGGAAATCCTTGTGTGTTTCAAGAGTGTATTTTATATTGATTTATCTTGAAAGTTTGAGGTGATTTTAATAAGTGTATTATAATGTCTTATATAGGATTCATAGGTTAAATTTGACATTAAATCCAAACTACAATATATGAACATACCAACACAAATATTTCAAATTGAAAAGATGGCCATTTGGTGGTAGGATATGGACCATTTGGCATGGGATAAAACCATTAGATGGTTTTGTCTAATATATGCAATTCCATATAGGTAATTCATGGGGATTGGATCATATTTTGGTTGAGATTAATAATAGTGATATAATACTTTGTATAAATGTAACTAATCCTATGAATGACTGAACAATGCATGTAGTAAAGCAAGTCATGTGTGTGTGTGTGTGTGTGTGTGTGTGTGTGTGAGAGAGAGAGAGAGAGAGAGAGAGAGAGAGAGAGAGAGAGAGAGAGAGAGAGAGAGAGAGAGAGAGAGAGAGAGAGAGAGAGAGAGAGAGAGAGGTCATTTGGGCTTAATATGTGTGCATAATTCATGCTTAAGATGTAAGGGAAAAATTTTCATTTCTAGATGATAAATTTTATAATTTAGATGTATTAATTTCCCCCTTCAATTATGAAATTAAAATCATGCACTTAAAGGAAAATACACTTGAGTGTTCACACAAAATTTTTCTTCAGTTAGAGTTGTCAAATTTTCTTAGGTGTTTACATGCTGAATGTTGAAACCTACAACATTGAGTGCAGTCAATGTCCATAAAAAGGAATTAAACTATAAATTAAATTTATAAACATATATTCATAAATTTGAAATTCAAAATTACATTTATAATATGCTAAAAAATAAACACGAGAGCATGGAAGGAATACACCAGTTCTCTTTACTGAGGGAGAGGCTCCCATATTTTTTAAACCTAAAGATTTAGATTTGAACTAAATTTATTTAAGTTTGGCGAAAGTTAGTACCTAATTTTGCTAAAGGATATGTTGGATTTAGATTGGAATTGAATGCCACTTGACCTAACTCCACAAGGAAAGGTGCCATAGTACTTTTTTCCCAAGGACCCCAAAAGAAGGAAGACCACTACAACGTTTTCTAGTCACCTTGATATCTCCAAAAAAAGTGAGATGAGGGATGCCACAAGATTTTTTAGTCACCTTGATTTCTTCTAATCCCATGGACCACACCACTATAGATAGATTTAGGCCCAAGTGTAAAATTACATAAATTCAAAAGGGAATGACTGGTCTCATGCCCCCACCATGTGATGTAATTATGAGTATAATATATGTAATGGTGAATATAGAAAATGGATAAGAAGGCCTATACCCCCATCCCTTGTATTTAAATTGTTCATGAGTCATGTAATGGTGAAAAGGATTGAAGTAATCAAACCCTCCACATTATGTACTAAAAGGTAGTAAACCTTAATTTGATATGTGTTATCTATCCCTACACTTGTATTAGAAACTTGTAACTATATTTTAAAACATAAGAATTCTATAATATTATGGAAATATGCCCAATGAAAAAAACATCCATCCTAGAAAATAACGTCTAGAAATTTCATCCCCAGTGGATATTTCTATACCTATGTGAAATTTATGTTCGTTCTATGTTCAAATAGATTCCTAAGTATCTATACCATATTTAATTCTAAATGTGAGTTTTGAATTTTGTTTGTGTGTATGATGTGCATAAATATCCATTTGATAAACCCCACTAACTTCCTCCTCTTTTGAGGCAAGTATGACGAGTAAATAAAACACTCATATCAAAAGAAATGATGTATATCCATGTTAGATGTATCTAATAGTATGTGTTGGATCACATGTAGGGATATCTTGGGTGGCCACCATTTATATATTATTATTGCAAGGGATGTGCACACTAGAAACTATGGTACACAAAGATACCAAAGAAGTAAGAAAACATTAATTACAACAAGAAATCATGTATAATAATAATAAATGCAGGGGAAAAAAAACATACAAGTACATAATCAATGTCACTTATGTTAGTCACATCAAAGTAATGAAGATGCAAACAAGGGTCACAACAATATCACAAGACATGTAAACTAAAGGCTATAGGAAACATACATAGATTCAAGAATACAAGTAATGTAGCATATAAGTACACAACCAATATCACATTCATTAAACACATCAAAATAAAAGAGGCACAACCAAGGGATACCAAAGTGTTGCAAGACATGCATAATAAAGGTCATAATCCACATACATAGAAGAAATCATACAAATAATCTAGCATGGTAAATAATATCCTAGAGGAAAATAGATTAAGATAAGATAGATCTTTACAGGACACATGTGTTATCCATATTAGTTTGAAAAATAATGTATACACAATATAAACAATTAGGCATAATGAGGTAGTGAAAGTAACTGTACAAAAACAAAATCACCTGAATAGTGTAGGAGATTCCCTTGAATTAACAATGCCATTGGGAAAAACTTAGGCTAACACATGCCATAATGTAGAAACTGTGTCTTGTATCAAACTCAAAATATCTCATGAATGCACATGTGTAAAAACTATATGGAAAATATTTATATATCAAACTACATGAAAAATAAAATATGTAAAGTAACAATCCAACTAATCAAGTAATATGTAAGTCTTAATTTTGTATTTTTATAAATATTTGAATGTTTTATATATATTTTTGATTATTTGAATGTTTCTATATTTTTAAAATAGTTTTATCAAGTATAATATTGATGTAAATGCATGTTGTGATTCATAAGCTAACCAAAAAAGGGATTCTTGATCACTCTAAGATCTAAGGATGTACTTTTAAATGCTGATTGAGTATTAATTAATTGCACATTTGGATTTTTAGTATAAAAAATACATGTGTTATTATTTTTACTTGATTATCTTGTAAAATATATTTTTATCTTTATAAAACCATTTAAATTTAGGAATCTACAATTGTTAATTAAGAGACCATCCTCTCTGAGAAACATCTTTCATATATATTTTCAGACCAATATGTCTTGAGCAGGACCATCATCGGTGATAAAAAACCTTATTATATCAATTAATCAGAGGAGGAGAGGGAGATCTATTAGAGTATCATGATATAATTCCATTTTCTTCGAGTAATTTGAGTTTCTAATCTACCACACAAAAAATAATTGTCACAATGTCCATTGACTACATGATGCTTATAAAAAGGTCAACATTTTTCATGATCAAGTCAATGAGGAGGATGATGAACATTAGATGGTAACTGAATTGGATGATTATTAAGTAGGATAAATAATATTTCATGTGGATTATTGTGAGATTTATAAAAATAAATAGGTTTCTTCCTTAATGAATCATGTTCCCTTGTAAGATCTTTAGGTTTAGTAGTAGTCTGATATAAAGCATTACTGTGATGTAAAACATTAACTTGTTCCAAATTAGAAGACGAGTCAATCATAGCACTAGTATCAGGTTCCATAGTAGTGTAGTCACTAAATCATGCACTTACTATGTACATATATCCTCTAAATATGTCATTTATATGCATGATTCCTAAGTAAGAGAATCACTCATTAACAAGTGCTTTAACATTGATTTTATCCTTTTCATCTTTATTACTTGTTGTTTCTGATTTGCAAATTATGGTTTTACATACTAATTGACATATTTCTCAACTTTAATTTCACTATTTTACCTTTTCAGTGCTCTATACAGAATCACTCATTAGGGATAGGAGAACTTGGGTAGTGCTGTCCCCTCTGAGTACTTCTGTCCACTTTCTCTCTTTTTTCTAATTTTCAAATGTTACTTTTTTATTGTCTTTGGTTATCACTCGTAGTCAGTGTTTCACTTGTTAATGAAAAAACTTAAACGAAGGAATTATGTATATACATGAATTATTTAACTCCATTATGAGGCAAACATTCAAGAGGCATACACATCTAAAAAGAGCTAATATTTTCTATCCACTAAATCAAGCACTGCATGATTCACTAGATAAGAGGGTCTATTCTGAACTCCTTACCACACATTTTGCATTGGGAAAAAATAGTTATAGCATTTTATTATTTATGCGGCTAACAGTAGGTAATCTTAACTCAAGGGACACTATTTCAATCACAATTAAACTAGAACTACATTGAGTTTAAAATGTAGTGCTCTCTGTTTCACTGATAAGTTGCGTAAATGTGAGCAAAACATATAGGGTAAGGGTGAGGAGGAATACCTGTGAATGAAGGTGGAAGGTAGAGTGCGCGTGTTCTAATTTCTCGATCCAGTACTGATTGCAAGAACCTCCTTTTTGCTAGGAGTAACTACTAATTTTCAAATGTTACTTTTTTATTGTCTTTGGTTATCACTCGTAGTCAGTGTTTCACTTGTTAATGAAAAAACTTAAACGAAGGAATTATGTATATACATGAATTATTTAACTCCATTAGGAGGAAAACATTCAAGAGGCATACACATCTAAAAAGAGCTAATATTTTCTATCCACTAAATCAAGCACTACATGATTCACTAGATAAGAGGGTCTATTCACTGGATGAAGGTGGAAGGTAGAGTGCGCACGTTCTAATTTCTCGATCCAGTGCTGATTGTGAGAACTTCCTTTTTGCTAGGAGTAACTACTTGTGAATGCAAAACAAGACCATAAGAGGAATATTAAACAATATATGTTAGTGGACTACCTAACGTGTGCTAGATTTGGGAAGTATGATACTTCCTAGATGGATGTCAATCCACTATTTAATATAATTCAATGCAAGAAATAACATCAGTAAATGGCATACTACTATAGTTGATATGATTCAAGTAAAATAAGTAAATCTAATTTGACAGGAAAGGTTATGATTAGACTCAGAAGTTAGACAGGTGAATAAGGTATTTGGGACAAGTCAGGGTCAAGTTTTGAGTGGTTTGGGTTATTTGAGTGAATGTTATGAGGTTGCTGTTATAGGTAGATTTACCAAATATAGAGACCAATGTCAGTCTGGTATGACCGATTCCAGTTGAGAGGATACCGATGACAGTTTAGGTTAATTGACATTAGTAGGGTCAGGCTAATAAAAACTCAATAAATTTTGGTTTTGATGATTCTCTGTGATTGCACAGAGAATAGAGAAAGAATGATGAGGTTGATGACAGTGCTGGGAATACTCAGAGATGTTTGGATTTAGGTATGGAGAGCTCAGAGGTTATAGGTGGTTAGGTGGGGGGATTGATAGGAAGGTGAGGGGTGATGAGATGTAAAGGAGACTAGGACTCTTGAATAGAGATAAAGAAACTAATCTAAATAAATATGGAAAGATGTAGATTCAAATGCACTTACTTGTACTTGCAAGACTAGTGGTTGGATGGAGGTGGTGGTTGATTTATGGAATTGGTGGTTAGTGTTATGTTTGTGCTTCCTAGAACATTACCATGAATGCTTAACCTTCATATCAGTCTTGGTGCTGGTTTAGGATGTCTCGATGTGCAAGAGTGCTCTGGTGCATGCTTGCATGCAGATCTCTCTTTTCCAAAACTTGAGTAATTGTTCCAACCTCTCTAACAAGGTTACCAAAGTAAATATATGGTAACCGAAGATGGTTTAGGGTGACTAACGTCAGTTTAGGGTTGATCAGCGTTGGTTAAGGAGGGAAATCCTAGGTTGCCAAAAATAGTAGATCTTGGCTATCTTTTGGCCAGTTATGTTTGTTGTTGCGGATCTAAAATGGCATTTTATGTGTAAGTGTGCATGTAGTTAGAGGAAGAAAATACATTTAGTGTTACGGTTAGACTAAGTATCAGTTAGTTATGGTAAGTAGATATTGAATCCTAGTTAAAAGGAAACATACTAAAAATAGGTCTATGATGAGGTGTCTAGGTGATGTGGTGGGGTGAGGTATCTAGTTGAGGTGGAAATTAATTTAATTAAGGTATTTATTAATGAATATTTTGAGAATGGGAATTAATTTAACCGTAGGTAATTAAATTAATATACATGTGGGGTGAAAGGGAAGTGTGACCCAAATTTGGTGTCTACATATTCCCCCTTTTTATCGCGTAGCTTGTATTAGCAAGCGATGCTGAAAAAAAAAGGAAGTGATTACCCCATGTGTGGGTGAAGGTGATCCCCCTCAAACCAAGAATTAATGAGATGTTATATGAAATCCATGAGTGGTTTGAAAAATGTGTAGTTGGTGGAGGTAGGTAGGGAAGGGTATGAGTATTAGGGGAAAGGATGATGGTCTAGTTGGGAAATAGGTAGTGGTTAATGGTAATCAAATGCACACACACATATAGACTGTAACATAGTACCATGTTGAAGAGCTTGTAAATCTACATCGTCCAAGGTCGATAGGTTTATATAAACAAGGGTGAAGTGTGTCAGGTACCCAAGGTATAGGATATGTTCTGGACAAACAATGTAGGTCAGGTGTAAGAATGTTTAGGTATGGTCTGGTACACCCAAGGTTTGGTTGGGATAAATGACACAACAATAGGAAAGGTATGGTTGTTAGGCTAAAACAACATAGGTAACAACATCACAAGGTATAACGAGTACATAAGGTCAAAGGTCAAACTAAGTAGGTCAGGTCCAAGTAAATAGGTCATGGCACAAGTAAGGCCAAGGTATAGGTAAAATAACAAATCATTAGACGCAACTAAGGAAATGTAGGGGTAGTTTGTACTTATAGGTAGGTTATCATAAGCGTGGGTGAGGTCAAAGGATATTGGGAAATGAGGAAGTGAGGTCAAAATGGGTAAAATGGGGTTAAAAGGGTAATAAAAGGTGACTGATGCTAGTTAAAACTTAAACAACATCAGTTTGGTATGATAGATTTCAGTTATGGTGGGTTAGGGTTAATAAAAAGGAAAATTCCACTTTTTACGGAATCATTTGTCATTTTCCAATTATAGAAAATGAAAGAGAGGTGGAAAGTTGGAAAATGACAGAACAAGACGGAGCACTGAGTGGGTGATTAGCATTCAGTAGGTGGGTCCATGAGATTAGGTCAAGTGAATTGATTGGTTGCAAGGTGGGGAGTTGATTTGGTGATGGCAGAGGAAAGAGAGGGTTTATGTGGACCATCGACGTAGTGGCCAGATGTACCACCACACTGATGACACCAAGATGAGGTAGGATTTTATCCGATCTATGCATTTGTTATTGAAATAGTTTTTTGAAATATGGTGGGGTTGAAATGTGTTTGGGTAGAGTTTAATTGGAATTTTTAAGTAAAATGAATGGAATGGGGGTGGGTGGGAAGTCTAATGTATTGTAAATAGGGAGGAATGAAGCTAGGGAAGGTTTGGGTAGGGTAGGGTAGGTGTTTTTTTAGGGTGAATGTGTTAATTTTTTGAAAAGTAGGGTAGGGGTTTACAGATTTTGACATCACGACAATGACTGACGATGGTCAAGGGTTGGCCGACATCGGTTGGCCTTCACTGGCATTAGTCAAATCTGAGATGATTGGCACCTGTGAAATTGAACTGACATTGGTCAAGGAAAATCCATGATGGTTTAAGGCAACCGACACTAGTTAGGGATGAGGAGAAATTTGGGGAAGGAAAGGGTTCACAGGGATAGGGGCTGAGGCCATTATTAATAGGACATAGCTCACATGTTGCTACGAGACCTATGACACCACCATAGATAGTGCCAATGGTGAGATTTAGGGATTCCCTGAATGATGCCAGATACTATCAGGATCACTTGAATACTTTCAAGATAGATTTCCCCTCCTATGCAGAGTACAGGACATAATATGCCTCAAGTGAGAGGACAAGATCTCTCACACATAGTGTAGAGAGTATAGGGGGGCAGTGAGCCCAGAAACATGGTCAGGGTGAGGCCACTAGTTCAAAGAGGTCTGACCTAGCTACAGGCTAGGCATAGGTTGGAATAAGACCCATGGAGGGTGGAGAGATGCTAGCAAGGCATCAAACAAGCTGAGAGAAGGAGACAAATGAGACCGACCTGGACATCAGATGGGCTGATGACTGATGTCTTTGTATATCATTTTTTTTTTTTTGATATATTGGCCTGCGTGCCGATGATAGTGAGGCTGTACACAAGAGTTTCTGATATTTTTGATCATATACCAACCTGCGTACTGAAGATGGTGAGGATGTATATGAGAGTTTTAAGATAATTGTATTATTTTGTATCAATGTATAGTTGATGGATACACAAACTTTCAAAGTGATATAGATGATGATATTTATTGGATGGATGATGCACTTTTGTTTTGAAATTTCTATTATTATTTATATATGGATGGAAACTAGGTGGATTAGGCATGGTGGAGTTCGGTTAGTTAGACATGGTTGAGTTAGGTCTAGGCATGGTTGAGTCTAGGTTATAGGCATGGTTGAGTCTAGGTGAAGGAGGAATTCTTTTAAAATGTAGGTTTCGATGGTCTGGTCTAGTATAGGGTAATCAATAAGTAATGGAATAAGTGAATGGTAAGAGGTGGTAAAAAAGATCCACCTAATTGATAAGAACCCTAATGAGTATATCATACCAAATATTGGCTTATGAGCATGAGACCCTAAAGGCATTGCATAATAGAATTTTCTAAGGGTGAACAAAGTCACATGATCACAAAATTTCGTATGTAAGAAAAGTCCCTTGAGTAGATAGAAAATTAGCATGAAAATATAATGAAGTGAAAATGGGTGGTTTAGCGTAACTTAGTGTACAAAAACATGTTTACCTAGCAAGAAACCCATGATAAAAAATAATCAAGTCCATGAAGAAAAAGTTATCATTTTTTTTTATAGAATGATCGATGTGGGAAGTCTATATGGGATGAGTATATTATCTCCTTGAGGTCTTCGTGAAGTTGATCAATATGGGAAGTATCTGAATATGTTATTTTGTTTGTGTAAGGATAGTCTCTTTTCATGATGGACTATGTGCAGTATGGTAAGCTTTGTATAGCTGTCCTTTGGGGGAGCAGTCTATTTATAGTGGCGACATAGAGAGAAGAGATGTCACTTTTAGGGAAGTCATATTTTTGCTAGATGTTTGACTCAAGGAGTCGAATCCCATTTGGCTTTTGGACATTTAAGTCATGGAACATACTGTAGAGGAAGATTAGGTTTTTGTTTAGAAGACAAAGTCATAGCACACAGAGGTTAACTATAAAAGAGATGGTTTCAAGTGATGAACGACCATGGAATTCCATCTTTGAAAAAGACAAAATGTATCCATGAGAATCATGCCATGAGTAGAACTGTGGTGCTCATATTGAAGATAAGGATGAAAGGTGACATATAATCACATGATTCTTGTTTATTCATTGATCCTCAAAACATGTAACATGGAAGGTGAATGACGCTCAAGGGATGAGTGGTAAATAGCTAGAAGGTGATATAGGACTAGATTTCAAAAATAAAATGGTCTAAGATGAAAGGCATTGATGAGGTTAGGTTTGGATTTACCTTCAAGTAAAGACAAATGATAAGCACTTGATCCATAGGTATGAGTAACGACATAGGGTCCAAGCCAATTAGGAGAAAATTTGCCCCATTTACTTTTCTCTTCTTTTGTTACATGTTGATTTTTATTCAGGACGAGGTCACCGACCTAGAAGGTTCATCCATGGAAATGCTTATCGTAGGCACATTCGATATGTTTTTGGTAGATTTAGAGATGATCAAGAGTAAATTGAGATGACGTTCATCTAATAACTCAAGTTGTGTTAAATAGTCTTGGTGAAAGTCATCATCATTAAGCATTTCTTGTAGTGATATGCATAGAGAGGGAATATGGACTTTAAGAGGCAAGACAACCTTAGTATCATAGACTAGAGAGAAAGGTGTGGCAACAGTCAAAGTATAAATACTAGTGCGGTAAGCCCACAATGCGAAAGGAACATGCATATGCCAATCCTTCCCACTATCGTCAAATAATTTCATAAGAATTTTGTTCAAGGTTGTATTGATTGATTCTGCTTGGCCATTTTTTTGTGGGTATGTCGACACTAAAATTTTCCTCCGTAATTTCTATCTCATTAATGTATGTATTAGGAATAGGATGTTGTTAAGTGTAATTAGTAGTAGCGTCTGATAGAAGATAACGGCGCGGCCAGTACGATGCAACCAATAATGTATAGTACGGTAACAGTCAAAGTACAATAGGAATGTTGTGGTAAAAAGTAAATATTTGTCGTAAGTGGTTCGGTAATGTTAAAATGTCAAATTTTTGGTAAGTAGAGAAGTAGGGTCTACATGATTAAGAATTAGAAATATTATATTATATTAGTAATAAGGACAAGGAGTGAGGTCATAAATATTTTGTGTATTTTATTTGTAAAAAGTCTAAAAATGTGGAACCCATGTAAAATGATAAGGTTTATCTTATCTTAAAAGATAAGCTTACATGTACAGATAAGAGTTAAGGTATGGAATATGATTCGTCAGAGTGGATTTCTTATCCTATCTTAGAGATAAGATGGATAAGCATGGAAGTTCTATAAATAGAGAGGCCACCCCCCTCATTTAGCATAGAAGGAAGTAGTGAGAAATATTGTATGAAGTGTGTAAAGGAAGGCATCAGTTTAAAGGTGTGTTGAAGAAGCCATTAAGAGGTGTAATTGTAAAGTTTCTCCCATAGTATTGGTGGAAGGCAAGTGAAGTCAATAACACTTGAAGTACCTCATGGGTGAGATTGTAACAATTTCTTGTTAATATTATAATTTACTTTGATATTTCAGATTTGTCATCATTCTGTCTTATCATAGTCGATGGTATTCTTATGTTATGTTTGTTGTTTTGTTTCTAGATTACATCCACCAAACTAAAGGCTGTGCATTAGTAAATAATCATAGCAAGAGGAGTTCCCAGTGAAGAATTATCATAGTGCCGGATTGGTGATGACATTTTGGTTCCGTTGCCGGGACCATTCCTCGTTGGTGGATATTCTAGAGAGATATTCCCACTTAGTCAAAACCAATTGGAGGGTAACCTTATTTTTACTGTGCATAGTAGTTACCATGGTAAATTTATTTTTACCATGAATAGTAGTTACCATGGCAAAGTCATTTTTGTTGTGAATAGTATTTATCACTGTAAAGTCACTTTTTATCGTGAATAGTATTTACCGCAGTAACTTCACTTTTTACTGTGAATAGTGTTTACTACAGTAAGGTCAGTTTTTACCACAGTAAGTCAAGTTTTACCATAGTTACCATGGTCATTTCTATTTTACTGTAGAAAGGTGTAAAGTCACTTTCTATTACAGTGATTCCAATTGTTTGTGCACATAAGTCTTGTTGATTGTACTTGTGGGTTGGTATTTCACGGTGGTTACTTTTGAAAATGGGAAAGATTCCTATTTTTTCAGCTCAATCTAATGAAGATGCTTCTTCTTTCATTCAAGAGTTTAAACGATCTTTTATTTGTAATGGCCTCATAAGAAGGGAACAATGGACTGAATTTTTTCCTACCTTTTTGGATGGTTCAACACTTAGGTGGTTTGAAACACTAGGTGATAATGTGAAAAATTCATGGGATTTATTAATTGAAAGTTTTCTTGAAGAATTTGGTGAACAACAGAAATATGCAGATCTCATGATCAAGATCACAAAGCTATCCCAAGGAGAGAAGGAGAAGATAAGGGATTATCATGCTCGTGTTCTAGAGCTAAGGAGGAATCTCGATGCCCAGATCCGGAAGGAAGGATTAGTGGATGGGTTGATGAACGGCGTGAATAATCTCCTATGTTAGCACTTCATTCTTGGGATGAAGCCAGAGATCAGACAACGAGTGAAGTATGACTACCCAGCTACCATTGAACAAGCAAAGGAGATTGCAAGAAGGAAAGAAGAAAGCATGGAAGAGGAGCCGAAAGAAATTGTTGCTAAAGTAGAGCCGACACCAGCACCTTTGGTCCAGAATCCACAACCACTCCCGGTGAGCACAAATATTTCTCCTAGTACATCTAGTGAGTATGAAGATCTGCTCAAAAAGATGGGTCAGTTAACTATTAATCTTATTCAAGGAAAAGAATTTAGTTCTCAGGGAGGAGATAGAGGTCCAAAAAGAAATATTTCTGAAGTTGTATGTTATGGTTGTTATAAAAAGGGTCATTATAAGTATAATTGTCTAGATAGAGCTTCTACATCTGGTAAAGGAGATAATGATAAAGGAAAAGCACCTGTGAATTCTTTTGCTGTAGTAGATAAGAGCAGAAATAATGAAGTAGATGTGTTTGTAACAAAAAGAAAGAAAGAAAAAGATAATCAAGATGGAAATGATCCTAAGAATATGAAAGGAGAAACTAGTAAGACACATAGGAGAAGAAAGTTGGGTGTGCAGGATTTTCTGATTTCACAGGGGCAAGGACCATACTCGATCTTGGAAGATTTGTCCAAAAGGCCTGCAAATATTACATATGGTCAACTCTTGGCTATGTCTTCTGAGAAGAGGCAGGATTTGCGAAGTGGACTCAATGTTCGACGAAGGAAGGAGGTTGAGGTCCCTATTTTGGAGGTAGAGGCGGATCCCTATGTTCCACAAGCTAAGGTATTATGTAATGGTATTTCAATTTATGATGTCTTAGTTGATGGAGGTGTTGCAGTTAATGTAATGACCAAGTCTGTAATGAATATGTTGGGTTTAAAAATTGATCGCCCTTCAGCACTTATGTTAAGGTCATTAAATAAAGGAAAAACTAAACCAGAAGGTGTAGTTTCAAATGTGGCAATATCTGTTATGGGTGTTGCATGTGTGGTAGACTTTCAGGTGATGAAAAATGGTACTGTTGCGCACCCAATGCTGCTAGGAAGACCATGGCTAAGGAGAGTTCATGCAAGAAACTACTGGAATGAAGGTTTCATGACACTTAGACGTGGTAGAGAGAGGGTGAAGATAAATGTGATCCCTCGACATCATAAGACAGAACCTGTGGATTCAAGTGATGAAACTGATGATTGGACATCCTCTGATTACTCTAGTACCAGTGAAGTGGACACTGAAGATGAAGAAAGTGAGGTGGATGTTTCAGTCATGGATATCCTTCCTGTCACACCAACTCATGACCCTATAAAATTATCTGAAGAAGAAGTTGATGATCGTCTCCAACAAATAAAGATTGGTGATGCTATGATGGAGAGTGAGAAGGAATCCTACCTCCAGCTCTTTTGAAGGTACATACACCTATTCACTTTTGATTACAAGGAACTCCATCAAGTAAGTTGGGTAGAACATTCTATTGAGTTGGTAGATGGTGCTAAGCCTATAAAGAAAATGCCATATAGAATGAATCCTAATTTTTCCAAGACTGTAAAAGAAGAAATAGATACGTTACTTGATGCAGGATTCATATTTGCTGTGGAGAATTCAGAATGGGTTTCTACCATTGTGATCTCAATAAAAAAGAATGGGAAGCTACGCATTTGTGTTGATTACAGGAAGCTCAATAAGGCAACAAAGAAGGATCATTACCCTCTTCCATTTTCAGATCAGATCTTGGATGAAGTAGCTGGCCAGGAGTGCTATAGTTTTGCTGATGGATATAGCGGCTACAACCAAGTTCATATAGCAGAGAAAGATCAGCTGAAGACCACGTTCACCACTCCTTGGGGAACGTTTTCTTATAGAGTTATGCCTTTTGGGTTGTGTAATGCTCCGGAAACATTTCAGCGTTTGATGAATAGGGTGTTTGAACCCTATATTAGGACCTTCATCAGAGTATTTCTGGATGATTTTTACATCTATCGGAGCAATTTAGACCACCTGCACCAAATGGAGACAATATTTCAAAGGTTAGATGAAGCACAAGCCTCATTAAACCCTACAAAGTGTGTCTTTGGATGTTCTAAAGGTGTTTTGTTAGGGCATGTTGTATCCAGAGATGGTATTGGTACTGATCTTGATAAAGTTTCAAAATCAAAGATTTACCATTTCCTATGAATAGAAGTAAGTTGAGATCATTTTTAGGCCATGTGGGTTACTATAGAAGGTTCATCAAGAATTTCTCAAAGATTGCACAGCCACTAACCCAGTTCTTGAAGAAGGATGTTACTTATGAACCAGGAAATAAGGCGCATGAAGCTTTTGGACAACTGAAGGAAGCCCTGGTGTCTTCACTTGTTTTAAAGAATCCAAATTGGAGCAAGCCATTCATTGTGTACACTGATGCCTCAGATGCAGCACTAAGAAGTACTTTGAGCCAAAAGGATGAAAATGGGAATGAACATCCAATTTACTTTGGGAGCAGACAAATGAGCAGTGCTGAGGTAATGTATACTGTAACTGAAAAAGAGGCTCTGGCTATCATTTTTGCTGTAAAGAAGTTTAGGAATTACTTGCTAGGGAAAAAATTTCTAGTTGTAACAGATCATCAGGCTCTAAAATATATTGTAAATAAGCCTAACCCATCAGGGAGGATAGCAAGATGGATAATTTTGCTACAAGAATTTGAATTTGATATTATAGATAGGCCAGGTTAGAAGCATGTCAATGCAGATGCACTCTCTTGAGCCTATGATGGTTTAGGATCATCTTGTGATGATGATGATTTCCCTGATGCAACATTGTTATCCCTTGACACAATCCCTAGTGAATACATAGATATTTGGAATTATCTGAATGAATTCAAGTTTTCTGATGGTGCCAATGCAAAGACTAAGAGAAAGATTACTCAAGCCAGTCATCCATATTCTATTATGCATGGAGTATTATTTCGAATAGGACCTGGTGGACAGTACAAGAGGGCAGTTGGACATGATCAAGGGAAGGAACTACTAGAAGAATTCTACAATGGTACATGTGGAGGGAACTTCTCTGGACAACTTACAGCAAGAAGGATCTTGGATGCAGTTTATCACTGGCCCACTCTTTTTAAATATTGTTATAATTATTGTAAGACATGTGATATTTGTCAAACACATGGTAACCGTAAGACTTCCTCAGCTCCATTATGTCCTATTCTTCCACTTGGTCCCTTTGAAAAGTGGGGAATAGACATTGTAGGTCAACTTCCAACTACCTCATGCCAAAATAAGTATATTGTAGTTGCCACAAATTATTTAACCAAGTGGGTTGAAGCTAGGCCATTGAAAACAACTTCCATGGATGAAGTGGCAAGGTTCATATATGAACGCATTGTCACCAGATTTGGTTGTCCATTAGAAATTGTAACAGATCAAGGAAGCCACTTCATTAATGAGGTGGTAGAAGCGCTAGTCAATAAGTTTTCTATTAAGCACAAGAAGGCAACAACATATAAGCCAAGCACAAATGGATAGGTGGAATGAACAAATTTTGTGTTGTGTCAAATTCTAGCAAAAGATGTAGCCTTGCAAGTACATAAATGGGCTAAAAGGATTCATGTAGCATTATGGGCATATCGGGCAACATCAAAGTTAGTAGCAAGATACTCCCCATTTCAGTTGGCCTATGGCATTGATCCAGTTATTCCTATTGAGTTTGATATTCCCACTGTGAGAGTTATGAAAAATGAAAGGATGGATGAAAGTGATTCAGTAAAATAAAGGTTGGTACATCTTCATTTGCTAGAGGAAATGAGGGAAATAGCTAAGGATACAAGCTATAAGAATAAAATGAAGCAGAAGGAATACTTTGATCAAAAGATCCAGTGGTCTCCATTTCATGTGAATGACTTGGTTCTAGTATATGATTGGATACAAAAAAAGAAGACAGAGAAAATTTCTTCCAAAATGGATGGGGCCCTACAAAATAGCAGCTGTGCATGAAAATGGTACATACCAACTAGAGGAATTGGATGGCACTCCCATTACGAAATGGGTCAACCATGACAAGTTGAAGATGTTCCAAGCACTAGAATAGTCTACTCCGAGGATGGAGTAGAAGCTAGGAAGGGGGAAGATGTCGACACTAAAATTTTCCTCCGTGATTTCTATCTCATTGATGTATGTATTAGGAATAGGATGTTGTTAAGTGTAATTAGTAGTAGCGTCTGATAGAAGATAATGGCGCTGCCAGTACGACACCGCCAATAATGTATAGTACGGTAACAGTCAAAGTACAATAGGAATGTTGTGGTAAAAAGTAAATATTTGTCGTAAGTGGTCCGGTAATGTTAAAATGTCAAATTTTTGGTAAGTAGAGAAGTAGGGTCTACATGATTAGGAATTAGAAATATTATATTATATTAGTAATAAGGACAAGGAGTGAGGTCATAAATATTTTGTGTATTTTATTTGTAAAAAGTCTAAAAATGTGGAACCCATGTAAAATGATAAGGTTTATCTTATCTTAAAAGATAAGCTTACATGTACAGATAAGAGTTAAGGTATGGAATATGATTCGTCAGAGTGGATTTCTTATCCTATCTTAGATATAAGATGGATAAGCATGGAAGTTCTATAAATAGAGAGGCCACCCCCCTCATTTAGCATAGAAGGAAGTAGTGAGAAATATTGTATGAAGTGTGTAAAGGAAGGCATCAGTTTAAAGGTGTGTTGAAGAAGCCATTAAGAGGTGTAATTGTAAAGTTTCTCCCATAGTATTGGTGGAAGGCAAGTGAAGTCAATAACACTTGAAGTACCTCATGGGTGAGATTGTAACAATTTCATGTTAATATTATAATTTACTTTGATATTTCAGATTTGTCATCATTCTGTCTTATCATAGTCGATGGTATTCTTATGTTATGTTTGTTGTTTTGTTTCTAGATTACACCCACCAAACTAAAGGTTGTGCATTAGTAAATAATCATAGCACGAGGAGTTCCTGGTGAAGAATTATCATAGTGTCTGATTGGTGATGACAGGTAATAAGGTGACAAGAAACTGAGTTGAATGCCAAAAGCATCACAAAGATTTTTTAGGGTTTTATTTTTGAATTACTTTCCATTATCAGTGATGAGGTGGTGAGGGAATCCAAAATGACAAATAATGTGATGGTTGATGAATTCACAATTTTTTCTTGGGTCTTGTAGAAATGAGGGGGATGGCTTCTACCCATTTAGTGTAGTTTTTAGTAGTGGTTATAATCCATTGGTGGCATTGTGAAGAATGAGGATTGATCTATCCATCAACATCCAAACCCCATTAAGAGAAAGGACAAAGGTCTCATGCGACCTGTAAGGCATGCCTAGGTGTGTGATGAAGTTATCATATTGCTGGCATTTCACACAATGTTTGACATAGTCACAATAGTCACGGTTTAGGGTTGGCCAATAATAACCGAGGTGAAGAATGAATTTAGTGACAACTAAGCCACTAAAGTAATCTCCACAAATTCCATTGTGAACTTCCTTGACGGTGTAAGGAATTTTCAAACTTGTAAGGCATCGTAAGAGAATACCATCGAAGCTACATTTATAAAGAAGACCACCCATGATGACATAACAAGAGACATCTTTAAGAAAGGTGCATTGTCCATTATGAGTGAGATCGGGAGGTAGAATGGAAAGGGAAAGGTAGTATGTAAACTACTTATACTAAAGGTCACATGGGTCAGGTACAACAGTTCCGACGTAGTTAACATCTTGAGATAAATAATAGGGTGATTGTAACCTTTGTATTGTGACAAATATTTTTGAGATAGCATGCGAAGCGGGTATCTGAGAAGCCAGGTAGGACATGGTATCTTTAAATTTATTTGTAGAACGTGGGGTGGTTTGAAGTTTGTAACGGTCAAACGTAGTTGAAAGTATGTCGACATGACATTTGTAATTTTGGATTATTTCATTATGACACTGGTATATATCATTGACTTGGTTTACAACCAGTTGGGAATCACCAAAGATATTAATTGATTTAATATCTAGGGTGATGGTAGTTTGAAGACCTAATACGAGTACTTCATATTCATCGATGTTGTTAGTGTAATAAAAATATATTTTGAAAGATAAAGGCATAAGTTCACCATCAAGAGGAATGAGGATAACACCTACACCACCTCCATGCTAACATTTGGAACTATCAAAGAATAAGGTCATCGGGTAGATGGTATTGTCAAACAAGAGGGTAGTAATGGATTCGCCTGAAAAATTGAAGTTAGAGGGTTGATCTCTAGAAAGAGGTGCCTCTGCAAGTTGGTCAGCGATGGCTTGGTCTTTGACATATTTTTGATGGATGAATTCAAGGTCAAGTTCTGCAAGAAGCATGAGCCAACGTGCATTATGTTGATGTTGGTAGGGTTTGGCGTACATGTAATGTATGGGATTAGTGTTAGTGATGACAAAGGTGTTGTGATTGAGTAGGTAATGACGAAGTTTAGTTGTGAAAAAAACTAAGGCTAAGAAAAAAGTTTTAGCATGGGTGTACCTAATTTTGTAGTCCAAAAGGGTATGAATCATGTAATAAAATACTTTTTCTTTGTGCTACTCATCGCAATGAGAGAGAATAGAACATAAGGACTAGTTTGTAGTAGAAATGTATAAGTAAAAGGGTTGGTCATCTTTATGGGGAATGATCACTGGTGGTTGAATAAGGTATTGTTTTAAGGCATCAAATGATTTTTGGCATTCATCATCCCATTTGAATGAGACTTCCTTTTTGAGGAGATGATGAAATGGTTGATAATGGTTGGAAAGTTGTGAAATAAACCAATGGATAGATAGGAGCTTACCTTGCAAACTTCAAAGTTGACAGAGATTAGTAGGTGGAGGCATTTCGAGAATAGCCTTTACTTTAGTAGGATCAACTTCTATACCACACAAAGAAATGATGAAACTGAGGAGTTTTCTTGAAAGTACCATGAAGACACACTTCTTAGGTTGAAGGTGAACACAATACTTGTTAAGGCTATTAAATATGACCTTAAGTAATGTCAAGTGTTCGTCTTGATGTTTGGATTTGGCAAGAAGGTCATCTACATAATATTTTAATATGTGATGCATTATGTCATGAAAGATATAAGTCATGGCTCGCTGATATGTAGCACCAACATTTTTAAGGCCAAATTGAATGAATCGATAGTATAAGGTCCCCTAAGGGGTGATGAAGGTAGTTTGGTGTTGATCTTCTAGTGTGAGTAATATTTGATTATAACCTGAGAAACCATCCATGAGTGATAACATCTCATGGTTGGTGGTGAGATCAACCAGTTGGTCAATGCCTGGTAGAGGAAACTTATCTTTAGGGAAAGCTAAGTTGAGGTCATGGAAATCCATGCAAATGCAGAGTCCTCCTATCACTTTTGTGATAGGAATGATGTTAGAAATTCATTAGGGATAGTTAATGGGTAGGATGAAGGAAATCGAGAGAAGGTGCTGAATTTCTTCTTTGACAACAAGGGCAATGCGAAGATGCATTTTCCGCAGCTTCTATTTTATGGGTTTGACATCAAGAATGGTTATGATATTATGGACTACAATGTTTGGGTCGATACCGGGCATATTTGCATAGGACCAAGAAAAAACATTGGTACTGTCCCAGAGGAAAGAAGTAAAAGCTTCTTATTCAGTAGCATATAAAGATTGGCCTATCTTTAGAATGTGCGGGTCATCTTGATTGGTAATGTTGATTTCAATGGTCGATTCATTCAATATGGTTTATGTCTCAGAAGGTAATGACTGATGAATATAAGAATCTTCCGCACCAAGGTAGGTGAGTATAAACTCATAGTTCTGACATTGAACACCATTAATATAAGGTGTATCATCATCGATCATATCAGGATACAGGAAGGGAAAAGAATAAGGAGCCTCACCATCATGTTGATAAGTCATAGGTCCTAGGGAAACCGTGTTCACAAAAAAAAGTTAGGAGGAATAGATTCATGATCTATGTACTCCGTGGGTGAAGGTGGTGATGTTGGTGAATGGGGTGGAGAAGGTTTATCTTCCTCAATGAGTTTAATGCTGGCCTTCTTGGAAGATGAGAAGAAAATCCAATGTCAATGCAATTGTTGTGTTTACAGGTGGTACATGGAATAGTAGTATGACGAACTTGTTCGTAAAAACTGAAACCAAAGCCTTTCCATGTGCAATAGTGAAGGAAAGTGTGGATGAAGAGACAGTTAGTAAGAGATTGGAGGTCAGATGAATAGGGTCATGTTTGGGATGGAGGTTCGGGTGAATAAGTGACAGCATAAAGCCCCCCATACATTAAATTAGTGCGAAGGTGGGGAGAACCATAAGGAAAAACCTCTCCTATGTGATAGTCATAACAAGGGTGCTGGTGTAGGTTTTTATACTCTTGGGGAGTGAGGAATGTGTTAATATTGTAGAGGTGGTACTCCTCCAGAGTGAGGCATTGAAAAAATCCTTCTAAGGGATTGATAGTTGATATGAGGGTAGCAGGGATAGATGAATCACTAGATGATTGAGTAGGAGGGGTATCAGTTGGTTGGGAAGTAGATGGGTCATTTGTAGAGGATACATTAATAGTAGGAATAAAAGAGTTAAGTTTGGGAGAGGTGGAGGAAGCATTGGTGGATGGGATTGTGGTTGAAGGAGAAGTGGGTGTAGTGATAGATGCCTTTTCTAGTACAAGGACATCATTAGGTTGGTACGACATGTTACAGGTTTTGAATGGTGATGGGTTAGCTGGGATGGTATAGTTATGCCCTTTATGTTCAAATTTTACACAATAGTTTAAAGTTAAAGGAACACAACCCATGCTATGAATCCAAGGTTGTCCAAGCAACATGTTATACTAGAACTATCCTTCTAAGACATATAATAATTCCGTGACAGTGCGAGGGCCTACGTGAATGTGAAGAATAATGGTGTCAAGGTTGGAGGTGATGGCATCATTAAAGGAGCACAACATAATTGGGTTATTATGCATAAAATTTGAAGGGATGGGAATTTGATTGTACACGTGGGAGGAGATGATGTTAATACTAGCACCACCATCAATCATAACGTGTCATACACATATGTTATCGATATAGAAAAAAATGAAAAGGGCAGGATCAAGGTCATCTGACTAGAGAGGTACGATCTCATCATCAGAGAAACTGAAGGTGACGACTTGATAAGTGGGCATATTGGTCATCGGGTAAAAAGTTGATGGACTACAAAACCTCCATAAGGGCTTATCTATGAGATTCAGAAGTTTGGACAAGATCTTACAAAGACATATTAAGAGGGATTGATGTAATTTTTTGATCATTGTACAATGGGTGACCCTGTCAAAGATAGGGTATGTGGGTCCTCGAATGGTGATTTTGGGGATGGGTGCATATGGTATATTAGGTATGGAGTTGGTTCATGGGCTAGTTTCTTTTTATTTTCCTTTGTCCTTCTAGATGAGGGTGGTAACTTGGACCATGTTAATATGAGGGGATGTGGTAGATGGAGAAGGTGTGGGATGAGTAGTGTAACGACATGAGGGGAAAAAACCTAATGGGGGGGAAGAGACTTTTGAAATGATTAAGGAACACTGGAATTTGGGCGGTGGTTTGGCCAATTATCTGATATGGACCATGTTGATTTCAAATTTTGAAGGTGGAAAAAAGGGTTGTAGGGGTGGAGATGTAGGTCATTGAAGAAGTAAGGGATGATGATGTGTGTTGACAAGAAAAGGTGGATCATGGTCCTCATCAAGAAGGTCATTGTCATCAAAATTTTATTTAGGAGGTCAAAGTTGGAGAATGGTTTTTAGAGCCTCAAAATTTTCTACATCATTCCCTAACACGCGATGATAGGCAAAAATATTGGTTTCATCAAACCCTTTTGGTTTGGGTTTGAGAGGGTCGTAAGGTTGAAGTGGTGGTAATGTGATGACATTGGTTAGAATGTTGGCATAGGACCCTACCAACAGATCACAATGAGAAGTGAGTGTGGGTTTGGGTAAAGGCACAGATGATTGTGAGGGAAGAGACATTATAGAAAAAGGCATGGGTTGGACCACTAGCTTGGTAGGTGGTACTGTCTTAGGCTTCGATGGCATCCTCTTAGGTAAAGGTGTGGTAGAAGAACTAGCAATGGAATTTTTTTTGGTATAACTACCTTATTAGAAGGTAGTGGATTCTTGTCTTTGGGTTGCACCTTCTTGGGTAAAGGTGACATGGGAGTATGTGATGTAGAAGATAAAGTAGATGGTGGAAGAGGATGGATTACCCATGGGGGAAATAGAGTTGCGGTGGAAGTGGTTGGTAGAGGATGGATGAATGGTATGGGTTGAAGTAGTATAAGAAATGTTGGGGTTATAGTAATTGGTGGAGGTATAGGTGGTAATAAATGCATGGGTGTGAGTGAGGGTGTTTTTCATGTGGGTAAATGAGGTGTAACGAAGGATCATGATGAAGCAGGAATTTGGTTCACTTTTGACTATCCTTGGGTAGGAGACTGTTTGGCCAAGGTTGATGGATAGGGCCCTAGGATGGACGGAAGAGGTGAAGGTGACAAAGGTGTGGTATGTGAGACTAGTGTATGTGGCCTAAAAGGTTGGGTATTCCTTTTAGGTGGAGGAATAATTTTGGTGCGGGTTTGGGAAGATGTGGTTGAATCTAATTTGACAGGTGGATGGGTAAGGCTTGACATCAACATGACACCCAAGGTAGTGATCATTCAAGATATAGGAAAAGATAGGTGTGGGTAGGTTCTTAGGCATTGGAATGGTTTTAGTCATGGGTAAAGGTTCAGATGTAGGTAGATGGGATGAGGAAGAAGCCGTTTTGATAGGCATGGTCAATGTCGATCTAGTTGTTAGAAATACCTTTGGGTAGATTGTGGAAGTATCTTCAGGCAACATTTGTATTTGAGTCGAAAAGGGGATTCAAAGACATCCCCAGAACATGGAATTATTAACGTAATTCAAGTGATCAGTCAACCATGAAAACAAGACTTCTGTAAGAGGAGGTGTAGTTGGTTTGGTGGAAATCCTTGTAAAATATGTTTGTGAGACAAGAAATTGGCTAGCCTCAAACTCTTTGGGTAAAAGAGCTAAGATCAAGTCAACAAAGTCCTGGGATGATGTGAAAGAATTTCCCCTAACAGGTAGTGACATGTCTGAAGAATCTCCATGGGTAGGATATATGGTAAGTGGGGTGAGGTAGACTTCTCCCTTGGTGGAGGAGAAGGTGATGATGATTCTCCTATGGATGGGAGAGTTAATACTGTTGACTGTTTGGTAGGTTGCAAGGTAGATGGTGGAATGAAATCAGCAGAAAATGTGGGTTCCTTCGTGAGAGTAGGGGAAGATTCAGGGACTCCTCTGTAGGTGAAGGAGTAGAAGATGTATGCTCCTATATGGGTAGAGGAGAACGTGTAAGAATTTATTCAATAGACACAATAGATGGAATTTGAGGAACGACCAGTACGATATCAAAAACCAGATGGAATTCATGGACATTGCTATCACTGGATGAAGGTTCACTATTTTGATTAGATGATGGTTTATGGTTAGGGAATGAATTCTTAATGATGTGTGAATTTTGATTTTTTGGGTGAATTCGGGGTTGTCCACGATGAGTTCTCCATTATCTATCATCTCTTGGAAAATGTTCTTAAAAGTTATGCAGTTACCATCACTATGGATTTTGACGCAATGATAATTACAGTAGTCATGTTTGTTATACCATGCAAGCATATGACAAGAAGGATCAAAACAACTATGAGGTTTCATGGGAGGAAGTGTAATGGCTCCATCTTTAAGAATATTTTCCAAGACTGAAGAATAGGGCTCTACAATTGATGTTTACTTCCACTACTCTAGCTAGAATTGAAAGGTCTAGATAGGGAAAATATTGGAAGAAGGTTTGGCTTGATTAGAAGGATGAGACGGACCAGATTTTAGGACTACCATGTTGGTAGATCCTTTGGCTTTTGAATAATTATTTTGGGGTTTTGAAGATGAAGAATAATTATTTTATTTGAATGGGGAGTTCTTGTTTTGTAAGTTAGATTTTCTTTTCTTCAATGGCACGAATTTCCAGATTTCATGCCATGGTGAATGCTTCATCGAAGGTTAAGAAGGTTTGTACCTGTAGAGTTGGTAAGATGCGTATAATACAAGCTCTAGTGAACAACTCAATAAGCTCAACTTGAGGTAACTGGAACATCAATTGGTTGATAAGAATTCACCAGTGAGAAATGAAATATGTGATAGATTTGTCATCATACTATCATGTCGAATATAGGTCGGTCAAGGTGACATTTTGACTATATTGATTGAGAAGTGGGATAGGAATGCTTGAGCCACTTGGTTGAAGGAGTATATGGAATGTTTAGGTAAACTACTATACCAATCTAAGGCGGGTCCCATTAGGGACTTGGGGAGTTCGCAAGAGCAAAGCATCGTCATGGGCAACTAGGTAGTACCCATGTTTGAGTGACCACAAGTTCTGTTGTGGGTCCACTTTACTATTGAAATGGTTGAACTTGGGCATTTCCTAATAGAAAGGGTATGGGTGAATAGGAATGGATGGATGAATAGGATCACTACAGTTTTCATCACAGGTCAAGTAGTTACGAGAGCCAGAAACTGATGCTTCTATTGTTTGCATTTTTTTTCATCATCATCCTAATGAGGTCATTGGTGGTTGTGAGGAATGGGTGCCTCCTACAGTAAAGGGAGGTTGATGATGGGTATATGATGTGGATGGAATCCCAGTATATGAGGGTACCAAATAAACTAAATGTGAAGGGGGGATAGATATAGGCGTGGACAGATCTATGGATAAACGGGCCAACGGTGTTGCAGGGCTTAGCCCCTCTTTGAGACAGCAAAGCGAAACTGGTTTATTGCTACTTCTACTAGCAGGAACCTATGCAAGTCTCACAGATTCTGCCTTCGGGGGTTGGGATCTCATCCCAGTAGAGTGTTCCTAGGCTGCGAAGAGAAAGGAATAAAAGAAGGAGAAGAGAAAGAACAGATCCGAAGGAAGAAAAGAAATGAGTTCCAAAGCGGAAGGGTCAGAAGATCTATGCTTTGGGTTTGGTAGTAAACAGAGCCAAACCTACTCACATAAATAAACAAAGCAATACTGATAAACAAATGACGGAAAAGTAGATATGAATTCAACAGAAAAGACACATGCAGATCTAACATAAGAAAGATCTAATGTATAACACAGCTATTGAGCACAAAGTCTGAATAATTGTATTAATTGTTTTTATCTGTTACAAGAAAGCTCAAAGTCTTTCTCTCCTCACCTCTATTTCTATCTGAAAAATGTTCACCTCTGAATACAACAAGTATTCTAGTATTTATAGAAAGTGAGGGAGAGAGAAGGCAAAATGGAGCCAACCACTTATTCACAAGATATTTACAAAATATCCAAAAGTCATGTTGACTTTTACAACTTGGAGTGGATGACATCATCCCATGATGCAACATGGATGATGTCATCGTTTGTGCCAACACACTTCAGATATTTCGAAGAGAAAGTCGGAGAATAGAGAGGAGAAGAAGAAGGAAGAAGAAGAAGCTATTCATCATCATCATCCTGTGGCCTAAAAGGGGTCGCCTGTTTCTGATGCTGATCAGGAGATGAGATGTGGAACTGAGCGCGGTATTCCAAGAACTTGCTGATCATTGGCGCAAATTGATCCTGTGACGGATCCTTGTGCCTTTCACTAATTGCTTCGCAAGTTTCCCGCTCATCAATGAGCTTTTCGGGGACCTTGGAATAGTCTTTACCCGCCTCGATTAGGGACCCGATGAAGTCTCTACAGGCCAGTAGGTTGTTGATGGATTCGATGTCGAAAGTGACTTCTGGCCCTGTCCCTTGAGAAGCTAGCTCCTTGAAAATTCGGATAGTATCGTCAGCTGATCTCAAGGTGAGGGAAGGAGTGAGCAACCCTGGAGTCATAGATAGAACAATCTTCTCCATTTGATGCATCGCATCCAGGGCCTCTTCCTTCACCTTGTCTATCTTCTCTAACACAAATTCGAGCTGATCTATCCGATAGTCCAGAGTGGACATGGTTTTGTTGAGGGTCCTTGGATGACCGAATACTCCAAACTTGACCAAATCTTCGACTGAACAGTCGAACATTTGTTGGAAGGCCTCGTGTTGGAGTCTGGCATTTTCGAGCTCTTCTGATACTGGACTTGCTAATGTTTGGAGTTCCTTATTCGCCTTCTCGATGTTCAGGTATAAACTGATATACTCGGCGATCACCTTTTCACTATCCTTAAGGATTTGGCTCCTCCAAGCAGAAACAGCCATACCCTGCTCGCCGATCTTTGAATATTCATTGATCTTCTCCTGACTGAGCAGCTCAGGAGTCTCGGCGGCAGTTGTGGGAGGTGCGCTTCCCATCTTCTGTAGGGCTTGAAGCAGGTATTTATTCTGCTCCTTCAGTAGCCTCTTTTCTTCCTTTGTTTCCTGAAGCTTTTCGCAGAGTGCATCAACTGCGGAAAGAGCTTCCCCCTGGAGACTTTCAGAGGATGTCCCCATTGTGACTTGGGTCACTGTGAAATCTGCCGGAGACAGATCTTCTTTTTCTTTGGTGAGATCGGGGTAGGCAATTTCCATAACTCTCTCACCTGCAGCGCTCTTGGAGAAGCGTGTAACCGGCTTGTGCTTCTTTGCTCCTTTAGCCGGAATGACTGAAAAGTCCATCGGAGCGATGGGGACTTTCCTCTTTGGTTGGCTCAGCTGCTGAGAGATCCAAGCTGGTCCTATTGAAGAAGGACCAGAGACAGAGGGGGAGGCAGCAACGGTAGAAGAGGGGAAGAACGTGGAGACACGCGGCGGCGGCATTGAAAGAATAGCCGAAGACATGCCCACGGGAGGAAGGGAAACCGCAGCTGTAGAAGACATGGGAAGGGAAGGGAGTCCGGAAATGAGGGAAGAAATGGAGGAAGACAAATCAGCGAGAGAGGAGAAGATGGACGAAGAGGCAGGGGAGAGAGTAGAAGAAGAAGGAGAGGACACAACCAAAGGAGTGGTTGCCGACATCTGAGGAAGGGGAGGAAGAGAAGAAGAAGGGATAGAAGGGACCTCTGTAGTTGTAGCGATGCCGACATCCTGGGTGGATGGGCGTATAGGACTATCCTCTGTCAATTCCTTCTCTGGCGAGTCCAGAGTTATTACTTGTTCAGGCTCTGAAGGAAGAGGACTTTCAGGGGCTTCCTCCTGAATGGTGCTAGGCTCACCTTCTGCAGCTTTGCCTTTTAGCTGCTTCTTTGATCTTGGAGGCGCATTACCCAAAGGAGAAGTTGTAAAATCTACACCGAGGTAGATTAACCCATTCATGCGGCACCAATGCTCTGTTCTCCGCATAGTCTCCTTGACCCTCTCCTCGATTGTCTGAGGAGCCTTGCTTCTGTCAATGTCCGGGAAGGGCCAATCATCCCCTTCTGTGTCATTATATACTTTGTCTACTTCGTCTTCCGTGGTTTGGAAGCCTTTTGGGACAATAGCCACTCCGTAATGGATGATTTCCGTTAATGCTAAGCGAGAGTGATCCTTTCTTCTGAGTTCTACCTCATGGAGAACGTCAATGTAGATATCCTCAATCTGAGGGACATGAATCGGATCAAGCTTAGCCCTTGGTAGACAGCCCCTAGGGTCGAATGTAGGCCTTGCTGGGAAATCATGCTTTAGGTTGAGCAATTCTAGCTCAGCAAACATCTCCTTCGCCTTGTGATAGCTGGAACAAGTGTATCGGCCTACTGTGAGGGGGAAAGGAGTCCCACCCTTCTTTCTCTTCTGGCATTTCTCATGATATGTGACCAGCTGCCTTGACAATTCCAATAGAATCAGCTTTGGTCCAGCATACCTTGGCAACCTGGTTGGTTCGCCCAAAAAGTTGACCGCCCTCAGATAGGTGAATGTGGGAAACTGGGTGAACAAGGCCCCCCACTTCTCTGTGACTGCCACTATGTTTTTGGTTGTCCGGCCATGAGTCAAATTTGGCCGCAACATGCACATGATGTGGTAGAAGAAAACATCATTGATCTTAGCGAAGTGTTGGATGCTGTTCTCCAGCTTCAGCTCTTGATAGTATTCATATATTTTGGCCTGAGGCCAAGTTCCACTTCGGTGCAGCCCTGGATAATCTCTTTCAGCTGCGGCAGCATAGACGACGTAGGAGTTCATGTGGAATACTCCGGTCGTAGCGAACTGTTGCAGTTGCTCGGATATAGTGCTGCTTATTATCTCCCCCCAGCAGAAACGCTGATCGGGCAGATTTTTATTCATGGTTTCCAGGTACCGCAGCATCCACTTATGGAAGTAGTGAGCATCTGAAAGACCGAAGACTCTGCTCAAGAAGGTGATTGTATCACTGAGTTCCTCTGAGAAATCACTCCGGTGGATAGTTTGAGGCCACCGGGTCACTACCTTCTTATTCTTGAGGTAGACCTCATTCATTAATTGCATGCACTTGTCTTCATTGTCCTCCCAAGCCTTGAGGCATTCTTGTTGGCTAACAGCCACATAGTTTCGGTGGTGAGGGATCCCAAGCATCAACTCAAAGCGACGGGCAGTAAGGTTTATAACTACCTCGCCCTTGCTATTCTCGACACATCTTGTGTCTTTGTTGAAGGATTGTGCAACAACCATCATAAACTCGTTATTAACAGCACTGACAGGAATCCCACCGGCGAAGTGCAGGGCGCTGCCTATCAATTTATCCATCCATGGACTCCTTGTCACTTTCTGAGTCCTTACCCAGAATTCCTCTATGTCAATGTGGCCCAGTTCAGAATCCCTGACATCCATATTACATTCTGCCTGTGATTCGGGCATCCTGACCCTCTGATATTTGTATTTCATTTCTTCTTCTGTTAGCTTTGCCTTCCCTCTTGGTTTGGTGGGTCTCTTGCTTGACGTAGACATGTGTTCTTCAAGGCTTATCTGATGATCTGCACGTAGAAGGAGCGAAACCCAATCCAAGAAGCTTGAATTAGTCATTTGATCTTCCATTGGAATACTAGCAGAAGAAAGAGTTAGAACTTTTAAGGCTCGGGGCGCAGGGCGCATGGAAGATGTATGTAACAGGCTGAATAGTCAAGGCGCACAGGAAAAGGGTGCAACAGAGGTTAAGTTGGCGCCAACGGCGCATGGAAGATGGATGAAGCAGGTTGCATTTTATAACAGGGCGCACAGGAAATGCGTGTTACATTGGGGTTCGATGCGCCTGTGGCGCATGGAAAGATTGTGCAACATGGACGAATGATGCGCCAAAGGAATATAGCGCGGCGCATGGAGGGTTTACACAACATCATGTTACTTGCATCGGAGGGTGTGCCAGCGCCTATGTAATCTTTATACTTGCGCGAAAAAGGCTTTTGTTGCATCGAAACTGGGTGCGCTCTTTGGCGCGTGGAAATGGGATGCAACATGGGTAAAGGGTGCGCCAAGGCTTATAGGAGGAAGCGCGGGATTTACACTTGGAGCATGCAAAAGGGGTGCGCTTATGGGCGCATGAATTTCAGCTGTATCAGGATGGCAGGGTGCGCCATGGCGCGGATCTTTGAGTATGTTGCAAGTCGGATAGGTGCGCCGAGGGGCGCGACTGTCTTGATTGTTACAAGGCGCGCCGGTGCGCCTTGTGAAATAAGCTCTCAAACCTCTCTCTTTACTTCAAAATTTTGGACAAGTAAGGTTTTCCAAAAACCTTGTAAACAGACCAAGCTAGCTACAAAACGACCCCTTTTCCAGCAGATCCGGAAAGAGGGAGGGAGAGCAAGAGCAACAGAAGAAAATGAACAGGACAGCACGGGGGGAAAGGCTCAAACACATTCAAACTTTATGAAAACTGGCCAGCAAGTTGGCATACACACCAAAACCGGACAAAAACAAGCCCAAAGAACAGAAAACATAAAACAGGGAAGGGGAAGAACCTCTTACCTTAAAATATAGCGAAAATTCCTTGAGCGGGTCCACAACACGACGAAAGCGACAGAGCAGGGGCTGACAAATCCAGAAAAATCACGTGCTGACAAAAGAACAATGAAAATGACATGGCGCGCATAGGTATATATAACAAAATTTGTCATAAATGCGCCAACCACCATTTGAAAAGGCGCGTGAAAACGACTGTCGACAGAGGAAAGCATGCGCCCTTTGGCGCATGGAAGTAACTGACAACAGGAGAATGGGTGCGACTTTGGCGCATCAAACGAGTTGTCGACATGAATTTATGTGCGCCATTGGCGCACCAAAACGTGGTGTAACATGGAAAATACATGCGCCTTTGGCGCACCGAGAAGCGTGCTAACATGGAAAACCATGCGCCAAAGGCTTTTAAGGGGGCGCATCAAAAATTGATGTTGCAAGGAAAAACCATGCGCCCAGCCAAAAAAGGCTCAAAAAGACTAAGTTCAAAAACTGAATTTCCCGGGAAGGGATTTTACAATATTCTGAATGCGGAGGATCCCTAACGAGGGATCGAAACAAAATTTTCGGTATGGTTATCGGTAAAATTGCCCTTGTCAATTTTACAGGATAACAGCTGGCTCTTTCTGGGGACTATCCCTGAGTGAAACTCGGGGGTAGAGAATCCCAGATCACATGTGCCTATCCATTGGGTACGGAGTCAAAAACAAGGGGGACCGGAGGGAGAACAAAGGAAACACACAAAAACCGAAAGCAAACACACGACTAAAGCAAACTGTACAAAGGAGAGAGCAAGCTCTACTTCCTGAAGATCTTGAGATGTTGCCCGCTGTAGGGAAGCGGGAGTTCAGCTCCATCCAGATAAGAGAGATAGAAACTATTCTCTCCATTGAGTTGCTTGATTTTGAAGGGCCCTCTCCATAGGGAATCAAATTTTCCGTGCATGCCCTTTGGTTCTCTCCGCTTGTCCCAGAGAAGGACGAGATCTCCCACTTCAAAATTCCTCTGCTTGGCCTTCTTGTCGAAAAGCCTCTTTACTTGATTCTGATGTTCAGTGATCCTGTCGACCACCCTTACTCTCTTTTCTTCAAGTTCCGCAAGGTACATGATTCTCTTTTCCAGAGAACTTTGAAAAGTTTCATCTTCGATTGCTCGTGCCAAGCGTAGAGCAGGAAGTTCCGCTGAAATGGGAAGCTCGGCATCAGTGCCATATAACACTTGAAAAGGTGACATGCCGAGAGATCTCTTGGGGGTAATGCGGTCTGCCCACAAAGCGTCGTACAAAGACTTGTGCCACATCCGCTGATTTTCATCTACTAATTTCCGTATGATGGTCACCAAGTTCTTATTACTGGATTCTGCCTGACCATTTCCCTGAGGATAATAATCTGAGGCATGTGCTAAAGTTATCCCATATTCATAGCAAAAACTAATAACTTCCCGGGAAGAGAAGTTAGAAGCATTATCAGCAACGATTTTATTTGGAATGCCAAACCTGACAATGATATTCTCTTTGATAAAACTGCAAACTACCTCAGAAGTGGCATGCTTGACAGGTATGGCCTCCACCCATTTAGTGAAGTAATCTGTTGCCGTAAGGACATAGCTATGTCCAGCACTCGATTGAGGATTGAGTGCACCAATAAAATCAATTCCCCATTGCCTGAATGGTTCATTGATAATAACCGGCCTTAGGGGAAAGGCAGCCAATTTGGGCTTGCCGACGAATTGCTGACAGGGTTCACATTTTGCCACCCAGGTAGCCGTATCTTGAAAGAGCGTCGGCCAGTAGTACCTGGCTCGAATGATCTTGTGCGCCGTCACGGAAGAAGAGAAATGGCCTCCACAAGCCGAATTGTGAAAACTCTCCAGCAGTTTTACTTGCTGGGGCTTGTCAACACATCGCAGGAAGACACCGTCTATCCCGCGCTTATATAAGCCGTCATCCCAGATGACATATTTAGCCGCTCTGAGCTTTACAGTGCGCTTCTCCTTTGCAGTGAGGTGCATTGGGCATTCGCCGTAGGTAAGGAAGAAAGCGATGTCGGAGTACCATTCGTCACTAGTTGAAACAAACAAAACCAGAGGTAGAGAATCAGGCCCTTCCAGAGGGCTTTGCGCTTCGTTGGTACGATTTTCTCTTTCATCAGGATTTTCTGAACCCTTGTTCTCAGCCATTAGCTGACACAGGCCTTTGCCCCTCACCAGCTTGGTGGGTTTAATATCTAGGTCATATTCCTGGACCTTTGCGATCCAATTCCCTCTTAAGCTTCCTAACTCTTGCTGAGTTAGAATTGACTTCACCGCAGTGTCGGGAACTAGCACCACCGTATGCGAGTTCAGAATGTAATACCTGAAATTCTTCACCGCTTTGACAACGGCAAAGGCGTGCTTTTCTAATTGAGTCATCTTCAACTCGTGGGGCTTGAGGGGAGAACTCATGAATGCGATTGGAGATTCAATATCCTCCGAGTTCTTTTGCATTAGGATTGCAGACACAGTATGTTCCGATGCATAGCTATACATAATGAAGTCCTTGGAGAAATCCGGACATACCAGGACCGGTGCATGAGCAACAGAAGTTTTTATCTCATCAAACGACCTTTTCCCCTCTTCACTCCATCTGAAAGTGGGTGAACCTTTCATCATGTTCAGTATGTGGCGGGTCTTCTCAGCAAAATCAGGGACAAAACGCCTAAGAAAGTTCACCTTTCCGAAGAAAGAATGAACACCATTCTTGCTTGTAGGCAGAGTAAGGCTTTGGATAGCCTTAACTCTTTCGGCATCGATCTTCGTTCCTTCTTTGCTAACCACATGGCCTAGCAATTTCCCTTCCGTAACCCCAAAAACAGACTTTTTTGGGTTAAGGGAAATTCCATGTTCTCGGCACCTGGCCAATACTTGCTCCAAGTGATCATAATGATCACTTCGTCGTTTGGAGAACACGGTTAAGTCATCTAGATAAACTACAATGACTTTTCCCATCATGCCTTTGAATGCAAAGTCCATGGCCCGCTGAAAAGTGGCACCAGCATTGGTTAGGCCGAAAGGCATCCTGCTGTAGGCAAATGTACCCCATGGAGTAGTAAATGCTGTTTTGAATTGATCTCCAGGCGAGACTTCAATCTGATTATAGCCTGAAAAACCGTCAAGCATAGACAGCATTTCTGACCCAGTTACTGCTTGCAGAACTTGATCCATTATGGGAAGAGGGTAGTTGTCTTTCAGCGAAGCTTGATTCAAGTTTCGGAAGTCTACGCAGATGCGTATTTCACCGTTTTTCTTGCGTACTGGCACAATGTTTGCCACCCAAGTGCTGTGATGAATAGGGAAAATGATTCTTGCGTCCAGCATCTTCTGAATTTCGGCTTGAATAGTGCCCGAAATCTTGGGATTATAATGCCTTTGCTTCTGACGGAAGGCTTTGGCATCTTCTTTTAGCGGTATATCATGCTGAACGTCCTTCGGCTTGAAAGACTTTAAGTCGGCATAGGACCATGCCAATACATCCATATATCTTTTCAGCAACTTGACAAATTTTCGCTTTTCTTCTGGCGTGCAACATTTCCCGATGTTCACGAATTGCGGATGTGCCTCAGGACCTAAATTGACTGGTTCTGTCTCTGGAGATGAGCTAGGATCATCTCGCCTTTTCCTTTTCACAAAACGGTCATGCCTGTCAAACAGGCGTTCCAGAGAAACCAGGCCCTTTGGAATTTTATTTCCCTTAAGCTGACAAATGCCATCGTTCTCCTTTGTTTCGTGGTTTTGACTGTTGATTGATTCACGGCATGAAGAGGTGGATCCTTCAAAATACAACTCATCAAAATTTTCTGCTTTCTCTAGAAAGGCAATGAGGTGATTATCATCGTTGAATACCTGCCAATGCTGAGAGTTGTCTGGCACGCTTGGGCGGAAAACCACTTCAATGGTGTACTTGTTCGTCTTCAAACCCGGGTGTGGGAGCATGAGAGATGCCGAAACAGCCAGCGAATCAGCCATGTCATTTTGGGCCCTTGGAATGGCCTCTATTGAAAAAGCGTCAAATTCCTCAATGCTGTCCCATACCGCATTACGGTAGTGCCTGAGCCTTTCATTTTTCACTTGGTAAATCCTTTTGACCTGATTTACAACTAGCTCGGCATCACCTTGGGCTTTCAGATTTTTTATTCCTCTTTCCTTTGCAGCTTGCATACCGAGTAACAGAGATTCGTACTCAGCAGTATTATTAGTGTTGAAAAACTGCAATTTGAAAGAAAGAGGAATTATCTCCTCCCCGGGAGATATCAGCACAACTCCAGCGCCACATCCACTAGTCGCGCAGCTGCCATCAAATTGCAAGGTCCAGATCTTATTACAATCCTTTTCCTGAACAAAAACGTCCTTTGTTTCCGCCTCGGTGGATAAGAAGTAATTCCCCAACCCTGATGATTCGAAAAGAATTTGGGCTTTGGGGTCTTCAGAGCTAGTGACCAAGTATTTCTTTTGGGATTCCGGCTCCAAAGTTTGCATTACGCCTTTGACTGGGATTCTAGCTTTGGACCAGTCCATGTGAATTTCTCCACCGACTTCGCTGCAAAAACTCCTTCCTAGTAGAATTCCATAGGCTGCTGGGATGTCAGCAACAAGGACTGTCATTTTTACTCTTTTATCCGGGAAGGCTGCAAACGCAAATTGTGCGTCCTTGATTTGGCCAACCAACGGAACTTGCTTTGTTTCCAATGAGTAACATCTGCCGAAGGGTTTGGTAAGAGTAAGGCCCAAAGCATGAGCGACTTTGGCAGGCATGACGTTATCAGAGGCTCCGGAATCAATAATGCAATTGCTCAACTTATGGCCATTGATCAGGAGGGAGAGATAGAAAGGTTCTATCTTGCCAGATGCGGACGTCGAAGCGACATTTATGTGGGATTCAGGAGGAGTAGAAAGGATTCCTTTCAGGGAAACCGGTTTAGCTATAACAGCTTGACTTTGGATATACTTAGTCAATCTTACAAGCTGTTCGGGGTTTGACTGAAGATACTCAGCTTCAGACATTTGGATCTTGGTCTTTTTTGCGTGATCTATTATATCAAATGCGGCCAAGGGTTGCGTAGGTAAAGGAATGAGTCCTTCACCCCGCGATGATGGAATAGGGTTACTGATCTTGATAGGAATATGAGAGGGCTGACTCGGAGGAGAGATAGGTGGAAAAGACTTCTTTGCAAAAGATTTAACAGGGAGTTGAGTGGGAAGAGGATTACCTCTTTTAACAATGGTTGGAGGCGTGTTTGACACGGCCTTCTCTTTCTGCGTATGGGCATCAACCTCTGCTTCTTTTCCTTGCGAGCGGGTAAAAACAGCGTAGGATTGTCCGCTTGCATAGCCTTGCGTACTCTCTTCTTCATCGGATTCGTCCTCATCAAATTCCATGTATCCAATTGTGGAGTCGCCAGTCGGTTCACCGACATCTTGATCATCTTCGCCTTGGAGCGAAGGTTCCTCATAGTATTGCTCTTCTTCCTCTTCAATTTCGGCCAAAGCATTGACCGGAGGAGCTTCAAGCGCCAACCGTGGAGCAGCTGTAGGCAAGCGCGGCCTTTGTGAAGCGTTGTTAGGAACAAAATTCCTCCGCGGGATATCCCGATACGAGGAACTGGGAGAGGTCTGGGCCAGCTGCTTCTTCAGTGCAAGCAAATCATTCGCCATTTTTTGGAATGCTGGATCAGACGAAGTGATAGGCGAAGGGCCCAAAGACTTAGGCTTTACTGATTCTTTTCTTAACTCGCCAGATATTATCAAATTGTCTTCTATACGGATGGCAGCAGCCTGAGCGAGAGGCAAAGTAGCTACTCGCTCTTGAAGGAGCAAGAAGCTGACTTTTGAACTCATGGCATTTACGAAAAAACACTTCTGGTTCTCCGGTGTTGGAAGCATGGCAGTAGGGACACGGTTGATCAGCGCATTGAACCGGGCGACAAAATCGCGCATGGTCTCATTTGCCTCCTTCTTCAGATGAGTGATCCGTGATAATAAAGTAAATGCATCCTCTGAAGGCTTATACCTGTCTTCAAAAGCGTCCCGCAAAGTTGCCCAACTAGTGATAGATCCGGCCGGCAAATGCTGAAACCATTCAGCTGCAGGCCCTTGTAGAGTTTCCAGAAAGAGGCGAACTGACACATCTTCATGAGTCACATCCAAAATACTGCATGACATAATGAAAGCAGAAATGTGGGAATCCGTGCTTTGATTTCCGCTCCCGTCGAATTTAGGAAAATTCTTTCGATTTCCGTGAGGGAGTGCGTGAACTGGATGTGGTAAAGCCAACGGACCCATAGCGTTTCCCCATGGTACCGCCATCTGAAAAGCCGGAAAGAGAACACGAGCTGGAAGTGTAGTTCCGCTGAGTAGTAAAGCACTACAAAGGGATGTGGATGCTCCCGGCAAAAGACTTTTTCTTTGTGAAGGCGAAACACTCCTGGATGACCGGCTAGCCGAGCTTAGCGCTGAAAAACGTGCCGGTGTTACGCTGAAATTGTGCCTCTGAAGCAGATCGAAAGTAGGATCGGCTTCTCCACGGGCTCTTCTGCTGCGCGTAAAAGGTTCACTCGCCAGTGTACCTTTCGAATCTGCAATATTACAGCGCAGATTTAAACTTTATTTTTGGGTGTACTTGCTGATTTTCTGGTTTTTCTGACAAAGAACCAGCAGCATGCACTTTTCTGGATATTTGAAAATTATCCTCTTCAGAAACCGATTGCGGTTAAATGACAGATGAAAATGAGGATAAGATGGTGGGGAAGATAGTAAGCTGATTTTTCAGATCTGATTTTTACTTTTCAGAGGGTTTCAAACTTTTTAGAAAATAATCAAAACTCAGATCTACGGAAAAATAATAATTTTGACAAAAACTCAGCGAACTAAAGATCTGTAACAGGCTCAGATCTATGACTCTCAGAAGAAAATTTTTCGATTTGGGCACATTTGCAAATTTTTGGATTTTCAACAAAAAGTTCAGCTTTGCAAACTGGCAGCAACCTGCTGATTTTTCCTGATTTTTTATCTTACTACCAGCATAGATCTGACAGATCTGTCTGTTCGATCCCCAGCGGAGTCGCCAAAAACTGTTGGTCCGAAAATCTGTCGCGTGGACAGATCTATGGATAAACGGGCCAACGGTGTTGCAGGGCTTAGCCCCTCTTTGAGACAGCAAAGCGAAACTGGTTTATTGCTACTTCTACTAGCAGGAACCTATGCAAGTCTCACAGATTCTGCCTTCGGGGGTTGGGATCTCATCCCAGTAGAGTTTCCTAGGCTGCGAAGAGAAAGGAATAAAAGAAGGAGAAGAGAAAGAACAGATCCGAAGGAAGAAAAGAAATGAGTTCCAAAGCGGAAGGGTCAGAAGATCTATGCTTTGGGTTTGGTAGTAAACAGAGCCAAACCTACTCACATAAATAAACAAAGCAATACTGATAAACAAATGACGGAAAAGTAGATATGAATTTAACAGAAAAGACACATGCAGATCTAACATAAGAAAGATCTAATGTATAACACAGCTATTGAGCACAAAGTCTGAATAATTGTATTAATTGTTTTTATCTGTTACAAGAAAGCTCAAAGTCTTTCTCTCCTCACCTCTATTTCTATCTGAAAAATGTTCACCCTGAATACAACAAGTGTTCTAGTATTTATAGAAAGTGAGGGAGAGAGAAGGCAAAATGGAGCCAACCACTTATCTACAAGATATTTACAAAATATCTAAAGTCATGTTGACTTTTACAACTTGGAGTGGATGACATCATCCCATGATGCAACATGGATGATGTCATCGTTTGTGCCAACACACTTCAGATATTTCGAAGAGAAAGTCGGAGAATAGAGAGGAGAAGAAGAAGAAGAAGAAGAAGAAGAAGCTATTCATCATCATCATCCTGTGGCCTAAAAGGGGTCGCCTGTTTCTGATGCTGATCAGGAGATGAGATGTGGAACTGAGCGCGGTATTCCAAGAACTTGCTGATCATTGGCGCAAATTGATCCTGTGACGGATCCTTGTGCCTTTCACTAATTGCTTCGCAAGTTTCCCGCTCATCAATGAGCTTTTCGGGGACCTTGGAATAGTCTTTACCCGCCTCGATTAGGGACCCGATGAAGTCTCTACAGGCCAGTAGGTTGTTGATGGATTCGATGTCGAAAGTGACTTCTGGCCCTGTCCCTTGAGAAGCTAGCTCCTTGAAAATTCGGATAGTATCGTCAGCTGATCTCAAGGTGAGGGAAGGAGTGAGCAACCCTGGAGTCATAGATAGAACAATCTTCTCCATTTGATGCATCGCATCCAGGGCCTCTTCCTTCACCTTGTCTATCTTCTCTAACACAAATTCGAGCTGATCTATCCGATAGTCCAGAGTGGACATGGTTTTGTTGAGGGTCCTTGGATGACCGAATACTCCAAACTTGACCAAATCTTCGACTGAACAGTCGAACATTTGTTGGAAAGCCTCGTGTTGGAGTCTGGCGTTTTCGAGCTCTTCTGATACTGGACTTGCTAATGTTTGGAGTTCCTTATTCGCCTTCTCGATGTTCAGGTATAAACTGATATACTCGGCGATCACCTTTTCACTATCCTTAAGGATTTGGCTCCTCCAAGCAGAAACAGCCATACCCTGCTCGCCGATCTTTGAATATTCATTGATCTTCTCCTGACTGAGCAGCTCAGGAGTCTCGGCGGCAGTTGTGGGAGGTGCGCTTCCCATCTTCTGTAGGGCTTGAAGCAGGTATTTATTCTGCTCCTTCAGTAGCCTCTTTTCTTCCTTTGTTTCCTGAAGCTTTTCGCAGAGTGCATCAACTGCGGAAAGAGCTTCCCCCTGGAGACTTTCAGAGGATGTCCCCATTGTGACTTGGGTCACTGTGAAATCTGCCGGAGACAGATCTTCTTTTTCTTTGGTGAGATCGGGGTAGGCAATTTCCATAACTCTCTCACCTGCAGCGCTCTTGGAGAAGCGTGTAACTGGCTTGTGCTTCTTTGCTCCTTTAGCCGGAATGACTGAAAAGTCCATCGGAGCGATGGGGACTTTCCTCTTTGGTTGGCTCAGCTGCTGAGAGATCCAAGCTGGTCCTATTGAAGAAGGACCAGAGACAGAGGGGGAGGCAGCAACGGTAGAAGAGGGGAAGAACGTGGAGACACGCGGCGGCGGCATTGAAAGAATAGCCGAAGACATGCCCACGGGAGGAAGGGAAACCGCAGCTGTAGAAGACATGGGAAGGGAAGGGAGTCCGGAAATGAGGGAAGAAATGGAGGAAGACAAATCAGCGAGAGAGGAGAAGATGGACGAAGAGGCAGGGGAGAGAGTAGAAGAAGAAGGAGAGGACACAACCAAAGGAGTGGTTGCCGACATCTGAGGAAGGGGAGGAAGAGAAGAAGAAGGGATAGAAGGGACCTCTGTAGTTGTAGCGATGCCGACATCCTGGGTGGATGGGCGTATAGGACTATCCTCTGTCAATTCCTTCTCTGGCGAGTCCAGAGTTATTACTTGTTCAGGCTCTGAAGGAAGAGGACTTTCAGGGGCTTCCTCCTGAATGGTGCTAGGCTCACCTTCTGCAGCTTTGCCTTTTAGCTGCTTCTTTGACCTTGGAGGCGCATTACCCAAAGGAGAAGTTGTAAAATCTACACCGAGGTAGATTAACCCATTCATGCGGCACCAATGCTCTGTTCTCCGCATAGTCTCCTTGACCCTCTCCTCGATTGTCTGAGGAGCCTTGCTTCTGTCAATGTCCGGGAAGGGCCAATCATCCCCTTCTGTGTCATTATATACTTTGTCTACTTCGTCTTCCGTGGTTTGGAAGCCTTTTGGGACAATAGCCACTCCGTAATGGATGATTTCCGTTAATGCTAAGCGAGAGTGATCCTTTCTTCTGAGTTCTACCTCATGGAGAACGTCAATGTAGATATCCTCAATCTGAGGGACATGAATCGGATCAAGCTTAGCCCTTGGTAGACAGCCCCTAGGGTCGAATGTAGGCCTTGCTGGGAAATCATGCTTTAGGTTGAGCAATTCTAGCTCAGCAAACATCTCCTTCGCCTTGTGATAGCTGGAACAAGTGTATCGGCCTACTGTGAGGGGGAAAGGAGTCCCACCCTTCTTTCTCTTCTGGCATTTCTCATGATATGTGACCAGCTGCCTTGACAATTCCAATAGAACCAGCTTTGGTCCAGCATACCTTGGCAACCTAGTGGGCTCGCCCAAAAAGTTGACCGCCCTCAGATAGGTGAATGTGGGAAACTGGGTGAACAAGGCCCCCCACTTCTCTGTGACTGCCACTATGTTTTTGGTTGTCCGGGAATGAGTCAAATTTGGCCGCAACATGCACATGATGTGGTAGAAGAAAACATCATTGATCTTAGCGAAGTGTTGGATGCTGTTCTCCAGCTTCAGCTCTTGATAGTATTCATATATTTTGGCCTGAGGCCAAGTTCCACTTCGGTGCAGCCCTGGATAATCTCTTTCAGCTGCGGCAGCATAGACGACGTAGGAGTTCATGTGGAATACTCCGGTCGTAGCGAACTGTTGCAGTTGCTCGGATATAGTGCTGCTTATTATCTCCCCCCAGCAGAAACGCTGATCGGGCAGATTTTTATTCATGGTTTCCAGGTACCGCAGCATCCACTTATGGAAGTAGTGAGCATCTGAAAGACCGAAGACTCTGCTCAGGAAGGTGATTGTATCACTGAGTTCCTCTGAGAAATCACTCCGGTGGATAGTTTGAGGCCACCGGGTCACTACCTTCTTATTCTTGAGGTAGACCTCATTCATTAATTGCATGCACTTGTCTTCATTGTCCTCCCAAGCCTTGAGGCATTCCTGTTGGCTAACAGCCACATAGTTTCGGTGGTGAGGGATCCCAAGCATCAACTCAAAGCGACGGGCAGTAAGGTTTATAACTACCTCGCCCTTGCTATTCTCGACACATCTTGTGTCTTTGTTGAAGGATTGTGCAACAACCATCATAAACTCGTTATTAACAGCACTGACAGGAATCCCACCGGCGAAGTGCAGGGCGCTGCCTATCAATTTATCCATCCATGGACTCCTTGTCACTTTCTGAGTCCTTACCCAGAATTCCTCTATGTCAATGTGGCCCAGTTCAGAATCCCTGACATCCATATTACATTCTGCCTGTGATTCGGGCATCCTGACCCTCTGATATTTGTATTTCATTTCTTCTTCTGTTAGCTTTGCCTTCCCTCTTGGTTTGGTGGGTCTCTTGCTTGACGTAGACATGTGTTCTTCAAGGCTTATCTGATGATCTGCACGTAGAAGGAGCGAAACCCAATCCAAGAAGCTTGAATTAGTCATTTGATCTTCCATTGGAATACTAGCAGAAGAAAGAGTTAGAACTTTTAAGGCTCGGGGCGCAGGGCGCATGGAAGATGTGTGTAACAGGCTGAATAGTCAAGGCGCACAGGAAAAGGGTGCAACAGAGGTTAAGTTGGCGCCAACGGCGCATGGAAGATGGATGAAGCAGGTTGCATTTTATAACAGGGCGCACAGGAAATGCGTGTTACATTGGGGTTCGATGCGCCTGTGGCGCATGGAAAGATTGTGTAACATGGACGAATGATGCGCCAAAGGAATATAGCGCGGCGCATGGAGGGTTTACACAACATCATGTTACTGCATCGGAGGGTGTGCCAGCGCCTATGTAATCTTTATACTTGCGCGAAAAAGGCTTTTGTTGCATCGAAACTGGGTGCGCTCTTTGGCGCGTGGAAATGGGATGCAACATGGGTAAAGGGTGCGCCAAGGCTTATAGGAGGAAGCGCGGGATTTACACTTGGAGCATGCAAAAGGGGTGCGCTTATGGGCGCATGAATTTCAGCTGTATCAGGATGGCAGGGTGCGCCATGGCGCGGATCTTTGAGTATGTTGCAAGTCGGATAGGTGCGCCGAGGGGCGCGACTGTCTTGATTGTTACAAGGCGCGCCGGTGCGCCTTGTGAAATAAGCTCTCAAACCTCTTTCTCTTTCTTTCTCTTCCACTTCAAAATTTGCTTGGACAAGTAAGGTTTTCCAAAAATCTTGTAAACAGACCAAGCTAGCTACAAAACGACCCCTTTTCCAGCAGATCCGGAAAGAGGGAGGGAGAGCAAGAGCAACAGAAGAAAATGAACAGGACAGCACGGGGGAAAGGCTCAAACACATTCAAACTTTGATGAAAACTGGCCAGCAAGTTGGCATACACACCAAAACCGGACAAAAACAAGCCCAAAGAACAGAAAACATAAAACAGGGAAGGGGAAGAACCTCTTACCTTAAAATATAGCGAAAATTCCTTGAGCGGGTCCACAACACGACGAAAGCGACAGAGCAGGGGCTGACAAATCCAGAAAAATCACGTGCTGACAAAAGAACAATGAAAATGACATGGCGCGCATAGGTATATATAACAAAATTTGTCATAAATGCGCCAACCACCATTTGAAAAGGCGCGTGAAAACGACTGTCGACAGAGGAAAGCATGCGCCCTTTGGCGCATGGAAGTAACTGACAACAGGAGAATGGGTGCGACTTTGGCGCATCAAACGAGTTGTCGACATGAATTTATGTGCGCCATTGGCGCACCAAAACGTGGTGTAACACGGAAAATACATGCGCCTTTGGCGCACCGAGAAGCGTGCTAACATGGAAAACCATGCGCCAAAGGCTTTTAAGGGGGCGCATCAAAAATTGATGTTGCAAGGAAAAACCATGCGCCCAGCCAAAAAAGGCTCAAAAAGACTAAGTTCAAAAACTGAATTTCCCGGGAAGGGATTTTACAATATTCTGAATGCGGAGGATCCCTAACGAGGGATCGAAACAAAATTTTCGGTATGGTTATCAATGTTTCAATTAAGAATTAAAACAGGGAAATCGGTTTAGTTAAGATGACGCTAGATGGTTGAGGGGGACAGATGACAATTATAGTAACCAATACCAATTATTGTGGGAAAACACCAGTTTTAGCAAATGAAGCAGAACTAATGAAAAATGAAATGAGTATACTGTACTTGACAGTAATATCATAATATTGGGAATATGATGATGCCAAGATGACTTTAAATAGAAAAGAGAAGGTGATGAAAGATTTTTTGGGTAAAATAACCAAGAGAGCTGGTAACCGACACCATTCAGGTAAACCAATGATGGTCAGATGAGAATCGATGATGGTTCCTAGATTGACACTGGTTACTGTGAAATCTGAAGAAGTGAAGAAAAATGGATATTGTGAATTAAATCAGATGAAGAAACAACCCAGAAGACCTGGGGATGATGATATCAGGCCTTGACACACTCAGAAATAGTTGAAGTACTCCAACTATGATGGGGAGTGCGAAAGGAAGAAAAAATGAAGAAACGTAATCCTCACAACTCAAACTGCAATTCAGGAAGAAAGATAAGAAAAACATGTAATCATATGAGTGGATTTTATGTTACTTTAGCTTATGTTATTTAAGACTGACTTGTGAAATTTATAACATTATTTTTTGGTTAGGAAGGTGTCCTATGAATAGGTAATCTAAAGGTGAGGTTTTAGGTTATGTTTTGGTGGGGGGGTCCTTTCTCTGAGGTAATGAATGGAAAGAGAAACCAGCTGATCACCCACTATCAATCCTCTGATTGTGTGATCATTGAAAACTTCTTCCAGGTAAGGTGTTATTTAAGAAAATGTGTAAATTCAAATTTTTGTAGTTTGGAAAAGAGAGAGAAGAGAGAAATGTGCTTTCTACAAGTCAATTGTGTTAACCATCAGCTGGGCATGACTTCTAATGTATAGGTTGCCCTTAGTTTTAAATGTGAGCTAATAATGCAACATACAAAGCTGAAATGCAACAAATTTTATAACCCAAATCGATAGTTATATTTGATGAAGCAAATGATGAATAAGAGAGAGGATGATTTTCACTAATGTAGAAAGAAAGAAGAATGATTCTTTTTAAATGCACCAAAAGAAGTGTTTCATTTAGAGTAATTAAAAAAAAGGAGCAAATTACAAGAGAAGAAAATTTAGTGAATAAAAATTTAGAAAGGAAACATATAAGATGCAAACTATATGAATAGAAAGAAACCCATAAATAAGGGTCCCATCGGGCGTGCCAAAAAGTTTTTCCAATAAGTTGCATACTTATGAGCAAAACAAATAGGGTAAGGGTGTGGAAGAATACCTGTGAATCAAGGTAGAAGGTATAGTGCACACATTCTAATTTCCCAATCTAGTGCTGATTGCGAGAAATTCCTTTTTTCTAGGAGGATCTACCTGTGAATGCAAAACAATACCATAAGAGGAATATTAAACAATATATGTCAATGGACTGCCTAATGTGTGCTAGATCTGATAACTGTTATACTTCCTAGATGGCTGTCAATCCACTATTTAATACAATTCAATGCAGGAAATACCATCAGTAAATGATATCCTACTATATTTGATATGATTTAAGTGTCTCATTCAAGTAAAATAAGAAAATCTAATATGACAGGCTAGGTTATGATTAGAATCAGAAGTTAGAAAGGTGAATAAGGTGTTTGGGACAGGTCAGGTTCAAGTTTTGAGTGGTTTGGGTTATTTGGGTGAATGTTATGAGGTTGTTGTTACAAGAAGATTTACCACATACAGATATCGATGTCAGTCTAGTATGACCAATGCTAGTTGAGAGGATACTGATGACGGTTTAGGTTAACCAGTGTTGATAGGGTTGGGATGATAGAAACTTAATAAAATTTTTGTTTTGATGATTCTCTGTGATTTCACAGAGAATAGAAAAAGAATGGTGAGGTTGATGACAGTGCTGGGAGTACTCAGAGATGTATGGAGTTAGGTATGGAGAGCTTAGAGGTTATAAATGGTTAGGTGGGGGGATTGATAGGAAGGTGAGGGGTGATGAGATGCAAAGGAGAGTAGGACTCCTAAATAGAGATAAAGAAACTGATCTAAATAAATATGGAAAGATGTAGATCCAAATGCACATACTTGTACTTGCAGGCTTGGTGGTTGGATGGAGTTGGTGGTTGATCTGTGGAACTGGTGGTCAATGTCATGTCCATGCTAGGTTATGATCAGATCGATAACTTAGACAGGTGTATAAGGTGGTTGGGACATGTCATGGTCAAGTTTTGAGTGCTTTGGGTTGTTTTGGGTGAATGCTACGAGGTTGTTGTTACAGGTAGATTTACTAGATATAGAGACCAATGTCGGTCTAGTATGATTGATGTCGGTTAAGAGAAACCAAATATGGTTTAGGTTAATCGGAGTTGGTAGGGTCGGGTTGATAGAAACTCAATAAAGTTTGGTTTTGATGATTCTTTCTGATTACATAGAGAATAGAAAGACAATGGTGAGGTTGACGATAGTGCTGGGAATACTCAGAGATGTTTGGAGTTGGGTATGGAGAGCTGGGAGGTTGTAAGTTTTTAGGTGGGGGGATTGATAGGAAGGTGAGGGGTGATGAGATGTAAAGGAGACTGAGACTCCTAAACAAAGATAAAGAAACTGATCTAAATAAATATGGAAAGATGCATATCCAAATGCACTTACTTGTACTTACAAGCCTGGTGGTTGGATGGAGGTAGTGGTTTATCCATGGAATTGATGGTTAGTATTGCAGCCATGCTTCCCAAAATGTTACCATGAATGCTTAGTCTTCAGATCAGTTTTGGTGCTGGTTCAGGATGTTTAGATGTGCAAGAGTGCTCTGGTGCATGCTTGCATGCAAATCTCTCTTCTCTAAAATTTGAGTAATTCTTCTAACCTCTCTAAACAAGGTTACTAAAGTGACTATATGGTAACTGATGATGATTTAGGGTGAATGACATCAGTTTAGGGTTGACCAACATCAGTTAAGGTGGGATATCCTAGGTTGCCAAAAAATAGCATATCTTGGCTATCTTTTGGCTAGTTCTGTTCGTTGTTATAGATCCAAAATGGCATTTTCTGCGTAAGTGTGCATGTGGTTAGAGGAAGAATAGGAATTTAGTATAAGGTTAGACTAAGTCTCAGTTAGTTATGGTAAGTAGAGATTGAGTCCTAATTAAAAGGAAACATACTAAGAATAGGTCTATGATGAGGTGTCTAGGTGATGTGGTGGGGTGAGGTGTCCAGGTGAGGTGAAAATTAATTTAATTAAGGTATTTATTAATGAATATTGTGAGAACGGGTATTAATTTAATATTAGGTAGTTAAATTAATATGCATGTGGAGTGAAGGGGGAGTGTGACCCAAATTTGGTGTCTACACACTCCTTAGTGACGATCACATTGGGGTAACCTCCAATGTTAGTTTGACTCAAGCATATGCATATTTTTATTCATACAATGTGTAATTGAGTATTGTGCAGGTATCTAGGGTTTTTTACACATGCATGTATGAATGAGAAAACTTGTAGTGAACTTAATGTTACCTATAACAAACAAGAAGTGACATGGAAATAACTAGGATTGAATTTACTCCGTAGGAACCAACACCTAGAATAAAGGCTAGCGCCTAGGTGGCCCTGTCCCATTTTGTGTGCTCCTACCCCAAAGATTGTCACATTTTATAATTAGATATAAAAGTTGACATATTCTAGAATACACCCTTTCAGATTCATCTCCAGCCCAGAATCAATCAAGACCTATAGTTACAAGCTGAGTCATTTTTATCTCCTATCTTTCACTCTTGTGTATACTTCTTTAGCTATATCTTACTTTAATAATGTTATATTTATCTAATTTACATAGATTTTAATTTTATTAAATCATTTGGTGAACCTGATCCTTACATGCCCATTATTAGATCTTTCATGGATTATGATACCTTTGATTTTAATGCTTCCCCTTTTTATATCCAGGTTCAACCTCCTAATCTCTTTGTTAAACATGTCCTAGTTGATCCTGGATCTAATCTTAATGTATGCAATCTTTCCTTCCTCTATTAACTATGAATTTATACTACTCATCACAATCCATCTACTCTTTGTATTTGTGGATTTGATAATATACATGAGCTAGTATTGGGCATAATCTCTCTTCCCCTTACTGTGGAATCTTACACTCTTGATGTTCTATGTCACATTATACCTCATGATGTCTTTTATACTATCATTTTAGGGCATCCCTGGCTACATAATATGCATACAATTATTTATACCCATGCCCTTGCTACACCTTCTTCAATGGATAATGTTACAATTGATTCCACACCTCATGGTGTTACTCTTTGTGATATTCAATTCATACATGATTTTGATGACATTACCTACATTGCACATCCTTCTCATCTTGGGATGTAGCCTAGTGCTTCTAATTTACAAGATCAATTTTCTATTGGCACCCATGATACTCCTCCCATTATTTCTCATTCTTAATGCACTTTTATTGATCATATGATTAGTGCTTCCAATGTTACATCTCTCTCCACACCTTCCTCATCAAAAATTAGAGAACCGTATGTTGATTTGATAATGATTATTAATGCTTTCAATTTATGAGATTATATAAATGATTTATTTACTATGGTTGCACCTTATCTTGTTACATCCATGGGGGAAATCAATTCCCCTCTTTCCATATTTCTGTCTATGGTCATAAGGGCTAATTCATACTACTTTATTGCTTCTGATCTTCCCAAATTACACCTATTTCTTCTGACGAGTCTCATGTCTCTCTCTCTCCATTGTTTGATATTGATAATTATGAACCTATTAACATTACATATGTTACACATACTTTGACTCACATATTGTTCCTTATGTTTGCACTTACTTTTTCCACTATTGCCAACATGCCCAATGTTACGCCTATTCTATTTTCTCCTAATGGGTATATTATTATTATTTATACATGTTGATCAAAGAACACTTGACAAAACTCACACAAGAAGTCTTCATGGGAAAACAGGCTAGGTTTAAGGGCATGAATGGAAAGGAAGAACGCATGTGTGGAGGGAAAGTTCAGCATTCAGGACTTAGCTGATTTTGAGCATGAAGACCTATTTTTAGAAGATGGCATGTGGAACACACCAAAGATGTAGAGACACACACGCCACACATTTTCTATCTTTGGAAGATCGAATCAAAGTGTTTTTCATGGAGATGAGCTAAGAATAGGATTGTCACTTCAGTTAACTGTAAGAGGTCTATAGATAGCACACTTGCATGTGTGGTTATGCCTGTAAATGACACGTGGCTATTAATAGCATGCAACTTATTTTTGGAATAGATAAGTAGTGAAGGGTGAATCCCCACCCTATATATACATGATGTGAATCACATAGTAGGATATATAGATAGATGAAATATATATAGGTATATACAGAGTGTAAGAGGTAAGCATAAAGAGATATGTGAATGTGACTAAATTATTGTATCATATCCATGCACGCATCGGTATAGAATGCCATTATTGTAAGGAGCTTCTATGTTTATTAATAGATGGAAGTTATTGGCTGAATCTAAGTGTCATTCATGTGTTTAATTGAGTAGTGCATGTTCTCTTGGAGAACAAGTAGATTTACACGGCAAAATAATAATATTTTCTCTATATTCAATTCATACGGGATACATTACATAGAATGCACATACAAATATATAGGCAATGTTGTTCCTATAAACAAGGAGGTGGCTAAAACCACTCCTCCATAAATAACTGTAAACTCACGTACACAACAAACTCCTAATATACATTATTGTTACATAACAATAATGTCACCAAATTACATTATTATAATACACAAACTATATTATAATGTGAAGAACTAAACAAGATATTCCTAACATTCCCCCCCTTAGTGTGAACATGGTAGAAAAACATCCACACACTCCTCTGTAGTATGTTCACCCCTGTGGCATGTCCAACTCTGTGACTCATGACCTTTATCCAAAAGAAAGGCTCTCTCCTTCCATGGTTTTAAACAGGCTTACCACAAACATTGACGTGACAGGAACCTCATCAACTGTCCACCTCGTGTGGTTTTCTGGATCCTCCCACAAACCCTTTCAATATCCATGAAATGACTTACTCTGGTGCTACTGTTCACCACTATGCTTATACATCAGGGAATTATGTAGGAAACACAACATGCATATCACAAAACTACACAAAAGAAGATATAGTAAAAATATTTCACATTACTTCCTATAAGAATTGTAATGTTCTTAATTGTAGTCTCTGTCATTGATCGCTGCCACTCGATCTCGAACATCATAGAAAACTGCCACTGCCACTGGAAGCTTTCCTTGACTAAGTCGTTTTGGGGTGCAGAATGGGAATGGAACATTGGTATGTATTCCCCCCACACAATGTGAAATTCCAAATAAGGAAATCAGAAAGGGAAAAATGTATTGTGTTGTATCATACTAACTGGATCTTGTTGTCTTGATCTTGCTACACATGATCACCATTGCCAATGAACGTATTCACTGACCGATCATCTTCCAACGAAGTAAGACAGTCAAAGGATCTCCGTAGTTTTCTGCTCTCTTATACAAATCTTTTCTAGTATTAACAATAAATCACACCACTCAAAGCAACAGGAACACTGCAAACTGAAGCACACTAAGAAAATGGAAACCATACTAAAAATCTAATACTCATACCATACATATGCCACCACAGCTTCTGCACAGCCCCGTTGTTGGTGACTGACGAGAGGTCCCTGTTCGACCTCCTTCCTCCGTTCCCTCCTTCTTCCATCTTTCTAATACCTAATTAGCGAATATGGAAATGAGGCTCATTTACAAACTACTGGGTGTCGGTTTCCACCGAAAATGCACCCCCTCACTTGGACGTCGCGTACAAGCGATAATGCGTCTAATAGTTGAAAAGTGAGGAAATTTTTATTTTTTTTATTTTTAACAATATTTTGACTTTTTGACCTTTTGACAATAGACTCATTTACAAAACTCTACTCACTATTGCTGACAAATAATAAGATACATTTCTAATATAACTAAAGTTATAATTAGAAACTTCCTCTTAACACTGACTAATGAGACTCTTTTACTTTTTATTATTCTATAAACATAGAAATGATATGAGGATGAGCTAATAATAATAATGAAAGGAAAGGAATGAGATGTATTTAACCTGAAAAAAGAACTGATGTAGATACCAATGATGGAGCAATATAGCCGCAACAAAACTAAATGTACCAAGCACGTCTTAGTGTATAACTTCCAAGCGTGTGAATCTCCAATGATACAGGCACACAAATCTAAGTACAAGATTGTGTATTATGAATCAACAAAAATCTTAGATCCATCTAAACTCTGACAGGTGCTCTGTACCAGCTGTGCCTCGTCAGGTGATCTCCAACGCAAGAAATTATAGAAAATAAAGATCAGAGATACCATTAGCAACGACATTGGAAAACTGGAGTAATTACACAAGTAAAGCCACACCTCCGAATAAAACAACTCCAAAGATGGCCATTTTAGATAATCCCATGTCAGCAGAAGCACCTGATGAACCACTCTCCTGTGCAGATGGACCGGGGGCTTCTATGTCTGAGACAGGACTCGTTGCTATGGGAACACCCACTAAGGGTGTGGGGAGATGTGTTGAAATATTTTTAATGCTACTCAATGCAAATTGTGACGCTCAATCGATAACCCAAGTGACAATGCGTTGACATCTACTTCAATATAGCTGTGCTCTTTGTATTTAAAATTGATTGTATGACTTCAGAGGTAAAACTGTGTTGGCTTTTGCATTCGTTCCAATGTATATCAACTCTCTCTGTAGATCGACAGATATCATATAAACACCTTGCAAATCAATCATGCAACCGGGTTGAGTGATAGGTATTTCAACTAAATCTGCATGAAGGTAATAACACATGCAACTATCTAATCCATAAAATCCTGACAGAACTGAAACCACAATACAGTTACCATGCATAGGGGCAATGAAGAACATAAGGCTGCCCCCAATCAAATCAATTATATTGCCATTACATGGATCAGACACTACTTTGATACCAAATCTTGGAGAACAAGCAGATTTACACAGCAAAATAATAATATTTTCTCTATATTCAATTCATACGGGATACATTACATAGAATGCACATATAAATATATAGGCAATGTTATTCCTATAAATAAGGAGGTGGCTACAACCACTCCTCCATAAATAACTATAAACTCACGTACACAACAAACTCCTAATATACATTATTGTTATATAACAATAATGTCACCAAATTACATTATAATATTACACAAACTATATTATAATGTGAAGCACTAAACAAGATATTCCTAACATGTTCGTGATTCAATCATGATTATTGTTTAAGCTTCTTTCATAGATCTGAATATAGCATGCATTGTAGAATGATGGATTAGGTATGGATCTATATGTTTCTTCCTTCATCACACTAACATCCTGCTATAGCAACCCTAAAGAGGGACTTGGTACCTTTGCGTGCTTCGGGTGAGCACTTAGTCTAGGTTGAGTGAAGTGCTAGTGCGACTAGGGTGTTATCTAGAAAATTCTAGGCTACATCATTTGTTCTTTCGTTGGGACCTCTTTTTCAGTTGTTTTCAGAATGGTTCATGATGAAAACATACCGGTTAACTCTAGAAAGTATTGAGGAGTGGATACATGACCTGGAGGAAGAATAAAAATGATGGTTCAGTAGTGGATCTGAGTTTAACGCACGCACTTGGGTAGAACAAAATTTGTATGAAAACTTATATGAGATATTTTTTGCCATCTCTCCAGTAGAATTATACGAGTGGTTGATTGCTTATGCATCTAAGAAGAATTGGAGGTATCATGCACTTGTCTGGAGATGGGAAGAATTTCAGGCCCTTTATGATGTTGATCTGATCTAGACTCGTACTGTGGATACATGGTTTTGTGGTGTTCTAAACAATTATATTTTGGAATATTCAATTTTGACGTACTATTTCCTAGAGGTAGCTGAATTTCAGTTTTTGTGGTATCCATAAGGAGCATATCTGCAAGGTATTCCACTAGTGATCAAGATCTTGATGGTAACTTTGAACCTGGAGAGTAAATTGATGGCTTAATAAACCTCACCATGTGCAAGGGTAGGAACAGGTTTGGTGAAAGATAACAGACCTAGCGGTAGAAAGGTAGAGAGAGGAAAGGAGACTTAAGTATAATGAGGTATATGAGAGGGAGATAGAGAAGAAACGTTCCATTGCAGAAAGTATGGTGTTGAGGAGAGAGATGGATCATGAAGGATTTGAAGCTCACGTAGAAGATGTGGAGATAGAGCATTAGGAACTCCCCCATCTTGGAAAGAATGATAGAGATCCCCCCTTATATTCACACAGAAGGGCGCCAACAGAGACTACGTGGGCCACAGGCGCGCATCTTAATCCACTTGGTGACCCAGCCCTTGCGCTTGGTTTTCTAGTATCTAGTATGAAAAGTAAGTAACACGTAGATTTGGGAAATAGGACAACTAGAGTAAGTAAAAAAAAAGTACATCAATGGCAGGAAAGATGATTTCAAAGTTATTTGGAGGAATGTTTTCAGGCGCATCATCTACACAGAATATAAGCATGCCAAATGTTGGATTCACCTCTAGAAGTGGAAATACCACATAGACTATAGGGGTTCAGTATAGTACCATTATCAGAGCATAGGGGAGTACATCTACAGGTCCAAATCTAGCTACAGGTGGAGGATTAGGAGGAATATGTGGTTCTAGTTCCGGTGGATCTAGTGGTTCTGGAGGAAGGGGAAATATAGGAGGTTTTGGATCAAGTGGTTAAGGCCCACAAAAAGCACAAAATATCTATATGGAGATGTCTCTTTTTCTCCCTGATTATAGAGGGAAAGAGGATGTTGCTGAGCATGTGCATATTTGTGAAATATTATGGTGCGCGAAAGGGATCATGACTTCTAAGCGCAAGGCAATTCAATTTGCTACTACATTACAGGGAAGTGCGCACAACTAGTATTAGAATTTTTACCTTGATCAAACTTGTGTGGATTATGCAGCACTGAAGGATGCATTCTTGAAAGAGTACTATATCCCAAAATTTGAGCATAAGAGTATAAGTGTGCTTAAGGATATTAAGCCAGGCACTACTGAGAGTGTACGTGAGTATGATGCCCATTTTAAAACACTCCTATCTAATATTTCTTATGATATTCATGCATGCCAACATGCACAATGGTTCATTGGTGGATTGATTACACCATTCAGAAGAGCACTGTCACATAAGACATACACTGATTTGCACAAAGTACTAGAAGTAAATTTGTGTGCTGAGGTAGTTGGGAGCATTGACATTGGTATTAGTCCATTCTCAGAGGAACAAATTGTAGCTATGGCAAAATAGTTAGAGAATCTATTAGCCATTTCAGCTCATGAAACACGCTCAGGGATTTGGTTTACAAATTGTGAAGTGGAAGGTCACACCAAGGATAGTTGTCCTCATAGAACAATATTCTCATTATTGTTGGAATGTGAGATCTGTCATTTGAATCATGATGCTAGTCACTGTCCTTTGTTACAATGCATGATAAGGAAGAATGTATCTTGTTATTGTAAAATTTTCTGGTCCAAAACCCATGATACTGAATATTTTTTCTTGATTGGTCAGATCCCTGATGCTATAGACATTGGGGTATGATAGAAAAGTGTAATAGATAATTCTAAGGGTAAGAATGAGCACCAAGATCAGGATCATAATCAAATGTGCTATGATAGGAATAAGGGGCATTTTGAAGGAGTTCGTTAAAGAGGACATGGATATCACAATGGATATAGAGTATGAGGCCGTGGTGGAGGAAGAAGTGAGTTTCCTTGAGGAATGTGCTATACATGTGGATCCCTTGATCATTATAGGTGTGAATGTCCCCATAATATTGCATGTTATTTCTGTGGAAAGAACCATAGCTATGAAGAGTGCCTGGACTTATATGAGGATCTGAGTAAGAAACATAAGCAAGAAAATAAAGGCACCATGATGGTTAGAATCCAACACATGTTAGAAGATTAGTGGATGCCCAAGGTAGCACCAAGGATTGAGGCATTAATAATGAAGATTACTACATGATCTGAAGTGGCACGCGTAAGAGATGCATCGTAACATAAGCCTATGATCACTAAGGAGGAGGTTTTTCATGTAAGGTAACCAGATCCTACTCATCATAAGGAAGTTTATCAGGATACCATGGAAGTGCTAAGGAATCTCTAGGGTGAGATACATTACTTAAAGGAGCAAAATAAAGCATCGGAGACAGACCAAACTGATATTGATGATTTGAAAGAAGTGTGCAAAATGTTGTGCTAAGAGAACATCATTCCACTATTAGGAAGTTGGTTAAAAGGGAACACTCCACGTGTAAGTATTAAGACTGGATGACAAATCCTGCATGTAAATCTTCCCCCTGATAGCATTGACTCTAAAAAGGAAATTAATCTGAATGCTGTTGTGGATGGATGGCTACTGAGCAACATATTGATTGAGGTGTGGGAGTAAATGTGCTTACATTAGATGCATGGGTAAAAATGGGGAGGCCCCCATTACAACCATCATCTAATGTGTTGTTTATGACAAACTAGACTAAGGAAACTCCCATAGTATTTTTTAAGGATGGATATATAACCATACAATGGGCCAAGTTCATTGGGGATTTTGAGGTATTAACACTTGCAGAAGTAGACATTTTTCCAGCGTAGCTTGGATGCCCTTGGTGTTATGAAAATAATGCTAACTTGAGATTCAATAAGGGGTATATAAGCTTTAAGAATAAGGAGGAAAGGGTTTTGATACCTTTGATAAATGGGAAGTCTATACCATATGTTGAGCCTCTAAGTGAGGACTTAAATAGAATCTATGTACGTGTTATTCAGAACCTCGAGGTCAATGAGCCATCAAAGGAAGACATCCTAGAGTGGGAGGATTCTCACTCTATTAGTGATACTAAGAGTATTTCTTGTGATAATTGGGCTCATGGTACATATGAAATAATAGGACGTGAGGTAAAAAGAGTGTTTGCGTGTAAGAATGTACTTTGTTTTGTTTGATGGATAGGTAACACAGTACCTTGGTATACAGGGGCAGAAGACCTCCCTATATTTTTGAAAACCATGGAAGCACAGTTGACAGATCAAATTAAGAGAAGAGATATGTTAATGTATACCTTGTGTGGGACAACAATGCAATTGTGGGTAGTCTACAGAGATAATCTTATAGAATGGGAGGAGATTAGAATCAACCTATCTACTAGGTTTTTAAGGAGCAATGTACCAAAAAAGATCCACACTTATAATGGTGATCAACATATTCAACATCACATTTAGCTCTTTGAGAGAGTCTAGATAGTGGGACATGAAGCATAACCACCATCACTCTGGGTGCATAGATTGTACTCTACTCTACAAGGTTGCACACATGCCTGGTATGTATACGCAGAACTACATTGAGAGACTGGGAATTGGTAGAATTTGACTGCAGGAATGCTCCATACCTTTGACTACTTCTCGACTAAACCTCTAGTTGATGAAGCATTAAAATTTGTTAAGTGGTTAACCATGGGAGATGGTGCAAAGGTAGAATAGCATATTTAGGAATTATTTGGTGAGACAGAGTTTAGAGCACATTTTGAAAAGGAAGAAGAAATGGACTCCATACTACTTGAATGCACTTGCCTTGAGAAAGAAAAAGGGAATATGGTTGACATCATGGATGATGAGGAAGTTGAGAACCTAGATATTGAACATTCACAAGGGGTGTTGGAGGTCTTGGACAGTGCAGACAAGGATACATGCACCTATCATGAACCCATGAAGACAAAGAAGGTGAATATAGGTTTGGAGGCTGAGCCTAAGGAGGCCATAACTGGAGACTATAGGTAAGAATCAGAAGTGAAAAATATCATTTAGTTACTCAGGGATTATCAGGAATTATTCCCTCAAGGGTATCATGAACTTAAATGCGTGCATGAATCACTTGGGAAAATGAAGATAAAGCTTAAGGACGGTGCATGCCCAGTTAGGAAGAGGCCTTACAAAATGAACCCCAATTTACGTGAAAAGGTCAAGGAAGAGATTGATAACATGTTGAAATCTGGAATTATCAATCTCCTTAATGAGTTAGAATGGGTTAGTCCAATGCTGATCACTATCAAGAAGGATGGACGAATTAGAATATGTGTAGACTATAGGGAGTTGAATGCTACATGTGTAACGGATCCTTTCCCTATGCCATTTATTGATGAAATACTAGGAGTTGTAGGGAGAAAAATATATTCCTTCATAGTTGGGTTTTCTAGGTATCATCAGGTTAGGATTATTGTAGAGGATCAAGAAAAGACAACTTTTACTACTGAATGGGGCAGCTGATGATGCCATAAATTGACCATAAATTACCATTATTTTGTCCTTCCAAGTTACCTTTGAAAGTGGATTTAAATGTAATCTAGGAACTTATAGTTTTCTTAAGATAGAATATATGCTATATATCTTGTTCATTCTTTATAAATATTTTTTTATCTATTTTGTTGATTAATCCTATTGATTATTTGGGAAAAGATGCAAAGTCTTGTGTATGCAGGTCATAAAGGAAAGATAATGCTAGTATTGGGAAACATGGAATTGATCATGAATAATACATTTAAAATTAGATGTAATTTCATATTCATATTCCTCTAAATAAATTATGTAAGTTCAAAACAAGAATCATCTCAATCCGAGGTCGCATGCAAAAGTTATAGTTGTTTTGAGTTAGCTGTGGAACTCATAGAGTTAGTTCTGAAACTCATAGAGTTAGTTTCAGAACTTGTACGTTTAGTTCTAGAACTCACAGATTTAGTTCCAAAACTTGTATCAATTTAATAGAAGTTAGTTCTAGAACTTTCAATTCATGGACAAATCAGATTTATTTCCGGAACTTGCAGATTTAGTTCTGGAACTTGCATCAATGGACTGACAGTTTTTGAGGGATTGTTAAAACCCAAAGATTTTAATGAGAAATTTGAGAGAGGTTTTTGTTCATAATTTTTTGTTAACAAAAACCTCATTCATATTTGTTACAGGTTTTACCAATCAAGATAGATCTGAATTTTAATGAGCCGTAATTCGAGAAAACGTGTATCAGATGAGCACTAAAAGTTCCATAAAAAGAAACAGAAAAATTCAAATAGAAAATATGAGAGAGGTTTTTTTTTCATAGAAATGTTTTTAACAAAAACCTCATTCATATTTGTTACAAGTTTTACCAATGAAGAGAGATCTAAATTTTAGTGAGCTGTAGTTCGAGGAAACGTGTATCATATGAGTAGTAAAAGTTCCATAAATAGAAACAAAAAAATTCAAATGGAAAATATGAGAGAGGTTTTTGTTCATAACATTGTGTTTAACAAAAATATCATTCATATTATATACAAGTTTTACCAATCAAGAGAAATATAATTTTTAGTGAACTATAGTCCAAGGAAAAAGCATATTTGACAAGCGTCAAAAGTTCCACAATAAAAAACAACAAAATCAAATAGAAAATCTGAGAAATGTATTTGGTCAAAATAATATTTTTAGGAAAATCCTCCTTCTAATAATGTATAGGAATAAAATCATTATGATTATTGTTACCGAAAAGCAAGGAGAAGATTTGGGAACAAATCTTCTTCAAATAAGTGAGATAAGATTTGACTTCAATAATATATCTCTCTCCATATTTTGAGGAGACGGAGATTTTAATTGTTAGAATTGGAATAAAGATAAGATCAGATTGTATTTCCTAAAATAAGGAGTTGGTTGGATGCATGAATTACAAATGCAACCTTTCACACTTCGATATGTAATTCTTTTTCCCAAGTAATCAAGATCTGTTCTTTCTTTCCAATCTTTGAAAGTAAAGTTTTTCTGTAATTTCTGAATTAAAAGTATGAATTAAATCTTCTTCCAAGGAATGAGCTAACCACTCATTCCAAGGAAGATGGATCAATGTGTTAATGTTTATTTCTTTATTTCTGTAGTTTTCCTTTTGTTTTAAATTTCTTTTTTTTTAATGTTATGTAATTTCTTTATTTTTGCAGTTTTCCTTTTGTTGTAAATTTCTTTTTTTTTTTATGTTATGTAATTTATTTTGTGAACCAGAAGGTGTCCTTTCCTCTTTCCTTTATTTTCAATTTAACAATTTCAATTTATGCAAGTGTGCCTTTATTTCTGCAAGTGTGTATTTTAATTCATGCAAGTGTGTTTCTTTCATGCAAAATTTATTACAAGTGTGTCTTTTAATTTCCGCAAGCGTGATTTATTTTATGCAAGTTTGGTTTGTGTTTAAAGGATTTGATTTCCAAGATATTCTTCTCTTAATTCATATAACCTTCGGACACCAACCCAGATTGACATTTTTAATGGCGAGGATTTACCACCCTCATCATTTTGGCGCCGTTGCCGAGGAACACGGTGTTATTAGGAGATTCAAAGTTTTCTAAAAGAATATTCTAGTGACATTAGAATACCTTTTAGCAATTCTGTGATAGGAATAATTTGGTAAGTAGTTTCTTTAGACTTTTATTTCTTGCAAGTAGATTAAAATTTCATTTCTACAATTAGGAATATTAGATTGTAAATATCTCCCCACAAACTAATTCTGTGTATAAGAAAAATGAATCTGATGTTTGATCAAGAAGTATAATTGTATGAACAAATAATTTAGATCTAGAAATGGTATAATATGATATTGAATCTAAAAGTAGATCCAGTTGATGAAATATCATATGCCATATTTGATAACCAAAACCATTTCCCCTTGTATCAACTAAACAACTCAATGATCTTATTACACATAACCTTAGTAAAAAACTGGATTATCCAGTTTGTAATACTGAAGTGGTAGTATTTCTAATTAACTTCATCCATATTCAGGGATTTCATTAGAGCCAAAATAAAAACCCACTCATAATAAATCCACCCATCTAAATCAGTTTTTCATCTAATAATAAAATTCAATCCCTGAACCGGATCCATTAGAAAAATTTGTTTTCACGTTTTTCATTTTTTCATTTTTATATATACTTGTATAACATTAAAAAGTAATTATTGTGAATATCAAGGAATTTTTTTTTTGCATACTAACATCTGAGGACTAGATCTATAGGAATTTCTAGAGTTGTTCTTGATATCAGCATGCAGATTTTGGAGCACCAACAATATCAACCAAGGAGCATGCAGATTTTTGAGGGACCCACGGATACATTCACTTTATTTTTTAACAACTCTCCATCTTCTGAGATCACTAGTCTAGGATTTGAAGATTACTATGGTGATTCTGATATTACACAATTCAAGTTGGACTTTGAAGACCTAAAAATTGTCTACATAATTTTTGGAACCTTCTTGGAGTTACCAAGTATGCAAAAAAAAATGTATTAATGAGATCTCAGACATTGCTTCCTATTTTACACAAGCTATACTTTGATGAATATAGTCTGATGATGGATCAAATTTTTCTTTAATCTTTCTAATGCTATCATTTCAGTAAAAAAGAAGAAATTTAAAAAATATTTGATTGGAAAACTAGCTTACTGGCCAATCAAAGGCAAAAAAAAAAAAAACTTTAATTGGAAATCTAATGTGTTAGCCAATCAAAGAAAAAAAGGAGTTGGCTCTTCTTCAAAGGAAATCAACAGTGACCTGATGGATTTCTTCTCGGTACTATTTGACCATGTTAACAATAAGATGACAAGGACAACTAGAGGTATGATCAAGTTATTTTGTTTTATTATTTTATTTTTAAGATTTCTTGTTAGTTTTTTTATTATAGCTAGATCCACTTATAAATATTTCCAAGGAAGGCAAGATAAAATTCATATCTCCCCTACTTATATGAAAAATATGTGCACCTCTTTGTAATCAAAATTTTTTGAGTCTAATTTATGGGCAGCCATAAATAAACAACATGCATGAGGACATGCATGAGTTTAGGTGTGAGAGAGAAGGAGAAGCATGAGCTATGCATTTTGATATGAGACATAACAGAAGGAGATCCACACAAGAACCTGTTGTAAAATAAAATAATATAAAAAGCAACAAAAGGAGATCCACACAAGAACCTGTTGTAAAATAAAAGAATATGAAAAGCAACAGAAGGATATCCACACAATAACCTGTTGTAAAAGAAAATAAAAGCAAAAGCAAAAGAAGTAGATCCACACAAGAACCTGTTGTAAAAGAAATAATATCAAAAGCAACAGAAGGATATCAACACAAGAACTTTTTGTAGAAGAAGAAAATCAAAAGCAGCAGAAGGAGATCCACACAAGAACCTTTTGTAAAAGAAAGAAATCAAAAGCAGCAGAAGGAGATCCATAAGAAAGTTTCCTCAATATGGAGAAGAATATAAGAAGAGGAGATAATAATGTAATGCATGAGGACATCCATAAGATTATGTGTGGGGCAATGATGGGGCCATAAATTACCATTATTTTGTCCTTCCAAGTTACCTTTGAAAGTGGATTTGAATGTAATCTAGGAACTTATAGTTTTCTTAAGATAGAATATAGGATATATATCTTGTTCATTCTTTATAAATCTTTTTTTTTTTTTTGACTAATTCTACTGATTATTTGGGAAAAGATGCAAAGTCTTGTGTATGCAGGACATAAAGGAAAGATAATGCTAGTATTGGGAAACATGGAATTGATCATGAACAGTAAATTTAAAAGTAGATATGATTTCATATTCATATTCCTATTAAAAATTATGCAAGTTCAAAAAAAGAATCATCTCAATCCGAGGTCGCATGCAAAAGTTATAGTTTTGAGTTAGCTACGGAACTCACAGAGTTAGTTCCAGAACTTACAGGTTTAGTTTCAGAACTTACAGATTTAGTTCCAGAACTTGTATCAATTTAATGGTAGTTAGTTCCAAAACTTTCAATTCATGGATAAATTATATTTAGTTCTGGAACTTGCAAATTTAGTTCCAAAACTTGTATAAAAGGAATGACAACTTTAGTTCCGGAACTTGCATCAACGGAATGATAATTTTTGAGGGATTGTGAAAACTAAGAGATTCCAATGGGAAATATGAGAGAGGTTTTTGTTCATAAAAATGTGTTTAACAAAAACCTCATTTATATTTGTTTCAGGTTTTACGAATCAAGAGAGATATGACTTTTAATGAGCTGCAGTTCGAGGAAACGTGTATCAGATGAGCACTAAAATTTCCATAAAAAGAAATAGAAAAGTCAAATGGAAAATATGAGAGAGGTTTTTTTTCATAGAAATTTATTTAATAAAAACCTCATTCATATTTGTTACAGGTTTTACCAATGAAGAGAGAACTAAATTTTAATGAGCTACAGTTCGAGGAAATGTGTATCAGATGAGCACTAAAAGTTCCATAAATAGAAACAAAAATTCAAATAGAAAATATGAGAGAGGTTTTTGTTCATAAAAATGTGTTTACCAAAAACCTAATTCATATTTTCTATAGTTTTTACCAATAAAGATAAATCTAACTTTTAGTGAACTTTAGTCCAAGGAAAAAGTGTATTTGACAAGCGTTAAAAGTTCCACAATCAAAAACAACAAATTCAAATAGAAAATATGAGAAAGGTATTTGGTAAAAATAATATTTTTAGGAAAATCCTCCTTCCATTAATGTAGAGGAATAAAATTATAATGATCCTTGTTACCGAAAAGCAAGGAGAAGATTCGGGAACAAATCTTCCTAAAATAAGTGAGATAAGATTTGACTTCAATAATATATCTCTCTCCATATTTTTTGGAGATGGAGATATTAGTTGTTAGGATTGGAATAAAGATAAGATCAGATTATATTTCCTAAAATAAGGAGTTGGTTGTATACATGAATTATAAATGCAACCTTCCACACTTAGATATGTAATTCTTTTCCCCAAGTAATCAAGATCTATTCTTTCTTTCTAATCTTTGGAAGTAAAGTTTTTCTACAAGTTCTAAAATAAAATTATGAATTAAATCCTCTTCCAAGGAATGAGGTGGCCACTCATTCCAAGGAAGATGGATCAATGTGTTAATGTTTATTTCTTTATTTCTGCAGTTTTTCTTTTGTTTTAAATTTATATTTTTTTATGTTATGTAATTTCTTTATTTTTGTAGTTTTCCTTTTGTTGTAAATTTCTATTTTTTTTTATGTTATGTAATTTATTTTGTGAACATGTAGGTGTCCTTTCCTCTTTCCTTTATTTTCAATTTAGTAATTTCAATTTATGCAAGTGTACCTTTATTTCTGCAAGTGTGCATTTCAATTCATGCAAGTGTGCCTTTTAATTTCCGCAAGTGTGATTTATTTTATGCAAGTTTGGTTTGTGTTTAAAGGAGCTTCTTTCCAAGATCTTATTTTATTAATGCATACAACCTTTAGAGACCAACCCGGATTGACATTTTTAATGGCAAGGATTGATGAGCCTCATCAGCAACTTTGCCTATAATGTGATGCCTTTTGGATTGAAAAAATCCCCTGTTGTATTCTCGTGCATAGTTTTTCAGGCATTCAAATATTTTATTCAAAACTTCTTACAGGTCTACCTCGATGATTGGACAATATATGGGCTTGTTAGGGATCACTGTGACAATCTACGCTTAATGTTTGAATAGTGCAGACAATTGAGTATCTCTTTGAACATCAGGAAGTGCATATTTACTACACCTTTTGGCATTCTATTAGGACATATAATCTGCAAGGAAGGTTTGTTGGTTGATCCATCTAAGGTTGCAGTCATTCTAGGCCTAGAAACGCCTACCAATCAAAGTGAGGTGTGCATATTTTTGGGTCACACAAAATATTATCGAAAGTTGATCAAAGGGTATGCCAAAGTTTTTGCACCCTTGGAAGAATTACTAAAAGGGAAAGGTACATTTTATTGGGGAGAACTGTAACAACGCACGTTTTAGATATTAAAGAATAAAGTTACTACCACACCCATTCTGCATTTTCCCTCATGGGATAAACAATTTCATGTGCATGTGGATGCCTCTAGCATGGCCATTGGCATTGTGTTAGCTCAAACTGGCAAAGGTATTGTAGATCATCCAATTTATTTTACTAGTAGGAAGATGACTCCTGCTGAACATAATTATACAACTATAGAGCACGAAGCTTTGTCAATGATCTATGCATTGCACATGTTTTGATAGTACTTGTTAGCAACACAATTTCTGTTTTATATAGATCACAAACCAGTCTTGTAAGGGCACATATGTAAACATGTACTCCTATTTCGAGAGTTTGACTTCACAGTTGTGGTGAAGTCAGGGAAAAATAACTCTAGACCAGACCACTTGTCTAGAATTAACTCAGGAGAAGAAGTATAGAAAATTGAAGAAACCATGCCAGATGTACATTTATATAGGTTACAACATGCACCATTGGATTTAGAAGACATTGATGTCTTTCTATAGACTAGTTTGGCACTAGAAGGAATGAATGCATTAGAAAAGAAACAACTTGTTAAACATGTGACACTGTTTATGTTAATCAATGGTGACCTCTATAAGATAGGCAGAGATGAAGTACTACACCGTTGTGTATTAGAGCATGAGAATAAGGATATTATGGAATAATCCCATGGTGGTATTGTAGGAGGCCATTATGCAAGTGATGCGACTACCCAGAAGATCCTACTTCCTGGATTATGGTAGGAGACATTGTATAAAGATTGTAAAGCATATTGTAAAGTGTGTGACCATTTTCAGTGTCTAGGTAAACCAAGGAAAAGAGATGAGATGCCTTTGAGACCAATTACTAGTGCCAAACCATTTGAGAAATGAGCCATTGAATTTCTCAAAAATAGTCACACGTAAGAATGGATTGCACTATATCATTACTTGTATAGATTATCTCATAAGTTGGGCAGAAGCAGCACCTACGAAGGACTGTAAAATGACTATAACAACTAGGTTTCTATGGGAGAATGTTCTTAAAAGATATGGATGTCCTTTAAGATTGAAAAGTGATAGGGGTACACACTTTTTGAATGAAATAATCAGGATCCTATTAGATGATTTTATGGTTGCACACCATAAGACTACACCATATCATCCTCAGGAAAATGGAATTGTTGAGGCTTTTAACAAGATTTTGAGCTAGACATTGAAAAAAAATTGTGATGTTGGAAGAAAGGATTGGGATGATAAAGTGTCATCTATTCTTTGGGAATATAGAACAAATTATAAGAGATTGAACAAATCCACACTGTTTCAGTTGGTTTTTGGTGCAGAAGCCGTTCTCCCTATAGAATTTATGTTACCTTCTTTGTGCATTACATGTGCTAGAGGTCTAGCTGATGAGAAGGCTTTAGAAGAGCATATTGAGAAGATGATTCAACTGGATGAGTGACGAGCCATAACATGATGGAGTCAGAAGTAGGAAAAGGACAGGTATAAAGCATGGCATGACAAAAATATAAGGGATAAGAAGTTTGAGATTAGAAAAATGGTACTTCTTTATGACTCTAATTTATTGCGCCATCTAGGCAAGCTCAAAGTACATTGGTTAGGGCCATATGTTATCACTTACATACTTGAATCAGGTGCTTTCTAGTTAGAATAACTTGATGGAACATGGCTACCTGGTTACTTCAACGGGAGTAGGTTGAAGCCCAACTATAAATAAGTCTTTTTGGTGTTTGTAATAAGGCAGTATTTACATTTAGATTAGGTTTCAATTATGTATTTCCTTAATGTATTTCTTTCATTGTCGCTATGATTTGTCAATTTAGTTGTTATTCTTGTGTAATAAGCGCGCTTGTGTGCATGAAGCTAATTACTATGTGAAGAATGTTCATGCGCAGAGGACTGCACATACTTTTAGTGTGGGGTGGTTGTTGATATCTAGGTACAAGACTATGGGAATTGAAAGATGAAAAGAATAAGCTACTACGATTTTTTTCCAAAGTAAAGACATTACTCCTAAAAAGTGACCAAGGATGGAGATGAATGAAGGAACAATATAACATGAGGTAAGCAGAGGCCATGATATCTACCAGGAGAAGGCATAGTGATGAAGTACTCAGGTGTAAGGGCATGTGCTGAAGAGAAGTCTATCACCAGAGGGTAGGAGGGTGTGTTAGAAGGTTATAACTGGGGTGTGAAGATGTACTGCGTGGAATGAAAAAATTTGGTCAATGAATGAGAGGATATTTGGTAGGTGAAAGAGCAATAAATACATCAAAATTTGAAAAATTATATGAGGATGGGATATGAATTCATCTTTACCATTGCGACTAAGAGTATTTGAGGAAAGAGCTAAGTGTGAAGAGCCGAGTGATTGGGTTAAGGTGCAAAGGGTGTGAAACAAGGTGATAGAGAGAAGTTAGGGAACAAATTTTCCACCTAGGTCATGATTGAATCGAGCTAGGGTTTGATTTGAAGATTGTAGAGTTAAAGAGGAAATGATAACAAGGTAAAAATGGAACCCAAGAAGGCAACTACAGTAGGAGAAAAAGGAAAGAAGAAGGTGGTTTTCGAGGAGGAAGAGATGGAACTCGAAAGTGATTTTTTAGAAATGTAATATCTAGGAGTCATCGTCGGCTAGGAATGGGATTCACCCATCAGAAAGAGAAAATTAATTGAATACAATCATAGGACCACAGAGAACAAGAAGGTGCTCAATTCCTTGCTCACTACAAGGATGAACAAACGTACGACATATGACATGTCGGTTTATGAGGATTCAGGTGAGAAGCTTTTGAAGAGAATTGGGGTCTACCAATTATATTAGCTTCCATATTTCAGGAAGTATGAGCCCTTGTAATAGTGGCTTATGAGCAGAGTGCATGCGGATTTATTCTACTTTGTAAGACGTAAAATTAAAATCTCATCCATGATTTTCTCGATGGTGACATGTTTTAAGGTCACAAGAGAAGATATAAATAATGATCTCATAGATAAATTTTCAATCTTAAAGACCAGACAGGAGTTTGGGTACCTGAAGGGTCCACGTGGTATGGATATAGGAAAGTTATAGAATTGTCTGGTTGTGCAAGCAACAACACACCTTGTTACAAATTTGAATGACCAAGAGCAGTGGTCATAGGTAAATACTATGTGGTTATATGTTGCATGCAAGATGTCAGAAGGAGCATTCTATAATATTGCAGGCTACATTGCAAAGAAAATAGTCGAGGAAGCATGCACAAGAGGGAAGATCAGCTTTGGGGATATTCTACTAACATTGGTATTCATGGAAATTGGAGTACCAAATGGTCCGAAGGAAAAGGTATAGGAATACCCCAATGAGAATAAGTCACTAGCTGAAAGGTTCAACAAGTACCTATGTAAACGGTCAGTGAAAGATGACATCAAGGAAAGGGTGGGGAAATGGTACGACAGGCTCCGCGTGACATTTGGAGAAGAGTGGTGCATCTCAAAGGACTTACCATTAGTAGTGGGGAAAAAAATCCAATTTGTTGTATACCAGCATTTCTGCATTGCATGGTTCTCAATGAGAGATGGAGTCTGAAGCCTTGGTGTAATTTTCCTTACACATTCATTGCTAGGTATTTCCAAGCATCTATTTAAAAATTCATAGACACGCACCGACTAGTATCCAATGCAGATAAGGTAGAATGTGACTACCACATGTTGAGGAAGAAGTATGTGTATCTAAGAAGGAGTGCCTATGTCAAGAGGCTCATTTTGGAGGTGTTGAATATCAAACCAATAATTCTGGTTGTAGCATATATAGGGCCACCAAAGGTTAAGCACACAATGGAAAACATACCAGCGCAAAGGCCCACAAAAACTGTTGAGGTAGAGGATGAAGAAGAGGAGTGTGAAGATAGTGGAGGCTTGGAGCACAAAAGAAAGCAACCATATGATAGTGAAAAAGTCATAGTGCATGACCAATCCACCTCAGGGATAGGAAAAAGAGAAAGATATAAAGGTTGAGTAGGGGAGCAAAAATTTAAGAAAGTATTCAGATGCACAAGGACTCAAAGTGGAACCCCACAAATGGTAAGGAAATCACCTCATCTCTCTCCACAAAAGGAGATTGTTGAGCCAAAGAGGAGAAGAAAGTTGAAGTTGGATGAAGAAGTGGAGGAATCAGGGGAGAGAGAGAGCGTGCATCTCCTACCCCACTCGAGTAAGAAGATAAGCCACAAAATGAGGAAGAGAAAAAAGATGAAGAGATGAAGGATAGAGAAGAAAGAGAAAGAAAATTCCATATCTGTGCATGTGATTGTTCAAGGTGTAATGGAACAAGCTCCTAACCTTGAAGCTATAATTTACAAGGGACCTAGATTGAAGAGTATGAGTGGGGAACATAGTGCACCAATCATGGGCTATGTAGAGGACACCAAAAAAATCATCCATGTATGTTTCCAAAGCATTGTAGAACAAAAGAATTTATTTGGCTGGGAACTAATGGATGGGGATATGACAACCATTTGCACTAGAAAGAAACTCTCATGGTCAATGCACACCCACATGGATGAGCTTGAATTTGATGTATGCAAAGAGTCATGCGTGTCGAGATGACTAAAGAAGGCACCCCAAGCTAGACATATGATGGTAAAGCCCACTATCATGTCAAATGAGTGGGTTAACAATGCATTGGTGAATGTTTCTACTGAAGTTTCTAAGAGAAACATGGAAAAAGCTACAACGATAATATTGTTGCACGAGGAGCTAAAGTAAAAGGATGCAGAGATAGTGCACATAACAGAAGATAGGGACTTAGCATAGAAAAGGAATGAAGTATTTACTAACATCGTAGAGGATATTGGAGATAATGTCATAAGACCTAGGCCACACTTGGAGACCAAGGTATCACATATGTTTCCCTCAGTGATACATTATGTAGGAAATTTGGTGGACCTAGTACTTGAAGATGAACCTCTATGCATGCCAGTGCCAAGGAATTCAAATAAGAGGTAGGATGAGAGAAAGCTTCAGTGATGTGAAAGATTACATCCTATGAAGGGCTTCTACAAGCGCTATAAGAAGTATTAAATAAAGTAGATTAGGATTTGAACATCTGCACAGCTCCAGAGGAACTGATCAACATATAGACCCTGGAATAAAACAATGAGGTCTAGAGACAAATGAAGGATGAAACATTGGGCCATGTAGAAATATTTTCAATGGTTAAGAAGAAGCACGAGGCCCTGACAGCAACATAAGAACTGCACAAGACTTGGTTGGAAGAGCTTGGAAAGCTAATTGCATAGAAGATGGATCTTCTAGAAGGAAGAATGACCTCAATGTCAAACATTGTATTGGTTCTAAAAAAATAAAAGGGGGAGGTTGTGAGGGATGAATTGTAGTCCATTGCTATGGAAATTCCAAAAAAATTAGAACAAGCACTCACTGAATGGTAGGCCTTGGAGGTAGGAATAAAGGAGGAGTATTTAGAGTTGATACTTCAAACTGATACAAAGGAGGCTGCCTTATAAAAATTCTTTATTCATATACATTATTTCTTATTATTTATATTCTTTACTTCAATTTTTGTAGATACCCATTGTTGAGGTGATAATGAGATTAGTGTGGAGTAATGTTTATCAGAGAACATGTTGGTTCTTGATTTGATCGTGCCCTAGTTTTCCCTCAAAATTCTTTAATATGTGGGCTCTGTCATATTTTCTATTTCCTTGAATGGATGCGTGAAAGGTTTTCTTCATTTGTATGCTATTGAAGATCCTTCTCCATGGTCATGGATCACATTCAAGCCTTGTACCATTTCCAAATTCTTTTTCCTTAAAGAAAAATTCAATTCTGGGTGTAAATGGTGAAGTTCCCCTGCATCTTACTATTCGATGGGTGTGTTTTCCTTGTCAAAATTTATCTCTAACATCTATAGATATGTGTTCATTCTTAATTGGTTGTGTCCTAGTGGGTCTTTTTGGTGAAACTTGTCATTTTTGTCACATTTATAAAAAATACCAAATTGGCCCCGCAGACCTAATGGTATCTAATTGGTTATTCAAAAAACATGAAGCGGCATGGAAAAATTCTTACTTTGAATCCAAATATGGACACTTGGCCATTTTTTAAGACAAAGGTGGAGAGGTGGATCATTGGAACATTTTGAAGATTTTTTCCTTTTTGAAAAAGGAGAAAAGTTATAAATTGATCCGCAACCCCATAGGGGACAGATTGATGTCACATGTTTGACTCAGCATTTGAAAAGTCAAATCAGGAGGGTGGAGTGCTAGGAGAAATTTGGAACTTTTTTCTTTATTATGAAAAAGGGATAAAGTATAAAAGTGAAGCACAGCCCTGCCAGGAAACATATGAAGTCTGTATTGAAAATTCAAAGGCGGGAAAGCGGGCCGCTGGAGGAAAATTGGAATTTTTGTCTTTTTGTTAAAAAGGGTAAAATTACATAAATTATCCGTGACTCCATCAAAGGACTAGATTAAGCCACGTGTCGAGCCCGTATTTTGAAGGTGGAGGGATGGGGAAAAATGTGAAAATTGTGCATTTTCTCTAAAAGTCATAAAATGCAAAATGCACCCCCATGCCCATTTTGGCTTTAATATTACATGTGGATGTGTTTAATTTGAAGTTGTCAAAAGGTAGAATCAATGGTTATGGTGTGATGCATCTGGTTTTGCCACCATTAACACTCCATGACTTTAGGAGATGTAAATGCTCATCATTTTTCATGGTGAATCTGAATGATTTCTTGTCATTTCTATCAGTAAAGTGCAATTGAAGTTTTGTGGATCTTGAATTTGTGGATCTAAGGAAGTGCAAGAATTGATATTTTGAAAGACAATTGCTTGGGTACCTACAGAAAATGAATTGCCAGATCCAGTAGAGAAAATTACAAAGGAAAGAATGAGGAGAAGGAAGCTATAGGTGTAAAGGATGAAAAATGTGTTGCCAGAGGGGATGAATGGATGCCCTAGTTAAAACAATGATGGAAATATCTAAAATGATTCACCTTTTGAAACTCTTGGTAAATTTTTGTTGTAAATCTATTGAACATCACTTTTTGGAAATCATGATCAGATATGTAACAAATAAAGGTTCCTCGAATATTATTTTTTTAGGGGGGAAGATTTAATGTAAATGAGTGACATAAAGGGCATAAATTAGTCATGTAAAAGGTTGGGGGTTGTAATTTTATGAGAGAATTTGAGAAAGCCCGTCTTCTTGAGAGACCATCTGAGAAACCTGTTAATCTCTTATGTTTTAGATTTGATCATGTCAAGTTGGTTGCAAGTGTACAACCATTGACAAGCTCTGAGATTATTCAAGAAACCTTCCCCTACTGATGAATCTAATCAACTTCGAGTTAATCTATGTTAATCTTGGGTAAATTTGTGTCTACTTTATTTCAGAATGTCTACAATTAGTATTTCTTGTTCCTATTGCAATCTTATATTATGATCTCTCTGAATCACACAAGATCTCATCCCTTTGATGGTTTAGTGGCATTTGCAATTTCATTATGAGAAGAGATTTCATCTGGTGATGAAATAAACAATTTAAAATCACTTTACTCTCATTTGTTGACAAAATTTGTTTGTAATTCTTTGAGTGTATCTTAAATGTGATAAACCAGAGATTGATAATATTTAATTGAGCCTTTTAACTAAAGCCTTCATGTAAAATTCTTGGAGATTGTGTGAAACCATGAAAATCTGGGCCTCCATTGATGCACACCTTCTGGTTGAAGGAATATTTTAGCTATTATGAAGCATTTTGTCATTTAGTTTTCCAATTGTTGTGAAGGTTCTAAAATATCTAGAAAAATCAAGTTTATCCTACTTAATCTCCCACCAAAAAAATTTAAAAACAATAAATCCTACCTGAACTACCGCTATTTTCCCTATATGTCCACAAATGAATAAATGATATTGCCAAAATATGTAGAAGCAATAAGGATTCCATAATGTCTTTAGTAACCTTAACCTTGTTTAGAAAATATCACCATTCTTTAGAAGTGACAACTCGTGAGAGTTAAATTGTGGTTCATTGATCATATTTTCTCAAGGTTTCCTCTCAAATTTGTGCAAAGAAGGATATATTCATTCTCCTTCACCAAAAGAGGTTACAAAATGGTTCCTCTCACCTTGGTTGAAAGGCACAACCTAAAGTAGTGAGGATAGATCAAATCCTTTTGAAGGAACTATCCATTTCTCCAACATCTGAGTGACTAAGAGCCAACTAAATCACCTACCCAGGTACAACATGACATACATGATGATTTATCCGTCTCTAGGATTCTTGTTAAATCTATGATGATGCTTAACTTGCAAAGGAGAATCAATTTGGATACCATCAAAACATTTGACAGAACTCACACAAGAAGTCCATGTGGGAAAATAGGCCAAGTTTAAGGGTGTGAATGGATAGGAAGAACACACGCGTGAAGGCAAAGTTCATCATTTATGACTTAGCCAATTTTCAGCATGAAGACCTATTTTTAGAACATGGCATGTGGAACACACTAACGATGCAGAGACATGCGCACCACACATTGTCTATCTTTAGAATATTGGATCGAAGCGTTTTCCATGGAGACAAGCTAAGAATAGGATTGTCACTTCAGTTAACTATAAGAGGTCTATAGATAGCACACTTGCATGTGTGGCTATGCCTATAAAAAACACATGGCTATTAATAACATGTAACCTATTTTTTGAATAGATAAGTGGTAAAGGGAAAGTCCCCACCCTATATATACATGATGTGAATCATATAGTAGGATATATAGAGATATGAGAGATATATAGGTATATGCAGAGTGTAAGAGGTAAATATAAAGAGATATGTGCATATGACTGGATTACTGTATCATATCCATGCGTGCATCGGTATAGAATGCAATTATTGTCAGAATCTTCTGTGTTTATTAATAAATGGAAGTTATTGGCTGAATCTAAGTGTCATTCATGTGTGTAATTGAGTAGTGCATGTTCTTGATTCAATCATGATTATTGTTTAAGCTTGTTATTTCATAGATCTGAATATAGCATGCATTATAGAATTATGGATTAGTTATGGATCTATAAGTTTCTTCCTTCAACATGCTAACATATTGCTAAAGCAACCCTAAAGAGGGACCTAGTACCTTTGTGTGCTTTGGGTGAGCACTCAGTCTAGGCTGAGTGATGTACCAGCACGACTAGGGTGTTATCTGGTAAATTCTAGGCTGCATCAATACACTTCCTACTCATATAGTTGGGATCTTGGACTCTGTAGGGTTTTACATAGTCTGGTTTCTCCACATGAATGATAGAATCCTAATCCACATGTTATAATACATGCACTTTTACACGACACTAGGGCCTTGTCTTATATTCAAACATATTCATATTATTTAGTAGATTGTGGGACCTTTCCTACTACTCTCATTACATAGATCATCTTGGCATTCACATTCATGGGCATCTTGATTCCCCCACACCACCCAATGACACACTCTTTTTCCTGGTTCATACTTGACTATTGAGGGCATCCTTACATACATGAACCTCAATTTGTGTGCGCGCGTGCGCGCGCGCGCACACACACACACACACACACACACACACACACACACACACACACACACAATAGGGAAATCCTTATTCCTCCTTTTTGAGATGTTCTATTTCACATATTTGTAATTAAAAATAAAAAAACATGTTTTCTTAGAGCTTGATTAGATGTACTCTTGCTTCCTTATTCTAATATATGTTTCACCTTTGCTTATCATGTTACTACAACTCATAGTATGCTTTATCATTGTTCATACATATATGTTCATTCACATAGTATCTCGAGGTGAATGTAGGTCACTTATATGTTGTTACATGATGTAGGATGCTTGGCCCTATCCATTACCAGTCCCATCAAGGCTCTAGGGGGCATATACCCTTTTCTCACTTACTATCAAGTTTTATCATTACAATATTTCACATTTTGTTTCCTATATTTAGATATTACATTATGGCATAGTATTTATCTTTCCTAACATGCTAACGAGTGCTTCATATGTAGCATTTTCCTTGTAATAATCCTTCCAATCGTGGTTGTCTGATTTTATTTTATCTTTTTTATTATTGTTTACGAGCTATCCCTATGTTTTCTTGTTTCCTTCTTTGCACAAGCATTGATGGATTTTATTTCCTTGTGAAATCTTGGACGGTGTCCCATGTATGTAACCAACTTCTTATTGTGTCTTTTTTTGTTTTTTTTTCATATATTCTTTTACTAGTTATTTTTGTATGCATTACTTGTTTATCAGTAACACTTGTATGCTAACATTTTCCAATTGCTATCCTTACACCATGGTAACTACCATTCATAATCCACATTCCCCATGTAAGAACCCCTATATTAGATATGTTTATCAGTTTCATCCTTCCTTGTTTGGGATTTGTTTGCTTCTGTTCATCTCACACAACCCAAACAAGTGCGGGAAAACATCAAGTGAACCTTTTCACCCTCCCAATAGTTATAAATAATAGATACTGAATCACAGTCAACATGATCAGAGAAATAATCAATCAAAAAATAGGGATAGAAACAAACTTGGCTAAAATTCATATCTTGGACAAAACCACTTAGTAAAGATAGGAATGGTGGGTGCTAATGTCCCACCTAGGTGCTCCTATCTTGGGGGTAAAAATAGTTACAAAGTAGTTTTCAATAGTTACATAGTTATAGTCTTGTCCAGTTTCAATAGTTAGAGAATTAGTTTAAGATTGCAATGAGTTACTAATAAGAACTAAATAAGGAACTAACTACTTACTTAGGAACCAAAGCATGAACGAAGAAGGAAGTGGCACCTAGGGAATATGTAGTATAACATTATGCCTAGAACAATGTGTCATCCAAGACAAGTTACAAATTAGGTTTGTGATTATATATAGTGGCACTTATCCATGGGGAAACATTAACGGTTGGAGGTTAAAGCATAATATTTCTCCCAATAAACTTTTCCTTAGTGGTGATAGGACTCTCAAATCCTTTATATTATTCAAACCATCTCCTAAGAAACAAGTCTATAATAATGAAAAATTTCTACCCATCTCTTCCAAAATTTTATGTGCACTTTAACCCATTTTTTATATTTTTCCAATATGAATTTCCAATTTTACATATTTTTTAAGTTAAAGTTCAGTTGCATTTACTTAGAGCATTGACTATACTTATTTTATATTTTACGTACTATCCCATACCAATGGAGGCAAGGCATGTGCAAGTAACCCCAAACTTATTGGTGTGTATGAATTACCTCATCTTCACTTGAGGTCTTGTCCACCTCACATGGTTATTCATCTCACTTATGTGAGATAATAGGTTATAAGAGTTATATTACACAAGATAGATTCCATTATAGAATTTTTCATTGTCATATATGTCAGTGGATTCATAAGAGTTACATTCCATTTTGGGATTATAATTTCTCTTTCCCTCATGGAGGGAATGATTTTACAGGCATGGGAATTAAAAAACGCTCCCATATGTACCCTTCTTTTGATATATGAGAAAGAGTAGACCTATTTTATTCTATGCATGATTTTCCTTATTGTATGATTTCACTTGCTGATTACTTAGAGCGTTCATGTCACCGTTGGAGTGTAACCTATTTGATGTGCACAGGGTTTAGTATTTATCCTTGCATAACTATATCTCATGGTATTAAAGTGGTTATTCAGTAAACATGCACTCACTTTATTTCATTTGCTAATTATTTTTGGTTTCATTATTTGTGCTTCTTGTACAAGTTTTTTGATCGTTATTAGAATCTTGCTAACTAGTTTCAATAGTTTGTTATTGGAGTTTGTGATATTTTTGGGTTTGTTCATGTGTATTTTTAAGGGGTTTTTTCTGCCAACTTTAGCTAGCTATAACTAAATCTGGAGGGAAAGCTAATTTAAAGGTAGGTTTATATATGGTTTCATCATATTTATTTTTCATTAAAAGTGTAATTTTTCTTGAAAATTTTAGTTTGGCCTACCCTCCCTCCTCCCTACTATTTTCTTGATCCCTATTTCCTCTCCTCATGCTTGGCTTGGCCAAGCTTCTGAAGTTCTTGATGAGCTCCTCAACGAGCTGGCTATTTTCTTTAATGGTGAGTTAGATTTATGTGTTACGTTGTGTTGGCATGAGTACTTATGTGTTGTCATTTGAAAAAGGTCCATTAATGAAAAAGGTGGATGTGATAGGGTATCATGATGATGTCTTAAGTGCATAAAAAATTATGTGATGATCTGGTACAATCAACATGGTGTGCACAAGTGTGAATGAGTGATAATAATGCAAGTTGTTTGGTCTTGTAGGCCTAATTATGAGGTCTAGTTAGCCTTGGTGATGGAATGAAGGCATGAGGAATATGGATGAGTATGATCAAGTCATGGAGAGCATGATAAGAGTGTGTTGAAGCAAACATATAGGTTCAAAGGTTATTATCAAGGTGAAAATAGGCTTTGTAGGTGTTCATTTAAACCTAGTCTACGTGCTTGGTGGCCTAATGGAACATGAAAGGGAGTTATAGAGCTAAGTGAGCCCATGTGGACATGAAGAGGTGTGATAAATTTTGTCTCAAAGATGATATTTCCTTTTGAAGAGCTTGGAAGCAAATGTATGGTGTTTTCTTCATCGTATAGGTCTAAACTAGACCTAATTCCTAAGACCTAGCTATGCAAGTATTAGTGGTTGAGAATATGTAGCGATATTTATGAGAAGATGAGAATTGTAAAAATTTATAGAGGTTTTCCTAGTGTTTGGGGCCAAATTTTAGGTTATTATGAAGAATATTTTGCAAGTTATGAGGTTTTTTGCTATATAAGCTCAAGAGAGTGCATTTTATAGCTTGAAATGAGAGAAATCATCTTGGTTGACACATGTAAAGTCTGAATAGTACCTTGAGACTTTCAAGGATGTTAAGGAATATATTTTAGAATATCTCAGAGTTATAATGAGGTTAAATGAGGGTCTATCTTTTATGAACAAATGTTAATCTGGTATGTTGGTCAAAACACTCTATAAACCCTAGTTTACTAGCGATGGAAGAAATATTCTTGGTATGAGCCTAAAATGGATTGAATCATCAATTATGAATAGTTGATTATGGAGATAACTCTTATATTTTTTATTTGATGGCGTTTTGATGTCTTTACTATAGGCAAATCCCACTCAAATATACTAGTTTCAAGGAAAGTTTGATTTTCTCTAAAGTTTACCAATAGAACCTATGTCTAAATTATTCTTATGAGTTTTTGGGAAGAAATTATACATGTTTGGAGTGATTTCAGATATTTTTGAAGTAATTTTATGGTTTGAATAGATCAAAACATGAAGAATATTTTTTAGGGCTAGAAGGCAGTTTTAATAGTCATGGAGAATGTATGTTCTTGGGATCTTGTGGACCTAGTGATTATGGTTGATGAACTTGGAATTTATGTATACATCCTATATGATGTGTTGGATAAATTTTTTTTGATTTGTATGTGATATTAGGTGGCATGAAGAAGGTCACAAGTTGACCTAGTTTGGTTTAGGACAATAATGTTTTGGTATGAAGATTGGTCTAGAAGACCAATATTTTGGATTGGTTAATGATTCCTACCCATTGGAGAGTGAAGAGGTATGAAAATTTATCCTATTACATGAATTTATGTATCTTTAAAGTATCAAATTTTTTTTTTAAAGGTAAAGACTACAAAACTGGTCTTTAGGCAATTCAAGTTGCTTAAAGGTCAAAAACATGTGAATGGATTTATGGGTTGATGCATGATGTATAAAATGGTTTGATGTGTTAATTGGGTCATTGGATTTAAATTTAGTGTTTAAATAGTATTTTTTATATTTTTTTGTGGATGTTAAGTCTTCATATTTGAATATTGGTGAATTGGAGGTGCCTGGAATAAGTAGGAAACAATCCTACTTGGTGGTGTTATGTGAAGAATGGATGATGCAGAGGTTTTTAAGATTGAGAGGTGTTTATAGGTTTTCATTGAAATGTGTGGAGAATTTTGAGGCATGATGAATATTATTTGTGTGGTTGAAGTTCATGGAGTGCTCGGTGAAGGAGAAACTAGCATTTTAGGCCTAGTTGTGAATTTTGAATGTCTTGGTACATTGCTGACCCATATGGGTCTTTCATATGAATTTATATGAGCGTGTAGGTTTGGTTTGATGTTTGTATGACTGAACATATTGGTCATGGCTGACCTAATATGTTTTTAAGGAAGACTCTTGTATTTAAGTGAGTAAATTTGGTCATTTTGAACTAGTAGTGAGAGAGGGAAAAAGTGTGAGCTAAGAGAGAAAGTGAAAGAGGTTTAAGGGCATCAAGATAAAGAGGAAAAAAGGTATGAATGTTTGAGGAGATTTAATAATAATAGTAGCAAGGGAAATAAATATAATCATACTATGAAGAAGTAATATCGAGAAATTTATGAGAGAGTGTTCTTGTAGAGGGTTTTGAGGTGTGCGAGTTGAATTTATGATCATAATATGTTATAAGAGTAATATATATCAGTGGTCATCATCATAAGGTGGTTTAGTGGGTGCTTGATCACCTTTTGGGGTAGTAACCTCCATATATATTGGGTGCTATAATAAATAGAGGTGTTCCTTGTGAAGTGAGTGATTCACTAAACAAATCTTGTGTGATGTGTTATATTCATGCAATTATTTTGGTTTATGTAATATAGTCACAAGTTTCAGTGGGTTTTCTTCCCCTTAAGGGTTTCCCACTTTATATATTATGTTCTTGTGTACTCCCTCACGGTTGTGCTCATATGAATGATTGTTTCATGTTGTTAATATCACATTAGTGCATGGTTGAATGGTTAATGGTTAATGCAAGTTAAATAAAATTGGTTAAAGGTTTTGCAGGAATGATTCACCCCCAATCCATTTGAATAATTTTAATCTATTGAAAGGAGATCCTTTGAAGAACTAAAATGGAAATTCATGTAGAGTGAAACTTATACAAGAGAAGCTCCCTTGTTTGATGGAACAAAATATGCATTTTGGAGCATCAGGATGAGGATTCACATCATGTCCTTAGGGTTTTGATATTTTAAAATGTGTGTTAGATGGGTATATAGTTCCTCATACTCCTCTAACCATCACTATAAACAAGAAGTGTAGTAGTGACAACTCCAAGTAAATGAATGCAATCATGTGTGGTCTAGCTAAATCAGAACTTGTGAAGGTCATACATTGTACATTGGCTAAATAAATGTGGGAGAAAATTTAAATCATTTATGAGGGAGATTCCAAGGTAAGGATAAAAAATATTAAAACTTTTAGAAATCAATTTGAAGGGCTAAAAATGAGTGAAGAGGAATCCATTTCTACATATTTTCTTAGAGTTGATAAAGTTGTCGATACCATGAGAGGATTGGGTAAATAAGTGAAGGAAGAAGTTGTGGTAAAAAAAGTATTAAGGTCTCTAACTCCTAAATTTTACCTTAAAGTGTTTTCTATTAAGGTAGGAAAATATTTTAAGGTTATGTTGATGATTGAGATTCATGGCATCCTGACTACATATGAGATGATGATTTTTGACTCTAAACCTATCAAAAAGGAGATTGATTTCAAGGATGAGAAGAGGTCAAAGGATAAAAAGAGTAATGATGATGATGCTGCCCCTAAAATTGATGATGATGAACTATTTGCCATGTTTTCTAGAAGACTAAAACTTGGGTCAGGTAAGTACAAAGGAAAGTTTCCTTTTAAATTTTTTAACTGTGGTGAAATAGGTCACTTTGCCAAAAAATGTCCTCATAAGAATGAAGATGAAGATGAGCATGATGAATATAATGACAAGAAGAAATAAAGATTTGATAAAGGAAATAATTATTTCAAGATGTTTGATAACAAGAATTCCATTAAGAGTTATTATACAAAGAATGAATGTTTCTCATCTAAGGAAAGTAGATATGATGGTGTCTCTGTCTCTAATTATGAATGTTAAAAAGGTAACATAGGTGATGAAGTATTATTCATGGTTAAAGATGCTATAAGACCTAAAAACAAAGACTCCATATGTTAGATTTATTAAGGGAAATATAATTGAAAAATTACAGTTCCACCATTAAAATTTCGATAACTATAGATTATGATGTATAGTTAAATAGACACAAAAATAAATTACAATAAATAGTGGATTATAGAGCTTAATGAGAAAGAGATGAAAGAAAATATACCCAGAGCATAGAGACGGTAAGACCAAATTTAAGTGGGGAAACCCGAAGGAAAAAACCCCATTGAATAAAGCACTATACATATTTAGAAATTCACAAGAATTTGAGCTAGCACTTCCACTTCACTCCTTAGTATTTTTACAGAATAATTACAAAGATATGTCTTACACTCATTCAATAAAAAAATAACGTCAATGATGATCTTCTAGTCTAATATATCTTTCTAAATATCAATCTGGTACTAAATTTGTTTCTCATAACCAATCCCAAGAGGATCGCCCTAATCAATAGGGTAGGTGAATTAGTCAAGTTTGTTCACTCTTAAATGTGTAAGATCTTTGTGGAATATCTTCATAATAAATTTTGATAGACAAACTTTTAAAATAATATTGGGGCGTACTGTAGTGGTAGATAACCCACTTGACATTATCACCCCAACACTCCCCCTTTATGTTAAGCGGGAAGAAATAGAACAAGACATGCCAAGTTTACATTTTTCTACAAAATGATTTATAGATCCAAGAATCAACAATAGTGAATCTGGCTAGCATCCAAATAAGGGAAATCATACAGATCTTCACATATAAAAATTCTTAAGACTAGTGTTTTATATATAAAGACTTATAGGCATACCCATAACTAAAGGTTCACTAGGATTTACAAGTAAATTCACATAGTGTCACACATTTACTTATTATAGACTAGAGGAAGTATTGGAATATTACAAAATCTATTAAGAGGTGGAATTTTCATACACACTCCCCCTCAATAGGAACTCTGATAGGCCCAACAAGGTATGAAATTTTTGGAACTTTACAAAACACAACAAATTTGTGAAGATATCTACAAATTGATCTTCAGTCAAACAAAAATTGAGATCAATATCACTGTTTCGATATTTTTTTACCTTTCTATTCAAATTAATGTAGTGAAATAATAAAAACAAACCAACCTCAGAAGACACGGGGTTTAACAATACCCATAGATGATAGGTGTTGTAACTGATGGATGAAATCTCCTTCTCTCGCTGATGGAGAAAACTGTAGATCATAGACACTAAGAAGAAGATGAGATTAGATAGATAGATGGAGGATTTCTTGGAAAAGGATAGTCCTTGGAAGTTAATGGAATTCCTTGCAAGGATGTCAATCTGCATTCAAGAAATCAATCTGATAATGATATGATAAAATGTAAAACAGACGATATAACCAATAATGCAAAGGAAAAGGGACTAACGTGGTCCAAGGCTATATAATAGTCTGATTGTGATACTATATCTAATGGGAGTCTAGGAATAAAAAATGATTCAAATGAGCAAATATGTAGATAGCTTTGTGCTTAAAAAGGTAAGATATGTGATAGATTTGATTTGGATATTAGATAAAATGTTGGAGATGACTCAAAGGAGCTTGATAGGGTTTGGCATCTACTTGCAAAGGTAGAGTGTTTATTAGGATTGAGATCTGGATGTCAGAAAGGTGAGATAAAGTGTTTATTAGCTTGATAGATAGGAATCACTAGTGAATGGGGGAATCATTGGTGATTAGAAAGATTTTCGGTGACTACTGCAAATGTGTACAAGATGATGATAAGTGAGACCATTGATTGGAACTATTAGATGACAAATGAATAAGACAACAACATGAAAGGAAAGGGGTTACCTTGTTCAAGTTGATGAATAAGAATGAGAGGATGACATTAGCAGATAGAAAAAGGCTAAGGATATCAAAAATTATACTTGATTACTAGATTTTTTAATGTATCGAGAGAGGAAGATTATTGGCACCAGAGGATTTATGAATCGACTCCTAGAGATGTGATTGACCTCTAAAGGTTGAAGAAGATACTATTGATGTCTTGGAAACTTGTGTATGTTGATAGATAAGATTGTGAAGATGATGAGACCCTAGAGGAGAAGACTGCATATGATCCACTGAGTTAAGCTCAAAGATATGTGAATGACCTCCAAGAGCTGAAGAAGAGATGTATTGATATTACTATGATGAAGAGGACTATGATACAAATAATACTGCTCTAAGAGTGCTTTGAAGAACATCCCATCAAAGGTCAAGTATGGATGAATACCAACTAAAATAGAGGAAGCTAACCTTGAATGAAGGCCCGAAACACGTATTTATAAAGTTTACTGTTAACAAGGAGGAATCACTAACGATATGAGAAATATGGGAAAGTGGTCGAAACAATTTCCTTGATCGAGGTTTTGTTTGTCTTTGTTGATGTATGGGTGTTGGAAATGGGTTATACAGGTCATAATTTTGTTTTGAATGGTTGATAAGATGTTTGTTTTGTTTTTCTTTTATTTGATTTAGGTTTGCAAGTGGTTTGAGTAGTTTAGGGGAGGATAAACTAGGATTTTATAGCTGTAAGATGATATTTCCGAGGAGTAAATATGGATGGGGAACTAAGAATTAGGATAGAGATATAATGAATAAATATGATAGTGATGTAATAATGAAATTTTGTTAGCATACGTGGACATGGGGAATTAGCAGTGCTAATTTTAGGTGTCTATATTTTTCCCCTCTTTGTTGAGTGGATTTTGAGACAAGCCACGAGACAAAAATAAGATGTGATAGATGAATGATGCAAATTTATATGATGAGGTGCTCCCCCTCCAAATTTTTAGGTTCTGGCGCCTATTTTCATGTGAGAAAGTGTTGAAGACTATACACTAAGAGTATTGTACACTTTCCACAGTTCTCTCACTGGGGTTTGGGAGAAAAAAATTTTGGCCTTAAAACATGCCTGATATACCTAGAAACGTGATTTTCTCATATGGGTGGGATTTTGACCCATAGGTTTATGGGACGGTTTTGGCCCATGGTTTTGATACCCATGGTTTTGTAAAACTACTTAAGCAGTTTTCTATTTATATGGTTTAGTGCATATGGTAGTGATGATGTAACATTGCAGATGTGTTTTTAATTTGGATGTGAATTCTGTAGAGTTTGTTGAGCATAGCTCCAAATAGATTTGGGTATTGTATTGAGAGAGTGGTGGCTTGTAATAAAATCTAAGCAAGTGATTCTTGGTGGATGTATCCCAAATTGGGTGAACCATGTTAAATACTGTCTCTTTGTGTTGTGTTATTTTATTCTGTAATTTTATTTGAGACCTGTAATATTTTCTGCATATTATTTTCTACTGTTACGATTCTGTGAGGGATTATTCTACATATTTCATCTCTTATTTCCTAGCAATTGGTATCAGAGCCTGGTTTGGTTTGCTGAAGTGTTGAATTGTAGGGAAAGTTTTATCTTGAGTGGTATGTAATGCCCGTTTAAACAACCACTTGAGACTAAAGAAACAACCTAGGGTTAGCTAGAAAATTAGGGGATAATTTTTTTTATTTGAAGTGTCTATAACTCAGTTGTAAGACATTATTTTTCACTAGATAGGTTCTGAAACAAAACCTGCTTACCAAAACACAAGTTTCCTTTAAGAACTTATAACATGTTTACAAGGTTTAAATTTTTATGGTTACGTATGTTCTAGTTAGATTCAGGGAGTAATCTTACCCCCATGCCTGCTCTCTAATATGCTCAAAAATTCAACTAGATTTTTCTCATATTTAATGCATTCCAAAATTTTCCATAAAGTATTTCAAATGGATAGAAAATTTTCTCACCTTTTCTGGTGATATAAAGAAGTCTTCCTAACTCCTTAGCAGAAATCAATTTATGAGTGGGTGGAGTTTTGGGGATCAAATTTTCCCCAAAAGGGACACGTGGCAAGAGGAGGAGGAGTGCACCTTGGGCCGGTTAGCGTGGCTAGCGAGGTGGCAAATTAGGAAATTTTTCCAACATGCAGGCTCGAATTCAAAATGTGCTCCACACCGCCGCGGGTCTGCGCAAGGCAAAAAAAAAACAAAGGGAAAAGGGAAGGGCGGGGCTGGCAGACCGAATTGACGCTTTACGCTCGAGGGGAAAAAAATGAAGAAAGGACGTGTGGGTCTGCGCACACCACCGAAGGAGGGAAAATGTAGGTAAAAGGTGGACTTTCAGGCTACATGATAGGATTCTAGGAATTGTTCCCAAAGGCCTAAAAGGTGACATACTTCTCCTGAACCTTTGCCTCCACCCGATGATACCACGTGGCACACATTCACTGGCTGCGGGCCTGCGGGGCCAAAACAAAAAATTTTTCCCATATAAAAGTTTAAAAGCTAAGGGGTTAAAAAGAACCTGTGCCTTTGCCATAGCCACAAGGGGACACGTGACACCCTCTGATTGGCTGCGGGCCGACATAGGGAAAAGTGAAAATTTTCCAAAAATTTTCAAAAAGTATAAGGGGTAAAATTTTATCCGTGCCTCCACCTCAGCCCCTGGAGGACATGTGGTAGCCTCTGATTGGCTGCAGGCTGATGAAGGGAAAAGTGAAAATTTTCCTGAGCCCAAAATTTTGAAAATTTTCTAAGGGCAATTTTGATGGGAATTTTTTGGGTTACGGGCCCGCCAGGGAAACCTTTCCCGAATTTTTACGCCAAGGCCCAAAAATTTTGAAGTGTCATAACCTGAGCTACAAAGCTCATTTTTCAAAAAACAAGGACTTTTTGGAAAGCTCTCAATGCCCTATTTGTACAGGGAACATAAAATTTGTATTTTTGATGAATTTTAAAGGGTTAATTTTGTAAAATAGATCTATACGTATTTATTTGGCAAACTGGCAATTTCTAAATTATAATTTTAATAAAATTTGAACTCCTGCTTCGCTCAACATGTCAAACAAACAAGGAGGATCAGTGTAGGGAGGGTTTAGAGTGTTTTAGGGAAGTCAATTTATCCAATTTTTTCAAGGTTACATTTTTTCCGTAATAAACAGAAAAATGACTGTGTAAGCTCCGAATTGATATTCATTAAGTTTTGGAGATTCATTCTTAACTGTTTTAGTGAATTTTAGTTTCTTAAGTCTTCTTCCTAAATTTGAATTTCAAAGTTTCATAACTTATTGTTGAGTATAAGTCTGAAGTTCTCATTTTAATCAAAATGTGCATTACCAGATTTAATTTTTAAAAACAGTGAGTTGTTTCCTTTAAATTTATTTAGTAGTTTGTCTTTAAAATGTGCATATGATTATATAACTTAATCAAATACAATGCTTATTAGATCATCCATTCAATTCTAAATGAAACTACATATCTTGATTTCAGTTTTAGTATACAATTTTGCAAGGAAAAATAACATTGATCTTTCATTCCATACACATGCATCTTTCTTATCTTTTCAAACAGACAATCAATCTTCAACAATAATTCACATCAATTGACATGCAATAGCACTTTGACAGGGAAAGGAATTCTTTCTTTGATCCTCAATACACTTTTACAAGTTTCCTTTCTATTTGTTTTCAACTATAATGCATGATAATATACAACATTACTTTCTTATTTCTCATTCCAACATGAGAATCTCATTCTTGGACAGACAATTGAATCTCAGTATACGTTATACAGTATGAATAGATATTGTAACTTTACATTTATCATACAAATTGACATCTTAAGAACTCAATTCCATCCTTTATTCATAATTCAAATAACACTTTTACAACTGATCTCTTTTCCAATTTGAATTGGTATTCAAATTTCAAAATACAAAGTATAGAATATCATTTACATTTCCTTTCCAAAGCAAAACAAGAGAAGTATGATTCTTATTGTACATTCCTCAATACAAATACAACTTACATCAACAATGCAATTCTTCACATTACAACATTAATACACTCATCCACTCGAAGTGGGAAAGGTTACATTGAATTTACTCAAGAGATAGGACTATCAAAACTATGAAATTCTTCCTCCAAAAAACAACATAGTTATTTCTTCTTCTTTGCAAATTTGATCACAACATGGAAGGGGGAAAGGCAATGCTCTCCACCCAACCAAGACATCCAATGAGAAAGGAGAAGCCATCCTTCTCCATTGGCCCTCGAACCCCAACCATATTGAAATGGAGCATGAATGTCAACACATGGAAACAATGGCTTCTATCACATACAAACAACATTCACATTGTATACAATCAACAAAATACATAGTTTAAAACAATACAACAGTTCCCAACTACATTTGAAAAAATTCATACAACACATAGGGTTGATCAAGCAAGCCAACAAGAGCAAGGACTATGTGGAACTCCTTATGCCTCCCAATTTGGAATTGGGCATCCACCAAAATGCATACCGCCAATAATCATATAAACCCCATAAACCTTATATCTCCCGACCCCTCCTTTTTCCCCAACCAAATTTATCCCTTATGCCACTCCCATAGTAAGAAATGCAAGCAGTTTCTTTTCCAATGTGGATCCTAAACAAAAAATCCCTCCACAATAGAATATGTGCCATTGGAAATCCCTTATGCCTCCCCATATGAAATCCCCACAGCCTTCTCCTACACCATGTCCTAAGCATTCTACCCAACCAGCCAAGAATGCAAACACAAACACCATTTAAGCATGCATGCAAGAGAAGGAAAAACAATTAAAATACAGCTCCAGATCCTACCTCTCCATACTGAAGTTTATTCGAAGCTCACAAGCTTTCCCACAATGTCAAAGTGCAGTCCAAAACAAGCAAGTATATGCATGCAAAAAGAATCTAAGCTCTTCCTTAAACAAGCTCCAAAAGAAACAACATAAAACAAAATGCACCCCCAGAAGGAAATAAAAAAGTTTTCAACAAAACCCAAATGAGCAAGAAGCTTCACTTTTATAAGAAAGCAAAGAGAGAGGATGATGTGGTTCCAAGTGGGATGCCACATCATTTTTCCTCATCCCCAAGAGGAAATCCACAACAAAAAACAAATCAAAATAAATTAAACATGACAAAATCACCTACATACTATAATTCAACCCATGCTCCAAAAAGGACCAAATTAAAAACATGTAAGGGAAGTGAAATTAAAACTTACATATTGTCACCTCAAAAAGCATTATAAATGACTACATTAAACCTCCAAACCATAGTCATGGTTGGTGGATCATTTTAAGAGGTGTGGGACAAGTTTAACTTGTCCCACAAGCCTCCAAATTTGGTCTCCAAGGTCAAATTCGAATTTCATACAAGATGGAGTGATAGACCTTTCAAAAACTTGCCTTACATACTCTTACAATTTCTTACACATTCTTACATGATAACTCACACTCTCTACCAACATTAATATCTAAGACAAACAACTTTATTAATTACATTCCACGTCTCAATTTAATTTAAATAAAATTTAACTATATGACTATCACATTAATCTACCACATTTAAATTAAATAAAAGAAGGAACACATTACAAGTAAAATACAAACAACAATAATTAAAAAGGAACACATAAATAAAACACATATCCCATAGTCACATATAATGGAAATCCCTCCCATGGGAATTCTTACCATAACACAACACACAAACTCATAACACAGTTGCCATGGTGACCTTGTTGATTTCACGCTAGAATTTCAATATGGTTAGTCTGCAGTCCCCCGACATTATTGTGATTTTTTACCTGTAAAATGCAAATAACCCCCTTTAGCCTCGTGGCCATATCAAAACATCCAAAATGATATAAACAATATCTCAAAATCATCCCAAACCACATAGATCACAACAATATCAATAATTTCAACATTATTATTTTTAATTAAATAAATCAACTATATCATCATCAAAGTCTACCATACCAAATATACTCAAAATATCCAATATCATAAGTCTTGAATCAATATCTATAATATATTCATGTCACAATAGTATATCATCAACCACATATAGAAAATGTCTCTAGTAACCATCATGCATAATAACCATGAATCCAGATCAATAATAATCCATGGTCTAACATCTAACCAGCATATTGACACAAAACATGATAGTGTTCATAATACGATCAATAGTATCAAAATCAGTATATAAAAGTGTCAAAGGGTAAGTGGGAACTACATCCCACTCCCCTTAGACTCGACTTCCTCCTGGAATTCACTAGAAAAAAATGTGGAAACTACACTCATAATATTGTGGCATTCATCCCAAGTGGCTACAGCCTCATCATATCTTGTCCCATTGACACCTGTACCTGATCAATCTCTCTAGCCTCGATAGGCCTAGGGTCTTACGATCTATGATATGGATGGGCTCCACCATCACCTACCCTTGATCCTGCACCTGTAATGATGTCTAGTCCAACACATGAGAAGGATATGCAATGTACCTCCTAAGGACATAAACATGGAAACACATCATATACACAAGACAAGCTCGGTTGCAATGCTAGAAAGTAGGCCAAAGGACCGATACAGCTCCAAGATCTCAAAAGGACCAATGAATTGAGGAGCTAACTTAGAAATTTTTCCATAGCAGATAGGGTCTCTTGTGTGGCCTGACACGAAGTAACACCTTCAAGCCCACATCAAAGCTACGATCAATCCTATGCTGTTCTGCATACTTATTTTTCCTATCCTATGCCTCCTACAATCTCTGCCTAATCAACACTACCTGCTGCTCCATGTCCTGCAAAAGAGCTGGGTCCAAGAGATACTCTATCCTTTAACCTATCCCAGCTACTGGGTTGTCTTGTACTCTCTACCATATAATGCCTAAAAAGGAGCCATGCCTATAGAACTCTGAGAAACTATTATTGTAGGAAAACTCATCTAAGTATATGTACTCCTCCCAATTAGAATGTTGATCCATCACGTACATCCTAAGAATATCATCCAAAATATTATTCACTCACTCGGTTTTTCCATCTGTCTCAGGATGATATGATGTGCTGAAGTTAATCCTCATCCCGAGGACATACTGCATGGTAGTCTAGAAGTGTAAAGTGTACAAAGGATTGCGGTCACAAATGATCTTCTATGGAATCTCATATAACCTGACAATCTCATCCAAATAAACTTGTGTCACTTCTCTAGCTATATAAGTGGTCCTCACCAGAGAAAAGTGAGCCACTTTTTTCAATTTATATACCATGACCATAATGGCATCATGGTGATATCTCGACATAGGTAGTCCAACATTTAAATCCATGGAAATGGTGTCCCACTTCCATTCTGGTATGGCATGAGGATAAAGAAGACCTGCTAGATACTGATGTTTGGCCGTAACCCTCTAGCACTCTAAACACTGTGACGCAAACTAAGCCACATCTCAACGAATTCCTCTCCAGTGGTACAACTGTCTCAAAGTAGCGTGCATCTTCTTCACCCCGGGATGTGCTGAATAGGGTTCATGATGTGCCTCTACCAAGATGTCCTACCTCAAGCCTCCATCTTTGTGAACATATATCCTACCTCTGTTTCTGAAAAGACCATTTGCCTCTAAGGAAAAACAATCAAACTTCCCCTCAAGGGGTCTCTATGACTTGATCTCTGCTCGTACTATCATGTTGAAGTTGTCAAGAGGAAGCTACTAAAGAATCCTTATCTGTAAATTTTTACTCATGAAGGTAGCCATAGCCACATGTCTCCACCTACTGAGAGTGTCTCCTACCACATTCTCCTTCCCCTTCACATGCTCTATCTCCATGTCATACTCATGAAGTAACTCCATCCAATGTTGTTTACTAGTTTTTATATTAGGTTGCGTGAAGAGGTGGCGAAGACTCAAATGATCCATCCTAATTGTGAATCTCTGACCAAGAAGAAAATGCCTCCATCTAACCAAAGCATGCACAACTGCTGCAAGATCAAGATCGTGGGTAGGATAATTAAGATCGTGATCCTTGAGTTTGTGAGTCTCAAAAGCTACAACCCTACCATCCTGCATCAACACACCTCCAATCCCTACTAAAGAAGCATCTTTGTAAATAAATAACTCACCCTGTAGATCCCACACTACAAGAATGGGAGTTATAGTGAGGCACTCCTTCAATGTCCTGAAGGCCTTCTCGTATCTATGAACTATTGTTACTACCTCCTAAGCATTCAAGTGTTGATATATGATTTCTTCTGTAAAAGGATGTGTTCCTTTGATTGTGAAGTCATGCTTGATATGGATTGTATCTTCTTTGCTCTTGAAGATCTTTGACTGAGTCAGGATATGCTTGGACTCTTTTATTTCTTTCATTTTTAGCACCTAGAGTTCAATTTGATTTCGAAAGGAATTGTGGATTTATCCATCTTTATGACTCAGCCTTGGATCAGTTGCATTGATCCAAGAGATGTTTTAAGTTTATTCTGGATGAACAAAAATTATAGACCTTACGAAAGTTGCAAGGTCTGAATGTGTTGAATAAGCAATTCCAGAGTCTAACTCAGGCTGATCGTGTTAAATGAATTGGTTCCCGATATCGTAATATCAGGAAGGCCTAGACCTTGAGCCAGGTAATAAATTCTGGTGTATACTGCAAGCTTTTTATCAATGCCGGATAGAATCCATTTCGGGAATGTTATACCCTGTTGGTTCTTATACTGAACGATCCTACTTGTGAGACCTAGAATGGATTCATTAAGGTTAATAACCTTAACCTAAACTATAACCTATGGGTTGAATTATTGCTAATCTAACCTAGCCCTAAACTATAGGTTTAATGCTCCTAAGGTTAGCGACCTAGCACTATGGAGGTAAGACTAAAGTATTACCTTGTGATTTAACCTATGTTTCTAACCTAACTAATGATCATGGATAAAGGAGGACCTATGAAGGGGTGCGAGTCATGGGCGGTGGTTTCCATGACATTAAATGGGGTGGATAAGCATGAAGGACAAGGGATTTGGCGGAGGTTGTAAACATCTATTGAGACCTGACGTGGCGGTATCACCAAATTTGGGAATGGTTGTTTGTGTTCAATTGGCAATCACCAACTTTGGCAGTCGGTGGAAATGGAGATTAGGCGGGAATCTTGGAGTTAATGTCATTGATGAACTTTGGTTCCCGAGCGCGGATTGCTTGGGAAGGCATGCAAATGGAAAATTGGTTGGTATTTTGGTTTTCCATTCGCTCCATTTTTCTCTCTGTTTGATCACTGGTTCTTTGAACCAGTCTACTTTGTGTTGCATGGCAACTATGAGAATATCTAGCTCTTTTCTCTGTCGGGGAAAGTTTATAAGACATGAAGGTAACAAATTATTGTTGTTTAATCTATCGTGGAAGAAGAGGAGAAGGCGCGAGCACATTCAGAGGTCTTCTTCAGATTTTTAAGCGACATTACCAGGCATGTTAGGCCCTGACTTTTAAAAATCTTGCTTTACTCCAAATGCTTTCATTAAAACAACTTTGTTCAGGTGATTTCAGTTCAGTTGGTTTGAAGCAATGTTTTGGTTCTTCTTTTCCTGTGGAATTAGGAATCTCGAGTTATTCGATGGCTTTGTTGGAATGTTACTGTATTTATTCTTCCTTTTGGATTCATTTCGATTAAAGACCGGCTGTGCTTTTATTGTTGATTGAATCCTGTTGAATCTTGCTGTGAATTCTTGAAGTTTCTTCTGTTTGGAATGCTTGCTGTGATTATACTACTTGAATGTGACTATTGTCGAGGTCCTTACTGTGTTTGCAATTTTGGGTTAGAATCTGTTAAAAGTTGCAAGGATTATATACGAAAATGACTCAGTGTGAGTCTTTGTAATGTTTCGTATGTTTCGACTTCTATTGAAAGTTTTGCAATGGATACTTTTTAGCATGATATTGTTGGAATTCTTGAAATGGATAGTATGTTTCGACTTCTGTTGAAGTTTTTCAGTGAATACTTTTTAGCATGATATTGTTGGAATTCTTGAAATGGATAGTATGTTTCGACTTCTGTTGAAGTTTTTCAGTGAATACTTTTTAGCATGATATTGTTGGAATTTTTGAAATGGATAGTATGTTTCAACTTCTGTAGAAGTTTAGTTGAGAATACTATATGGTTTCGACTCCTTTTGAGTCCTTGAAACGTAACTTATGTTTTTAACTTCTGTAGAAGTTTTGTTGTGCATACTGTTGGAATCCTTGAAATGGATAGTATGTTATCGACTTCTGCAGAAGCTTGTTGTGGATACTCATTGGTTTTGAGTCTGTTGGAGTCCTTGATATGATGCGAGTTGGCACGATTCTCGATTTAAGTCCTCGCTGTGCATGCATATCGTACAAACTCTTTCTTAACATTGTTGTGTTATATTCAGTTCGCTTCTGTGGAATTAAAGGATGGGTTTTCTTTACAAACTTGACTCCGTTTGAGACCCTGTTGTATTTCGTAGTAGCTCGACTTTGGATGAAACTTTGAGGAAATTATTGATATGGAATTCGGCTTCTGTGAAGACCTTGTTGTGATTATTTTTCTTGAAATCGGCTTCTAATATAGGTCCTTGCTGTATAATCGTAGGGATTTGTTTCAGTTGAATGAAGCTGTGCATGTTTGAGTTTCGAATCAGTGTGAATGTCATTGTATTTGCATATGGAAACGTCATTTGTTTTTAATGTTATCTTGTCTCGCGTTTGACTGAAACAAAGAGCTCTTAGCTGAACCATGTCAGGTGATGGCGTTGGGTATTTTCATGTTGATGAATGATATGGAAAAGGTTTGTTGAGTCTTTCATGGTTGGATTATTTTTCTTTTGCTTTGTCGCGAGAGCTCTTGTAATGCTTAATAGCTACAGGTGATTTTTATTAATGAATTTAGATGAAACTGTAGTTTCTTCTTGTGATCTCGACTGTTTTAAATTGCATGTGTAAAAGTAATTGCGTTATTTTAGAGGAGTCGGTACAGTCTAGAACATGATTGAAATGGGAATCTGATTGACTCTGTTTCCTTCTCCTGAGCTGTAAATTATATGTTGATGTGTAATAAGAGGAATAAGAAAATACTCTCTCTCTCCTAGTCTGGAAACTTTATGTGCTTTCTCCTTGTATCCTTATGTGATCTCTACGGTAAGGGCATAACAAGAATAGACTGTGGTATTATATGGAGAGACTGGTATAAAATGTGTGTTGCTGTATAAGTAGGTATACTCGTCAATACCATTAAAATAATGTATGATTGAAAGGAAATTACGACAGTTGAGCTTGTTGAATGTTATAAACTACCTTTGAGTAATTGTTAGAAACATTCTTGTAGGAGTTTTGTTGTCTTTAGAATGGTTGTATTCATTTTTTCTTAGTCTCTAATATAAGAAGATGAATAGCCTGATTTATGTTTGGAATTTGAAGAAATGATTTCATTTAAACAGGTTGTTTAATGAGAATAATTGGTGGATTGCAATTGTTTTAAGAATTAGTGCTTATCATGCTCAGTTCACCGAACTGACCCGTGTTGACAATTTTTGCAGATGGTTGCCGTAAGTGGTAAAGGCAAGCAGATCTGATATGATGTTCAGATTGTTTAATTTGGTTTAATGATGAATTCCAACTTGATTCTCTAAATGTACTACTTGAAGAAAGATGTTCTTTTGCTGTTGAATATTGTATCAAATATGCTGAAAGCATAAATTGTATTTGATTAGCTTAGAAATGAATGAAATGAGGGAATTGTTACTTATGTGTTTGCATTCGTATCTTGATGGATTGAACTTCTTCGGTTTGAATGATTTTAAGAGCATTTTTATTATTGTATACCTTGGAGACATTTGGAATTCTCTAAGTAAACTTTGCAAAGATTAGGTGACTGAATACTTGTAAAAGTGAGTAGTTCTGTTATGTTCTATCTAAAGCTAATTTGGAATTTAGATCACTGTCTTTTGAGAAGCTAAGGTTAAAATAAACCTCAACAGGAAGCTGAACGGGAAGAATAAATTATTACTTCCTAGTCTTGATCTAAGTCAAGACAACGTTTAATTTGATTTTAAATCACTATATCTTAATACTAATAAGTAAGATATATTTCAGTTATGAGAACTGATATAAACCTAAAAGGGTATGGTTAGCAACCTTATGAGAAGATTTAGGGCTATTGCCCAATTTCGTTGATTTAGATTACTATTTATCAATGAACTCCTTGATGAGACCTCAAATCTTAATAACTTCTCTTTGTGAAATGGGTTTTAATAAGAAAGGCAATTCTAAGGTGAGGAACCCAGGGGTTGGGAAAAGACTACCCTAAAAGGAGCATCTTAAAGTATAACTTTAACTCAACGTAAGTAACACCTTAAAGTTAAGTAGATCTTTTCGAGGCAGATTTGAAGGTTGATGGCACAAGTCAACTGCAGGGTTGTACCTTTGAGAAGATTAGGATCTTCTCAAAGATACAACAATGCAGGTGACTTATGGCGACACCCTTTGCATTGATCATTAAGATTTACACCTTAAACTCGAACAAGTTTTTACTCCGGGACTGGTTAGGAATGTGGTCATGATATGAGGCTGCCCTGGAGACTCGGGGTACCTTGACACACAGGGTTAACTAGGGTTGACCCAGTATGTCAGCATATCCCTAGTTCTTGAGAACATCCTTATATCATTGTCATATTATTAATCCGTTCCTGAGTGAATAACTTGGGACAGGGGAGGCTGACAGAAGTCAGTGTAAGACATTCTACATAACATAGGAATGGGGTGAAGGATGTATTCCAGATTGACGAGTATGCCGTCAAGGAATACGAGACATAAGCAGTATGTTTCAAATCTTTGGCCAAAGTATCGCAAGCTGCTGATTGCGTTGTCCTATGTCACCTAGTCTGAGGGACGAGATGTCGATGAATAATGGTAACAATTATTCAGATAGGTTCCTTGGACAGAGCATTCTGAATCCTGGATTAGGGAAGAGAACCGCAAGAGTGATGTGTTAAAATAAAAATGCCAACTCTTTGATACTCATGAATAGATCGGTAGATTACCGAGTCATGGAATGAATAGATCGGAGGTACTCCGAGTCATCACAGCTGCATATGGTTATCTATTATAAGAATGATTGTTATGATCTGAGAGTTCTAAATTATGTATTTAGAACTAGGATGCACCTATCAAAAAAAAAAATTCTTGTTCTAATGTACTAAATTGAGGACGTTGGCAATAATCAATACACAACCGCAATGATCCATCCTTATTCTTCACAAAAATCACCGGTGCAGCCCAAGGGGATACACTAGGATGGATAAGGCCTTTCTTCAAAAGGCCCTTAAGCTGTAACTTGAGCTCACAGATCTCTGGGGTGGTCATCCAATAAGGTTCAAGTGAGATAGGCTTTCCTCTTGGAACTAGGTCTATATGGAAATCAATCTCATGTGGGGGTGGTAACCTTGGTAGCTCCCCTATAAATACATTGGAAAAATCTCTCAAGATGGGATGATCATCTAGAAATGGTCCACTAGACCCATCCTTTGATCTGTCACTGACTATAATAGCATACATCTAAAAAAACCATTGCACACACCGCTTAAGCTGCATAGCGGAAATGGTGTGAATAGAAACAAGTCTCTTGACCCCTGAGATCATCAACTCAACTCCCAAATCATCAGCAAAAGCTATAGTCTAATGATAACAATCCATCCTAGCCCTATGTGCAGATAGCCAATCCATACCTAAAATGACTCCATACAAGCCCAAAGGAAGAATACAGAGATCTGAGGTGGTGGTGAAGGGTCCCAAATCCACAACACACTCCTTAAATAAGGAGTCGATGGAGATCTTAGATTTGGAAGCCATCTCAACATCCTAACTAAGACCCTACCTAATTGCCACCAGCCTGCATTGCTCTACTAAAGATTGTGCAATGAAAGAATTAGAAGAATCAGAATAAAAAAATACAGAGGTAGGAATACCACCAATGCTACCTATTGTCTCAATGACTATGTTATGGTGCTCTACGTGGTGGTTCTCAACCGCTATATAAATCTTATGGCTACATCCCATGTCACCAACTGTTAGCTTAGAAATTGGTGCCTTACCCTTGTTAGGGTCTTGAGGATAATCTCTCCAAAACTGTCCAACTACTCCACATCCAAATCAAGCACCTGATCCTCTCTAAGAATAACTACCTCCAGTAGGTGCCCTAGAAGCCTGTGGTGTGGATCCCAATGATTTGGCTATGGTCTGTTGTATCCTCTGCTGGTAAGCTCCAGCTGACTAGGCTCTAGGTCCACCATGTGCCCTGATGGGACCCTTAGGAAGAGGCCCCACACTCTGACCTATCTGTGCATCAGCCCTCTGTGGAGGTCTATATTGTGGGAAGGACTACTGCTGCTGCTGTTATGGCCTAAAGGATGACTGTGTTGAATGCTAACCACTACGAGGAAGAGGTACCGAACCTCTCAATCTACCATCCTGCATCTACTAAATGTGGCTCCTGACTCTATCTCTAGCCTATTGGGTTTTACCTCGAGTCTCCTTAGCAATATAGGCCTTCTCTACAGCCTCTACTAAAGTTTGTGGATAGTGAATATGCACTATACCTCTAATGTCCAAATTCAGGCCCCAGATGAACCTATGAATCTACACCTACTCATCCTGCATATACTCTACATACTAAAGTAGATCTAGAAATCTACTCTCATAATCTACTACTGAAAGGGTAGCCTATCGGAGGTCATGGAACTTGTCAATCCTCTGCTAGATGAACCTCCGTGATAGATACTTACTCCTGAATCTCTCCTTAAATAGCTCCTAAGTCACTGTCTCTTAATCTACATGGAGCTTCTACTCCTCTGTCCTCCACCATACTCCTGCTCCATCCCTCAGTAGATGGATCACAACATGAGCTTTCATGTTGCTAGAACAAGGAAAGCTTGAAGTAACCACTCAAGCTCACTAACCAGGCCTCTTCTTGAAATCCACCAATATCACCTAAGTAATGTGAGGTCCTAAGCTTTTGGATCTCCCTGATGTGATCCATTGCTATGGTTTGTTGGCCTCTAGGCCTCTCTACAAGCTCATCCTTAAGCCTAGGGCTATGAGACCTCTCTCTATGCTTTAGAACTCTGTCACCCTATCTCCTAGGAGGTGACTTTACTCGTACTAACTCCACATGTTAGTTCTCTCCTCTATGCTCCTCACTGAGTTGAGGAGATACCTGAACCTCGATAGAAGGAGCTCTATCATGACTAGCTGTTTTCCTTTAACCTAATCCTCCATGTAGAGTGACATTAACATCCGAAATGGTCTGTAAAATCTGAGGTAGAATGGCTGCTACACCTTGATCCGGTGGTGGTGGTGGGGGTGCTGGTGATTCTGAGTCTCTGTGAAGGTTACTCTCACTTCATCTAAGCTTCTTGCATAGATCAAAGTGAGAGTCAGTTCATTTGTTAAGTTATAAAACTTCCATGTTTACTAAAAACATACAAATTCTTGCTAAGTTATTTTCTAGGTTTCAGTGTGTTAGGTTTAAGTTATCATGTCTCAATTTTTCTAGTGTGCGCAATGGTCTAAGCCTTTGAACCACTGCTCTGATACCAAACTCTAATACCCATTTAGACAACCACTTGAGTCCAAAGAAACAACCTAGGGTTAGCTAGAAAATTAGGGGATAATTATTTTTTGATTTTAAGTGTCTACAACTTAGTTGCAAGACATAACTTTTCACTAATAGGGAAATTTTGATTGGAAATTTTTGGGTTGTTGGCTCGACAGGGAAAATTTTCCCAAATTTTCCCGCCAAGCACAAAACTTGAAAGTGTCATAACTTGAGCTAAAAAGCTCAGTTTTGGGAAAACAATAACTTTTTGGAAAGATATCGATGCCCTCTTTACACAGGGAACATAAAATTTGATTTTTTATGAAGTTTTAAAGGGTCAATTTTGTAAAAATATCTGCATGCCTTTGTTTGGAAAATTGGAAATTTTGAACTTACAATTTTGATAAAATTTGAACTCCTCCTTCACTCATCATGTCAAAAAGACATGGAGGATAACTCTAGGGAGGGTTTAGCATGTTTTATGGTAGTCAATTTATCCAATTTGTTCAAGGTTGCATTTTTTCTGGGAATAGACGGAAAAATGATTGTCCAAGCTCCGAAATTAAATTCATTAAGTTTTGGAGATTCATTCTTAGGTCTTCCTAAATGTGAATTTCAAAGTTTCATAACTTATTGTTGAGTATAAGTTTGAACTGCTCATTTTAATTAAAATGTGCATTGCCAGACTTAAGTTTTAAAACAGTGAGTTGTTTCTTTTAAATTGATTTAGCAATTTTTCTTTTCAATGTGCATAGGATTCTAACTTAATCAAATACAATGCTTATTAGATCATCCATTCAATTCAAACTGAAACTACATTTTTGATTTTAGTTTCAATATACAATTTTGTAATTAATATAACACTATCTTTCATTCCATACGCATGCTTCTTTCTTTTCTTTACAAACAGCAATCAGTTTTCAACAATAATTCAAATCCATTGTGCAATACACTTTTGAGAGGGAAATGCATTCTTTCATTGATCCTCAATACAATTTTACAACTTTCCTTTCTATTTGATTTCAAATACAGTACCAGAAATAAACAACATTGTTTATTATTCTTTTCCAACCAAAGATATCATTTAAAAAAAAAAATGAATCTCATTCTTGGACAACAATAAAAATATAGTATACATTACAATACAAATTTAAAAGAACCAATTCCATCCTTTATTGATAATTCAAATAACTTTACAATTGATCTCCTTTCATTTTTTATTAGGTTTTCAAGTTTCAAAATACAATGTATAGAATATCATTTACATTTTCTTTCCAAATCAAAAAAGAGAATTATAATTCTTCTTGTACATTCCTCAATACAATTATAACTTACATTAATAATTCAATTCTTCACATTACAACATTTATACACTCATCCACTCGAAGTGGGAAAGGTTACATTGAATTTGCTCAAGAGATAAGACTATCAAAACTATGAAATTCTTCCTCCAAACAACAACATGCTTATTTCTTCTTCTTTGCAACTTTTCTCACAAGAAGGAAGGGGGAAAGGAAATGCTTTCCACACAACCAAGAAATCCAATGAGAAAGGAGAATCCATCCTTCCCCATTGGCCCTTGAGCCCTAACCACATTGAAATGGAGCATGAATATCAGCACATGGCAACAAAGGCTTCTATCACATACAAACAACATTCACATTGCATACAATCCATAAAATTCATAGTTCAAAATAATACAACAATTCCCAACTACATTTGAAACAATTCATACAACACATAGGCTTGATCAAACAAGCCAAAAAGAGCAAGAACTATGGGGAACTCCTTATGCCTCCCAATTTGAAATTAGGTATCCACCAAAATGCATACCACCAATAATCATATCAACCCCATAAACCTTATATCTCCTAACTCCTCCTTATGCCCCCCAAGTTTATCCCTTATTCCCCCCCGCCCATAGTAAGAAATGCAAGCAATTTCTTTTCCAAGGTGGATCCAAAACCAAAACTCCCTCCACAATAGAACAGTTCCATTGAAAATTCCTTATGCCCGCCCATATGAAATCCCCATAGCCTTCTCCTACACCATGCCCTAATAATTCTACCAAACTAGCCAAGAATGCAAACATAAACACCATTTAAGCATGTATGCAAGAGAAGGAAAGACAATTAAAATTCAGCTCCAGATCCTACCTCTCCATACTAAAGTTTGTTCCAAGATCACAAGCTATCCACAATGTCAAATTACAGTCCAAAAATAGAAAGTATATGCATGAAAAAAGACTCAAATCTATTCCTTAAAAAATCTCCAAAAGAAATAGCACCAAAAAAATGCGCCCCGAAGAGGCAATAACAAAGTTTTCAACAACCCCCAAATGAGCAAGAAGCTTCACTTTTATAAAAAAGGTAAGAGAGAGGATGATGTCAATCCAAGTGGGATGCAACATCATTTTTCCTCATACCCAAGAGGAAATCCAAAAAAAAAACAAATCACAATAAATTAAACATGAAAAAATCACTTACATACTCCAACTCAGCCCATACTTCAAAAGGACCAACTTAAAAACATGTAAGGGAAGTGCAATTAAAACTTACATATTGTCACCTCAAAATGCATTATAAATGCCTAAATATTGTCACCTCCAAATCATAGGCATGGTTGGTGGATCATTTTAAGAGGTGTGGGACAAGTTTTACTTGTCCCAAAAGCCTCCAAATTTGGCCTCCAAGGTCAAATTCGAATTTCATAAAAGATGGAGTGCTAGACCTTCCAAAATCTGCCTTACATACTCTTACAATTTCTTACACATTCTTACATGATAACTTAAACACTCTACCAACATTAATATCTAAGATAAAAACTTTATTAATTACATTCCACATCCCAATTTAATTTAAATAAAATTTAACTATATGACTATCACATTAATCTACCACATTTAAATCAATTAAAAGAAGGAACACATTACAAATAAAATACATATAAAAATAATAAAAAAGGAACACATAAATAAAACAATTATCCCATGGTCACATATAATGGAAATCCCCCCATGGGAATTCCTAACATAACACAACACACAAACTCATAACACAGTTGTCATAGTGACCCTGTTGATTTCACCCAAAATTTCAATATGGTTAGTCTCTAGTCCCTCGACATTGTTGTGATTTTTAACCTGCAAAATGAAAATATCTCCTTCGGCCTTGTGGCCATATCAGAACATCTAAAATGATATAAACAATATCTCAAAATCATCCAAACACATAGATCACAAAAATATCAATAATTCAACATTATCTTTTTTAATTAAATAAATCAACTATATCATCATCAAAATCTACCATACCAAATCTAATCAAAATATCCAATATCATAAGTCCAAATCAACATCTATAATATGTCCATGTAAAAAAGTATATCATCAACCACATATAGAAAATGTCTCTAGTAATCATCATGCATAATAACTGAATCCAGATCAATAATAATCCATGATCTAACATCTAACCATCATACTGAAATAAAACATCATAGTGTCCATAAGACGATCAATAGTATCAAAATCAATATCTAAAAGTTTCAAAGGGAAGTGGGTACTACATCCCTCACCCATTAGAGTCGACTTCCTCCTAGAAGTCACTAGAACAAATGTGGAAATTGCACTCGTAATGCTATGGCATCCTCCCAAGTGGCTGCAGTCTCATTATATCTGTCCCACTGCACCTGTATTTGATCAATCTCTCTACCTTGAAGGCCCGGGGTCTTGCAATCTATGATATGAATAGGCTCCACAATCACCTGCCCCTGATCCTGCATGTATAATGATGTCTAGTAGAACACATGAGAAGTTTCTACAATGTACCTTCTAAGGAAAGAAACATGATACACATCATGTACGCAACACAAGCTAGGTGGCAATGCTAGACGGTAAGCCAAATGGATGATATACTCCAGGATCTCAAAAAGGACAAATGAATCGAGGAGCTAACTTGGAACCTTTTCCATAGTGGATAGGGTTCTTGTGTGGCCTAACACAAAGGAAGACCTTCATGCCCACATCAAAGCTACTATAAATCCTATGTTGATCCGCATACTTCTTCTGGGTGTCCTATTCCTCCTGTAATCTTTATGTGATCAACACTACAAACTACTCCATGTCCTACAAAAGAGTGGGTCCAAGAGATAATTTTTCCTCTAACCTATCCTAGCTACTAGGTGTCCTACACTCTCTACCATATAATTCTTGAAAAGGAGCCATGCCTATAGAAATCTGAAAACTATTATTGAAGGAAAACTCCACTAAGTACAAGTACTCCTCCCACTTAGAATGCTGATCCATCACATACATCCTGAGCATATCTTCTAAAATATGATTTACTCACTTGGTCTACCCATCTGTCTTAGGGTGATATGCTATGTTGAAGTTGATCCTCATCCCGAGGAAATACTACATGGTAGTCCATAAATGTGACATGTACAAAGGATCGCAGCCAAAAATGATCTTCCGTAGAATCTCGTGCATCCTGAAAATCTCATCCAAATAAACTCATGCCACTGCTCTAGCTATATAAGTGGTCTTCACCAAAGAAAAGTGAGCCACTTTTTTCAATTTATCAACCGTGAACATAATGACATCGTGGTGATATCTCGACATAGGTAGTCTAACAATGAAATCCATGGAAATGGTGTCCCACTTCCATTCCGGTATGGCATGAGGATAAAGAAGACCTGCTAGATGCTGATGTTTGGCCTTAACCCTCTGGAACTGTAAACAACATGACACAAACTGAGCCACATCTCGATGAATTCCTCTCTAGTGGTACAACTATCTCAAAGTAGCGTGCATCTTCTTCACCCTGGGATGGGCTGAATAGGGTGCAGAATGTTCCTCTACCAGGATGTCCTACATCAAGCCTCCATCTTTGGGAACATATATCCTACCTCTATGATTGAGAAGACCATTTTCCTCTAAGGAAAAACCATAAAAATTTCCCTCAAGGGGTGTCTGTGACTCGATCTCTGCTCATACTTTCATGTAGAAGCTGTCAAGAGGAAGCTCCTAAGGAATCGTGCTCCACAAATTTGTGCTCACTGTGGTAGACATAGTTGTATGTCTCCGTCTGTTAAGATTGTATGCTATAACATTCTCCTTCCCATTCACATGCTCTATCTCCATGTCATACAAAGAAACTCCATCCAACACCATTGACGAGCATTTAGATTGGGCTGTATGAAGAGGTGGTGAAGACTCAAATGATTTTTCCTGAGTGTGAATCTCTGACAAAGAAGAAAATGCCTCCATCTAACCAAAGCATGCACAACTACCGCAAGATCAAGATCATGGGTAGGATAATTAATCTCGTGATCCTTGAGTTTGCATGACTCAAAAGCTACAACCCTACCATCCTGCATCAACACACTTCCGAGCCCTACTAAAGAAGCATCTATGTAAACAAAGAACTCACCATGTGTATCTGGCACTGTGAGAATGGGTGCTATAGTGAGGCACTCCTTTAGTGTCCTGAAGGTCTACTCACATCTATCTGACCAAACAAACTTCTTCCCTTTCCTCTAAAGGGAAGTGATAGGGTGTGAAATTTGAGAGAAGTCCTGAAAAAATCTCCAGTAGTAACCTACTAAACCTATGAAGCTGCACACCTCGGTCACTGTAGTGGGTGCTGGCCAATCCATAATGGCTCTAATCTTGGAAGGATTAACTATGATACCTTCCCTACAAATATTATGACCCAACTACTACACCTCTATCTAGAAGAAAGCACACTTCTCCAAGTTCCTATAAAGTTGCCGCTCACAAAGACACCAGAGAACCTATCGAAGGTGCCCCTCATTCTCCTCATGTGTACGTGATTAAATTAAGATGTCATCGAGGAATATGAGCATGAAGAAATCTATAAAGGTTCTAAATACCCCTTTCATCAAACTCATGAACACTGCAGGGGCATTCATCAAACCCAAAGGCATCACTATGAACTCATAGTGCCCATATGTTATGTGGAAGGTGGTCTTATGAATGTCCACCTCCAAAGTCCTCAACTGATGGTAGCTCAAATTGAGATCAATCTTAGAGAACAACGTGTCTCCCTTCATTTAATCAAACAAGTCATTAATACGAGGAAGAGGATAATAATTCTTGATCATCACTTTGTTTAACTGGCTGTAATCAATACATAACCACAATGATCCATCCTTCTTCTTCATGAAAATCACTGGTACACCCCAAGGGGATACACTAGGACGGATAAGGCTTTTCTCAAAAAGGTCCTCAAGCTACAACTTGAGATCACAGAGCTTCACGGTGGTCATTCGATAAGGTGCCCATGAGATAGGCTTTGCTCCTGGAACTAGGTCTATATGGAAATCAATCTCATGTGGGGGTGGTAACCCCAATAGCTCCCCTAGAAATACATCAGAAAAATCTCTCAAGATAGGATGATCATCTAGCGATGGTCCACTAGACCCATCCTTTGATCTTTCACTGACTGTTACAGCATACATCTGACAACCCCGTCACACACACCACTTAAGCTATATAGTAGAAATGGTATGAATAAAATGGGTCTCTTGACCCCTGAGATCACCGACTCAACTCCCAAATCATTTGAACAAGATATAGTCTTATGATAAAAATCCATCCTGGCCCTATGTGTAGATAGAAAATCCATACCTAAAATGAATCCATACAAGCCCAAAGGAAGAATACGAAGATTTGAGGTGGTGGTGAAGGGTCCTAAATCCACAACACACTCCTTAACTAAGGATTCCATAGAGATATTGGCTCCAGAAGCCATCTCAACATCCCAACTGAGACCCTTCCTAAGTGCCACCATCCTGCATCGCTCTACTAAAGATGGTGTAATGAAAGAATCAAAAGAACCAGAATCAAACAATACAAAGGTAGGAATACCACCAATGCTACATGTGGTCTCAATGACTGTGCTCTGGTGCTCTACCTGGTGGTTCTCAACCACTGTATAAATCCTGTGGCTTCATCCCATGTCACTAACTTTTGGCTTAGAAACTGGTTCCTTACCCTTTATAGGGTTTTGAGGAAAATCTCTCCAAAAGTGTCAAGCTAATCCACGTCCAAAGTAACCACCTGATCCTCTCTAAGAAGAATTACCTCTAGTAGGTTCCCTAGAAGCCTATGGTGTGGATCCCTATGATCCGACTGTGGTCTATTGTGGCCTCTACTGGCGAGCTCCAGTTGACTGGGCTCTAGGTCCACCTTGTGTCCTGATGGGACCCCTAGGAGGAGGCCCCATGCTCTGACCTCTCTATGTATCAACCCTCTATGGAGGTCTATACGGTGGGTAGGACTACTGATGTTGTTGTTGCGGCCTAAAGGATGACTGTACTGATTGCTGACCACCACGAGGAAGAGGTACTGAACCTCTCGATCTACCATCCTGCATCTATTGAATGCGGCTTCTGACTCGGTCTCTAGCATGTTGGGGTTTTACCCCAAGTATCCTCTATAATATAGGCCTTCTCTATGACCTCTACTAAATTCTATGGACAGTGAATCCACATTGCACCTCCAATGTCCAAATTTAGGCCCTGGATGAACCTGTGAATCCACACTTGCTCATCGTACATATATTCTACATACTGAAGTAGATCTAGAAATCTACTCTCATACTCTACTACTGAAAGGGTAGCCTGTTAGAGGTCATGGAACTCATCAATCCTCTACTAGATGAACCTCTGTGATAGATACCTACTCCTGAATCTCTCCTCAAATAGATCCCAAGTCACTGTCTCTGAATCTACATGGTGATTTTTCTCCTTTGTCCTCCACGATACTCCTGTTCCATCCCTCAGTAGATGGATCACAACACGAGATTTTGTGTTACTAGAAAAAGGAAAAAGATTGAAGCAACTGCTCAAGCTCACTAGCTAGGCCTCTACCTGAAATCCACCTATATCACCTGAGTAATGTGAGGGCTTAATCTTCAAGATCTACCTGATGTGATCCAATGTTGTGGTCTGTTGGCCCCTAGGCCTCTCTGCAAGCTCATCCCTAATCCTAGGGTTCCAAGACCTCTCTCTATGCTCGAAAACACTGTCACCCTATCTCCTAGGTGGTGACTCTACTTGTACTAAATCCTCATAGGAGTTAACTCCTTTATGATACTCACTGAGTCGAGGAGATACTTGAACCTCGATAGAAGGAGCTCTATCATGACTAGTTGTCTGTCCTCCACCTAATCCTCTGCGTAGAACGACATTAACATCCTGAAGGTTCTGTAAAATATGAGGTAGAATGACTTCTACACCCTGATCTAGTGGTGGTGGTGGTGGTGAATCTGATTCTCTATGAAGGTTCCTCTTGCTCCGTCTGAGCCTCTTGCACAAATCAAAGCGAGAGTCAGTTCATTTGTTAAGTTATACAACTTCCATGTTTACTAAAAACATACAAATTCTTGCTAAGTTGTTTTCTAGGATTCAGTGTGCTAGGTTTAAGTTATCATGTCTCAAGTTTTCTAGTGTGCCCAATGGTCTAAGCCTTTGAACCACTACTCTGACACCAAACTATAATGCCCATTTAAACAACCACTTGAGACCAAAGAAACAACCTAGGGTTAGCTAGAAAGTTAGGGGATAATTTTTTTTTATTTGAAGTGTCTACAACTCAGTTGCAAGACATCAGTTTTCACTAATAGGTTCCAAAACAAAACCTTCTTACCAAAACACAAGTTTCTTTTATTAACTTATAACACATTTACAAGGTTTAAATTATAGGGTTACATATTTTAGTTAGGTTCAGGGAGTAATCTTACCCCCATGCTTGCTCTCTAACAAGCTCATAACTTCAACTAGATTTGTTTTCATATTCAATGCTTTAAAAATGTCCCTAAACCATTCCTAATGGATAGGAAATTTTCTCACCTTTCTAGTGATATAAATAAGTCCTCCTAACTCCGAGTAGAACTCAAGTTATGAGTGGGTGGAGTTCTGGGGTCAAATTTTCCCCAATGGGGACATGTGGCAAGAGGAGGAGGAGTGCACCTTGGGCGAATCGGGAAATTTTCCCAACATGGGCTCAAATTCAAAATTTTCTTTGAACCCCCGTGGGTCTGCGCAAGGTAAAAAAAAGAGGGGGAAAGGAAAGGGCGGGGTGGTGGACCGAATTAGCGCTTTGCGCCTGAGGGAAATAAGGGAAGAAAGGATGCATGGGTCTGTGCACCCATGGGAGAAGGGAATGTGGGGAGACGGCAGAGTTGTGGGCCATGGGAGGATTCTAGAAATTTTTTCCCAAATGCCTAAAAACAAAAATTTCTCCCTAACCCCCGCCGCCACCCCAAGGTGCCACGTGGCACGCTTTCATTGGCCGCGGGCCGGCAGGGCAAAAACAAAAATTTTTCCCAATTTTTTTTAAAAGCTAAGGGGTTAAAAATAACATGTGCCTCTACCATAGCCACAAGGGGAAATGTGGCACCCTCTGATTGGCTGCGGGCCAGTGGAGGGAAAAGTGAAAATTTTCCAAATTTTTTCAAAAAGTCTAAGGGGTAAAATTTTATCCGCGCCTCCGCCTGAGCCCCTGGAGGACATGTGGTGGAATTTTTTTGGCTGCGGGCTGGTGGAGGGAAAAGTGAAAATTTTCCTGAGCCCAAAATTTTGAAAATTTTCTAAGGGAAATTTTGATTGGAAATTTTTGGGTTGTGGGCCAAACAGGGAAAAATTTCCCAAATTTTCCCGCAAAGGCACAAAACTTCAAAGTGTCATAACTTGATCTAGAAAGCTCAGTTTTGGGAAAATGAGATCTTTTCATAAATAAATCGATGCCATGTTTGTAGAGAGAACATAAAATGTTCTTTTTGATGAAGTTTTAAGGGTTAATTTTGTAAAACAATCTCCAAGCCTTTGTTTGAAAAATTAGCAATTTCCAACTTATAATTTTGATAAAATTTGAACTCCTCCTTCACTCATAATTTCAAACAGACATGGAGGATCCATCTAGGGAGGGTTTAAAGTGTTGTAGGGAAGTCAATTTATGCAATTTGTTTAAGGTTTCATTTTTCTGGCAATAGACAGAAAAATGACTGTGTAAGCTCTGAATTGAAATTCATTAAGTTTTGGAGATTCATTCTCGACTGTTAGAGTGAATTAGAGTTCCTTAGGTCTTCTTAAATGTGAATTTCAAAGTTTCATAACTTATTATTGAGTATAAGTCTGAACTTCTCATTTTTATTAAAATGTGCATTGCTAGATTTAAGTTTTAAAACAGTGAGTTGTTTCTTTTAAATTGATTTAGCAATTTGTCTTTTGAATGTGCATATGATTATAAATTAATAAAATACAATGCTTATTAGATCATCCATTCAATTCAAACTGAAACTACATTTCTGATTTCAGTTTCAATATACAATTTTGTAATTAATATAACACTATCTTTCATTCCATACGCATGCTTCTTTCTTTTCTTTACAAACAGCAATCAGTTTTCAACAATAATTCAAATCCATTGTGCAATAAAATTTTGAGAGGGAAATGTATTCTTTCATTGATCCTCAATACACTTGTATAACTTTCCTTTCTATTTGATTTCAAATACAATACATGAAATATAAAACATTGTTTCTTATTCTTTTCCAACCAGAGATATCATTTTTAAAAAAAATAGAATCTCATTCTTAGACAATAATGCAAATCCAATATAAATTACCATACAAATTTAAAATAACCAATTCCATCCTTTATTGATAATTCAAATAACTATACAACTGATCTCCTTTCCAATTTGATTTGGTTTTCAAGTTTCAAAATACAAAGTATAGAATATCATTTAGATTTTCTTTCCAAAGCAAAATAGAGAAGTATAATTCTTCTTGTACATTCCTCAATATAACTACAAATTACAGTAACAATGCAATGCTTCACATTACAACATTTATACACTCATCCACTCAAAGTGAGAAAGGTTACATTGAATTTTCTCAAGAGATAGGATTGTCAAAACTGTGAAATTCTTCCTCCAAACAGTAACATGCTTGTTTCTTCTTCTTTGCAACTTTTCTCACAAAAAGGAATGGGGAATGGAAACGCTCTACACCCAATAAATACATTCAATTAGAAAGGAGAAGCCATCCTTCCCCATTGGCCCCCAAGCCCCAAGCACATTGAAATGGAGCATGAATATCAACACATCGCAGAAAAGGATTCTATCACATACAAGCAACATTCACATTACATAGAATAAATAAAATACACAGTTCAACACAATACAACTATTCCCAACTGCATTTGAAACAATTCATACAACACATAGGCTTGATCAAGCAAGCCAACAAGAGTAAGAACTATGGGGAACTCCTTATGCCTCCCAATTTGGAATGGGCATCCACCAAAATGCATACCGCCAATAATCATATCAACCCCATAAACCTTATATCTCCCAACCCCTCCTTATGCCCCCCCCCAAGTTTATCCCTTATGCCCCCCATAGTAAGAAATGCAATGAGTTTCCTTTCTAAGGTGGATCCCAAACCAAAACTCCCTCCACAATAGAATAGTGTCATTGGCAATACCTTATGCCCCCTTATGAAATATCCATAGCCTTCTCCTACACCATACCCTAAGCATTCTTCCCAACCAGCCAAGAATGTAAACACAAACACTATTTAAGCATGTATGCAAAAGAACGAAAGACAATTAAAATACAGCTCTAGATCCTACCTCTTCATACTGAATTTTGTTCCAAGCTCACAAGCTTTCCACAATGTCAAAGTGTAGTCCAAAACAAACAAGTATATGCATGCAAAAAGACTCCAAGCTCTTCCTTAAACAACCTCCAATGGAAACAACACAAAAAAAAATGTGGACCCAAGAGGCAATAACAAAGTTTTCAACAACCCCCAAATGAGCAAGAAGCTTCACTTTTATAAGAAAGGAAAGAGAGAAGATGATTTGGATCCAAGTGGGATGCCACATCATTTTTCCTCATCCCCAAGAGGAAATCCACAACAATAAACAAATCACAATAAATTAAACATGAAAAAATCACTTACATACTCCAGCTCAACCCATACTCCAAAAGGACCAGCTTAAAAACATGTAAGGGAAGAGTACATTAAGAAAGTCTTGGAGAGGTTTAATATGCAGGATGTTAAATCGGTTAGGACTCCTTTGGCAGGCCATTTCAAGTTATTAAAGGAGCAGTGTCCCAAGATAGAGCAGGAGAGAAACCAGATGTTCAAGGTACCTTACTCATCAGTATTTGGTAGTTTGATGCCATGGTGTGTACTAGGCCTGATATTTACCATACAGTAGGAGTGGTGAGTAGATTTATGAGTGATCGAGGTAGAGATCACTAGCAGGCAGTAAAGTGGATCCTTCGGTATTTGAGAGGGACCGTGGGGACAATTTTGTGCTACAGTGGATCAGACACCACTTTGTGTGGTTATGTAGATTCAAATATGGTTGGAGATGTAGACAACAAGAGGAGCATGACATGTTATGTTTACACTGTAGGTGGGACAATAGTGATCTGTATTTCATGACTATAGAAGCTAGTGGCTTTGTCAACCATAGAGGCTGAGTATATTGCTACCACAGAGGTAAGCAAAGAAATGATTTGGTTATAAAAATTAATTGAGGATTTGGGGCATAAGAAGGAGGAAGGAAAGATTCATAGTGATAGTCAGAGTGCTATACACCTAGCTAAGAAATCTTCTTTCCACTCTAATATGAAGCATATACAATTAAGGTACCATTTCATCAGGATAAATTTGAAGGAAGAGAAGTTGAAGCTGAAGAAGATTCATACCAGTCAAAATCCTGCAGACATGGTGACCAAGGTGGTCACAAGGGAAAAAGTAAAGTTGTGTTCAACTTTGCTTTGTCTTCACGGAAACTAGCGAAGGGTTGAGAACCTTGCTCAAAGGAAAAATAGTCTCCAAGTGGGAGATTCTTAGGTTGTGGAGCCTATTTTCATGTGAGAAAGTGTTGAAGACTGTACACTTTCCACAATTGTCTCGCTGGCGAGAAATTTTTTTTTGGCCTTAAAACATGCCTGATATACCAGGAAACATGATTTTCTCATATGGGCAAGATTTTGACCCATAGGTTTATAGGACATTTTTGGCCCATGGTTTTGATACCCATGGTTCTGTAAAAATGCTTAAGTAGTTGTCTATTTATATGGTTTAGTGCATATGGTAGTGATAATGTAACATTGCAGATGTGTTTTGAATTTGGATGTGAATTCTGTAGAGTTTTTTGAGCATAGCTCCAAACATATCTAGGTATTGTATTGAGAGAGCGGTGACTTGTAATAAAATTTGAGCAAGTTATTCTTGGTGGACGTAGCCCAAATTAGGTGAACCATGTTAAATATTGTCTCTTTGTGTTGTGTTATTTTATTCTACAATTTTATTTGAGATCTGTAATATTTTTTGCATATTAGTTTCTACTGTTGTGATTATGTGAGGGATTATTCCACATATTTTATCTCTTATTTCCTAACAAAACTAGGGATTGATGAACTAAAAGGGAATCAATCACGAGTTTGAAAGAGATCAATGGATTAAGGATGTAATGATGGGAAGATAAGAAATGTGAAAATGATTCCCTAGGATGAGGTATAGAAATAAGATAGGTGCTATCATAAAATCAAGTGATAGGAGAACCAAAGGGATCATGTCCTTTAGATGTATGATTTAATGACATCCAAAAAAATTAAAAAGGATGTTTTGACGAGTTGAAATGACCGATAATGGATGTTACCACAAAGGTTGGATTACGAGGCCAAGAATTCAAGTGATAGGGGAACTAAAGGGTTCATGTCCTATATACATATGACTTAATAGTGGTAAGATGATGGTTTGACAAGGTCAAAGGACCAAAAATTGATGTTTCCACAAAGGTGGTCTTACAAGGGAGAGAGTTCAAGTGATAGTGGAACTAAAGGGTTCCTGTCCTATAGACATATGACTTAATGGTGATGGGGGATGACATGATGATTTGATAAGGTCAAAGGACTAGAATTTTATGTTTCCATAAAGGTGGGCTCAAAAATATTAGATGGGGCTCCTGAAGGTGATCAGGGGTGTAGTGCCTAAGGAGGCATCTGTTTGAAAAATGTCAATTTTGATTGAATATATGTGATGTTTTAGACATAATAATGTAATTCTGAGATGTGTTGGGGATTCTGTGGTATTGACAGACATTGATATGACGATAGATATATTGATATATTTTAAGGTGGTAGGGTTGAAAACTATTAAAATGATTTGATATTGATGTTAAAGTGATTTTAATGTTTGTCAAAACCATGGTTAAGAATGAAATGTGGATTGATTAATTTTCACTAGATTTGATACATATGTGATGGGAAAAAATAGAGTGAAGGTGCTTGCACCTTCTGGCCTTTACAATGAATGTTAACAGATGAGTAACAATGAGTAGTCACACGTGTGATTTTATATATAGATGTAAGTGAAATGTGTATCTTCTTAGGACATGATAAGGGGTTTAACATGTGTAGGTTGTGTGGGAAAATAGGGTTCTCCTTTTTAACAATTTTATACAGAAATAACCCAGCTATACATATTATTTTTGACGTAAACTGATCAATGCATGAAGTTTTCTTTGATGGGCAAGATGATCAATGCAGAAAGATTTCCTAGGATGCTCTGATATTTGAATTTTTTTTAGGGCTGATCAATGTAAGAAGCCTTTTACATGTGCAACTATCCTTTGAGGGAGTGGTCTAAAATTTTTACTTTTGACTTTGATTTTTGATATTTACAGATAGTTGTCCTTCGAGGGATCAGTCTATGATTTTTACGGGTAGTTATCCTTCAAGGGATCAGTCTAATTTTTTATTTTTGACAATATGATTTGATATTTGAATAGATGTTCTTTGATCTATCAGTCTATTTTTTTAATCTTTTGATAGGAAGTATCCATAGATGAATCTTGATTTTGAGCTGAGGGAAATACCCTAACAGACCATTTCAAGGAGGGGAGAAGAAATGTGTACACAAACTACACATGTGTGAAGACATGTCAATGGTTGATACAAGGTAGATGGATGTAATGATTCTAGGGTTCTTGCTCAGGAGGTACTTGTCCATGTGAAAGATGCAATGGATAGATCCATGGTGCTCATCTTTAAGGTTTTTAGGATAGTGCCAAAAAACCACATACTTTCAAATCATTATGATGATAAAATGACTGGAAGATGATGGAATAAGATATTTGATGTGACTACTGCTATGAAGATCAATGTGTTCATAGTAGAAAGGATGCAAGTGCAAGGCATTCAGAGGTTAACCCATACTATATGGACCAATCCAGTTAAGGGAAAACTTTCCACATTTATTCCTTTATAGAGTAGTGAAATTCTGATTGGATTAATAGGATATGTTTGGTGAGGATGGGATAGGGGAATGTGATATTTTTAGTAGAGAGGAGTCCCCCTAGCATGACTATGTGGATAGATATGATATGCAATTACAGGAATGGCAACTTTTAGATTAGGATAATAGAAGTTTTGATCCTGATTGATTAAGTATATGGTAAATAAAGGAGCCCTTAACAAAGGAGCCATTAAAAATTTGGATGGGATATGAGTAGATAATTGATGAGGAGGGGTAGATGATGAAGCTTTTATTTTTAATTTTCTTCATGTATTATGATTTCTGATTTACGTAGGTGTGTGAACTATATCGATTTGAGATGAGGGAACTTCAATGGCATGTAATGAGAAGATACATGAGAAAGGTTTGTTGAGATCTAATTGAGGATGAAGCCCTGGTCCTACAGATGTCAATGAGGACACCATCAATGACTTGGGTGTAGATGTTGACAAGATTGAAAGACCTTCAAGGGAAGGTGTGGACATTGACAAGATTGAGAGATCTTCAATGGAAGGTGTTGATGAGATTTCTAACAAAGGTTTGATAACTAAAGATTGAGGATGCCCCTTGGTCCTGTAGATTTCAGGGGTGGAGGTGTAGATGATATTGATGATGGATTAGGGTGGTCTTCTTTTGGGAGAAGATTATTGATGAGGAATATTCGTTGGATTATGGATTTAAGTGCTTTACAACTCTCTATGCTATGACCTAGGCTTATATGATAAGCACATGTTTTGTTTTGATCGTACCACGTGATTTTCTAAGAATGTGGATTAGGTTTTTTAATTGGTAGTAATGTGATAAGAGAATACTTTTTGAGCCTCTTGAGGACATTGATATAAGTCCCCTTTGGGGGATTTGATTTAATTGATTTTGAATTTGATTTACTAGACTGCTTAGTAGGATGCGTCTTAATTTTGGATGGGGGTGGATTCATAGATGTCGTATGGTGTTGAAACATCATAGGGACGTTATGAGGTTGATAAGAGAGAGGGGTATGATGTGGGATTTATATAACTAGATGATGTATGTGGTCCAAAAATGGATGAGGAGGGATGTATTATGAATGAAATAGGGTAGGACTATGTGATGTGATATTGAGATAAAGGCTAAGCACCCAAAATTGATGGTAAGGGTGGAACCATAGATTTGATAGATTTGGATTGCGATAAAGGATGAGGTCCCAAAAGGGATGATAAAGTTGTGTGTTTTGATTTTTTAATGTTGATTTTAGTTAGAGGAGGGGGTTTTACAACATACGATGAGGATGAGGCAATAGATGTGATAGGTTTCGATTGTGTAACATTTACTTTAGATATAAGACAGAGTCTCACATCATATGATGACAGTGAGGCCATGGATGTGATGGCATTTGATTGTAAAATGTTTGATTCAAGATATGGTTCTAGACTAGATGATAAGTAAGTATTTGGGGATAGGATTAGGTCTGATCCAGATGATGGAGATGTTGTTTCTAGACATGATTGAGGTGGGTTATGTTTATGTGAGCATCCCAATTATTTGATTAGTTTAAAAAGTGGGTTGATGTAGAGATCTTTGATTATGAATACCTCCTTACTAAATGTCTCCAAGGTATATTTTAAGGGTTGTAAGGAGGTAAAAAAAATTTGGATAGTGGAAACATGTGATATTGATGTGTGAGGACCATCAAAAAGAGAATCCAAGGTTTTTGAGTTTTCAAGAGGAAGAATTGGTGATGAACAAGTCTCCTCATGGGGAAGATTATATGTAATAGTGTTGATGATGTGACACAAAGGATGTACAATATCTATATGGACTAAATATATTGAGGTTATTAGGTTAGTAAGACATCTAAAGGCATCATGTATGATATTCTCATCAGGTTTGTAAGAATACCTAGGAGAATAAAATGTGACATGTGTAGAAAGAGGATCAAGATGGGAATCTTCAAGGGTATGGATTTCTAATTTTTTGGCCATGGTGAAGAATGCATCAAAGGTTTGGAATGTTTATATCTTGAGGATAGATGAGATGTGATGGGAACATGATTGAGAAAACAAATCAATCAGTTCTAATTGAGGTAGTGTGAAGGTCAATTGATTGATAATGCTTTGCCATCTAGTGAAAAAGTCCACGATGGATTTTTTTTCAGATTGTTTGATGGTAGAAAGGTTAGAAATGGTGATTTTATGAGTAACATTGATAAAGAAGTGATCAATAAATAACAAGGCTAGCTGCGTGAAAGATAATAAAGAGTGTTGAGGGAGGGAGTTGTACCAATCTAGGTAAAGTCCTACTAGTGATATAGGAAAATTTCAAAGAAGGAGATATTGATCATGGATGATGAGATAACATGAGTGTTTAAAGGCTAGTATGTGTTGTTTAGGATCCTCCTGGCTATGGAATATGGTGAATACATGCAATTCCTAATGCAGAGGATAGGGATTATATGGTATTTATGGGTGTATGGGTTCATTAAAACCCTAATCATAAGTGAGGATGTGTTTAGGTCTCTTGGTAGTGGCCTACAAATTATCTAATTTGTTTAACAGAGATTTTAGAGGATCTTTTGTAGGATTATATGTGAAGGAATCAACTTGTGAGTGCATGTGAGGATGTGATTGATTTGATTGATGAAAATTTGGAATATGATGGTTTTGTTGTGGATGGGCTTGATGTGAGGGTTGTTGAGGGGTAGCTTGAGAGGATACCATTTGTAAAGTAAGTTGTGATAAAGGGATGTTATGACACATGTGAGGATGTTGGATATGTTTTTGTTGTTGTTGGATGAATGGGGTTGATTAGGCCTAAGAAGGGATGTGTGTATAGGTTTAGGATGTGTAAGGTATCAAAAGTGGTATTGAAGTCGAGATAAGTTGATTAGATAAATGATGGGAGATGCTAAGATTATGATGATATTGTGATGAAGGAAAGGATGTGGAAAGGACTGATTAATGGGATACACAAGACATGGGATGAGGAGTGATAGTTTGGAAATAGTATGGTCATAAAGGATAGTCATAGGGTTGTTATAGTGTTGTATGATTGGCTAAAAGGTAGAGGTTCCATAGAAAACAAAAGGTGAAATAGATGACTTTGAAAACATGCCATAACCAAGTGAGGTTTAGTGGGATGTGGTAGGTTGATGATATTGATAAGGATTAGATCCCATGTGGGGGATGTTTTGAAATTTATTGGGATAAAAAGATGTAGAGGTAGTGGATGAAGATGATTGTAAGAATGATGCATAGTGGTTAGAGGGATATGCAGATGCAAAGGGTTGATCTATATTAAATGATAGTCAACTAATGAAAATGTAAAAAATCCCTAAGAAATCTAGAAATGTAACATATAAATCAAGAAGAAGAATTTTAGTTATCTTTATTATATTTTAGATGTGGAGGAAGAGGTTTAGAGGGAACCTAATAATATGGCCATTCTAAGGCTTATTTTAGGTTTGTTTAAGGCTGGAATCCCCGATATACCTGAAGGTACGTGAGGCCCAAATCTATGCTAGCGCCAGTACGTGGCTTGGTATTGGGGCATACCCCCTCACTTCATAGTCCCGCACTTCATAGTAAATAATTGGGGGAATCATTGGCGATTAAGAATATTTTCGACGACTACTGTAAATATGTACAAGCTAATGATAAGCGAGGTAAAATTGATTGGATTTGTTAGATGAAAAATGAATAAGACAAGAACGTGAAAGGAAAGGGCTTACCTTGTTCCAGTTGATGAATAATATGGAGAGGATGACATTACTAGATAGAATAAGGCTAAGGATATCAGAAAATTGTTCTTTATTTCTAGATGTTTGAATTTCCCGAGAGGGGAAGATTTTTGGTGCCAGGGGATTGCTGAATCAACTCCTGGACATGTGATTGACCTCCAAAGGTTGAAGAATATATTTTTGATGTCTTGGGCACTTATTTATGTTGATAGATAAGACTATAAAGATGAGGAGACACTAGAGGAGAAGAATTTAGATGATCCACTGAGTTAAGCTCTAGGATACCTAAATGACCTCCAAGATATGAAGAAGAAATGTATTTATGTTACTGTGATGAAGAGGAATATGACACAAATAAGACTTTCCTAAGAGTAAATTGAAGAACATCCTGTCAAAGGTCAAGTCTAGATGACTAAAAACTAAGATAAAGGAAAATAATCTTGAATGAAGGCCTGAAACCCGCATTTATAGATTTTATTATCAACAAGGAGGAATTGCCAGTGATTGGGGGAATCACTGATGATCTAGGAAATATGGGAAAGTGGTTGAAACAACTTCCCAGATCGAGGTTTTGTTTTTCTTTTTCAATGGATGTGTGTTGGAAAGGGGTTATAAGGGTTAGAAATGTTTGTTCAATGGTTGATAAGATGTATTTTTTTTTTTTTTTGTTTTATTTGATTTAGGTTTGTAAGTGGTTTGAGTAGCTTAGGGGAGGATAAAATAGGATTTTACAATTGTAAGATGATATTTAAAGGGAGTAAATATGGAGGGGGTAACTAATAATTAGGATAGGGATTTAATGAATAAATATGATAGTGATGTGAAAATGAAGGGGTGCTAGTGAATGCGGACACAAGGAATTAGCGTTGCTAATTTTAGGTGTCTACAATCACCATTCAAGACTTTGTCTCAAAAAAAGTGCGTATGAACTTCAATATCCTTGGTCCTTTGATCTTGAACTAGATTTTTGTAAAGAACAATACAACTCTAGTTGTCACATAAAAGAGTGGTTCTCCCTTTGACACTCATCTACAGTTCATCCAACAGTTTTTGTAGCCACATAGCTTCCTTTGTAGCTTCCATAGCACTTCTATACTCTGCCTTAGTAGAAGAGATAGACATTGTTTCTTTCTTCTTAATACTCCAAGTGATGACACCTGTACCAAACTTGAAAACATATCCATAAGTAAAATTTCTATCTGCAACATCTCCAACATGATCATAATCACAATAGCCAAATAATTGTGCACCAGTAGAAGAAAAATAGAAAAGACCATAGCTAATTCTTCTTTAATATATTTCAAAATTATTTTTTCCATTTTCTAGCAATCCTCATAAGGTTCTCTCATAAATATTGAAACTACTCCTACTACATAAGAAATATCTGGTCTATTAATAGTGACATAAACAAGACTACCAACTAGTTGTCTATAAAGTAGGATCAAATTTAGCACAAGCTGGTTTGGGATATAATTTAACACCAACTTCAATAGGAATGGCTACATGCTTATATTCAATCATGTTAAATCTTCTAAGAAAATTCACAACATACTAAGATTGAGATGCAACAATAGATTTATGATCTTGAAATAAAATCATGCCAAGAAAATGATTTAGCAAACCTAAATCAGTCATATCAAAATGTTGTTTTAATCTTTCTTTGATTCTAAAAATGAAATTTTTATCACTGCTAGTAATAAAAAGATCATCAACATAAATAAAAATAATGATAATATGCTTGTTTTCAATCTTAAATAAATCATTATCAGAACAACAGTTAGAAAAGCCAAGATCTTGAAAGAAACTATTAATTTTAGCATACCAAGCTCTAGGAGCTTGTTTAAGACCATACACATATTTTTTAAGCTTATTGACATAAAGTTCCTTATCAGGTTATTCAAAACCTTTGGGTTGATTCATGAATATTTATTATTTTAAATCACCATTAAGAAATGTATTTTTGACATATATTTGATGAATCTCTCAACCATATTGGGAAGCCAAAGTAATAAGAATTCTAACAGTGCTCATTTTTGGTACAGTAGAAAAATTATCAACATAATCAAGGCCAAGTTTCTGAGTGAAACCACGAGTTACCAACATTTCTTTGAAAATTTCAATTTCTCCAACAGAGTTATATTTAAACTTATACAACCTCCTAGATCCTACAATGCTTCTCTTAGAAAGAGGAGGGACAAGTTCCAACTGTTATTTTTAATCAAAGTATTGTATTCATATTTCATAGCCTGAATCCATTTATCATCATGACAAGATTCTTCAATAGATTGTGTTTCAACCTCATAGAGGGTCATCAAGGAATGATAAGTATGTTGAATTCTAGTTAGCTTTCTAAGACTATCAGGATGGGAGTTTTGAACAATATTTTGACCCCATTCAAGAACCTTTTGATGCAAGACATCTTGATATGACTCCTCCTCAATCTCCATCATGTCTATTTTTGGATAATAAACCTCTTGAAATTATGTTTCCATAATGTTAAGAGAAGGATTACCAAGCTCTATTTCAGGAGAAGCAGAGGAAGGTTCATGAGAAACATCACATAATGTCTTTTCTAATACAAGAACATTCATATTTTCTATTATATCATGCTTGAAAGGATCATAGACTCTCAATCCTTTAGTTCTAAAACCATAGCCAACAAAAATACAAGAAAAGGAGGTTGGATAAAGCGTATTCCTTATGTCTTTTGGAATGAAGATAGAAGTAGGACTAGTAAATATTCTTAAGATAGAAATATATGGTTTTTTATTTGTCCATAACCCATGAGGAGTGTAACACCCTTGACTGTTGTTATTTTCCTCCTTTGCATTCAAGTGTTGATATGTGATTTTTCCTATGAGGATATGTTCTCTTGATTATGGGAAATCATGCTTGATATGGTTAAGTATTTTCTACTCTTTAGATATTTTGATTGAACTGGAATGTCTCCTGGATTCATTTTTCACTTCTTATAGATGTGTACATTCTAATTTAAGGAAAATTGTAAACTTATCTGTTTATATGACTCACCCTTGGATCAATTTCAGTGATCCAAGGATTGTTTTAAATATGTTTAGAATGAACAACTGATGAATTGGAATTCCATGAACTAAGAGCATATGGACTGAATTTGATGGGCATAAGCTCTTTAATTCTCTTTTTGTGTGAAAATATTTCCATTTAGGGGAAAGTTTCGTTGGATCTTTGGAAATTGGCCCTGGTAGGTCATTACTAGCGTAATTGGGATTTCAACCTATTCATGGCATTGGAGAAGACCAGAATCATAAGCTAGGTGAAAGTATCTCCTACCTAAGCTATGATTACTTGAAGTAATTCTGATTCTAACCTAAACTCAGTACTAAGGAGTTGGAAGGGGTTGCTAAGTATTAAAACTAGAACCTAATACTACAAGGCTATATGATTATCTAACTTAGTGCTTTAAACTATGGCATTTTTGTTACTTACCTATGTGGAATTATCTAACCTAATTGCTAAGGACTTGTGTTAGGGGTTATTGGTTAGTGTTATATCCTAAGGTATAAAATTTAAGTTACCTAAGATTTAACCTAAGCCATTTATCTATCCTAAGTTATTAGCATGAAAGGAAAACTAAGGGTCGTAAGTGTTGGGTGATAGTTCATAGGGCATTTAAGATGTTGATAAGGATGGAAGGACTAGTGGTACTACCAACTTTGACAGGGGCTAATAAGGTTTGCGGAAGCCTAGGTGGAAGTGTCACTAAAATTTGAAATGCTTTTTAAATGTGACTTGGCAATAGCTAGAATTGACGGGCGGTGGAAAATAGGATTGAGCAGGAGATTTGGGATTAATGAAATTAATTACATTTGGTTTTCAATCCCGAACTGATTTGGTAGGCATGCTAGTAGATTTTGCAAGGGTTGTTTCATTGTGCATAGTCTTTGATTTTCACTCTGCATGAACTCTAGTTTTTTGAACCAGCAGATTAAACTACACTTATTGATTATTATTGAGGTTTCCAATCTATTTTCATTTCATGGAATTTATAAGAGGCATTATGGAAGAAGCATATGTTTTTTTGATCTTTCATGGAGAAGAGGAGAAGAAAAGGGTTTGGCTCACGGTCTTCTTTGATTTTACAGCGACACTATCAGGCATGATAGGCTCTGTCTGTTAAAATCTTTTGCTCTCTTCTAAATGATTTCATTGAAAGAAATCTACTCTATTAGTTTAGTACTTTACATGTTTCCTAGTTATTTGTTATTGGGTTTAAAAATATTTCTCTTCTTGGTTTGAAATCCTTTACAAAGAATAATGTTGATTGGAATTTTTGTTATGTTAGTGTTAGCACATGAAAATCTATGCAAAAAGGGAACTCTCTAAGTTTCTTAGCATAATGTGATCTGGTAATAATTGGTACTGGTTTTCTTGTTTAAAACATATACTGTTGTTTCTCACTGATTTTTCTTAGAGAATCATGGGTTCCTCTATTCTTGTTGAAATGAATGTTAAATCTGGATAGACCCATGTTTTTGTTTAAGGAACCTCACCTACAACTAGAGTTTAGTTGATACTTGTTGTCTTATGAGCTCTATTGATTGGGTTTCGAGATTCTATGATTTGTGACTCGTTTCTTTGTTGTAAAAAATGGGATGTGTTGCAGATGGGTTGTTCTTATTTTCCAACTTGTTAAAACCCTGTTTGCTATGTGTTATACACAAGAAAACTTGGGCCTGTAGTGAACCTGTATTTGGTTAAAGTAAATGTTTTATGTGACCCTATAAGTTTTAAGGGAATCTGAATGAAAATGGTTTGATAGCTAAGGAGTATAGATTGGACTCTCTATTTGTAATCTTTCAATTCATCCTTGTTGTTAACTAAGCCTTGAAAGATGATCATGTAAAAAAAATTTAACTAAGGAAGTTTTTAATGTTTATTCACTATTCCATTCTTGTTCTTCGATGCGAAAGTTTCTATTAGTTCAATATGGGTAATATATTGAAAGGATATTCAAAGAACTTGTTTCATATTGATTGTAATGATGACTAGGCATGGTGTTGGCCTAGCTAAGAAACCGTCTGGTTTTCTTGTATAATTATTAATCGTTAAGGGATTTAACTACCCATACTAGATGCATTCGGTTGAATGTTTGAATTGATGAGAACGTGTGCTGAACAAGATGCTCGGGTTGTAATTCGAGGATGGAACACAAAGGAATTAGTTGAAAATATTGGACAATCTTCGTTTGAATATAGCCTGTTTTGATTTAACTTCGGTAAACTCTGAACCCAAAATGAGGTAGTTGCATGTTTGGATAATTGCATGTGTTTGAAGGAAACTGGAAATGATAGTCTACAATTTTTTTGGTAAACATTTAATGTTGACTTTAGATTGTTTAGTAGTTATCATTCTCTGTTGCATGTTAAAGTATTAGTTGAATGTAATTGGGATGAAACTGGAAATGATAGTTTTTCCTAAATTTCCAAGTAACCATGAAAGGTTTGACTTGAAATCGTTACGTAGTTTCTAATCCTGTTAGGAATTCAATCTTTTACTTTAGGAGTGATAGGTTGAGAAGTAAGCATTTAATTCTGTCTTGACTAAACACTTGGGTAAATTCTGAGTATGAGTTCTTACTCGGGTTTCAATTCTTGATTAGGTTCATTGAATTAATATAGAGTTTATATGGAATTATTAGAACTCTTATGACTGTGTATAGCCTTCACTATTTTAATGAATGAATAAAAGGAATCACTTATTATATAGGGAGATCTTGTTTTTAAATTGGTTTATAAGTTTCTCCTTTTTGCTTCAAAAGTGTTTGGATCTCTTCCTTGGAACCCTTTTATTCATCTATAAAATTGTTATTGGATTGAAAAAGAAACTCTTATTAATGATAGTAAAATAGATGATTGTTGTGGTAGGAACACTACTACTTTTCTTCTTTTACAAAATAGTTGGAATGAATTCAGCTGTAAGGAATTACGATGGAATTTTCTTAGGATAAAGTTGAACATTGTTGGTTAGCCTTCTTTTACTTATCCTGCATTGTAATAGAAAACAAGGTGAAAGATGACTAGTTGTTGAAATGGAAATACACAATAGGGACTGGGTGATATTCTCTCTCTCCTTATTGGGTATTATTATTTTATTGTGTTGTGATGAACATCTTAATTATTGTTAGATTAATCATCTTAATTTAGATCATGATGTAAGAAACCTTTTTATCTTAAGATAAATAACTTAGTATCCTATTTTATTGTGGTGAAGTTAGAATACAAGGTGATAGTATGATCTGTTGCTTTTAAAGGGAATCAATGGAATAAATATCATGTTAAAATGTTAGGATTGATAATATTTAACATAATCTACTTTTCCCCTTTTGAAGTGATTTAGGATGTTATTGCTCTTCTTAATTGATTATAATTACTTATTCCTATTGTATGTTATACTAATTGATCCTTAAAGTAGGGTTTTTTTATGGAAACAATTAGTTGAGTGCATTTTGTCTTAAGGTTTAGTGCTTATCATGCTCAGTTCATTGAACTGACTCGTGCTAGTAATTTTTACAGATGGACAACGTAAGTGATAAAAGAAGGCACAAACTTATATGATGCATTGGCTGTTTTAAATATGATTCTTTTAAATAAATCTGATTGGCATAGATTGTACTGAAAAATAAAAGGTATATTCTTTTGAGGAAAGGTTGTTGTTATGTCGTGTGTCTAAGATGCATAGATTTTGTAAATGTATAAGTTTGACTATGAATTTAAAGTTGATAATTTTCTGGCATTGGTTGTATAAATTCTCTCGTACCTTTATTGGTAGGATGGTATCTTGTCTTGAGGCTATTATACTTATTATCTATATGGTTGGATGTGAATTTTGATAAAAATTTGTAAAAGGGACTTAGACGAATTCCCTAAGTAAGTTGTAGTTAAATAAGGGGTGGAATGCAACATTCTTAACTAAGTATTTCACTATATCATGTGATGTGAAGTAAAACTATAATGAAAATTGTTGAGATTATAAAGGACATAAATGGGGTGTGTTATACCCTAGCATTTTACTTTAGGAGGAAGACTCTTCCTCTCTAATAAAGATATACTTAAAAGAGGAAGATATGATTGCAAAACATTAAGACTTAATTGTAATAAGTCCGATGAGTTTCAGCCTATTAGGTTGTTACAACTCCTTAAGTGGTTAAATCATTTTATAAGAAAAAAACTTGTGTTGTTGTTGTCCTAGTTTTGGATAACAGGATATTATGCCAAAAGTAACCAATCTGGAAGCCACCTTTAGTTAATTAAAGTTCTTAGGATTAATTAAAATATGACTCTTAATAAGGACTTAAAGAGGGTTAGACTTGGGGTTAGATGGGCTACCGAAACATGTCGTCTATTAACCCAATTTATCTTAACATAAGTAAACTCTTGGAGGTATGTACATCCTAATGAGGTTGTTCTGTAGGATGTTGGCACACGTCAACTACAAGGTTGTACCTTTGACAAGATTAGGATCTTCTCAAGGATACAACAATATAGTTAACATGTGGCAACACCCTTCTACATTGATCATCAAGATCTACACACCTTTGAACTTGAACAAGTTTTCCTTCTAGGTTTAAATTGTAATATAGTTTTGATATGAAGTAGCCCTCTAAGACTCAGGTTACCTTGGCACATGGGGTTAACCCAGGTTGACCCAGTATGCCAATTTATCCTAAGTCTTTGTGAGCCTCTTCATATCATGACCTTTGTTGTTAACCTAAACTAGAGTAAACCTTGGGTAAGGGGACTAATAGAAGTCAGTATAAGACATTCTAGATAACAATGGAGTGGGGTGAAGGACGTATTTTTGATTGATGAGTATGCCATCAAGGAATAATATATACAAACACCATGTTAGAAATCTTTGGCCAAAGTATTGTGAGCTGCTGATTGCGTTATCCTATGTCACCTAGATTAAGGATCGTGATGCCGATGAATATTGGTAAAAAAATATTTAGTTAGGTTCCTTAGACAGATCACTCAATACCCAGAGTAAGGTAAGATAACCAAGTATATAGAGTATTCAGGATAATACTCAAAAACTCAATGTCACGCATGAATAGATCAGTAGTTCACAGAGTCATGAAATGAATAGATCGGTTGCTCACCGAGTTATTACAGCTGCATATGGTTATCTTTTATAAGAATGGTTGTTATGAAATGTGTGTTCTAAATTATGCATTTAGAACAGAAAACATTAATCATACATTTTTTTTCCTTATTTCTAAAGTCTTAAAATGGGATTGTTACATCTTGGTATCAAAGCTGAAGGTTGCAGCTCTTGGACCTATTGTGTCCATAATATGATAAAAACTTAGATTTTCTTGTAATAGAAAATGGTTAGGACAAGGGGAAAAATTGTGAACAATGCTCCACCTGAGGAAGGAGCAGCAACAACCCAAAAACTTGATGAGATCCTTGCTGCCCTGTTGGACACAAGAGATCGATTGACTGTGATTGAGCAAAAAGTGATGGGTAATGAGGAGGAAGAAGAAGCTGGTAATAACAATAAGCCACCTCCTGAGGACAACCCTAATATGGGTGTTGTTAATAACAATGTTAATGTGCCTAACCAGCTAGAAAACAAAAAGGCTAGGTTGACTGTTGAACTCACTAATGATATAAAAAGAATAAGTCCACCTAAGTTTGATGGCACAACATTAGGTGATAGAGATGATAATTGGCTTAGTGAGATGGAGAAGTACTTTGCAATAAGGAAATTCTCAGAAGAGATAAAAGCTAATTGGGGAGCATATCAACTTTCCCATGAAGCATCTTCATGGTGGGACAGCCGAAAGGCTGAGCTAAACATTGATGAAACTAACATCACCTGGGATCAATTTAAAGGTTATTTTAGGAAACGATGGCTGCCACAACTTTATTATGATCAAAAAATGACTGAATTTCAGAACTTAGCTCAAGGGAAGTTAACTGTAACTGAGTATTGGGAATGGTTTATGAAACTTCTCAAGTATGTACCTCAGTATCAAACTGACGAGAAGTTTAGGATACAAAAATTTATCATGGGATTGAATCCCATTATTGGAGGAGAGGTTGATGTTCATAGCCCAACCACTATGGAAGGGGTTGTTGAAAAATCCATAAGGCAGGAACAAAAATTAAAAGCTATTTTTTCTCACAAGGAATAGGTAGGGAAGAAAGTTCCAAACTCTTCTTCAGCTTCTCTTGCACCTAAGAAAGGACCATGGAAATTTTTTTGTAACAAAAGTAAGTTTCCAACCGATATGAATAAAAAGACAACAATGAATAAGACTGTTGGTAATACACGAATTTTTTTTGCCAGGAATAATAATAACAAGCGAAAACCCTATGGAGGTCAGAATGATAACTATAAGGCTAGGAATAATTCTGAGCCCAAAAAGGGACTGGTAGGAGGCTGTTATAACTGTGGCAAAGATCATTATGCGAATCAATTTCCTTTGAAGAAGGATGGTCGTAATCAGCAGCACAAGATACATGCTACAATAGCTAACAAGCAAGCTGAAAAGTAAGTTACACCTATTGAAGTTCCTGGTAAGCTATTTGGCATACCCGTAACTATTCTTTTTGATATAGGAGCCACTAAATTTTTTATTTATAGTAAACTTGCTTCAAAACTTAAAAGAAAAGCTGGAAAAATGGATAAATCATGGACTGTACATTATGGTAATAATTATGTTCATACAGGTAGCATGTGTCTTTTTGGGGCAGTCCTTGACTTACCTATCTTTTCCATTGAAGTTGATCTCTATGTTGCACCTTTGGGATCTTATGATATAGTCATAAGAATTAATTGGTTAGCTGAGCATAAAGAAAAAGTGGATTGTTTTGAAAAACATATTAGTTGTGTGGATGATTTGCAGAAAATAGTAGAGATTCAAGGTGTAAAACGAGGAATTTATGTTAGAAAATTATGTTAGGATATCCTTTCACATCGACAGACACAAATATCCCTAACGGCTATAAACGACATGAAAAAATTAAAACAAGCTCATAGATGACGAATTTAAATAAAAAATGACTGTAATTAGATGCAGAAGTAAAGATATAAGCATACAATATCTCAAACACGATCTAAATAACCATTTAGATAATATTTCACCAATATTTTAAACAATGTTAAAGTAGAAATTGGAAATTTAAACCTAGTTATCTTGAAGGCAACTATGGAATTTTAGGGTTTCCTAGATCTGTAAATAAAATTCAAGATTATTTTCTCTAGCAAATCAAAAACATCCAGAATGATCCTACACACGTATAATCACCATATTTGATACCATGTTAGATTAATTAAGGGAAATATAATTGAAAAATTATAATTTCACCATTAAAAATACAATGACTATAGATTATGATGTGTAGTTAAATAGGCACAAAAATAACTTATAATAAAAATTTAATTACAAAGCTTAATGAGTAAGAGAGGAAAATAAATAGGCCCAGAGCATAGATTTGATAACACCATATTTAAGTGGGGAAACCCGAAGGAACAATACCCACCAAATAAAACACTGCCTATATTTAAGAATTCACAAGACTTTGATCCAACACTTCCACTTCACTCTTTAGTCTTTTTACAGAATAATTACAGAGCTCTATCTTGAACTCATTCAATAAAAAATTCATGTCAATAATGATCTTCTTGTCTAATATCTCTATCTAGATAACAACCTGGTATTAATCTATTTGTTGCTCATAGCTAATCCTGAGAGGGATCACCCTAATCAATAGGGGGTGAATCAGTCAATCCATTTCACTCTTAAATGTGTAAGATATTTTTGGAAGATCTTCATAATAAATTTTTATAGACAAACTTTTAAAATAATATTAGGGCGTACTGCAGTGGTAACCCACTTGACATTATCACCCCAACACCATATTGTTTGATTCATGTATGCATTATGAGATAGAAGAAGAAGATGATGACCTAGAAACTGAGATAATGTGTGTTCATACAAAGTTGAAGCATGCTGAAAAGAGTAACAAAAGGCTTAGAGGACAAATCAAGGAGTATGAAGCAAGAATTCATGATCTTGAGAAGAAAAACTGGTATGAAATCAATAAGATTAGTGAGACTATCAAGCAGTTAGAAAGACATATGGATTAAATGACTACAATATTGTAATCCAAAGAAAAATAATGCATTAGTTTTGAAGATGAAATGATCTTTCTAAGAGGAGAGTTGTCTGAGGAAGCTAGCAAAGCCAAATCATTTCAGCAGTTTGAAAAGAGTTCCAAGGATCTTGTTGACCTCTTGGATAGTCAAAGGTCTGTAGAATACATGACATGATAAATTTTTAAGGATGAACTCAAAAGGAAATAAGTAATGCAAGATGACACTCTTTCAAGAAAGGAAAATGAAGGACCAATCACCAAGGAGGAGAAAAAGGAGAGAAACTTCAAAGACAATGTGAAAACAAAGTCCGTAATGTAACCAAATGCATCAAGGTATGAGATATCCTTTAATGTCTAATGTTATACTTGTAATGGCTTTGGAAATAGAGAAAAGGAATACAGGAGGTCCGTAAAAGATGATCACTCATGGAGAGATTATTTTTCATGGAACATTACATGTTATACCTATCATGAAAAAAGACTTATTGTTGAATTCTTCCTATCTGAATCATCCAGCCAAACTTGGAGAAATGAAGGTCCTAAAGGTAAGAATAAAATGGCATGATTTAACTACAATAATTTTGGACATGTTGCTAGAGATTGTTTCTATTGACCTATAAGGAATACCAGGTGGTTTTAGACTCCTAAAGTACATGAGAAGAGGCAAGGCAGGTTGTGGGAGCCAATGGTGAACAATTTCATTTCACCTAAAGTAGATATTAAAGAAAAGCAAGAAGAATAAAAAGTTGTAGATTATAAGGCAAAAGGAAAAGGTGCATCACAGGTGTTTAATAATTCATGGAACCTCCTTATATTGTTGTTCTAGACTCCTCATGTAGTAGGATGTCTCTAATAGGATTCTTAGAGAAATTGTCATTCATATGAAGCATGGTGTTAAAGGCGATCATGAGTAGTTGGAAGTTTGATACTGAAGAAGTGTTGTGATAGTGTCAAGATATGTTTATTAAGGTCTTGAAGGTCTTTAATATATTTTAAATTTGGTTCACATGATGACATGTTGCAAGGATGTTGGATTCTTCAAGAAATAAGTCATTCATTATGTATGATGACTTGATTAGACCATCAGATGCAAGGTGAAATGGTGCATTCTAGGTATGTGTGTAAGTTGAATAGTTTATATTTTTTGTCTCAGTTCTTGATTCATGTTTTGAACAATATCAAGTAAGTTAATGCACCATGAATATAGGATGAGTCAGGTCATTGGATATCAAAAGTGAGTTCCTCTATTGATTTTCATTGTCACAAGCTTGTGAATGAATGTTTAGGTCTGTAGAGGTATCTCAAGCAAGGATTATAGAGTTTCAAGAAGGTTTGCATGGTTATACAAGTATAACGTGAAGATTTACATCTTGATGAAGAACTACATAACTTGTGCAAGATTATCATGAACTAAGGTACCCCTTTTGAGTTCTTTCTTGAAGTGAGAACAGTGTTGTAAGGGAAATTATGTACAACCACCATATGTACATGAAAATTTGTGATGTTTTGTATTGATACAAAAGGTTTAGGGGGAGATAAAATGCTTGTTTCCTTTGAGAAGAGAATCCAAGAGTGTAGTAGGATAGGCATGAGTGAATGTTACACTATATAAAGGTACTGTAGATGGTTGAAGCATTGATTTAGTGAGCTACATGTGTATGAAGACTACTTAGGTCATGAAGAGTTGGTATTGATCCTAAAAATAGGTATATTAGGTGTCAAGGAGGTTGTTTATGAAGAGTTATTATAGCATGTAAAGAAGGTAAAGGATACTGACATCTTTCTTTAGAAATATGGTATTGTTATTGACCCATATCCATGGCATAATATCAAGGTATGAACTTTTGAATCTACATCTAGATAGCTAAATGATGATGATTTATTTCTAGGGGGAGCTATAAGGTGATGTATCATGAGTTTAGTGTGATACTATAGCTTTGAGAAGTTTGGTATCTATGGTCTGAAGATATGTTTTAGGGATCTCTATCTTAAAGTTGCTATGTAGTCTGTATGTAGAATGATTAGGTATATTTTTTGGTGTCTTCAGCTAATATAGGTCCAAGAAAGAGTCAAGAATGATGTTTTATGCTCATAATAATTGTTGGCATGTGAGTGTACTATAATTTATCTCTTCTCAGGGGGGGCTACAATGACATGATGAATCCAAAAACAAAGTCAAGAAGAGAATGACATGTCTGTGAGCTAGTATGATGATTTTGGTTGATGTTTCCAGTCAAGAAGGGGTCTTAATATGATGAAGAAGATGGATATCATGAGCTATAGGTATGTTATTTTTCATTAATGTAAAAAGGGGGAGAAGAACTATGTTGTTTTCCATCAATGACAAAGGGGGAGATTATTGACATGAGTACTTGTGTGTTTCCATTGATGAAAAATGTCCATTAATGACAAACGTGGATGTGATAGGGTGTCATGATGATGTGCTAGGTGCATAAGAAAGTATGTTCTGATGTGGTACAATTAGCATGTTGTGCACAAGTATGCATGAGTGGTAATAATGTAAGTTTATTGATCTAATAGGCCTACTTATGAGGTTTAGTTATCCTAGGTGATAGAATGAAGGCATGAGGAAAATTGATGAACATGGTCAAGGCATAAAGAGCATGTAGATAATGTGTTGAAGCACTCATACAGGTTTAGAGGTTGTTTGCAAGGTGAAATCAGGGTTTGTAGGTGTTTATCTAGACCTAGTCTAGGTGTTTGGTGGCCTAATAGACCATGAAATTGAGTTGTAGATATAAGTGAGCCCATGAGGGTATGTATATGTGTGAGACATGTTATCTCAAAGATAAAAGGTCCTTTTGAAGTTATTGGAAGAAAATGTCTGGTGTTTTCTTCATTATCTAGGTTTGAAGTAAACCTAATTCCTAGGACCTAACTATGCAAGTCTTAGTGGTTGAGAAGGTGCATATTGGAGAAGTTTTTAGAGGTTGTTATAGTGCTGTGGGCCACGTTTTGGGTCAGTATGAAGAAAATTTTGCAAGTTATGAGGTTTTTGGCTATATCGAGCCTAAGAGAGTGCATTTTCCATCTCGAAGTGAGAGAAATCATCCTGGTTGACATATGTAAAGTTTGCATGTGACCCTGATACTTTTAAGGATGTTAAGGAATAGAGTTTAAAATATCTCAAAGTTAGAATGAGGTTAAATGAGGGTTTTTCTTTTATGAACGAATGTTAAGAAGGTATATTGGTCAAAACCCTTCATAAACCCTAGTTTAATAGCGATGGAAGAAATCTTCTTGGTATGATCCCAGAATGGATTGAATCATCAAATGTGATGATTGGAAGATGAATAATACTCTCCCAAATTTTAGTTGGTGGTGGTTCAAGTTCTTTACTGTAGGTGGAGCCCACTCAAATATGATAGTTTTTCATGAAAGTTTGATTTCCTCTCAATTTTTCCATTAGAACCTATGTATAAATTGTTGTTATAATTTATTAGGATAAATTATATATGTTTGGAGTGATTTTAAATCTCATTTAACTCATTTGATGGTCTACATAGGTCAAAACATGAAGACTAGTTTTTAGGGTTAGAAGGTAATTTTAGGAGTCATGCAGATTGGATATTCTTGAGATATTTTGAACTTTGTAATTATGGTTGATGATCTTGTAGGTGATATAGACATACTCTATGATGTTTTATATACTTGTTTTTATCTCTGGAAGTGATAGGAGGTGGCATGAAGAAGGTCATAAGTTGACCTAGTTTGATTGGTTCAGGACATAAGTGTTTTGGTTTGAAGCTTGGTCTGGAAGACCAATATTTTGGATTGGTCCATGATTACCATCCATTGGAGAGTGAAGAGGGATGAAAATTTATTCTATTTCATGCATTTAGATATCTTGAAATTATCAACAAGTGTGTTAGAAGGTAGAGATTGCAAAACTGGTTTCTGACAGTTTAAGTTTCTTGAAGATCAAAAAAGTGTGAATGGATTTATGGGTTGAGTCATGATGTCTAACATGGTTATATGTGTTATTTGGGTCAGTGAATTTCAATTGAGTGGTTACATGATATGATTGAGTTGTTTTTTTGATGTTGGGTCTTCATCTTTGAATATTGATTAGCTGGAGGTGCCTCGAATAAGTAGGAAACAATCCTACTTGGTGGTGTTATGAGAATAATGAATGATGTAGATGTTTGTGAGATTATGAAATGTGTTGATAGGTTATAATTGACATGTGTCAAGATTTTTGAGGCATGATGAATCTTACTTTTGTCTTGGTGCATTGTCGACCCATATGGGTATTTCATATAAAATTATATGAGTGTGTAGGTTTTTTTTTATGTTGTTATGAATGAACTTATTAGTTGTGGCTGACCTATTACGTTTGTAAGAAAGAGTCTTATATTTAAGTTAGTGTATTTGTTCATTTTGAACTATTATTGAGAGAGGGAAAAAGTGTGAAACAAGAGAAAATGTGAAAGAGGTTAAAGGTAATCAAGAAAAATATGAGAGAGGGTATGAATGTTTTAGGAGAGTTTAGAAGTAGAGAAATAAGGGAAATTTATCTATTTAGGCCATAAATACGCAATATTGAGCGAAGTAGGAGAGAATGTGTTTGTAGAGGGTTGTAAGGTGTGTGAGATAAATTTTTGATCACAATCTATTGTAGGAGCAACATACATAATTCATAATCATCTTCAGGTGGTTGAGTGGGTAATTAATTACCTTGGGGGTAGTATCATCCTTGTATAGTGGTTCCTATACTAAATAGGGGTGAGTGCTCCTTATGAAATGGGTGCTTCACTAAATAAATATTATGTGATGTGTTATATTCATGCAAGTCTTTTGGTTTATGTAATATAATAAAAAAATTTAGCGGGTTTTCTTTCCCTCGAGGTTTTCCCAATTTACATCTTATATTCTTGTGTACTCCCTCATAGTTATGCTCATATGAATGATTATTTAATGTTTTTAATCTCACATTAATGCATGGTTGAATGGTTAATGGTTTATGAAATTTAAATAAAATTAGTTAAAGTTTTTGAAGGACTGATTCACCCCACCAAATCAGTCCATTATGCTTCCAACACATTAGTTTTTCTTTGTAGTGTGTTGTTTATTGCTAAAACTCATTTTATGTGTTGCATTGAGTTAACTTACCTTTGTTTATGCCCTTGCTCAACGATCTCATTTTTTTCCCCTGAATCGTGTTAGCGAGCTCCTCATCGTGTCACGACTTTCCATGTATTTTTTGATTGGCTCTTGTGATCTCCTTTGACCTGATTGGATCTTTAATACTTCTCTCTCATTCAGTTCATGTTAGTGTGGTTAGAGTATAGGGCCCTGTCTTGCTTGTTATCCTTGTCGTGTTCATGTACCCAACACAACTTCCTTGTGTTTTCCATTTGGATCTTGCATTTCCCTACAAAACCTTACTTGTTTCTCATCCTGAATCAACCTAATTAACTCACATGTCTGAGATTTCCACATCATGTTCATGTGCCCAATGTTTCCTGCATGTCTTTGCCTTGACTCTGAGTTCAACCTATGCCTACGTGCTCCTCTGTGAGGTGATGCCCTAGCCTTGGCTCCCACTCAACCATTGGCTCTTTTCAACCCTACTAAGCTATTACACTACCCCCTTTAGCCATTTCGCACCTCCCATAGGATTATACACATTGTTCCCACCTGACTCGCTCCTCTCAAGCCTACTGCCAACTTTTCCACCCACCATGTGGCTCGACAAGTTGGCACCCTTCTCCCTTTGAATTGAACCACCACTTTAACCTGGATTCCCACTCAAATAGCCCACTTTTTATTATTTGAAATTTGAAATTTCAACCCAAGTTTTCTTAAATCTAAGTGGTATTTTTAAGGAAGGTTAATAACTAATTAATATTATTAATCCCTTTTAAGGTCTAGTAATGTAATTTAAAGGTAGGTGGTCATCTAGGATTTCTTTAAGAGCTTTAAAATTAATTAGTGGTTAATTAATCATTTATTAACTATTTTTTGTATTTTTTAACCTTTTTAATGTTTAAAATTGAATTAATTGGGAAAACTAAAAGTGCAAAATATAGCATTATCAGACGTTTTTGTTACTAATTTGTGTTGGAGTGTGTAGCACTTTTGTGATATTTTTCTACCTTTGGGGAGATTTTCATGTATCCTAGAGGTCCTTTGGACTTGTTTTGAGTCAATTTTTACCTTTTATTTCCCCTTTTATTGCTTATGGACTAGTGAGCACGTCCACCATAGGATTTTGGCAAGGGTGTTTCTGTTATAACGTAAGACACTATTTCTCACACACAACTTGTTTTTTCCTCTCTTTTCTTATTTTAGCATATTTTGTGCTTTCTTCTAGTGTCAAATTGTAGCAATCACCAAAAATTTATTATTGTAATACCTGTTCCATTTTGATATCAGTACTTACCTTCTTTGTGAGAATTGGCAAACATTGACATGTGATTGTGTTCTGAGTTGTTGTGGTCTGCTGAACTGTTTAATCATATTTACTGGAATGATGTCAAGTGCTTATAAGATTTGGTTTATTAATCATTATTATGGTAGTATTTGTACTTATATTTTTTATCATGAAGTACTTACTTAACTGGTTTTTGAAATGGACTTAGTGATTTAGCTTGTGGAAAGTAAAAATCAGGTTCATGGAACAGTTAAGTGATCAGGTAATCTGGTAAGCTTTTTAATGTATTGATATAATTACTACTTTGGTATTGATAGTGGACTAGGATAACACCTTGGATCAATTTAAGTGATCCAAGGCATTCTCCTAAATCGATATGTGATTATGAATTTAAATTAAATAATTACATGGTTTTTTATTGATTCCTTATACAAATTTAACTATAGATCTTTTGACAGTGAATCTAATATTTTGATTGATTATACTACTATGATTAAGGTTTACCTTTTCTTAGAAGGTCTAGTTCATTTAATGAATCTGCTTAATGGTATAAGCGGATATGTTAAGAAGTAAGGTCCTATTATTTTCATTATATGATGAAAACCTAATCTGACCTATTCTAATGGTGATGTTTAAAGTTTTATAAGGGTCTAATGTAACCATTTGGACATTTGATTTAAAGTAGGAAACCTAATCTAAGGTTGATATATGCATATTGATTAAATTAGATCCTAACCTTTCTAAGGGGATCCTAAGTCCTAACCCTATGACCTAACTATGGTTGGAATTTAAGAAGGAAGGGTTATTGGAATGGTTAAGGAAATGGGCACCATCCATACTCATACTTGGTAAGTTTAAATGTTTTATTTATTATGGCCACAACCACCCTTTGACAGGACATAAATTTGGACTTGGCCATACATGATAAGTCTGCCACTAAACGGTTTAGTGTGAGTTTGGTTAATTGATAGTTTGATTGCCAAGTTTAGTTGGCAATGAACAATTTGCAGGATTGAGGGAGTTAAACTGGTAGTCATGTCTAGCATTTATGGCATTGGTAATACCAAAACCACCTTGGGAGAACCATGATGGTTTTGGGAGAAAATAAGGGAATCAGGTTTTTTTTTTCATTTTGTTATACAAGCTCTTGGTATCTACATGTAGACCTTGTGGTTTTTGAACTTGTTTATTTTTTGATATTTACATAGACTTATCAGTTAGATGGTAGAGGAAATAGTGTGGAAAATTAAATGTGATGCCTATTAAGATGGAAAAATGGAGATGGAAGGGTTTCTATGGAAGCCATTTTAAATTTTTTGTGGGGTTTTGCGAGGAATCTTTGAGAATAACTCGTGGATCTTGGAGAGGAAGTTGCAGGAGCTCTACCAGGAATGATAGGCTCTAACTCTTTGAAATATTTTTCTTTGTTTAATGGATTCATGAAAGGAACACTACTTTAATATGAAATATAGTTCTCTGGTTTTGGGTTTTTAGATTGGATTATCTTGAGTATCTACCTTTCTGTTTCTGGATATCAATGTCTTGCTTCATTTAGCTTTTGGTTCATGTATGGAGACTACAAAAATGGTAGTGATATATTTTAAAACTTGGGTTGTGCTTGTTAAATGAAAACCTTTCATTACACATGTGTGCTATTGGAGACACTACATTCTTGTTTACTTATTTATTCGAAGGGTTCTAATGTTTGTATTACTAAGCAATATTAAACCTAGAAGTGGATTTTTTTTTGGATTATGAATCAGTTGATTCTACTTTTTTGTATTCAATGACTCAACCCTGTAGGTGTTAGGTGTTTATTATTATTGTGAATAATGGTCTTCTATTTGACTGAGATTATCATGTTGTTTTATATTGCAACAATAACATGATTTGTTGTTATAGCTTATGGTTTAGGGGACTCGCTCTAATGAATAATTTTCCTTTAATGGGTCTATGAGTTAAGTTTTCTTTGGCATTCACTATTATTGAATCAGTCTAGGTATCATCTTCTTTTGTTCTTATCAGATCGAATGAAGTTATCTTGGGAGAGTAACATTATTGTTCTCTTGTTGTTTACTTTCTCTGAAACTTAAAAGAAGCCTTAGGTTGACGGTTTAGGGAGTAATGGTGGCTTCATAGATGCCTAATTGTATCATTCATTTTTTTGCATCCTATATCTACTTTCAATTTCTATGGAAGGGTTCAGTAATTTGATGATTGTATGATTAGACCTCCACTCTGTGAAATAATGAAGGTTATTGTGGTTTCGAGTTAAGTTAATACTAATTTATATTGAGCCTTAGGATCACACATGTCTAAAAGGCTAATTATCATCTACTATTTTGTCAATATGTTATCAAATTTAGTTTGAATCGATACGGTGCTATTAATAGTTGATTTCAAGGTCTAAGTTAGATGGATATCTGGGTTAGCTTATCTTCTTCTCACAGATATGAAAAATCCTTATCCCACTTTTGGGATGTTGTTTGAATTAAGATAATCATCTTAATGTTGGGTTATCTGTAAATATCTGTTACCTTTTTTAAACTTATGAAAATATCAATTAGAGATTAGACCTTGATTGATGATGGAATAAAAAAATGATTGATTGTATCTTTCTTGTATGAGATATTGTGAAGTCTTTATCCAAAACTAGGGAGTCTTGGACTAGGTTGGATCATTTTGAATTTTTTTTTAAGTTTCAGTTGATCTATTTTAAAGGTGTCATGCTTGAGTAGATACTTTTTCACTTTTACTGTTGTAATTTGATTTTATTGATGAAATCATAACTTGTGTTATGAGGTGATTATTTTACTATGATACAATTCTCTGTTGGATAATATAATTAAATGTATTATATCTCATTATGGATACTTATTTCATACTAGTTGTTATGATAAGCTAAGGAAGTTTTGACTTATATGTAAGTATGATCAAGATTAGGTCTGTGGCCTTACTTGAATGTTGATCCTATTATGACTGATTGTAATAGGAAGTAACTCTTTGTGTTGTGTTGTATTAAAGGTTATACAAGATTGTTATACCAAGTTAAGAAGTATATCTTGCCTTAGTTTATATATATTATAACGTATATAACTTATAAATATGAGGAATGAACTTCTACCTTAATAAGGTATTGATGGATTGGTATTTGATAGACTATTTAATGAAGTTGTGTTCTATGGACTTCATATAGATTGAATATAATACTACATTGGTATAAGCATGGTCTTATATTACTGTAGTATTATTATTATAGTATTAGTACTTCTTGGATTGATTGTGATCCATTATGTTTGATTTGATTACTTATTTTTTCCTAAGTAAATACTTTCCTGGAATCACTTGAATGATGTAATATGTTATCTTATCTTCTCTAGATGATTTATTAAGATGTCTTGGTTGAATGTTCAAATGAGTTGTGTTATTTTTTAAACTTAGAATAATTTTAGTTAAAAGTAGCATTCCTTTTATGAAATCATTAGATAGAGCATTCTATTTTGAATATTTAGATCTTATCATGCCAGTTTGTTTGAACTAACAGATGTTAACAATTTTCAGATGGACTTCATGAAAGATGAAAGAAGGAATACATATAAAAGTTACATTTGTTCCATTGATTAAAGATATCTGATTTGAATAAATGATTATTGTATTCATTGATTGATGTACTTTTGTTCTGGAAATAAGAAAGGCCTATGGCCTGTTTATTGTAATTTTTTTTGAAAATAAGTTGTTGATTAATTGTTGAAACATGAATTTGATATTGAATTTGGAATGAAATAAAGAGGGTTCACTTTATTATATTGTCTTGAATGAAAGTGAATAGTTGATAAGTGTTGAACTTATTTGTGTTTCATTTGTAAAATATAGGAAGACTTCATTAGTTTCTATTGTTATATTAAACATAATGTAACCACTATTAAAGTACTATATGCCTTATTTGATTAATTATCAGTTATGAAATAAGTGAATATTGGTTGAATGCCTAAGTAAACTTATGTAATATGACAAGTTATATGGCTGTAGATTAATTATAGCTAGCTTGAATGAAAACAAGTTGTACTTGTACAATGTAGAGTGACTTGTAAAGGTTGGTCTCTTTATCCATATGATTGTTTAATTAATCAAAACAACTGTGATAACTTAGTGATTATAATGAAGTTATGAATAAGGGGATGATTATTGGATATAACTAAATTATAAATAAAGGGACAATTAATGGTATAAAATGTTATGCTTATTATTGATGTGTTTTGGGTTGCATTTGATAGGTTATGTTTACTTAATAAAGTATGAGAACATACCTAAACACAATAGTTATGAATAGTTAAACTATTCCTAAGGGATTTTGTGTGCAAATGATAATGTATGATTGATGTAATAAATTATATGAAACGAAAATAAGAACACGAAACTTATCTGTTTTGATGGAAATTGTATGCTTTAATGATTAAGCATAATGTAGACTTAAATCTACAATCTTGCACTTAAGTGATTGACGTAAGTCAAGATAGCTCTAATCTAGATAACAATTTTGAGTGTGGTGAAAGACATATTCCCTTGACGAGTATCCCCTCTAGGAATAAAAGCATGGCATACATGTCTTAAAACTTTGGCCAAAGTATTGCAATCTATTAATTGCGTTGTCTTGATTTCACCAGGACTAAAGATGCATGATATCAGATGGGTATCTATAATAGATACCCAGATAGGATTTGTAGAGGTTTACACTTAATTAAACATTAATGGAATAAGGGAACCACTAGTATAATTAGTGATCCATAGGGATCTAGGAAAACACACCACTTCATCAGTTACATTAGCACCAAGAAGAAGAAACATGAAAAGTGAACAAAACAAGGTAAACATAGGTTTTGGAAAGAACCACCACTCTGTGTAGAGTGGTGGTTTCAAAACTACCACCCTATAGGGTAGAGGTCCTAAAACCACCACCCAGCTAGGGAAGCAGTCCTAGGACCACTAGTTTGCGTAGGGTGGCAGTCCTGTCACTTCCAGACAAAAAACAAAAATGAAGCATGAATGGACGTGAATATGAAACACCTAGTCACGTCTCTTCCCTTTCATGCCCATTCACATCCTCCAGTGCATAGGAGGACATGGGAAGGGCTATAAATTCATGAAAGGAGCAAGAGAATAACATCAGAGATCGAGAGAGATCGAGAAGCAGAGTTTAATGAGAGTAGTGAACAAGATCTTCAGTGCTGGACTGCAATTGTAGGAGAAAGGTGTAGAAACAGAGCAAGCAAGTAATTGGAGAGAAGGTTTAAATTGTTTCTTATTTCCATACTTATTGTAATATGTAATTTTCTATATTAGACCAATAAAAATGGGAAGAAATAGCATTTGCCCTTCCTGACTAGTTTTCCTCCATTGGAGGTTTCTAGGATAAAATTGTTGGTGTTTTAGTTTGAATTATTTCCAACTCTATAATTTCCTTTCTATAGCACTAGATAATCACTCAGGAAGCTCTAATATTTAAGAAAATCTTTCATTTTCCAAATTTGAAAGCAGAACAACATAATTGTGTGATTCATAGAGTTCCAAAGTAGAAGTTTAGGGATCATTTTGGTATCAAAGCTGATTATATATCTAGGACTGTGGTATTTGAATCTTTCTTTTGATTTTGTATGACAGTGACAAGGTCTAAAGGTGAATAATTTTTACCTTGTGAGCTAGATATTTCTACAAAGAAGTGGAAACAGAGAATTTGAGCTCAAATGGAGGAAGAGAACTTGGTCTGTAGAGTCGAGATGCTAGAGACCATGATGGATAGATTGCATAGAAAACAAGAAGAGCTTTTAAATTTGTGAAAGATGGCTTCAGTTAAGAAATATTCCATGGAATCGATGGTTCGAGCACTAGCAAAAAAATTGGTATCAGAAAGAGCCACGAAGATGAAGAATGGGAAGAGCATGAAGAGACACCAATTGTAAACGAGAAGGTAAAATTTGCATATACACCTTTTACAGTTGAAAAAAAAGTGGAAATAAAGAATTTTTAAGGACAAGTAGATGAAAAATTACTAAATAAATGGCTAAAATAGTTAGAATTCTATTTTAGTGTGCATAATGTCACTGAGGCACAAAGGGTCACCTTTGCATGTCTCAAAATGGAAGGTCATGCTCTGGTTTGGTGGGAAACCCATCTAGCCACTTTTGAGAAGAAGAAACATCCTATTGTCATTACTTGGAAAGGTTTTAAAGAATTGATAAGAGCTAACTTCTATCCTATTGGCCATAATACTAACATGATGATTAAGTGGTAGTACTTTAGACAGGGCAGTGGTCAAAGCATGTAAGACTACACTATGGAATTTCATAGACAAGCCATGTTTCTTAATATGGACTTGGAGGATGAGTCTGACTAAGTATTTGGGAGGAATTCACACTCACCTTCAGAGGAAGGTAATCTCCATGAAGCCCAAGGATCTCAATGAAGCTTGTGTAAAAGCATACTACATTGATGGTGAGAAGAAGCAAGGAGAAATAGAGCCAAAGGAAGACCAATCAATAGAACAACAGGAAAAAGAAAAAGGGAAGACAAGTAGCAGAGGTAAATGGAATGGTAAAATTACTGCTACTACTTTGCATACTTGTAAAGATACTAAGAATTTCTATAAGAATTGTGATGTAAATGGACATACTGACTCCACATGTTGGAAGTTGCATCTGGAATTACACCGAAAGCACCGAACCAAGGATTCCAAGAAATCCATGGCCACTATGAAGACAGGAAGAGAGGTGGATATTGAGGATGATTTAGATGTAGATGAGAGGTTGGGATGCATGGCCACTAACATATACAGGGCAGTAGAAGAAGAAGAGATGTGTAAGCTTTTTCAAATCAGAATCCAAATCAAGAAGACTAAGGTAAATGCTTTAGAAGATTCTAGTTCTTAGTCAAATTTGATTTTTGATGCGTTTGTAGAATATCTTGGTCTAGAGACTTACGTACATCCACATCCATACCCACTAGGATGGGTGAAAAAGGGTGTAGAAATACAAGTTACAAGGAAGTGTAAGTTTCATTTTGGGATAAATACCCAATACATAGATGTACTGGAGGCTGATATTATTCCACTTGATGAATTTGACGTTGTCTTCATAAGTCCTTACTTGTATGCCAGGGATGCTCTGTTCATAAGGAGGGAGAACCGATTCAGATGGGTCAAGGATGGAGTTAGTTTTAACATCCACACACACTAGAGTAAATAAAAGAAGGCTATGGTAAGTGCCAACCAAGCACCAAGAATTTATCAGAAAAATCATTAGTTTTGTTTGCTTTCATTGGAAGAAAAATAAAATGGATGTGAGAGAACTGGTATTTCTGACCAAAGGATGGAGAATTTGGATAGCACTTGTAAGTTTTTCTAGAAGAAGCCACCATACAAACTGTTCAACCAAACTTTCGTTATGCAATCACCGTATCTACCTATGGATTCATTGGACCTGACCATGGGAAAACAATAAGAAGAGGAGATACAAGGAACGATGGTGACTATAGTAGCAATGCACTTGGAGAGGATTTGACCAATCCATCTCATGAAACAAAGACACAAAATAAGGATGAAACCACTTCAGTATGGGACCTTTTAAATACTTGAGTAGGTTGGAGAAGAAACCTTTAGGCCATCCTTCATGCAGATGCACATGATAGCAAGTTGCAAGAGCTCACATCCACTAATGCCATCTATGCATGATAAAGAAGGAAAGATATAGAACTTACCTGCCAAGGAGTATTGTACTCGAGGAAATTTGAAGGAGGATGTAGCACTAGAGAAACATACAAGATATCCACAGAAACCTTGTCAAATTGGATGAGACAAGACACCAAGGCAAACCTGGTGGTACTCAGGTGAGTACGAGAGGGAGTTGATTCCTCTACCACTCCCCCACTAAGATCTTATGGGACCAAAAGCCTCTCAAGTATGGAAGGTATGATCCATAGGGATCTATGAAAACAAACCACTTCATCAGTTACATCAGCACCAAGAAGAATAAATAGGAAAAGTGAACAAAAAAAGGTAAAAAGAGGCTCTAGAAAGAACCACCAATTTGTGTAGAGTGGTGGTTTTAGAACTTCCGCCCTATAGGGCGGCGGTCTTGGGACCACTAGTCTACGCAGGATGACGGTCCTATCACTTCCGGATAGAAAACAAAAATGAAGTGTGAATGGATGCAAATTTGAAATGCCTAGTCACATCTCTTCCCTTCCATGCCCATTCACATCCTCCAGTGCATGAGAGGACATGGGAAGGGCTATAAATGCATGAAAGGAGCAAGAGAATAACATCATAGATCAAGAGAGATCGAGAATCAAAGTTTAATGAGAGCAGTGAACAAGATCTTTAGTGCTAGACTAGAATTGTAGGAGAAAGGTTTGGAAATAGAGAAAGTAATTGGAGAGAAGGTTTACTTTATTGATTCTTTCCATACTTATTATAATCTGTAATTTTCTATATTAGACCAATAAAAATGGGAAGAAAGAGCATTTTCCCTTCCCGACTGGTTTTCCTCCATTGGAGGTTTCCAGGATAAAATTATTGGTGTTTCAATTTGAATTCTTTCCTACTCTGTAATTTCCTTTCTATAGCACTAGATAATCACTCACGAATCTATAATATTTAAGAAAATATGTCATTTTCCAAATTTGAAAGTAGAACAACATAATTGTGTGATTCATAGAGTTCCAAAGTAGAAGTTTACGGATCACTTAGTATACACATTGATATAAAACATGAGATATCAGTTTAATACTGAGTCATGAAAATTGCATATGGTTTACCGTTATGATATGGATTAGCTAAATTAATGTTTGTTCTAAATTATGTGAATTTGGAACAATGAACATTATATATAATTTTTTTTCCCTTGTTATTGAAGTCTTAAAATGAGGATGTTAGAATTATGGTGTCCACACTTGTGCATTATTACACTAATTGCAAGGTGAGTCACTGACTATTCCACGACGCACATTCACACTTGATTGAAATCATTGCACTAAATTATAAAGTGATATATATAGGGTGAATGAAATTATTATTCTGGGGTGGTTGTGTTTATTTTTCTTTCCTTTTGCATTCCTTCTTTCTCTCTCTTTGCGGTGGATTCTATTTTAGTATATTTTCTCATGCCATTCAAATTTTTTCAAATGGAGATAAAAAATGGTAATGAAACTAAGGGGTAAAGGGTTATTTCACATCACCATGAGAGTAGAGACTGAATCTGATGATAAAACCAAAAAATCTAAGTGGCTGAAATGATGTGATGAAGCCTTGGGTCTTCTCTGTATATCTATTTCTCCTAAATTTCTCTTGCACATTGAGTCTTTTGAAACACCTGATGAAGCATGAGGAACTTTAGATGGTATATTCAGACATCAAGATGACATGAGAGCACATGAGTTGGAAAATTAACTACTAGGTTTAAATCCTAGTGAATTTGAAAACCTACATGCCTTCTTCTCAAATTCCATCCACACTAGATTATTTTTAAAGGAATGTAAAGTGGAGGAAAAATATTCCCAGTTGATCTTGTCAATTCCTTATAATTTAGGTCATGAATACTCCATCTTTGTTTCAAATTTCCATGCCATGAAATCTGCTCTAGGTAGTACTTGGAAAAGGCCCTCATTTGAGAACAAGACAAACTCATTCAAATGGGGACTCTCAAATCCAAGTCACATGCCCTTCTAAAAAGTAATGGTAAGTGAAATAAAATTAAAAATAAGAAAGAGAAAAAGGAGTGACTAAAGAAGGATACCAAGACCAACCAATCCCAAACCAAACCTAACAAAAATGCTTCAAATTTTGATCCCAAAGTAAAGAAGGAAAAGTGTAAGTGTTCCTATTACAAGAATACTGGACATAAAGAGCATCAATTTATGAGTAAAAAAATTGATCACTTAAATCATTTACTTGAGAAGAATAAAATAAGTGTTCTTGAGTTTATCAAACAAAATGCTCTGAAGACGAGTCTTCCAAATAAAAAGAGTCTAAATTTGAGAAGAATTAAAGAAAGGCCCTTGTACCTAGAGAACAAATCCTACATTGACATGGATCATTGATTCCAGTGCCTCACACCACATGGCCTCTTCTCATGTTGAGTTTTCCAAAATTGAACCATGTGGTAGTCCCAAATCATGTTGGGTGATGATACTACGGTATTGGTTTTTGGTAGGGATCGGTAGTGATGGACAATGGCATATTTAACCAAGTGTTAAGTGTTTCTAATATCTCTACTAGTTTCCTATCAATTTCCCAAATCATTCACCTTTTTGAAGGAATGTGATTGCAATTTGGTCCTAAATTAGTGATTATATGTGAGCTGCACTCTGACTCCACTATGGCTAAGGGAAATGTATATCAACATTTGCAATTGTATACCTTCTTCCACTTTACTTCTGATTTGACACCCAATTCCTTTCTCACTCATGCAGATGAGGTTAGCAAGATATGGCATGAGCATTTTTGAAATATTAACTATTGTTACCTTGAAAATTTGATCCAAAATGAAATGGTCAATAGGTTTCCCCAGTGTTAAATTTTCTAAGGGTCTATTTGAGGGTTGTTCCATCAGGAAACACCCCAAAAAATATTTTGCAAAGGAAAATCCTTGAGAGATACTCATCTTTTGGATCTTCTCCATAGTGATATTTCTAGCCTCTTATCTCTTTCATTTACTAGAGCTCTTTATATACTTACCTTCATTGATGAATTTTTGCATTACACCTGGGTGTATTTTCTTAAGTAAAAAGCTGAATTCTTCAATCACTTTTGAGAATTTAAGGCTCGAGATGGGAAACAAGCTAAAGCGTTCACCAAGGTTCTTAAAACTGATAATGGAGGTGAGTATATGAGCAATAGGTTCAAATATTTTGTAGATCTAAAGGTATTTATTTACAATGTACATTTCTTGACATCCCTTCATAAAACATAGTTATAGAAATACATAATTGAATGCTTAAGGAGATGGCCAATTGTATGGTTCACTTGAAATCCATTCCTCTATAGTATTAGGATGAATCCATGAATTTTTCTTACTACATTCATAACCACATTCCACACAAGGCCGTAAGAGGGATGACACCCTTTTAAGCCTGGTTTAGACACAAACCTGATGTCAAGCACTTCCATGTCTTCAGATCCAATGCTATGGCCTAGATTCCATAAAATAAATACAAGGCATTGGAACCACATTCGAAATATTTTATTTTTTTAGGGTATTCTGATGACATGAATGGGTATAATTTTTTGAACCCTATAACTCATAAACTTTATATTTGGAGAAGTGTGAAGTTTGATGATTCATCTTTGACTTCTACTTCTTGACCCTTTGGAGTGCTTCTTATCTCTGAAAATGACCCTAAATATTCAAATGAGATCATTTCATAGAGTATCCTCCTCATGTGCATGATCCTCCCACTCCTCTTACTCCTCTCTCTTCTAGTTTTTTTGAATCTTCTGATTCCAATAGTAGTGATGATGAGGAATTTTTCCCTTCTCACTCAAATTAAAAATCTACAAATTCTGAGGGGGACTCACGTCTTGGTCCTTGTTAGGCTAGGAAAACCTTGTAGAGTACTGAGAGTGGATTATGGATCCTTCAGATGAGAGATAGACTCATTCATAGTTCACAAGACCCCACTCCTTTTCCTTTGATTTTAACCATTAATATTTTTGGGAGGATTTTAGGATTCCTGAGTGGGATTCAGTCATGGATGAGGATTATTCCTCACTCATGAATAATGATACTTGGGATCTCACCCCTCTTCTAAAAGGAATAAAAAACATTCAATGCTAAGTGGGTTTATCGAACAAAGTATGATGTATGATGGACCGATGTCAAGAAGTTTAAAGAACATGACTTATAGATAAGGGTTTATCTCATGATAGTTGGGGTTGATTATTCAGAAAAATTTGATCCCCAGTTGAAAATATGAATTCCATTTGATTGACCCTTTCTATCATTTTGCTATAGTGAATAGATAAGAAGTCCACCACATAAACATTAAGAGTTTCTTCCTTCATGGGGATCATAAAGGAAGAGATATATATGTAACAACCCCCTAGTTATGTCCATGATCCCTCCCCCATTTAAAATTTAAATAAGTATTTATATGGCCTTAAATAATTCCCTCGTAAGCTTGGTATTTCAAGATGGACTCCTTTCTACTTACATCAAGGGTTCACATCAGTGTTACTCTGGCCCTAATGTTTCACATTCTATGTAGTAGGATGAATCTATGTTCATCCTTGTTTTGTATGATGATGACTCTCTTAATTACATGGGTATCTCTTCCTCCATCATTGATTTTTTAAAGATTTTCTTAGCCAACAAGTTATCCATGAATGACTTGGGTTTGATTTCATTACTTTCTTCGGATTGAGATCTCACAATATTAAATTAGGAATTATAATTTTGTACAGCCTAATTAGTCCCTTAATTTTACTAGCTCATATTTCACATGTTTGATTGTAATCCTTATCCTACTCCTTTCCTTTCTAAGGTTAAGTTAGTTACTGATTTCTCTACTCCCATAGTTGATAGTTCTTTTTACTTCCAAAATTGGTGGGGAGCTTGACCTATCTAAATAAAAATCAGCCAAATATTTTGTATGTTGTTTGGATTCATGTCAAGATTTATGTAGGATACTACATGAGTTATCATTAGAAAGTAGCAAAGATTGGATCCTTCATTGTGTTCATGGAACTCATATTTATGGAATTCACTATTTAGGAGGGACATGAAGACTGATCTTGGTTGCTTTTACCAGATTCTAATTGGGCCGGTGATCTCGATTATCACAAGTCTACCTCATGATGTAATTTTTCTCTTGGTTTAGAGTCCTATGTCAATTGGTCTAAGAATGAAGCATAATATGATTGTCCATATATTTTATAGAGGTAGAAGTATAGGGGAGCAGTTAACATGCTACCATGGAAGTTATTTGGTTTTAGGAGATTCATGATATGATCTTTGGTATTCACTTTCAATGGAAACCTACTATAATTTAATGTGACAACATTAAAACCATCTAAAAAATTATCAAAATATGGTTCAAAATCAATGGAATACAGCACATTGAGATCCACATGCACTTTCATACGGGATATTTGATTCATGGAGACATTATTAACTTGTAGTATTGTTAGAATTTTGATCATGTTCCAGACATATTTCACCAAGTCCTTCACTTAAGGTCCAAGTTCCTTCAATTGTCACTCTCTTCTTGGGGTGATGTCTTCTACAACCTCCCATCTTCTTTAGGATTTCTATTCTTTTTCTCCTCTTCTTATTTTCTGGAAATATGTAGTTTGTACATCGGTACCATATCATGCCTTTAGTTACTAGAACCCATTTGACACATATTTCTTAGTTTTCTAGGGGAGTTCTCTTTCTATTTCTAAATTTTCATGACCTCTACCTCAGCTTTGATGAAGGAAGGGTGTTGGTGTGTGTGACTTGACTCATCATAATTTTGGGTAATTGTACACCTCACCTGGTGATTCATCTCACTTAGGTGAGATTATAGGTCATAGGAATAGTATGACACATGGAAGAATTTCTGTCATAGAATCTATCATTGTCATATGCATCAGTGGCATCATAGGAGTTACATTCCACTTTTGGAATAATAAATCCTATTTCCCTCATGGAGGTAATGATTGTATAGTAACATGTGAGTTACACAACACTCCCATGTGTATCCTTTATTTGTATCTATTGATGCCAAATGACAGTCGACCCCTGGATTCTTTGATCAGATATCTAGTTTGATCACTCTAGCATCGATTATGCTTACACGGTTACATTGGAGATTTCATGTCACCATTAGAGTGTAACCTCTTCGAATGTGTAAGGAATCTCCAGATTTGTCTTGATCCTCTTCAGAATAATACCTGCCACAAGCTGATTCCATTTTATTTAAGCTTTATCTCAATCTTGAGATGTGAACTAGTGCCAGGTGAGACAGTGAGTTGTATATGAAAAGTGGAAATGGATAACTAGCCTACATTTATTTAATTTTTTGATATTGAGCTAGATAAGGATTATCTAATGGGGTAAGGTATATATCAATTAGACTGCCATAGGATTAATTAATTAGATCCTGAGGAATGGGTAATGAGTGTAATTAGATGCATTCAGAATATTGTGCCCAAGTAAAAAAGTCACACATAGGGAATTTGTGGGGATGACTCCATGAACACATGATTCCAAACCTATAATGAACATTCAAACGTGTACAAATACCTGCAATAAAGAGAGGCAAGAAGAAAACAAGTGAAAAACGAGCAAGGATGGACAGATGCATCACGAAACATGTTTTTGTTTCTTCAGAAGTTTGCACAGAACATCATTTCAATATTTAAAGGAAAAAATGCCATTACAAAGTAGGGGAGGAGGTTTGAACTCCATTTTCAACCCTAGAGAAGAAAAGAAGGGAGGGCAGAGCTGAAAAGATGAACAACCTGAATGTTCCACCTTAGAAAGAAGCCCCTCTTTACAATATATAGGAAGAATGAGAGAGGGAAGAGAGAGGAAATCTAGATCTACCCCAACCACTTCTAGGTTTCATTTAACTCATCTCATTATGGTAGAAGTGGCGAATCCTGGAAAAATGGTAAACTGTCTAGCAGAAATGGTGAATTGTCTGCTGTATTAAAGCTGGTTGTTGAAACATCACTTCTGACCATTTATTTTTTGCCAGAGGTGTTATCTGATGCATCTTCTCTACTAAAAACTGGATTCCTTAAGGGGCAATGTTGACCTCGGATTAGGGTAGTGAATATGACTTGGTTTCCAGGTGGGATATACCACACCATTTGAGAGATTTGAGTTATGGATTCCATAGTTACCCTGACCTTTTCCTAATTTATTCTCTTTGTTCACATATTATAGGCTCAAAATGGATATTCTGACTTATTCCCATTATATGCCAATTGTTTGGCACGTGTCTTATGACATATTGATTACCCACGTACATTTGGTCACTCCTATACCTTTATCATTCACCTATGGGTTTACTTCATTGAAACTCCATCTGACATTTTTTTCACCTTTTGGAACTTATAATTCACTTTCCTAAGTATAATCCCATCAACCACTTGGGAGATGATGTAAGTTGTGGATTTCCAATGGATGATTCCATCACCGCATGGGTGCATGGCTTGTCAGGCAATACATTGGCACAACTACCTTTTGTCAAATCTTCCTACGTCAATTACAACTGGCTCCAAACTCCCTGACACGTGGCGTTTCCTGATTCATCTGTGGGCCTCCCAGCTTTTCGCGTCCTCCGCGTACTTTTGGCCCGGATGTCCCAAACTGTCTGGGACAAGTTTCTATGAACCACCCGATTAAGACTTCCTTGTTCCTATTTGTGGTCACCATACGTGGCAAGATATAAATAGACTCTCAGCTCTTGTTAAGCTTTCCTCTTACGTCCACGCGCATAACAATTCTGGCTCTTGGTATTTTCCATCTCTGGGGAGGATTAGTGCATCAGAATTCGGCACACACACGACACGGTTCACGTCACACACACACACTTTTGTCACACACACTGTCACACGGACACACACTATTGGTAAATTAATTCTAAGCCGCCCGATTTGTATATCATCTTACGACAAACTGTATGATTCACGTATGTCCGCGTACATTCATTGTTATAGAATAGTCCCTAGATTCTGCGATTTTTTATTTAGATCTATTGTATCTATCATTATTTTACTATGCCCCTTCAGCTTTTCGTGCCACCGCGCTTCCCGATGTACTCTTACTGTCCCAAATGCTTAGTAGACATACTTGATGGCTTTTCATCTTAGGTATCAGGCCTTAGAAAGATCCCATAGTTTTCCTAGGGTTAGCCTGGACCAGCTATCCTAGCTGTAATTATGACACTAGCACTCCTTCGAGAACCTTCAATCTATGGTCATGTGTCTAGAATTATATTGGATCACCTATGTTCTGAGAATCCAACTGGGAACCTATCTTTTTCCTACCATAAGGAGAGTTATGAATCTAGAAACGGAGGGGCATCAAAAACATGATATTGGGCAAAAGATCAATCTATTTTCCTGGGACTTGAATATGCAGATGCATGTACTAATAAAAATTAAATATAGCTAATGAATTTTGGATAACAGTATCTATGAGAATGAGTAGACCTGTTTACAATCTCATGCATACTTTAACTTAGTGTTACCAACTCCACTCACTTGTCATTCCAACAACATTTCTAGGAGAAACTTTCTAAATCACTCATTGATAGCTTGCAATAACACTCTTACACTATGTGATTATACACTTGTTACAGTTTTAATTCTTGTACACCAATCTCATAGTCTAAAATGAGGTACTAGAATCAATTTTACATAGGCTGATATTACAAGGAACTATTCATCACTATCATCTAATATAGGACTCCAGAAATACTTTAAGGTCAATCCATAAGATCATCTTATCCATCTCTTATCTTAGACATTCTAGGATATATCATTTTAGGATATGGTAGACTTGGTACCTTATAATAACTCATAGAATTTATCGCTACATAAAATCATTCTAACACACTATCATGTGACATCACTATTTTTCATTGACTTCTCAAGGTATAATATTATGTACTAATTAATGCACACTCAAACCCTTAGTTCACCATACATACCAGTGAGTGACACTTTGAAGTTACTACATCATGCATTTAATATATACATATAGTCTCTGAATATGCCATTTAGTAGTAAACATCATTTTTACAGAAACATAATCCCTCATTAACAACCCTTTACTTTGGTTTAACATTGATTCTATATTTTTAATCTTTATTGCTTGCTATTTTTGATTTGTAACTTACATTTTTACATACTAGCCAATATATTTATTATCTTTTATTTCACTATTTTACCTTTTGAGTGCCTTGTAAGAACCACCCACTATGGAAAAGAATGCCTAGGCATTTTCGTCCCCTTTGGTAACTTCTTTCCACTTTCTCTCTTTTTCTATTTTTCTTGATGTTACTTCTTTCTTGTCTTTGGTTATCACTATTAGTCATCCTTTCAATTTTTAATAATAAAATGTAAATGAAGGACTCATGCATGTGTGCGTGCACACGCATGTGTGTGTGTGTGTGTGTGTGTGTGTGTGGGAAAGCATTCAAGAGGCATATACATCTACAAAGAGCTAATATTTTCTATCCACTTCATAAAGGACTACATTTTGGGACTGCATACTTCACTGCATAGTAGCATCTATTCTAAATTCCATGCCACACATTTTACATTGGGAAAAACTAGTTGTAGTGTGTTGTCATTTGTGTGTCTAGAACTAGATAATCCTAGCTCAATGGAAACTATTTCAATCACATAGACACACACACATGAAATAAATTGAATTTAAAATGTAGTGTAATTCTCATTGAAAATCACATTGGGGTGACCTCGGAGTCCTTTCTAACTCAAGCATATGCATATTTTTATTCATCTAATTTCCACTTGATTATTGTGTAGGTAGCTAGGGTTTCTTTTATAGGTACAAGTGTGACTAAGAAAACTTGTATTGAACTTAACATGACCTACATCGAATAAGAAACAACATGGAAAGAACCAAGATTGAATCTATTTCATAGACACCAGTGCCCAGATGGCCCTATCCTATTATGGGTGCTCCTATCCCTAAGATTGCCACATTCTAAAATCATAGGAAGAGTTGAAATAGTCTATAATACATCCTTATAGATTAGTCTCTAGCCTAAAATCAGTCCATACTTATAATTACAAGCCAATTCATCTTTATTTCCCATATTTCACTCTTGCTTATACTTATATAGCTAGATCTTTCTTGAATATAATTAGATTTATCTAATCAACACTTTCCTTATATATTAGAGAAAAAATGGAGAGGATACAAAAAAACTTCTTATGTCAGGGCATGGAGGATAAATTTAAATTTCACTTGGTAGCTTGGGATCAATTTTGCACTGCCAAAAAAATTGGGGGCCTGGGTATAAAAGACAAAGAAAATGAATGAGGCTCTTATTGGGAAAATGGGATGGAGAATGCTCTCTGAGAAAAAACCCTGGATTGAGCTAATTAAGGCCAAATATATTAATCAACAAGTATTCATTTCTTTTCTTCAGGATGAGCATCTTCCTTATGGTTCTATTTTCTGGAATAATTTAGTTCAAATTAGAAATTTCATCAAACAAGGAAGCAAATGGAAAGTAGGGAATGGCAGAGATATAAAATTTTGGGGGGATAATTGGTTCAAGTGTAGTCTTATTGATAAATTTGGTGCAGCTAGGATAGCCTTGAAAGTAAGTATGGAAAAAGAATCATGGATTACATTGAAAGAGATGACAACAAGAAGAAATGGAAAAAGCTTTCTGTGGATAGAGATGATCTAAAACAAATTATTTCCTCTTTGCAAGATCATTTGGACCTTACCCCTTAAGTCAACTGGATGTTAAGGATGAATTGGTCTGGAACAATTCTATTGATGGTGAGTATTCTGTTAAAAATGGTTATAATTCTTTCTTTGAAACTATTCAAAGTGAGTTTAACTGGAGCAGGATTTGGATGAATAAGCTCACTCCCAAAATAATTTTTTTCTTTTGGCTTGCTCTCAGGGGTAGAATTCTTACCACTGATAACTTGATAAGAAAAGGTTTTATAATGCCAAATAGATGTCATCTGTGTAAAAAATAATCTAAGATATCAGGCATTTGTTTATCCATTGTGAGTATGCCATCAAAATATGGAGTTTTGTATTTTCTAATTTCAAAGTTTCCTAGACTATACCGAAATATTTCATTCATTTTTGGACCCAATGGAGTCCTCCCTTTAAACACTATATTATGATAAGACTCTAGAAGTTGGTAATGCCACATACTATTTGGAGGATATGGAAAGATAGAAATGATATCATCTTTAGAAATAGTAAACAGCAGTGCAAGCTCAGCATTGTTAAAATCTCTAATGTTGTTAAAGAGAACATTGTAAGACTTAAACCTCCTAAGAACAAGAGTTACCTTGAAAATGAAGAACATATCTTGTCCCAATGGAAGATTGGAGCTTACAGTATTCCAAATAGCACTTGTAGTAACATTGATAGGTTTTTGATATATTGGAACCCTCCTGATCTTAATTAGCATAAGCTGAACTTTGATGGGGCCTCTAAGGGCAATCCTAGGATAGTTGTTGGGGGAGAAGTGATTCGGGATCATAGAGGTAGTCTGATAGTTACTTATGTTGGTAAAATGGGGATACAAATGAATCATTATGCTGAAGCATTGGCCACTCTATGGGGTCTTAGAATTTCTTAGACTCATAATGTTCAAAATCTTATTCTGGAAGGAGTCTCACTGAATATTATCAACCATCTAAATCAGTCTTCGCCACCAAGCTGGAACATCAAGGATTTCATCATGGAATCCATAAATATATGCCAAACCTTCAATAATATCCGGATCAAGCATACATACAGGGAGGGAAACAAAGTGGCCGATGCATTGGATAATTATGGCATAAATATTAATTTTATTATTTGGGATAATGGTAATTACATCCTTGAGTAGGTTCAAAACAACATTCATGCAGATAATTATAGACACTCAAGTATGGAGTAAGGATAATGATCATTTGGAATAGTATTTTGTGGAGATTAAATTCACACATGTGGGACATCTCATATATAAAGAAGCACTTAAGTGGATCTTTGAGGGCACTCAAGTACGCAGTAAGGAAAATGATGAATTGAAGTGGGATTTTGAGGAGTTAAAAGTTCACACATGTGGGAAATCATAGATACAAAACAACATTCATGTAGACACTTGCGGGAACTCCCATGTAAGTTACAACTGCATTAATTATCATTACTCCCAACATGTGAGAGGTCTTCTTAAAAATAGAGAAAGATAGATTGTTAACTGCATTTCATCTAGTAGTTCACAAAAGGGTTTTGAAGAAATTAGTTTCAAGCATTCCAGAAAGGATAAAATGGGAGGACCACCTTATCAGATTGAGCCCAGTAGGGAGGAATCACAAACTTTATTGATAGGATCCAAGGGCACGATTAGAACATATCTATTCAGTTTGTGACAGAGTGGAAGGATCGGAAAGTAGAATATGGTGGGAAAAAAATCTCTGTTAATGAAGAACTCATTGCTAAAGCTACAAGCCTTGGGATGGATGAATACCATTTTTTCAACAAAAGTATCGATAAAGCAACTGAGGAAAAGAAGTTTTTTGCTGATAATGAGGAGCTGATATTTTTTACTGTGGGTTTGAAGGTAAGCTCCATACCCTCGCCATTTGATGAAATCACCCGCATGATGGTTTGTTACATCTCTCTGGAGGGGAGATATGTCACAGTGTCCACAAAACATCTAGTGTTCCTTAACCATTTCCATAGGAATATCACAGTATGTTTCCCACATTACCTTCTAAGCTCTCTCGAATGCTCCATTTTGGAGTTCCAAAAACATACCCATGTGGTCCCCCTACATCAAGGTCTAATTTTCTTGTTGCACAAGCTTTGTGTCTCAAAGTTTCCCAGCCTCCCATCTTACCCCAGCTCTACTTCCTTGCATCCCACCACCACCACTACCCCCACCCCCATCCCTTCCATCATGGCTTCCACCTCTACTCCCATCCCTTCCATCATGGATCCCACCCCCATCACCTCTACCATGGCCAAACCTAAAACTATGTCTTAAAAGACACCCAAGCTGGACACCCCTATTTCAGGGAGAATTCTTCACAACACTTAGGAGTTGGAGGATGTTCAAAAATTATTTCATATTAGTAGTGCAGGCCATCAAGTGGCATTACATATAAAAATTACTACCCAAAGACTGGAATCCTTAGAAAAAGATATGTTCAATCTGAAAGAAGTACAGAACTTGACTAAGAAAAAAGGCAAAAGGAAGAGGGAGGAGGATTTTGATCTTGGCAATAAAAAAATTGAGGACATCTATAAAAAGTTAAACTCCCTGGAAAACTATCTAGGGAAATCTAAGGATCACCATGATCACAACATGGTAATTTTTAATGCAATTGGTGACTTCCTTGAACAACATGTACACAATGTCTCTGTTCTTATTGAGATCCTGAAAAATTTGTGGGGTACAGATAAAGAAAGAAGTCAAACCATTAAAAAGATGGATGCTAAGGATCCCACTCACATGACAACTTTGGCCTTGTTTACCTCTTTGTAAACTTTCAAATCCTGAATCAACAAATCCACCAAGAAGTAAAGATGATCTTCGTTGCAGATGCTGACTTCCATCGTGTTTTTTTCTATTTTGTTGATGTTTTTTGGCTACTTTGTTGCAGCGTATGCTCTGTATTGCTGTTATGATGTAACTCTTTTTTGGTTACATGTGGATTCAATGCCTATTCTGGATTCTAATCCTTCTTTTTTATGGAGCTTCTTAGTATATTATCTGGCTTTTAGGCCATCGATGTAAACAGGGTATAGTCCCTTCAAAACTATTTACCAATAATAATAATAATAATAAAACAGTTTCCTTATATAGATTTAAAGATTTATTAAATCAAGTAGGAATTAGAATATCAACTTATGAGGGTGTGTATATGAGTGGGGGAGCTAGATTTTTCTCCAAATTAGTGACTCAAAGGAAAATATAAGTGAAGGAATCATGTGTATCTTAAAGAAAATTTTCCTTAATAGGGTGAAGGAGACCATGAAAAAATATATACTACACTTCTCAATTAGCAGGCTTATAGATTTATTATTGAATAATTACATTGAACACTAAAATATAATCAGATACAAACTCAAATTTTCCTTGATGTAAAGAATGAAAACACTCAAAAATGACTTTAAGTCCTTTATTGTCAATAAAGTGAATAAGATATGTTTTTGCAAGTTTAATTTTTTTTTTCAAGAATCCAATAGGTAAATGGTAGATAAATGTATCACAATACCTGTGACTATTTTAGGAAAGGCCTTAAGTAATAAGTGATCATTATTATATGAGGCCATAAAAATTCTATAGCTCTTAAGGTGTAAATAAGGGACAGTAGTCCCACCATAAAATTAAAACTTAGGAATTACAACATATTCAGGGATGCATATCCGAATATATTATTACTTATTGGGTTTTTATATATTGACTTAGAGCTAATCCAAGAATTATAGGGTTTGATTTGTAAGGATAAGGCATGTACCTTGTTCTGTAAGGCACATACAAGACACATAAAATAGATGAGCCATTACAAAGGGATAACTTAGGTAATAATAAGAACAATAGTCCACCTAGGGGGAGTAGAAGGAAACAATCATTACTATGAGTACTATTATTAAGAAAAGGTGTAACATTATGAACAATAGGACTAACATCAAATTGTGGATCTAAAGATGTATTTGTAAGAGGGCATGCAATTTAGTTGTAACAAGAATAAAAGAAGTAATGAAATCATTTTTATTATAAGAAAGAGTAGGGGAATCTATTATAACATGTTCAATTACCTTAAGAGACATAGATTAAAAACTACAAATTTCTACATTATTATCTATAAGAGGATGAGAAGAGACCCAAGTAGATACACCATTTTTGACTTCATTAGGAAGAGAAGAGATACAAATAGGAGCATAATTATTTTATTTAATACAATCATTTACAATTACATCATTGTCTATACTAGAATAGCGAAGAAAACATTCATTTGTAACATTTATAGATTTACAGATCTAGTTTCATTTTTCATTTCATCAATATAAGAGAAAGGAACAACACGATCCATCATTTCATTGATCTAAGGAATAATATAATAAAATGTATCAATTTCATCTTTAAAAGAGAAATCAGTTCCATTATTAGCTATATCAAAAGTATTAGATGATAGATTTTTTTTCATATAATTAATAGAAGGAAAGGCATCTCAATCATAATCATTTAGTTCTATGTCATTAGTAATTACCACAGTATTAGAATCGTCCATATTATCATCATGAGAAAAATGGTAAATTATAAAAAGTGCTGGTATTACCAAAATGTATTCATAATTACTATACTAATAACTAATATAATCATCCACACACTTAGAAATGCTATAATAAGAACATGGTTTATAGGTATAGGTTAGGCTAGGCCCAACAATTTTTTCACAAGAAAATGAATAATTCATGAGAGAGGAGGTATGAGGTACCTCTAATGCAAACAATGAAAGTGGCCTAGAATGACCAATTTTTTCATTAAGAGAGTAATAGGAACTAGAATTATGAGAAGCATAGGAAATGAATTGTTTCAAATATTATTCTCATTGGGTGAAAATATGAATAGTGTCAACATGTAAAACATCATCATACATAATGCTTATATGGGAAAAAATTACATCCTTACTCATGAGCTCATAAGGGATATGAACCTACTTATAGGGATAATAGCCCCTATAAGCTTAAAGAGTAAGAGCTCTAGAAAATTCACAAGTAAACAAATGAGAGTTAACCCTAGAGATAGGAAGAAAAACATACATTTCATGATATTTAGACACCAATTTTTTGTACCCTTGTCCCTAATTCTGCATTCACTCCCCTACATTATCACCTTACACATTCACATTTACCTTCCTATTCAAATTTCTATTTCCCTCCCAAAAATACCTATTTCCCTCTTAAACCTAGTTTACCCCTCTTAATTCCAATCATCATGTTTTAATCCCATTTTTAATCCTATCATTATTTATCTTCCCTAATCCACCCCTAATCCTATTTAATTACACATTAACCTATCCATTTTCTTAGGATTCCACCCATAAATTTCCCCATTTATTGCCCTTAAGATTACCCTTACACCCATTTAATATCCTCTTATCCTATAACTACCATTTATTCCCACATGCACCATTAATTCACCCAAATTGGTTAAAACCCTAACTTTAACCTCTTTAAGGCCCCCATTTTTGAGATAAAAATCACCTCCACCACCCAAGTGGAGTGTCTTCCAAAATTTTTGGTGAACCATTTGAGTCACTATCAACCCTATTAATATATATCTACTCCTCTCAAAAGGACAAGAAAAATCTTGGGTCTTTGATCTATCTTGCGAGATTGCTATGTTATTTATCTTTATAGGAGATACAACCATCAATTTGAAATTTTATTATAATATTTGCATGCTATATATGGAGGTTTGAAGATTTGGAGTTCACTTGGAAGTTTTTTTATCTTCATCACCTCTCTCTTATAGGTTTTCAGGCTATCTTGGAGATTTTCCATTTCATCATCCTTCCTTCAATCCTATCCCTATCCTTTTCCCCATCCATCCAGCAAATCAAAACACCAATTCTTGCCTCGTTCACCATCAACCTGTCATAGTATCTACCAAAAAAATCTATGTTAACTCTATTTCCTATCTGCATCATCATATGTATGTCTCCTAGCTCCTCCATCATTCAGAATGCTTTGTTTCTACCACCCATATGCTTGATAGCACGAATCTTATTTTCTTGGTCCCATTCACCATCGACTCGACCCAGTCACCATCAACCCTATAAGTAGATCTATCAGATATTCCTTATGTTACATAATCTCTATTCCTCACCATCCAAATATAAGACTTAACATATCAATGTAGGTTCTTAATCTATTTTCTACTTATTGTTGATCAGCTCTGCAGTGGTTTCCGTTGACTGTACCATCAGTATTGGGTCTTTTTCGACTTGATCAGGTTTTATTTTTTCATCAACATTTACATTATCTAATCTTTACTTTCATATATCTAACATATCTTAGATCTCTATTATCCGCATCCTTTTATCTATTACCATTTATCTATCTTTATTATCAAAGTGGGTTGACATCCATCCTAGGAAGCTATCACTTCTCAAGAATGAACTTGTCAGGAGACCCACCATCTTATCTACTAATCATTTTTGTTTTTAGCTTATGTTTTCTATGCAGGTTATCGAGCTCGTTACAGAGAGGATATTTTATGCCTATACCTTCATGATCATCAACATCCCCATCAAGAGTTAGCCTTAAAACCTTCCATAGTTTTTGAGTTTCTTGATTTCTTGTATCCCTTTCATTAATCTAAAATAGGAGTGGGAAATATTGTCAAACATTCTGGCATGTTCGGTGGGATCCACCCTTCTTATCTGGTGAGTCATTTCTTGATTATCATTATTGTTTATTTTCCTTCATATCTTCCTCTTTCTACTAACTTTGCAGGTAATTCTTTCTTTCTTGTGTGCTTTACATATTCTTCTTACTTGGGCCAACAACACGTGTGCTTGGAAATAAGAATAAGAAAAATAAAATAATGTTTATCTAGGTATTCCTCATTTCATTCCCTATTTTATCCTTTTTACATATTTCTCCCTCCTTTTTTTCTTGGTCTTATCAAAATTCACATTTCACTTTAGGGCTTAAACAAATACATTTATGCTTTCTTACTCACATAATATAGACTAGGAGGTAACCTTTTACATTCATTTCTTCCACACACATCCAAAAATATTCTACTAAGTGGAATTATTAGGATTTTATCACCCAATAAGGAAGATGCCATGACATTCTAGCCATGTTATATTTATTTTGAATATCGGTATATTGGCCAACCGCTCGATACCCTTATCGTTGCAGTGCGTGAAGTGAGGGGGTAGAAACCTATATCAAGCCACATACTGGTAGTAATCATATATTTTTTCCTCATGTGCCTTTGAGTATATCAAGTACACCATCCTAAAAATCCTAAAACCAACTTTAGATTGATCATTTCTTATGTTCCCTCTATGTATTTTCTTTTCTTCTTCACACTTTTATAAATAAACAAGATAATTAACACTTTTCTATGTTATGTTTCCTGTCATAGTAATAATCTGTATTAGTTCTCATTTTTTTGTTTCATGCCCATTATTACTTGATCTCAAGTTAGGAAAATGGAACAAGCTACCTCATAAAACATCCCCACCTCCAACAATATTCCCCAATAAACATCCACCCTTGTCATTGTTTCTTCTTCTCCTTTCATCACTTCCTCCTTGCTTCCTAAACCTATCATTTATGCAACTACTTCTAGTGATCCCTCTATGATACACATCCATTCCCATGTTGAAACCAATCCTTTCATCTATCATCATTTTATTCCTTATATACCAACTACACCCCCATATGCATCCTCCTTAGAGACCTTTGGGCCTACCATTATCCTTCACAGATGCTTGGAGTTTTAAGAACTTCTAGATGCTAACCCTATTTCCCTTTATGAATATATTATCCATAAATCCACCAACCTTATCATCGATGGACCTACCCTTCAACAAATGTATGCTTATCATTCCCAACCCAAATCCACCAAAGCCCTCACCTCCAAGCTTGTTGTGTTCTTCCCTAGAGAAATGAATGAGCTTTCCATAGCCCAACATGAACATGGATATCATGAGTCTTCTATAGTGATCCCAAAAACTCATCATTCCACCCAATTAGTGGTTCCTATTCTACCCAATCTACCCCACATTAACACTATCCCCACATCTTCTCTCCCCATCCCATCCTCATATAATGCTGTCATCAAAGCCCCCATTCAAAATCTTTAGGAATCTAACTTACTTATTCTACCACCTGAGCCACACATCTAAAGATTAGTGCCTATATTTACATCAAAATTTGAAACCAATGTTATTACTTCGTAACCCACCCTTTGGAGTTGATTCAAAATAACAAAACCCCACTTCAAAGTTCCTTCCAATGTATTTTTCCTAATCAACCTATCCAAACATACCAACCACCTCATCCTACACATCCCCAATCGAATCCTCTGATCATTCAACACCAACCTCTTGAATATAACCCACATACCTGTATCCCTCCTCAGCAACCTATCTCATAACCCATTCATTCAAAACCTCTCAATTATCTCCCTCCTTATCAACCACCCCTACAAAATCCTAATTATTCCAACACGATCAATCCTATTCACAACCCAATCCATTTCTTATAATCCACAACCTCATACATCATATTATCATCCTCATAACTCCAATGAACCCATGCAAGCCTTACAAATTAGGTTAGAAAACTTGGAAGATGTTACTTTCAATCCGAAGAGATATTTTAATTATGGACAAATTTGTAATGATCTCATCAATCCATCTATCCCCATCAAAACCTATCCTCTACACTAGGAACTCCCTATTTTTTCTAAATTAAATAGAAAGGAGGACCCTCAAAAACATATTTTTACCTTTAGGTATGCATGTTACCTCATCTCTCATGATCAAGATCTCATGCTTGGAACTTTTCCTACGTCATTAGAAATCCCTAATCTAGACTAGTATAATGAAATCTCTCAAAACTCCCTTTTTCATTCACCCAACTCACGCAATTGTTCTTAGAACACTTCTCCATTAAAATTGTGTGCAAAATTACCATTAATTACATCTAAACCATTAAACAATTTGACAGAGAATCCATCACATATTTCATCGCTAGATGGCATGACATAATCAATCAAGTGTGCTTTTTTATTCCCCAAATTGACCTCATCAAACTATTCTCTAGATCATGAGTGAAGCATATATCACCGAATCTTCAAATCCAATATTTTCAAAGCTTTAAGGAGGCCTTCACCATGGATCAAAAACTAGAACTATGTGCCCTTGAGTAAGGCCATGTAAAAATTCGATCAAAAAAATTAAAAACTGCGTTCACCAAGTCTTCTATCCATAACGACAAATATAAAAATGTAGCCAATACCATAATTGTTAAATCCTCTTCTATGTCCAACTCTCATGTCAATGCCCTACAAAGGACTACTCAACCCACTCCCAATTATACTCCCCTCGAAGAATCATATAGTTTGATCTTTGATAGAATCATGGTTGCATGTATTATCCAACTCCCTCATATCTACCCTGTTTATGACATGCATCCTAAACCCATATGGTATTGTTGGTTACTAAGAAAAGCACCCATGTCTCTGATCTCTGAAAAGGACTGAGGTGTCTGAGAACACAATGGAACTATCCCCAAGTTGTGGGACCTTGCGAGCTTAGGATGGATATCCGGAGAAGGCTGATTCCTCTACCTACCTCTAATGCTACTGCTAATCCTAATGTTGAAATAAAATCCTAGAATAAACATTCCAAGGGACCAGGGATAAAAGGATGTGTAGAAAGGGGGAATCCTAAGCTAAGGAATGTGATAGTTCCAGAAGGAAAGGGTTGATCTCTCTCCATGAGTGGTGAAGGAAAAATAATGGGCATGGGAGAAGAGGGTAGACTACATGTGCCATAGATCAACATGCGGGCTTGGCCTTCCAGCACATGCAACACATAAACATGGGGAATGAAAGCACAAGAGTATGTACAACATGCTAGAAAAAAAAAATAGAGAGGTGAGATGCAATGAAAACAAGAGAGAGAAGACAAGATTTCCATAAAACATGATTTTATTGCTTAAGGGATGCACAATCATTTACATTCATGATAGGAGGTGAGAAAACATTGAAAAGACCACGGAAAGGTCTAATACCCATGGGAAGTCGACAACCATTTTGGTATGGTGCCATTACAATAAAGAGGGATGATTTTACAAAGCAAAACTCTACTATTTATAGAAGAAGAAGGAGAGAAGAGAAGGAGAAAGGGAGGGAAACTAATTCAAAGCTCAACCACAATCATCAATGCCTCCTACAAATCCACCCCAAATCTACCATGTCTACATCAATTACTTATTCAGTGCCTCGAAGGAGGAGGAACGATGTATAAGATCAAATCTGATTTGGATGTTGGGGGAAAATAGATCTTATATTAATGGCATGAAGATATTTCTTCATTTTTTTCCCACCTAACCTCTCAAAAAATAAAGTTTCAAATCTTGATGGCATAGACAAGACCAAGATATTTCCAATGGTACAAGATTTGTAAGATTTCAAGCACTGATGTAACACCCTGAACTGTTGTTACTTTCTACTGAGCATTCAAGTGTTGATAAATGATTTCTCCTATATAAGGATGTGTTCCTTTGGTTTTGGGAAGTCATGATTGATATGGATTATATATTTTCTACTGTTAAGATATTTGACTGAACCAGAATATGCTTGGACTCTTTTGTTTCTTTCATTCTTCACTTTTGAGTACAATCTGATTATGGAAGGTTGTGGATTTATCGACGCTTATGACTCAACCTTGGATTAGTTAAATTGATCCAAGGGATGTTTTAATTTTGTTCAGGATGAGAAAATGGTATTGACATTTCGAGAATTACTAAGTCTGACTGAGAGGTTAACTCTGGCTGATCATGGTAATTAGAAACTAGTTCCAGTTATCATAGCATCAGGAAGGACCTGGACTGTAAGCCAAGTAAGATGTGTATGTTTTATATCTAAAGCTTAATTTTCTTGATGCCAAGCAGAATCTGATCTAGGAATATTTTATCTTGTTTGAATTCTATTACTGATTAGTCCTATCTTGAGGACCTAGACTAGAATCAGTAAGGTTAATAGTTTTAACCTAAACTATAACCTAATATTGCAAAGTTAGTTAATCTAACCTATTCCTTAAACTATGAACTTAATACTCCTAAGGGTTAACTAAACCTATCACTATAGAGGGTGACTAATGTCATATCCTATGATCTAACCTAAGTCACTAACCTATCCTAAACTAATGCTAAGAAGGGGGACCTAAGGAGGGTCGCAAGTCATGGGCGGTGGTTTCCATGGCATTTAAGAATGGATAAGGATGAAGGGAAGGGAGCGCTTCCAGGTTTAGTGGAGGGTAAATTTGCTAAGTGAATCATACGTGGTAGTATCTCTAAGGACGGGAATGTTTTTATTATTTTTTTTGGCATTCACCAACTTTGGAAGTCTGTGGCAATGGAAAATAGGTGGAAGAATAAAAATAAATGCAATTAATGAGCATCAGGCCTTGAGAACGGATTGCTTGGGAAGGCATGCAAGTGGAATTTTGCTTGGTTGTTTTGTTTTCCATGGATTCCTTTTTTTGCTCTGCATAAGCACTGGTTCTTCGAACCAGCCACCTACTCTTCATTGCATGGAAATTTTTAGAGTTTCAAATTTTCTTCTCTATTAGGGGAAGTATATAAGGCATGGAGGTAACAATATTTTGTTGTTTAAACTTTCGTGGAAAAAGAAGAGAAGGTGTGAGTGCATTCAGAGGTCTTCTTTGAATTTTTAGTGACACTATCAGACACGATAGGACCTAACTGATAAATATCTTGCTTTTCTTTAAATGTTTTCATTAGAACAAATCTGTTCAGATGATTTGTGTACATTCACCTTGACTGGTAGCAATTTAATGGTTTTTCTTTTGTTTCTTTGGGAATTCCAGGTTGTATGTAGATCCTGGATGAAACCTACTTCTTAATTCTTGTTTCCATGATGTGAATACAATATGGGTTTTGATTTTTGTTGGAAGTTGTTTATATTTTCTTTATCTGGCTGAGGTATTGGATTAAAAATGGCTCCATGATAGACTTTGTGCTTAATATTTTTGTTTTTGAAAACACCACTGTAATTAACTGTTGTTTCGAATATAGTTGGAGTATTTGATTGTTGCTTCGCCGTATGAACTCTAACTATTACTAAATATGTTCATGAAAGTAAGTAGTAGATTTTGTGGTTGGAATGCTTGTTTATTCTATAAAATTGACTGGTTTAGTCGCGTGAGTTGGAAATATTGTTGAATTCAAAGCTTGTACCTTTATTTTAAAGGGGTCTAAATGTTCTTCTGGATATAGGTTCTATGAGTAAGGAAATTTTTGGTGTACTGTTGTTTTTGTGATTTTTGCATGAATATTAGGAATACGGATATGTTTGGGAATAAATGTACTTGGAGGAGATCTGTTCCCTGACAATTCATGGTTGATCCTAGATCTGCATGAATGGAAATTATGTTTAATATTTGGTTAAGAAGGACTGTGTTTGATGTTACCCGAGGTGATTTTGAAATCTGTATTTGGAATTCAACTATTAACTTTGTACATGCATTTTTGTTTGGTATCTTGGAATGATTTAACAACCTAACAGAGTAATGGTTGGAAATAATTAGTTCAATCCATTGGTAAGTAATGGTAACGGGAAAATTACCCTAACTCTTAATCCAAAATGATTCGAGTAATAGGTGAAATGTAGATTGTTTACTTAGATCAGGATTGTGATCTAAGTTTAGAACATTTATAACATTTTGTAGCGAACATTGGTCTTTGTTTAATGTAAAACCATAAGAACATAGAGATCTATAGGTGACTTTTAAGGTGGCTCTACCTGATTGGAACTATTGGTGAAATTAAGTGTGGTTTTACGTGCCTTCTTTTTCCCTGATTGAATTAGAGAATATAAATATTACTTCTTGGAAATTAGTATAGTTCTGAACTTGATTAAACTAGTGTTATGATATCTTTGTTCCTTCCTCTGAGTTATGAAAGATAGTTGTTATAGGAATTTGAATAAGGAAGGTATTTTCATGCTCTTTCCTTGAAACATTAATGAGCTCTTCTATAGAATTCTATAAGGAACTATACAGTATGGTTTTGAGATGAAAATACTGTTAAAAAATTAAGTGGGAAGAGTGGTAAGTTGTTAAATCTTAACTTAGAAGTCTCCTTTCTTTTTAAGTAGGATTATTATCCAGATTTAGAGTTTCAGTTATTTATCTACTTGTATAAAAGTAGACCTGTAGTAAAAGTTTGGCTTACTTATCAATGTTTGTGAATTTGATATGATAAGAGTTAAATGAAATCCGCTAGAAGAGGCAATAAGTTTTCCTTTGTTTAAATTATTTTATGCAAACCTGTTGGTTTCATACCTTAAGAAGATTTGATTCTTTTTTTAGAGTAATTATAATAGGATTGACACTGCTCTTGGTTTTCGGATGCCTAGGCACTTAATATTCATATTGTTTCTTCTTCTTTTCTGGTATAAGATGAATCATCTGAAAAGATTTAAATTGAATTTTTAACTATAATATGAGTCATGTTATAAATTCATATTATAATGGTTGAAAGAAATATAGCGTGATTCATGTTTATGGATTTGATGAAATTGATGTCATTTAAACATGATTGTTTAATGAAAACAATTGGTGGAATGCAGTTGTTTTAAGAATTAGTGCTTATCATGCTCAGTTCACTGAACTTACCCATGCTAGTAGTTTTTACAGATGGTCATCTTAAGTGGTAATGGTAGGTAGATCTGATATGATGCATAGACTATTTAATCTGGTTCTTATGAAGAATTCTGACATGATTTTTCTAATTGTACTATAGAAGAAAGTTACTCTTTTGCTGATGATTATTGTATTAGAATATGCCAAAGTGCATAGGTTGTAATTAAATAGGTTTGGGAATAAATGAAATGGGGACTTGTTACTTAAGTGGTTTGTGTTCTTATTTGTGGAAATGATCTTCTTTTGTCTGTATGAATGAGAGTGCATTCTTACTATCATATGCAATGGGGCCCGGATGGATTTCCCTAGATAAGCTTTATTTAATTATGTGGATGAATACTACATATTTCTGGTTAGTAAGTCTTATATCATTTGATTATGGTTATATTGGAAATTAGACCACTGCATATTTAGGGAATGTTAAGGTTGAACTACGCCCTAAATGGGGCTAAAATGGAAGAGTATCATTTTACTCTCTTAATGTTATAATCCAAAGCAATGTAATTGATGGTTATAAATCACCATGTCTTAATGGTAATAAGTCTGATATATTTCAGTCTTTGAGATTGTTACGAACCCTTGCTGATTTAGTTATCTTCCTTATGGGAAAACTTAGGGCTGTTGTCCTATTATGAGGATACAAGGTTAATAGGAACCAATTGGAAACTTGAAACAATCTTTAATCTTGTTAAAACTTTTCTCTGTGAAATTTGAACTTAATTACATAAGGTAACTCAAGAAGTGTGGAACCTAGGATTAGGGAAGGCAACCCAATTAGGAGGGCCTGTAATCCAAATATATCTCAACACATATGAAATCTTGGAGGTACGTACATCTTTTGGAGGTTGTTTCGTATGACGTTGGCACATGTCATCTGCAAGGTTGTACCTTCGAGAATATTAGGATATTCACAATGATACAATAATGTAGATGACATATGGGAACACCCTTCTACATTGATTGTTAAGATTTACACTCGAAACTTGATCAAGATTTCCCTGCAAGACTGGTTAGGACCATAGACAGGTTATGAGGCAGCCCTTTGAGAGTCAGGGTACCTTGACACATGGGGTTAACACTGGTTGACTAGGTATGTTATCTTACCCCTAGTCTTCAAGGGTATCCTTATAACGTGAATTATGATATTAACCCAATTCGGAGTAAAAAATTGGGTCAAGGGGACTGACAGAAGTCATTATAAGACATTCTATATAACATTGGAGTGGGGTGAAGGACATTTTCTAGATTGACGAGTATGCCATCAAGGAATAAGTAACATGAACAATATGTTTCAAATATTTGGCCAAAGTATCGCAAGCTGTTGATTACATTGTCCTATGTCACCTAGTCTAAGGAATGTGATGCCGATGAATAATGGTAACAATTATTCAGATAGGTTCCTTGGAAAGAGCACTTAGAATCTCAGAGTAGGGAAGAGAACCTCGAGAGTGAAGTGTTCTATTAAAAGCACCAAACTCTAAGATACACATGAATAGATCGGTAGTTCAGCAAGTCATGGAATGAATAGATCGGCGGTGTACCGAGTCATTATAGATACATATGGTTATCTATTATAAGAATGATTGTTATGATCTGTGTGTTCTAAATTATTTATTTAGAACTAGAAAACACTAATCAATTTTTTTTTATCTTATTATAAAGTATTAAAATGAGGATGTTACATCTTGGTATCAGAGCTGAAGGTTACAGCTCTTGGACCTATTGTGTCCATAATATGATAAAAACCTAAATTTTCTTGTAAAAGAAAATGGTTAGAACAAGGGGAAACGTTGCGAATAAAAACTTGATGAGATCCTTGCTGCCCTACTGGACACAAGAGATCATTTGGATGTACTGGAATAGCAAGTGATGGGAAATGAGGAGGACGATGAAGCTGGTAACAACAATCAGCCACCTCCTGAGGACAACCATGATATGGGTGTTGGTAATAACAATGGAAATGTACCTATCCAAGTAGAAAAGAAGAAGGCAAGATTGGCAGCGGAACTCACTAATGATATAAAAAGGATAAGTCCACCTAAATTTGATGGCACCACATTAGGAGATGGATTTGAGAACTGGCTCAGCGAAATGGAGAAGTACTTTGCAATAAGAAAATTCTTGGAGGAAACTAAAGCTATTTGGGGAGCATATAAGCTTTCCCATGAAGCATCTTCATGGTGGGACAGCCGTAAGGCTGAGCTAAATATTGATGAAACTAACATCACTTGGGATCAATTTAAAGGCTATTTTAGGCAACGTTGGCTGCCACAACTTTTCTATGATTAAAAAATGACAAAATTCCAGAACTTAATTCAAAGGAAGCTAACTGAAATTGAATACTAGGAGTGGTTTACGAAACTCCTCAAGTATGTACCGTAGTATCTAACTGACGAGAAGTTCAGAATATGGAAATTCATCATGGGACTAAACCCCGTGATTGGTGGAGAGGTTGATGTTCACAGCCCAGCCACTATGGAAGGGGTTGTTGAAAAAGCCATAAGGTAGGAACAGAAATTAAAGGCTATTTTTGCTCATAAAGAGGAAGTGCAGAAGAATATTTCAAACTCTTCTTCAACTTATCTTGTACCCAAGAAGGGACCATGGAAAAAGTTTGGCAACAAAAATAAGTTTCCAGTGGATAATAATAAGAAAACGACAGTGAATAAGCCTACTAGAAATGTAAGGGATAGTTTTACCAAGAATTATAATAATGGGCAGAAGTCCTATGGAGGCCAACGTGATAATTTTAAGGCTGTAAGTAATTTTGAGCCTAAAAAGGGACCTATAGGAGGATGTTATAATTTTGGCAAGGATCACTACGCAAATCAATGCCCTTTGAAGAAGGATGATCATAATCAGTAGCATAAGATACATGCTACAGTAGTAAACAAGCAAGCTAAAAGGCAAGTGACACCTATAGAAGTTCCTGGTAAGTTATTTGGCATACGTGTAACTATTATTTTTGATACAGGAGCTACTGAATGTTTTATTTCTAGTCAACTCGCTTCTAAACTTAAAAGAAAAGATGGAAAAATGGATAAATCTTGGAGTGTATAGTATGGTAATAGCTCTGTTCATACCATTAGTATGTGTCTTTTCGGGACAGTCCTTGACTTACCTAACTTTTCCATGGAGGTTGATCTCTATGTTGCACCTTTGGGATCCTATGACGTTGTCATCGGCGTTAATTGATTAGTTGATCATAAAGAAAAAGTGGACTGCTTTGAAAAATATATAAGATATTTAGATGATCTACAGAAAATAGTAGAGATTCAAGGTGTGAAACAAGAAATTTCAGTTAGGAAACTGTCAGCTATGTAACTTAAAAAGGCTAAAAATAAAGTATGTACTTTATATGTAGTAAAGATATCTAAATCTGCAGAAGAGGATGATGATTTCTTGAAATGGTACCCGCTGTTACAGAATTTCAAGGACGTATTTTCAGAGGAATTACCAGGATTACCACCTAAATGGGAAGTTGACTTCACTATTGAAATCAAACCAGGGAAGTATATAAGGCATTGCAATTTTTAGAGTTTCAAATTTTCTTCTCTATCAAGGGAAGTATATAAGGCATGGAGGTAACAATATTTTGTTGTTTAACCTTTCGTGGAAGAAGAAGAGAAGGTGTGAGTCCATTCAGAGGTCTTCTTTGAATTTTTAGCGACACTATCAAGCATGATAGGCCCTAACTGATAAATATCTTTCTTTCCTTTAAATATTTTCATTAAAACAACTCTGCTTAGATGATTTGTGTATAGTCAGCTTGGCTGGTAGAAATTTAAGGGTTTTTCTTTTGTTGCTTTGGTAATTCTAGTTTGTATGTAGATCCTGGATGAAACCTGCTTCTTAATTCTTGTTTCCATGATTTGAATACAATATGGGTTTCACTTTCTATTGGAAGTGCTTTATGTTTTCTTTATCTGGCTGAGTTATTGGATTAAAACTGGCTCCATGATAGACTTTGTGCTTGATATTTTCATGTTTTAAAACATCGCTGTAATTAACTGTTGTTTTAAATACAGCTGGAGTATTTGATTGTTTCTTTGTCGTATGAAGTCTAACTATTACTGAATATGTTCATGAAAGTAAGTAGTAGATTTTGTGGTTGGAATGCTTGTTTATTCTATAAAATCGACTAGTTTAGTCCTGTGAGTTGGAAATATTGTTGAATTCTAATCCTGTACGTCTATTTTAAAGGTGTCTAAATGTTCTTCTGGATATAGGTTCTGTCAGTAAGGAAGTTTTTGGTGTACTGTTGTTTTTGCAATTATTACATGAATATTAGGAATACGGATATGTTTGGGAAGAAACGTACTTGGAGGAGCTCTATTCCCTGACAATTCATGGTTGATCCTAGATCTGCATGAATGGAAATTATGTTTAATATTTGGTTAAGAAGGACTGTGTTTGATTTTACCTGAGGTGATTTTGAAATCTGTATTTGGAATTCAACTATTAACTATGTACATGCATTTATGTTTGGTATCTTGGAACGATTTAACAACCTAACAGAGTAATGGTTGGAAATAATTAGTTTGATCCATTGGTAAGTAATGGTAATGGGACAGTTACCCTAACTCTTAATCTAAAATGATTCAAGTAATAGGTGAAATGTAGACTGTTTAGTTAGATCAGGATTGTGGTCTTAGTTTAGAACGTTTATAACGTTTTGAACTGAATATTGGTCTTTTTTTAATGTATAACTGTAAGACCATAGAGATCTATAGGAAAATTTTAAGGCAGCTCTAATTGACTGGAACTATTGGTGAACTTAAGTGTGGTTTTACTTGCCTTCTTTTTCCCTGATTGAATTAGAGAATATAAATATTACTTCTTGGAAGTTAGTATAGTTCTGAACTTGATTAAAATAGAGTTATGATCTCTCTATTCCTTCCTTTGAGTTATGAAAGATAGTTGTTATAGGAATTTGAAGAAGGAAGGTATTTTCACGCTCTCTTCCTTGAAAAATTAATGAACTCTTCTATAGAATTCTGTAAGGAATTCTACAATATGGTTTTGAGATGAAAAGACTATTGAAAAATTAAGTGGGAAGAGTGGTAAGTGGTGAAATCTTAACTTAGAAATATCCTTTCTTTTTAAGTAGGATTATTATCCAGATTTAGAGTTTTAGTTATTTATCTACTTGTATAAAAGTAGACCAATAGTAAAAGTTTGGCTTACTTATCAATGTTTGTGAATTTGATATGATAAGAGTTAAAGGAAATCCACTAGAAGAACTTTCTTGAGGTAGTAATTTGTCCTTTGTTTAAATTATTTTATGCAAACCTGTTGGTTGCATACCTTAAGAAGATTTCATTCTTTTTTTTAGAGTAATTATAACATGATTAACACTGCTCTTGGTTTTCGGATGCCTAGGTACTTAATATTCATATTGTTTCTTCTTCTTTTCTGGTATAAGATGAATCATCCGAAAAGATTTAAATTGAATTTTTAACTATAATATGAGTCATGTTATAAAGTCATATTATAATGGTTGAAAGAAAACTAGCATGATTCATGTTTATGGATTTGATGAAATTGATGTCATTTAAACATGATTGTTTAATGAAAACAATTGGTGAAATGCAATTGTTTTAAGAATTAGTGCTTATCATGCTCAGTTCACTGAACTGACCCATGCTAGTAGTTTTTTCAGATGGTCATCTTAAGTGGTAATGGTAGGTAGATCTGATATGATGCATAGACTGTTTAATCTGGTTCTTATGAAGAATTCCGACATGATTTTTCTAATTGTACTATAGAAGAAAGTTACTCTTTTGCTGATGATTATTGTATTATAATATGCCGAAGTGCATAGGTTGTAATTGAATAGGTTTGGGAATAAATCAGACTGGGGAATTGTTACTTAAGTGGTACTGTATTCTTATTTGTGGAAATGATCTTCTTTTGTCTATATGAATGAGAGTGCATTCTTATTATTATATGCAATGGGGTCCAGATGGATTTCCCTAGATAAGCTTTATTTAATTATGTGGATGAATACTACATATTTCTTGTTAGTAAGTCTTATATCATTTGATTATGGTTATATTGGAAATTAGACCACTACATATTCTAGGGAACGTTGAGGTTGAACTACACCCTAAAATGTGGCTAAACTGGAAGAGTATTTCTTTTACTCTCTTAATGTTCTAATCTAAAGAAATGTAATTGATCTGTTATAAATCACCATGTCTTAATGGTAATAAGTCTGATATATTTCAGTCTTCGAGATTGTTACGAACCCTTTCTGATTTAGTTATCTTCCTTATGGGAAAACTTAGGGCTATTGTCCTATTATGAGGATACAAGGTTAATAGCAACCAATTGGCAACTTGGAACAATCTTTAATACTTATTAAAACTTTTCTCTGCAAAATTTGAACTTAATTACATAAGGTAACTCAAGAAGTGTGGAACCTAGGATTAGGGAAGGCTACCCAATTAGGAGGTCCTGTAATCTAAATATAACTCAACACATATGAATTCTTGGAGGCACGTACATCTTTCCGAGTCTGTTTCGTAGGACATTGGCACATGTCAACTGTAGGATTGTACCTTTGAGAAGATTAGGATCTTCTCAAGGATACATCAATGCAGATGACATATGGCAACACCCTTCTGCATGTGATCGTTAAGATTTACACTTGAAACTTGATAAAGATTTCCCTGCGGGACTTGTTAGGACCATAGATAGGTTATGAGGCAACCCTTTGAGACTTTGGGTACCTTGAAACATGGGGTTAACACTAGTTGACCCAGTATGTCAGCTTACCCCTAGTCTTCAAGGGTATACCTTATAACGTGAATTATGATATTAACCCGATCCAGAGTGGGAAAACTTGGGTCAAGGGGACTAACAGAAGTCAATATAAGATGTTCTATATAACATTGGAGTGGGATGAAGGACGTATTCTGGATTGACGAGTATTCCATCAAGGAATAAGTAAAATGAACAGTATGTTTCAAATCTTTGGCCAAAGTATCACAAGCTGCTGATTGCGTTGTCCTATATCACCTAGTCTAAGGAATGTGATGCCGATGAATAATGGTAACAATTATTCAGATATGTTCCTTGGACAGAGCACTTAGAATCCCAAATTAGGGAAGAGAACCACGAGAGTGAAGTGTTCTGTTAAAAGAACCAAACTCTAAGATACACATGAATACATAGGTAGTTCACCGAGTCATGGAATGAATAGATCGGCGAGTGTATCTGAGTCATTACAGCTACATATAGTTATCTGTTATAAGAACGATTGTTGTGATCTGTGTGTTCTAAATTATGTATTTAGAACTAGAAAACAATTAAAAAAAAAATTTATCTTGTTCTAAAGTATTAAAATGAGGAATGTTACATCTTGGTATCAGAGCTGAAGGTTGCAGCTCTTGGACCTATTGTGTCCATAATTTGATAAAAACCTGAATTTTCTTGTAACAGAAAATGGTTAGAACAAGGGGAAATGCCTTGCAAATAATGCTCCACCTGAGGAAGGGGTGGACAACAACCCAAAAAATTGATGAGATCCTTGCTTCCCTACTGGACACAAGAGATCGTTTGGCTATACTTGAATAATAAGTGATGGGAAATGAGGAGGATGATGAAGCTGGTAACAATAATCAGCCACCTCCTGAGGACAACCCTGATATGGGTGTTGGTAATAACAATGGAAATGTACTTGTCCAACCAAAAAACAAAAAGGCAAGGTTAGCAGTGGAACTCACTAATGATATAAAAATGATAAATCCATCTAAATTTGATGGCACCAAATTAGGAGATGGAGCTGAGAATTGGTTCAGTGAAATGAAGTACTTTGCAATAAGAAACTTCTCAGAGGAAACTAAAGCTATTTGGGGAGCATATCAGCTTTCCCATGAAGCATCTTCATGGTGGGACAGCTGTAAGGCTAAGCTAAATATTGATGAAACTAACATCACTTGGGATCAATTTAAAGGCTATTTTAGGCAACGTTGGCTGCCACAACTTTTCTATGATCAGAAAATGACAAGAATTCCAGAACTTAATTCAAGGGAAGCTAACTGTAACTGAATACTGGGAGTGGTTTACGAAACTCCTCAAGTACATACCGCAATATCAAACTGACGAGAAGTTCATAATATGGAAATTCATCATGGGAATAAATCCCATGATTGGAGGAGAGGTTAATGTTCGTATCCCAACCACTATGGAAGGGGTTGTTGAAAAATCCATAAGGCAGGAACAAAAATTAAAGGCTATTTTTTTCTCATAAAGAGGAAGTGTGGAAGAAGATTTCAAACCCTTCTTCAACTTCTCTTGCACCCAAGAAGGGACCATGGAAAAGGTTTGGCAACAAAAATAAATTTCTAGTGGATAATAATAAGAAAATGACAGCGAATAAGCCTACTGGAAATGTAAGGGATAGTTTTACCAAAAATTATAATAATGGGCAAAAGTCTTATGGAGGCCAACGTGATATTTTTAAGGATGGAAGTAATTTTGAGCCTAAAAAGGGACCTATAGGAGGCTGCTATAATTGTGGCAAGGATCACTACACAAATCAATGCCCTTTGAAGAAGGATGATCATAATCAACAACATAAGATACATGTTACAGTAGTAGACAAGAAAGATGAAAGGAAAGTGACACCTATAGAAGTTCCTGGTAAGTTATTTGGCATACGTGTAACTATTCTTTTTGATACAGGAGCTACTGAATGTTTTATTTCTAGTACACTCGCTTCTAAACTTAAAAGAAAAGCTAGAAAAATGGATAAATCTTAGACTGTATAGTTTGGTAATAGCTCTATTCATACCATTAGTATGTGTCTTTTCAGGGAAGTCCTTGACTTACCTAACTTTTCTACGGAGGTTGATCTCTATGTTGCACCTTTGGGATCCTATGATATTGTCATTGGTGTTAATTGGTTATCTTATCATAAAGCAAAAGTGGACTACTTTGAAAAATATATAAGATGTTTAGATGATCTGCAGAAAATAACAGAGATTCAAGGTGTGAAATGGGAAATTTCAGTTAGGAAACTGTCAGCTATGCAACTTAAAAGGGCTAAAAATAAAGGATGTACTTTATATGCAGTAAAGATATCTGAATCTGCAGAAGAGGATGATGATTTATTGAAATGGTACCTGATGTTACAGAATTTCAAGGACGTATTTTTGGAGGAATTACCAGGTTTACCACCCAAAAGGGAGTTTGATTTCACTATTGAAATCAAACCAGGGATGGAGCCTATTTCTAAAGCACCTTATCAGATGACTACTACATATTTATTCGAGCTTAAGGCTCAATTGTAGGAACTTTTGTCTAAAGGTTTGATAAGACCAAGTGTTTCACCTTAGGGAGCGCCAATAATATTTTTGAAAAAGAAAGATGGGACACTTATATTGTGTATTGATTATTAGATGTTGAACAAGGCAACAATCAGGAACAGATACCCTCTTCCTAGAATTGATGATTTATTTGATCAGATGCATGGAGCATCGGTTTATTCCAAGATAGATCTTCGATCTGGGTATCATCAATTAAGGATTAAAGAAGAAGATATTCATAAAATAGCTTTTCAGACAAGGTACGAACATTATGAATTCGTGGTTTTACCCTTTGGATTAACTAATGCACCCATAAATTTTATGAACTTAATGAATAATATCTTTCAAGAATATTTGGACAATTTTTTTCTTGTTTTCTTAGATGATAGTCTCATATATTCTAAAAGTGTCAAGGAGCATAATGAGCATTTGAAATTAGTCTTAGAAATTTTGAGAAAAAGAAGGTTATTCAGTAAGTTATCCAAATGTTCTTTCTTTGATACCGAAGTTCATTATTTGGGGCATGTCATTAGTAAATAAGGAATTACTGTTGATCCTTCAAAAATAGTGGCAATAACCGAATGGCCTGCACCAAAGAATGTACAATGAAGTAAGAAGCTTCATGGGCCTCGCTGGTTATTATAGAAAGTTCGTTAAAGATTTTTCTAAAGTGGCTGCACTGATAACTTCATTGCAGAAAAATGATAAGAAATTTTCTTGGAATGAAAAGTGTGACTCTACTTTTTTTAATTTAAAAAGTCAGTTGACTTCAGCACCTATTTTAGTTGTACTTGAACCTAGTGGAGATTTTACTGTTGTAACAGATGCTTCTGGGGAAGGCCTTGGAGGTGTGTTGTTCCAAAATGATCATGTCATAGCTTATGAAAGTATAAAACTTAAGTTACATGAGATGAATTATGCCCCTCATGAATTAGAGCTTGCTGCCATTGTTCATCGCACTTCAAGTTTGGAGACACTATTTACTTGGGAAACCTTTTGAGTTGAAAACTGATCATCTTGGGCTGAAATATATTCTCACTCATCCTAATCTAAATGCAAGACAACGAAGGTGGTTAGAGTTTTTGTCTCAATATGATTTTTGATATTAGATACATAAAAGGAAAAGAGAATAGAGTTGCAGATGCTCTAATTCGTAGGAAGCACATTTCTACTCTTATAACATTAAGAACTTAGTTTAAAGATGAGGTGAAAAGTGTGTTAGAATCTGATATATACTTTCAGCAAGTAAAAGCAGCGCTTGCTGCAAATCCAAGAGATGAAAGGTATAAAGGTTTCCATTTTGATAATGAAGGAATCTTGCACTATGAAAATAGAGTATACGTACCTTTGCTAAATGATTTGAGAAAGAAATTGTTAACTGAATTTCATAATTCACCCTTTTCTGGACACCCGGGTATTACTAAAATTCTTGTCGATCCTAAAATAGACAATATTTCTAAAAAGGAATGAAAAAGGATGTTATTAATTTTGTGACTCATTGTCTCGAATGTCAGCGGGTGAAATCTGAACAGATGCACCCTGTTGGTTTATTATATCCCCATAGCATACCACAGTATAAATGGAAAGTAATAAGCATGGACTTTGTACAAGGGCTGCCTATGTCGAGAAATAAACATGATGTTATCTTGGTAGTTGTTGACAAACTAACAAAGGTAGCTCATTTTATCACTAGAAATTTAAAGGATGATTCTCCTATGTTAGCTAAAAGGTTTGTGCATGAAATTTTCAGATTGCATTGAGTACCAAAACTAATAATATCAGACAAGGATCCTAGAATGACATCAAGATTTAGGAAAACGCTTAATGCATAGCTCTTAGAACTAAACTAAACTTCAGTTCTGCGTATCATCCTAGAAACGGATGGACAAACTGAGAGAGTAAATCAGGTATTAGAAGACATGTTACGAATGTATTGCATGGATCAATAGTATAAATGGGAAGAATATCTCCCATTAGTTGAATTTGCATACAACAACACATATCACTCTTCTCTCAAAATGGCACCTTTCGAGGCACTTTATGGAAGAAAGTGTAGAACCCCTATTAGTTGGGATAGCATTGAGGATAGAGTGGTAATTGGTCCTGAAATCCTTACTGAAATGGAACAGCAAGTTAAAATGATTCATGAATGATTGAAGGAAGCAACAGATAGGCAGAAGAGTTATGCTGACTTAAAGCGGGTTGACCGAAAATTTGAACTTGGTGAAAAGGTTTTTCTTCGTGTTAAACAAAGAAAGAGTTCTATAAATTTTGGCAAGGCTGCCAAGTTATCACCTCATTTTGTGGGACCTTTCGAAATTGTCGAAGTAATCAATCCCGTAGCTTACCGATTAGCATTACCACCTGCTTTGTCACAAATGCATGATGTTTTCCATAATTCTCTGCTTAAGAAATATGTTTCATACTTGTCACATGTTTTAAATTGGAATTCCTTGCAAGTCCAAGACCGAGGAATAATCGTGGTTAAACCCACTCGAGTGCTGGAAACTCACCAATTGAATTTGAGAAATCACGAAATACAGCAATGTAAGGTCCAGTGGGACTAGTTTAACGAAGAAAGTGCAACTTGGGAAAATCTAGAAGAGATGAAAAATGGTTTTCCCTTTCTTTTTATACAGAATTAAATTTGTTGACTGATTAAATAAAACAAAAACTATTATTATGAATTTATCTTTTACATGTCTTATGTAAGCTAGTTTTGGGGCAAACATTTATTCAGTTTGAATAAATAGTATCTTGATACTGATTTATGAAAATATTCAAGTTCAAAATAGTTAATTTGTTCAGTGAGTTAATGAATTGATTGACCAGAAGATAAATCAAAGGATGTAATCATCGAGATGATGAATCTTTTAGGGGGGAGCATGTAACACCCTGAATTGTTGTTACTTTCTCTTGAGCATTCAAGTGTTGATATATGATTTCTCCTGTATAAGGACATGTTCCTTTGGTTTTGGGAAGTCATGCTTGATATGGATTATATCTTGTCTACTCTTAAGATATTTAACTGAACCAGAATATGCTTGGACTCTTTTGTTTCTTTCATTCTTCACTTTTGAGTACAATCTGATTATGGAAGGTTATGGATTTATCCACCCTTATGACTCAACCTTGGATCAGTTACATTGATCCAAGGGATGTTTTAATTTTGTTCAGGATGAGAAAATGGTATTGACATTTCGAGAGTTACTAAGTCTGACTGAGCTTTGAGTGTTCAGTTCCGGAGGTTAACTCTGGCTGATCATGGTAATTAGAAACTGGTTCCAGTTATCATAGCATCGGGAAGGACCTAGACCGTAAGCCAGGTAAGATGTGTATGTTTTATATCTAAAGCTTAATTTTCTTGATGCCAAGCGGAATCTGATCCAGGAATATTTTATCCTGTTTGAATTCTATTACTGATTAGTCCTATCTTGAGGACCTAGACTAGAATCAGTAAGGTTAGTAGTTTTAACCTAAACTATAACCTAATATTGCAAGGTTAGTTAATCTAACCTAGTCCTTAAACTATGATCTTAATACTCCTAAGGGTTAACTAAACCTATCACTATGGAGGGTGACTAATGTTATATCTTATGGAAATGGGACTAATGTCATATCCTATGATCTAACCTAAGTCACTAACCTATCCTAAACTAATGCTATGAAGGGGACCTAAGGAGGGTCGCGAGTCATGGGCGGTGGTTTCCATGGCATTTAAGAATGGATAAGGATGAAGGGCAGGGAGCACTTCCAGGTTTAGTGGAGGGTAAATTTGCTAAGTGAGTCATATGTGGCAGTATCTCTAAGGATGGGAATGTTTGTTTATTTTGTTTTGGCAGTCACCAACTTTGGTAGTGAGTGGCAATGGAAAATAGGTGGGAGAATAAAAATAAATGCAATTAATGAGCATCGGGCCTTGAGTGTGGATTTCTTGGGAAGGCATGCAAGTGGAATTTTACTTGGTTGTTTTGTTTTCCATGCATTCCATTTTTTGCTTTCCATGAGCACTGGTTCTTCGAACCAACCATCTACTCTTCGTTGCATGGCAATTTTTAGAGTTTCAAATTTGCTTCTCTATCAGGGGAAGTATATAAGGCATGGAGGTAACAATATTTTGTTGTTTAACCTTTCTTGGAAGAAGAAGAGAAGGTGTGAGCGCATTCAGAGGTATTCTTCAAATTTTTAGCGACACTATCAGGCATGATAGGCCCTAACTGATAAATATCTTTCTTTCCTTTAAATGTTTTCATTAGAACAACTCTTCTTAGATGATTTGTGTATAGTCGGCTTGGATGGTAGCAATTTAATGGTTTTTCTTTTGTTGATTTGGGAATTTTGGGTTGTATGTAGATCTTGGATGAAACCTGCTTCTTAATTCTTGTTTCCATGATGTGAATACAATATGGGTTTCACTTTCTGTTGGAAGTGCTTTATGTTTTCTTTATCTGGCTGAGTTATTGGATTAAAACTGGCTCCATGATAGAATTTGTGCTTTATATTTTCATGTTTTAAAACGCCGCTATAATTAACTGTTGTTTCGAATATGGTTGGAGTATTTGATTGTTGCTTCGCCATATGAACTCTAACTATTACTGAATATGTTCATGAAAGTAAGTAGTAGATTTTTTGGTTGGAATGCTTGCTTATTCTATAAAATCGACTAGTTTAGTCATGTGAGTTGGAAATATTGTTGAATTCTAAGCTTGTACCTCTATTTTAATGGGGTTTGAATGTTCTTCTGGATATAGGTTCTGTGAGTAAGGAAGTTTTTGGTGTACTGTTGTTTTTGCAATTTTTGCATGAATATTAGGAATACGGATATGTTTGGGAAGAAACGTACTTGGAGGAGCTCTATTCCCTGACAATTCATGGTTGATCCTAGATCTGCATGAATGGAAATTATGTTTAATATTTGGTTAAGAAGGACTGTGTTTGATGTTACCTGAGGTGATTTTGAAATCTGTATTTGGAATTCAACTATTAACTATGTACATGCATTTTGTTTGGTATCTAGGAACTATTTAACAACATAACAAAGTAATGGTTGGAAATAATTAGTTCAACCCATTGGTAAGTAATGGTAACGGGACAAGTTACCCTAACTCTTAGTCCAAAATGATTCGAGTAATAGGTGAAATGTAGACTGTTTACTTAGATCAAGATTGTGGTCTGAGTTTAGAACATTTATAACATTTTTTAGCTAATATTGGTCTTTGTTTAATGTACAACTGTAAGACCATAGAGATCTATAGGAAAATTTTAAGGTGGCTCTACCTGACTGGAACTATTGGTAAACTTAAGTGTGGTTTTACTTGCCTTCTTTTTCCCTGATTGAATTAGAGAATATAAACATTACTTCTTAGAAGTTAGTATAGTTCTGAACTTGATTAAAATAGAGTTATGATCTCTCTGTTCCTTCCTCTGAGTTATGAAAGATAGTTGTTATAGGAATTTGAAGAAGGAAGGTATTTTCATGCTCTCTTCCTTGAAAAATTAATGAGCTCTTATAGAATTCTGTAAGGAACTCTACAGTATGGTTTTGAGATGAAAATACTGTTAAAAATTAAGTGGGAAGAGTGGTAAGTGGTGAAATCTTAACTTAGAAGTCTCCTTTCTTTTTAAGTAGGATTATTATCCAGATTTAAAGTTTTAGTTATTTATCTACTTGTATAAAAGTAGACTTGTAGTAAAAGTTTGGCTTACTTATCAATGTTTGTGAATTTGATATGATAAGAGTTAAAGGAAATCCCCTAGACGAACTTGTTTGAGGTAGTAATTTGTTCTTTGTTTAAATTATTTTATGCAAACCTATTGGTTGCATACCTTAAGAAGATTTCATTCTTTTTCTTAGAGTAATTATAACAGGATTGACACTGCTCTTGGTTTTCAGATGCCTAGGTACTTAATATTCATATTGTTTCTTCTTCTTTTTTGGTATAAGATGAATCATCCGAAAAGATTTAAATTGAATTTGTAACTATAATATGAGTCATGTTATAAAGTCATATTATAATGGTAGAAAGAAAACTAGCGTGATTCATGTTTATGGATTTGATGAAATTGATGTCATTTAAACAGGATTGTTTAATGAAAACAATTGGTGGAATGCAATTGTTTTAAGAATTAGTGCTTATCATGCTCAGTTCACTGAACTGACCCATGCTAGCAATTTTTGCGGATGGTCATCTTAAGTGGTAATGGTAGGTAGATCTGATATGATGCACAGATTGTTTAATCTGGTTCTTATGAAGAATTCCGACATGATTTTTCTAATTGTACTATAGAAGAAAGTTACTCTTTTGCTGATGATTATTGTATTAGAATATGCTGAAGTGCATAGGTTGTAATTGAATAGGTTTGGGAATAAATGAAATGGGGACTTGTTACTTAAGTGGTTTGTGTTCTTATTTGTGGAAATGATCTTCTTTTGTCTGTATGAATGAGAGTGCATTCTTACTATTATATGCAATGGGGTCTGGATGGATTTCCCTAGATAAGCTTTATTTAATTATGTGGATGAATACTACATATTTCTGGTTAGTAAGTCTTATATCATTTGATTATGGTTATATTGGAAATTAGACCACTGCATTTTTAGGGAACGTTGAGGTTGAACTACGCCCTAAAATGTGGCTAAACTGGAAGAGTATTCTTTTACTCTCTTAATGTTCTAATCCAAAGCAATGTAATTGATGGTTATAAATCACCATGTCTTAATGGTAATAAGTCTGATATATTTCAGTCTTCGAGATTGTTACGAACCCTTGCTGATTTAGTTATCTTCCTTATGGGAAAACTTAGGGCTGTTGTCCTATTATGAGGATACAAGGTTAATAGGAACCAATTGGAAACTTGAAACAATCTTTAATCTTATTAAAACTTTTCTCTGCAAAATTTGAACTTAATTACATAAGGTAACTCAAGAAGTGTGGAACCTAGGATTAGGGAAGGCTACCCAATTAGGAGGGCCTGTAATCCAAATATAGCTCAACACATATGAATTCTTGGAGGTACGTACATCTTTCCGAGGCTGTTTCGTAGGACGTTGGCACATGTCATCTGTAGGGTTTTACCTTCGAGACTATTAGGATCTTCTTGAGGATACAACAATGCAGATGACATATGGCAACACCCTTCTGCATTCATCATTAAGATTTACACTCGAAACTTGATCAAGATTTCCCTACGGGATTGGTTAGGACCATAGACAGGTTATGAGGCAATCCTTTGAGACTCGGGGTACCTTGACACACGGGGTTAACACTGGTTGACCCAGTATGTCAGCTTACCCCTAGTCTTCAAGGGCATACTTATAATGTGAATTATGATATTAACCTGATTTGGAGTGAAAAATTGGGTCAAGGGGACTGACAGAAGTCAGTATAAGACGTTCTATATAACATTGGAGTGGGGTGAAGGACATATTCTGGATTGATGAGTATGCCATCAAGGAATAAGTAACATGAATAGTATGTTTCAAATCTTTGGCCAAAGTATCGCAAGCTGCTGATTGCATTGTCCTATGTCACCTAGTCTAAGGAATGTGATGCCAATGAATAATGGTAAAAATTATTCAGATAGGTTCCTTGGATAGAGCACTCAGAATCTCGGATTAGGGAAGAGAACCTCGAGAGTGAATTTTTCTGTTAAAAGCACCAAACTCTAAGATACACATGAATAGATCGGTAGTTCACCGATTCATGGAATGAATAGATCGGCGATGTACCGAGTCATTACAGCTGCATATGGTTATCTGTTATAAGAACAATTGTTATGATCTGTGTGTTCTAAATTATGTATTTAGAACTAGAAAACACTAATTTTTTTTTTATCTTGTTCTAAAGTATTAAAATGAGGAAGTTACATCTTGGTATCAGAGCTGAAGGTTACAACTCTTGGACCTATTGTGTCTATAATTTGATAAAAACCTGAATTTTCTTGTAACAGAAAATGGTTATAACAAGGGGAAGCCTTGTGAATAATGCTCCACCTGAGGAAGGGGTGACAATAACCCAAAAAATTGATGAGGTCCTTGCTACCCTACTGGACACAAGAGATCATTTGGCTATAATTGAACAACAAGTTATGGGAAATGAGGAGGACGATGAAGCTGGTAACAACAATCAGCCACCTCCTAAGGATAACCCCAATATGGGTGTTGGTAATAACAATGGAAATGTACCTGCCCAACTAGAAAACAAGAAGGCCAGGCTGGCAGTGGAACTCACTAATGATATAAAAAGGATAAGTCCACCTAAATTTGATGGCACCACATTAGGAGATGGAGCTGAGAACTGGCTCAGTGAAATGGAGAAGTACTTTGCAATAAGAAACTTCTCGGAGGAAACTAAAGCTATTTGGGGAGCATATCAGCTTTCCCATGAAGCATCTTCATGGTGGGACAGCCGTAAGGCTGAGCTAAATATTGATGAAACTAACATCACTTGGGATCAATTTAAAGGCTATTTTAGGCAACATTGGCTTCCACAACTTTTCTATGATCAGAAAATGAAAGAATTCCATAACTTAATTCAAGGGAAGCTAACTATAACTTAATACTGGGAGTGGTTTACGAAACTCCTCAAGTATGTACCGTAGTATCAAACTGATGAGAAGTTCAGAATACGGAAATTCATCATGGGACTAAACCCCTTGATTGGTGGAGAGGTTGATGTTCACAACCCAACCACTATGGAAGGGGTTGTTGAAAAAGCCATAAGGCAGGAACATAAATTAAAGGCTATTTCTTCTCATAAAGAGGAAGTGTGGAAGAAGATTTCAAACCCTTCTTCAACTTCTCTTGCACCCAAGAAGGGACCATGGAAAAAGTTTGGCAACAAAAATAAGTTTCTAGTGGATAATAATAAGAAAATGACAACAAATAAGCCTGCTGGAAATGTAAGGGATAGTTTTGCCAAGAATTATAATAATGGGCAGAAGTCCTATGGAGGCCAACGTGATAATTTTAAGGCTGGAAGTAATTTTGAGCCTAAAAAGGGACCTGTAGGAGGCTTCTATAATTGTGGCAAGGATCACTATGCAAATCAATGCCCTTTGAAGAAGGATGATCATAATCAACAACATAAGATACATGTTACAGTAGCAGACAAGCAAGATGAAAGGAAAGTGACACCTATAGAAGTTCCTGGTAAGTTGTTTGGCATACGTGTAACTATTATTTTTGATACAGGAGTTACTTAATGTTTTATTTCTAGTACACTCGCTTCTAAACTTAAAAGAAAAGCTAGAAAAATGGATAAATCTTGGACTATACAGTATGGTAATAGCTCTGTTCATACCATTAGTATGTGTCTTTTTGGGGTAGTCCTTGACTTACCTAACTTTTCCACAGAGGTTGATCTCTATGTTGCACCTTTGGGATCCTATGACGTTGTCATCGGTGTTAATTGGTTAGCTGATCATAAAGCAAAAGTGGACTACTTTGAAAAATATATAAGATGTTTAGATGATCTACAGAAAACAACAGAGATTCAAGGTGTGAAATGGGAAATTTCAGTTAGGAAACTATCAGCTATGCAACTTAAAAAGGCTAAAAATAAAGGATGTACTTTATATGCAGTAAAGATATCTGAATCTGCAGAAGAGGATGATGATTTCTTGAAATGGTACCCGATGTTACAGAGTTTCAAGGATGTATTTTCAGAGGAATTACCAGGTTTACCACCCAAAAGGGAATTTGACTTCACTATTGAAATCAAACCAGGGATGGAGCCTATTTCTAAAGCACCTTATCGGATGACTACTACAGAGTTAGTCGAGCTTAAGGATCAATTGCAGGAAATTTTGTCTAAAGGTTTGATAAGACCAAGTGTTTCACCTTGGGGAGCACCAGTAATATTTGTGAAAAAGAAAGATTGGACACTTAGATTGTGTATTGATTATCGGATGTTGAATAAGGCAACAATAAGGAATAGATACCCACTTCCTAGAATTGATGATTTATTTGATCAGATGCATGGAGCATCAGTTTATTCCAAGATAGATCTTCGATCTGGGTATCATCAATTAAGGATTAAAGAAGAAGATATTCATAAAATAGCTTTCTCGACAAGGTACAGACATTATGAATTCATGGTTTTACCCTTTGGATTAACTAATGCACCCGCAACTTTTATGAACTTAATGAATAATATCTTTCAAGAATATTTGGACAAGTTTGTTCTTGTATTCTAGGATGATATTCTCATATATTCTAAAAGTGTCGAGGATCATAATGAGCATTTTAAAGTAGTCTTAGAAATTTTGAGAAAAAGAAGGTTATTTGGTAAGTTATCCAAATGTTCTTTCTTTGATACCGAAGTTCATTATTTGGGGCATGTCATTAGTAAAGAAGGAATTGTTGTTGATCCTTCAAAAATAGTGGCAATAACCGAATGGCCTGCACCAAAGAATGTACATGAAGTAAGAAGCTTCATGGGCCTCGTTGGTTATTACAGAAAGTTTGTTAAAGATTTTTCTAAAGTGGCTGCACCGATAACTTCATTGCAGAAAAAGGATAAGAAATTTGCTTGGGATGAAAAGTGTGACTCTGCTTTTTAAAATTTAAAAAGTCAGTTTACTTCAGCACCTATTTTAGTTGTACCTTACCCTAATGGAGATTTTACTGTTGTAACGGATGCTTCTAGGGTAGGCCTTGGAGGTGTTTTGTTACAAAATGATCATGTCATAGCTTATGAAAGTAGAAAACTTAAGTTACATGAGCTGAATTATGCCCCTCATGATTTAGAGCTTACTGCCATTGTTCATGCACTTCAAGTTTGGAGACACTATTTACTTGGGAAACCTTTTGAGTTGAAAACTAATCATCTTGGGCTGAAATATATTTTCACTCAGCCTAATCTAAATGCAAGACAATGAAGGTGGTTAGATTTTTTGTCTCAATATGATTTTGATATTATTTACATAAAAGGAAAAGAGAATAGAGTTGCAGATGCTCTAAGTCGTAGGAAGCACATTTCTGCTCTTATAACATTAAGAACTCAGTTTAAAGATGAGGTGAAAAGTGCGTTAGAATCTGATATATACTTTCAGCAAGTAAAAGCGGCGCTTGCTGCAGATCCAAGAGATGAAAGGTATAAAGGTTTTCATTTTGATAATGAAGGAATCTTGCACTTTGAAAATAGAGTATATGTACCTTTGCTAAATGATTTGAGAAAGAAATTGTTAACTAAATTTCATAATTCACCCTTTTCTGGACACCCGGGTATTACTAAAATGCTTGTCGATCTAAAACAACAATATTTCTGGAAAGGAATGTAAAAGGATGTTACTAATTTTGTGACTCATTGTCTCGAATGTCAGCGGGTGAAATTTGAGCACATGCACCCTGCTGGTTTATTATATCCCCATAGCATACCACAGTATAAATGGCAAGTAATAAGCATGGACTTTGTACAAGGGCTTCCTATGTCGAGAAATAAACATGATGTTATCTTGGTAGTTGTTGAAAAACTAACGAAGGTAGCTCATTTTATCACTGGAAATATAAAGGATGATTCTCTTGTGTTAGCTAAAAGGTTTGTGCACGAAATTTTCAGGTTGCATGGAGTACCAGAACTAATAATATCAGACAGGGATCCTAGAATGACATCGAGATTTTGGAAAACGCTTAATATAGCTCTTGGAACTAAACTAAACTTCAGTTCTACATATCATCCTAAAACGGATGGACAAACTGAGAGAGTAAATCAGGTGTTGTAAGACTTGTTATGAATGTATTGCATGGATCAACAGTATAAATGGGAAGAATATCTCCCATTAGTTGAATTTGCATACAACAACACATATCACTCTTCTCTTAAAATGGCACCTTTCGAGGCACTTTATGGAAGAAAGTGTAGAACCCCTGTTAGTTGGGATAGCGTTGAGGATAGAGTGGTAATTGGTCCTGAAATCCTTACTGAAATGGAACAGCAAGTTAAAATGATTCGTGAATGATTGAAGGAAGCAGAAGATAGGTAGAAGAGTTATGCTAACTTAAAGCAAGTTGACTGAAAATTTGAACTTGGTGAAAAGGTTTTTCTTCGTGTTAAACCAAGAAAGAGTTCTATAACTTTTGGCAAGGCTGCCAAGTTATCACCTCATTTTGTGGGACCTTTCAAAATTGTCAAAGTAATCAATCCCGTAGCTTACTGATTAGCATTACCACCTGCTTTGTCACGAATGCATGATGTTTTCCATATTTCTTTGCTTAAGAAATACGTTTCAGACTTGTCACATGTTTTAAATTGGAATTCCTTGTAGGTCCAAGACCCAGGAATAATCATGGTTAAACCCACTCGAGTGTTAAAAAATCACCAATTGCATTTGAGAAATCAAGAAATACAACAATGTAAGGTCCAGTGGGACTAGTCTAATGAATAAAGTGCAACTTGGGAAAATATGGAAGAGATGAAAACTTCTTTTCCCTTTCTTTTTAAACAGAATTGAATCTATTGACTGATTAAAACCAAAAAAAAAAAAAAAACTATTATTATGAATTTATCTTTTACATGTCTTATGTAAGCTAGTTTTGGGGCAAACATTTATTCAGGCTGAATAAATAGTATCTTGATACTGATTTCTGAAACTATTCAAGTTCAAAATAGTTAATTTGTTCAGTGAGTTAATGAATTGATTGACCAGAAGATAAATCAAAGGATGTAATCATCGGGATGATGAATCTTTTAGGGGGGAAGCATGTAACACCCTGAACTGTTGTTACTTTCTCCTGAGCATTCAAGTGTTGATATATGATTTCTCCTATATAAGGACGTGTTCCTTTGGTTTTGAGAATTCATGCTTGATATGGATTATATCTTTTCTACTCGTAAGATATTTGACTGAACCAGAATATGCTTGGACTCTTTTGTTTCTTTCATTCTTCACTTTTGAGTACAATCTGATTATGGAAGGTTGTGGATTTATCCACCCTTATGACTCAACCTTGGATCAGTTACATTGATCCAAGGGATGTTTTAATTTTGTTCAGGATGAGAAAATTGTATTGACATTTTGAGAATTACTAAGTCTAACTGAGCTTTGAGTGTTCAATTCTAGAAGTTAACTCTGGCTGATCATGGTAATTAGAAACTGGTTCCAGTTATCATAGCATCGGGAAGGACCTGGACCGTAAGCCAGGTAAGATGTGTATGTTTTATATCTAAAGCTTAATTTTCTTGATGCCAAGCGGAATTTGATCCAGGAATATTTTATCCTGTTTGAATTATATTACTGATTAGTCCTATCTTGAGGACCTAGACTAGAATCAGTAAGGTTAGTAGTTTTAACCTTAACTATAACCTAATATTGCAAGGTTAGTTAATCTAACCTAGTCCTTAAACTATGAGCTTAATACTCCTAAGGGTTAACTAAACCTATCACTATGGAGGGTGACTAATGTTAATGTCATATCCTATGATCTAACCTAAGTCACTAACCTATCCTAAACTAATGCTAAGAAGGGGGACCTAAAGAGGGTCGCGAGTCATGGGTGGTGGTTTCCATGGCATTTAAGAATGGATAAGGATGAAGGGCAGGGAGCACTTCCAGGTTTAGTGGAGGGTAAATTTGCTAAGTGAGTCATACGTGGCAGTATCTCTAAGGATGGGAATGTTTGTTTATTTTGTTTTGGCATTCACCAACTTTGGCAGTCGGTGGCAATGGAAAATAGGTGGGAGAATAAAAATAAATGCAATTAATGAGCATCGGGCCTTGAGCATGGATTGCTTGGGAAGGCATGTAAGTGGAATTTTTATTGGTTGTTTTGTTTTCCATGCATTCCATTTTTTTCTCTCCATGAGCACTGGTTCTTCGAACCAGCCATCTACTCTTCGTTACATGGCAATTTTTAGAGTTTCAAAATTTCTTCTTTGTCAAGGGAAGTGTATAAGGCATGGATGTAACAATATTTTGTTTTTTAACCTTTCGTGGAAGAAGAAGAGAAGGTGCGAGCGCATTCAGATGTCTTCTTCGAATTTTTAGCGACACTATCAGGCATGATAGGCCCTAACTAATAAATATATTTCTTTCCTTTAAATGTTTTCATTAGAACAACTCTGTTTAGATGATTTTTGCATAGTCGGCTTGGCTGGTAGCAATATAATGGTTTTTCTTTTGTTGATTTGGGAATTCTGGGTTATATGTAGATCCTGGATGAAACCTGCTTCTTAATTCTTGTTTCCATGATGTGAATACAATATGGGTTTCACTTTCTGTTGGAAGTGCTTTATGTTTTCTTTATCTGGCTGAGGTATTGGATTAAAACTAGCTCCATGACAGACTTTGTCCTTGATATTTTCAATTTAGAAAACACCACTGTAATTAACTGTTGTTTTGAATATGGTTGGAGTATTTGATTGTTGCTTCGTCATATGAACTCTAACTATTACTGAATATTTTCATGAAAGTAGTAGATTTTGTTGTTGGAATGCTTGTTTATTCTATAAACTCGACTAGTTTAGTCACGTGAGTTGGAAATATTGTTGAATTCTAAGCCTGTACCTTTATTTTAAAGGGGTCTGAATGTTCTTCTGGATATAGGTTCTGTGAGTAAGGAAGTTTTTGGTGTACTGTTGTTTTTGTGATTTTTGCATGAATATTAGGAATACGGATATGTTTGGGAAGAAACGTACTTGGAGGAGCTCTGTTCCCTGACAATTCAAGGTTGATCCTAGATCTGCATGAATGGAAATTATGTTTAATATTTGGTTAAGAAGGACTGTGTTTGATGTTACCTGAGGTGATTTTGAAATCTGTATTTGGAATTCAACTATTAACTCTATACATGCATTTTTGTTTGGTATCTTGGAATGATTTAACAACCTAACAGAGTAATGGTTGGAAATAATTAGTTCGATCCATTGGTAAGTAATGGTAATGGGACAATTACCCTAAATCTTAGTCCAAAATGATTCGAGTAATAGATGAAATGTAGACTGTTTACTTAGATCAGGATTGTGGTCTGAGTTTAGAACATTTATAACATTTTGTAGCGAATATTTGTCTTTGTTTAATTTACAACCGTAAGATCATAGAGATCTATAGGCAAATTTTAAGGCGGATCTACCTAACTGGAACTATTGGTGAACTTAAGTGTGGTTTTACTTGCCTTCTTTTTCCCTGATTGAATTAGAGAATATAAACATTACTTCTTAGAAGTTAGTATAGTTCTGAACTTGATTAAAATAGAGTTATGATCTCTCTGTTCCTTCCTCTGAGTTATGAAAGATAGTTGTTATAGGAATTTGAAGAAGGAAGGTATTTTCATGCTCTCTTCCTTGAAAAATTAATGAGCTTTTATAGAATTCTGTAAGGAACTCTACAGTATGGTTTTGAGATGAAAATACTGTTAAAAAATTAAGTGGGAAGAGTGGTAAGTGGTGAAATCTTAACTTAGAAGTCTCCTTTCTTTTTAAGTAGGATTATTATCCAGATTTAGAGTTTCAGTTATTTATCTACTTGTATAAAAGTAGACCTGTAGTAAAAGTTTGGCTTACTTATCAATGTTTGTGAATTTGATATGATAAGAGTTAAAGGAAATCCGCTAGATGAACTTGCTTGATTCAGTAATCTCTCCTTTTTTAAAATTATTTTATGCAAACCTGTTGGTTGCATACCTTAAGAAGTTTTCATTTTTTTTTAGAGTAATTATAATGGGATTGACACTGCTCTTAGTTTTCGGATGCCTAGGTACTTAATATTCATATTGTTTCTTCTTCTTTTTTGGTATAAGATGAATCATCCGAAAAGATTTAAATTGAATTTGTAACTATAATATGAGTCATGTTATAAAGTCATATTATAATGGTTGAAAGAAAACTAGTGTGATTCATGTTTATGGATTTGATGAAATTGATGTCATTTAAATAGGATTGTTTAATGAAAACAATTGGTGGAATGCAGTTGTTTTAAGAATTAGTGCTTATCATGCTCAGTTCACTGAACTGACCTGTGCTAGCAATTTTTGTAGATGGTCATCTTAAATGGTAATGTCAGGTAGATCTGATATGATAAAAAAATGTTTAATTTGGTTCTTATGAAGAATTCCGACATGATTTTTCTAATTGTACTATAGAAGAAAGTTACTCTTTTGTTGATGATTATTGTATTAGAATATGCCAAAGTGCATAGGTTGTAATTGAATAGGTTTGGGAATAAATGAAATGGGGACTTGTTACTTAAGTGGTCTGTGTTCTTATTTGTGGAAATGATCTTCTTTTGTTTGTATGAATGAGAGTGCATTCTTACTATTATATGCAATGGGCTCCGGATGGATTTCCCTAGATAAGATTTATTTAATTATGTGGATGAATACTACATATTTCTGGTTAGTAAGTCTTATATCATTTGATTATGGTTATATTGGAAATTATACCATTTCATATTTAGGGAACGTTGAGGTTGAACTACACCCTAAATGTGGCTAAACTGGAAGAGTATTCTTGTACTCTCTTAATGTTCTAATGCAAAGCAATGTAATTGATGGTTATAAATCACCATGTCTTAATGGTAATAAGTTTCATATATTTCAGTTTTCAAGATTTTTATAAACCCTTGCTGATTTAGTTATCTTCCTTATGGGAAAACTTAGGGCTGTTGTCGTATTATGAGGATATAAGGTTAATAGGAACCAATCGGCAACTTGAAACTATATTTAATCTTATTAAACTTTTCTCTGTGAAATTTGAACTTAATTACATAAGGTAAATCAAGAAGTGTGGAACATAGGATTAGGGAAGGCTACCCAATTAGGAGGTCCTGTAATCCAAATATAGCTCACCACATATGAATTCTTCGAGGTACGTACATCTTTCTGAGGTTGTTTCATAGGATGTTGTCACATGTCATATGCAGGGTTATACCTTCAAGAAGATTAGGATCTTCTCGAGGATACAACAATGTAGATGACATATGGCAACAACCTTCTGCATTGATCATTAAGATTTACACTCGAAACTTGATCAAGATTTCTCTGCGGGACTGGTTAGGACCATAGACAGGTTATGAGGAAGCCCTTTAAGAATCAGGGTACCTTGACACATGGGGTTAACACTGGTTGACCCAGTATGTCAGCTTACCCCTAGTCTTCAAGGGCATCCTTATAACGTGAATTATGATATTAACCTGATTCAGAGTGAAAACTTGGGTCAAGGGGACTGACAGAAGTCAGTATAAGATATTCTATATAACATTGGAGTGGGGTGAAGGATGTATTCCGGATTGATGAGTATGCCGTCAAGGAATAAGTAACATGAACAATATGTTTCAAATCTTTGGCCAAAATATCGCAAGCTACTCATTGTGTTGTCCTATGTCACCTAATCTAAGGAATGTGGTGCCAATGAATAATGCTAACAATTATTTAGATAGGTTCCTTAGACAGAGCACTCAGAATCCTGGATTAGGGAAGAGAACCTCGAGAGTGAAGTTTTATGTTAAAAGCACCAAACTCTAAGATACACATGAATAGATTGGTAGTTCACTGAGTCATGGAATGAATAGATCAGAGGTGTACTGAGTCATTACAGTTGCATATGGTTATCTATTATAAGAATGATTGTTATGATCTGTGTGTTCTAAATTATGTATTTAAAACTAGAAAAAATTAATTAAAAAAATAAAAAATTATCTTGTTCTAAAGTATTAAAATGAGGATGTTACAACTGAGTCAAAAGATATGTTGTTTTGAAATTTAAATCAGATTCATACAAAATGGCAGGAAGCAGCTACCAAAATAGGCCCCCTTTTGAAACCAGACATGTGGAGGGATGGCGCATGTCTAAGGGCAGCCTTTGTATTTCAATTTTGAAGTTACACCAGGTGAACACATGGTTTCTTTCGTGGCTCGCTCAGTTTCTTCATGTTTTGGCTAAGTCTTTTGCTCAGAAGGGTCATATATCTAATCAGGGACATGTGGCAGCCTGACACTTGTTTGGAAAACCTCCCCCAAGTTTTCTCTTGAATTAGCAATGTGCTGACACATGGAATCTTTTGTAGGCTCTTGGACTTTTCAATGGCCACTGTTACCTTTTTGGGCCTTCAAAATGTGGCGAGTTGGCACTCATTCTCTATAATTAGTTGATTTTTCTCATTTTTCAACTTGGATTATGTGGCAAGCTCACACTCATTTGGGCCTCCACTTTTGGATTTACCTTTGGAGATGCGCCAAGTTGATGCGTGGCAGTTTTCACTAGAAGTTCTATACTTAGTATTTTTAGGCCCGCCCCGTCCACCTTTTTTGACTTTTAACTGTTAACTTTGCCCCTCTTTTGGCCTACGACACATGGGGTTTTGGTTCTTGTTTGAGTCTCCCCTTTTGGATTCAATCTTTGGAGGTGTGCCGAGATGACTAGAAAGAATGTGAATACGCGAAAGGAGTGCACGATGGAATAGGAGATAAAGCGGGTGCACAGGAGGAAGGAACACAAGGGAAAATTGAAGGAAATAGAAGAATGAAAAGGGGATAAGGAAGGTACACAAGGGTGCAAAGAGGAAATATAATTGTGCTAAGGTGTTAAAAGAATAATCTTGAGTGTGCGTGACCTGAAATGTGAAACACCAGAGTCAGGAAGAAAATATAAGTTATCCAGATAACTAGGAGAGTTATTTGGATAACAGTTTTGGTGACTTTCGGGGGCCATCTACCTGCTAGATGAAGAGACCAGTAGCCTTAGAAGTCCATTGGGCATGGATTCAGGCACTAATCTTGAAGATCTGGTCTGCAACTTGAAGAACACCCTGGATTCACTTGAAGCTCTTTTTGAACTCTGAACTGAACTACTGCTCTCATATGAAGATATTCTTAATTGGATTGTTGAGATTGAAAGCTATGCACTAACCATTGGAATTGCCTCTATTAATATTGAACTGTCATCCTAAGAAGAAAAAAAAGGGGTAGGTGGGCATGACAAGAAAGGAAAGGAACTACAGGGAGTATGCCGAAATAGAAGCACAACACTATGTACAAAAGCTAAAAATCATACATGTCCCAAATGGAACATGTAGAGTGTGTGCAAGAACTTGCGTTACTGAAAAAAAACATAAACTATCCTAAACTAACCAAAGGTAAGGGGTGTTTGAGTAAAACCTACAACATGTAGGGAGAAGTAGCTTCCCTTCCTCACAATTTATGACCATGTAGTTGATTTGTTACTGAACATGGTAAAAAACAAGATCGAAAAGTTACCTTTCAGATGGTGTTTCACCCTCCTCAAAGTATAAACAAACAAAATATACACCTCTTGGAGTTGATCTGTACTTGGATCTGGGAGGTGTTGCTATTGACCTTTGGTGTGCTGAAGCTCTACCTCATGCTCTCAAATGAGCATGACTGGTGGTAACTCTATTTTTGGCTTTAGGCTAGCCATATATTTGATTGGGCATGGTCTGATCCTTGTGGTTTTACCATTAATTTGAAGCTCAATCCCATAGATGGGATTTTCTTATAGAATTTCCTCCTAAAGGTGAGTGCTTATAGGCTAGGGCATGCAAATATGGGGTGCGCATGGTTCTACCTCTACAAGCAAGTTGGTATCCTCCAGAACTGCACCCTCTGGAGCTAACTGATTCTCCTTTGGAATAGGCACCCGTATGATTTCCTCTTCCTATTTGGAGTCACATGAGTCACACAATTCTTCAATTGTCCTGCAGTTTTTAAACATGATGACGTTAGTTGGGAGAGGTGCATTGGCTGGGGGATATTCATTTGTGGTACAACTAGATAGAGGGGACTCAGAAGAAAATGGGAGGGTGGATGTAGAAGGGATGGAAGGTGCATATGTAAGAGGAGAAGAGGCACACGTAGGAAGGAAAATGGAAGAGAAATGAAGGTGAGATGGAGGGGGTAAGGAATGGAATTCTCAGTGGGGGTAGTGTGCAAGAAGATAGGAACATGCACAATGGGATGAGATGATGTAGGTTGGCACAGAGGAGTAGGAGGGCTATAGGATGGTAGTGTAAGGTTGTTGTTGGTTGCTCAAATGTACACCCACATCTTGGATCTCTGAAAAGGGACCGAGTTTTCTGAGACCACAATGGAACCATCCCCAAGTTGTTGGACCTTGCCAGCTTGGGACAGATCTCCAGAGAAGGCCGGTTCCTCTATCTATCTCTACTGCTATTGCTAGTCCTAGTGCTGAAAGGGGAAACTAAGATAAGAATTCCAAGGGACTAGGGAAAGAAGGATAACATGAAGTAAACTACACTAAAAGGTGATAGCACCAGAAAAGAGGGATGAACACTATCTGTTCTGATCAATAATGATAGGGAATGTGTGAGAGGAGGCTAGACATGAGTAACACAGTAAAACACACATTCACCTAATCATCCTTATGGAACATAACCAAACATGGAACTCTAGGGGACCTGAAGTAGCACAAAAATACACAATGCAAGAGAAAAGGCAAGAACAAGCAACACAAACATGCTAAGATAGAGTATAGTCACAAAATATTGCTTCTATTACTTCCAAAATGCACAAAATTGTTACAATGATAATGAGGCGAATATCCACATGCAAGAGCCAAACATGGAGGTATGCAACTCATAATACATAAAGTATGGAGTCTTTAGCAACATGCATAAGGATCTAGAGTATCCAACATAACAAATGATCCTTGCTCTTATATTTATAGATAAATCCATAGATATAGAAAGGAAAAGGAGGAAAAACCTAAGTTTGAAGCACAACCACCAACAAGAAGCATTCAATGTCTGTAAATCTTCTTGGAAAACTATGAAATATGATTCCCTATGCCTATTTGATGTGTTGAAGACAAAATATAGAGGATCATAGTAAATTGGGTGGTTGGAGCAATTAGATCTACTCATCAATCTTTAGAGAGATATTTTCCCAATTCTCAGCTACCATATCTGCTAGAATTTTAAATTTGAATTTTTGGCACTGTTATTGATGTTAGCAACATTCTGACAAGTCCAGGCACACGCCAATCTAAGTTATGTAGCTGATGATATAGATGTTAGGAGATGTCAGATTCATCGGTGTATACAAGACACGTGGTGCACACTGATTGGTTGATATAGTGGTCGAATGTACAAATATTTGTCATTTCTACCACATGTTAATCATTCATTTATTGCAAGGATTTGGTGCCCAATTGGTGTGCCTTGACTAGTCACGCTCTACACACTTAAGTGTGTCAAAAGATGATTTGACACAAAAGGGTGCATGAAGAAAATAGATGAAAGTGATGAGGGAGCACGCGTGATTTGCATGGGGAGATGAATAAAAATGATGAGCAGATAACGTATTGTTAAGGTGTAACTATTACAAAGTAATGGGTGTGGTGGTTGAAGGGTAAAATAATTAGGTGCGTAGGGTGGAAGGAAACTAACTTGGAATAAGGTGAACGTGTAGAAGGAGGATGCAAGGGGAAGTGGAAGGAGGAAGGAAAGGGGTACACATGAAAACTGTGACCAAGGGAATGTGCCAAATGATATGAGCATGTGCAATTCTTCAATAGATAACTTAGGGCTAGAATGTGTATGCAAGTTATCCTAAATTGCTAGGGGAGCTGTTTGGATAACAGTTTTGGTGACTTTTGGGGCTATTTTCCTACTAGATGCAAGAGACTAGTAGCATGAAGCATCCATTGAGCATGGAGTTTGCTTGTTCAATCATGATAATTCCCTTGTTGTCACCTTGAGCATCATTTCTACACTTTTTCCTGAATCTCATAACTGCTGAGAGAATATCTGCACACTGAAAGCAACAAAAGAGTGCATGCAAGAAGCACACGAGAGGAAAAAAAAAAGTACAAATAAACAATGTGTACATAGCACACTTGAAGGAATTAAAACTACTTAATGTATACAATATGATGCAATAAACCTAATGAAAGGGTTTGAGATAGATCCCATTTACTGGGATTTGTAGTGCACTTCCATCCGGATGAGTTAACTTGAAAGAATTAGCTTCTTTGTAGGACTTGATGATGTATGGGCCACTCCAAAGTGCATCAAAAATTGAATGGCACCCTGGTTTATATCTATCAACATCCCATTTTAGAACTAGGTCTCCAACTTTGAAATCTTGAGGCCTAGCCATTCTTTCAAACCATTTCTTTAATGCCTGCTGATGTTGTTCTAGCTTGATCAAGGTAGAGTTTATAAGCTCTTCGAGATGAACTAGCTCTACTAGCCTGATTTCTCTTTGATCCACACCCTCAAATTCCAGATGCTGGGAAAGTGCTAATGAATTTAGTTCTAGTGTCAAAGGAAGAGTGACCTCCTTGCCATAGACAAGCTTGTAAGGAGAAGTTCCTATTGTCTTTTAGACTATGATCCTATCTACCCAGAGCATGCGTGAAACCTTTGTATGCCACTTTCTTTAGTTGGTGTTTATTGTGTGCTTCATGATTATGATCAGGTTCTTGTTTTTTGATTCTACCAAACCATTTCCCTAAGGGTAATAGTTGGAAGAAGTTTTCAAGTAAATGCCAAAACTTAGAGCCCAATCAATGATTTTAGCACCAAGGAAGGCCTTTTCATTATTAGAGATAATGGTTTAAGGAATGCCAAACCTTGTGACTAAACCTTTGAGAAAGTCAAGGATGACTACCTCAGTTGATTCCTTAAGCGCGACAGATTCTATCCATCTGGTGAAGTAATCTATAGTTGTCAGTACCCATTTTTGTCCAACACTTGAAGGTGGATTGTTCATGCCTATGAATTTGAGACCCCATTGCGTAAAAGGCTGATCCACTTGGATTGGTCAGAGGGGAAGTGCTGCCAATCTTTTATTTCCTACAAAGAAAGCTCATTCCTTACATTTTGTGACCCACCTATGTGCATCTATAAACAGGGTAGGCCAAAAGATACCTACAATTATGATCTTTATTACTATAGTTTTGGTAGAGAAGTGTCTACTAGAGAATCCATCATGAAATTCTACTAACACTTGTTCACTCTATGTGTCATTGACACATCTTAACAACATGCCATCTAGATTTATTTTGAAGATAATTCCATCAATCAAAACATAAGGAATAGATTGCAACCTAAGATGCCTTGTCTCTGCTTTATTCAAACTAGGAGGGTATGCACCCTCAAAAAGGAATGTTATCATGTCCTTCATCCATTCACATGCTTCAAGGTCTATATCATATTCATGTTCTACGTGTGGGAGATCTTCATCTAGAAATAATGAAGCCTCAGGTTCACTCTGCGCATCCTCAACAATCTACTTGTAGAGTGTGCTGCCTCTTACCAGCTTTGTGGCCTTAATAGTCACATCATATTCCATGGTTTTTGTCACCCATCACACTCTTTTATCACTAATTTCTGACCCCATGATGAAGTCTCTGACAGATGAGTGAGAGACTAACACCTTGATATGATTTTTGGTGAGCATACTTTTGAATTTCTTAAGCATGTGCATGATGGTGAATACCTACTTATTCATGTGGCTATATTTCAAATCATAATCCTTCAGCATCTGGTTGAACAATGCCACTTGTTGTTCCAGTCCTTATTCATTTTCCTATTTAAAGACAGTAGCAATGCTTGCATCGGCACCATAAGCATAAAGGATAAAATCCCTTGAGTAATTTGGATTGAGGAGTGTTGGTTCACAAGTAATCTCTTTCTTAATCTTATTGAAGCTTTCTCTTCCTTCTACTTTCCATTTGAAGGCTATGTCCTTCTTGAGCATAAGATTGATGGGCCAAACTAGTCCTACAAAGTTAGGGATAAAATGCCTAACAAAGTTAATTTTGCCAAGGAAGGACTATAAGGATTTTTTTGGTGCTTTTTTAGGAAATGGATAGGATGGCTGAAATGCACTCAGGATTAATCACAATACCATCCTTTGAAACCACGTGGCCCAAAAGCCTTCCCTGAGCCACCAAAAAATTGCACTTCTTGGGATTAAGAGTCACCCCAAATTCTCAGCATATTTCAAAGATCTTTTCTAGGTGCGCTATGTGATCTCCGCTCTTCTTTGAGAAGACAGTTATATCATCAAGGTAAAGCAATATGAACTCATTGATGTAACCTTTAAAGACAATATCCATGGCATGCTGAAACATTTCACCCACATTTGACAGACCAAAGGGCATTTTCTGATATGCATATTTTCCCCATTTGGTTGTAAATGTTGTTTTGAATTGATCCTCTTCCTTGACTAAGATATGGTTGAAACCCGAGTACCCATATAGCATGGAGAACCTTTGTATCCTAGCTACAGTCTGTAGAATATGCTCCATTGAAGGACAATGATAATGATCCTTTAGAGATGCCTTATTAAAATCTTTGAAATCAACACAAAGTCTGATTTCACCATTCTTCTTACATACTAGAACCAGATTTGCGACCCAGTTAGAGTATTTGATAGGAAAGATAATTTTTTCCTCAATGAGTTTTGATGGTTCCTTTGTCATGAGGGGTTCTATCCTTGGATTGACTGGCCATTGTTTCTGTCTGACAAGATTTATGCCAGGATCAAGGTCAATGGAGTGTTGAGCAACACTTGGATCAAAATCTTTGAGGTATTCATACTCCTATGAGAAAATGTCACTCTATTTTTGATAGAGAGAGATGAAGGCCTACTTTTATTCATGCACACAAGTCCTACTAAGTAGAAGCTCCTTTCTGCACACAATAGTAATGGAGGAGAAATATTCTTGTGCGATGTATCTTTCTTCACCCTTGAACTCATCATCAGGGCTGAAAATTCACTCTAAGGTGACCAGCCCTCTAGGAACCTTATTTGTCTTTAGCTATATTACTTGGCCACCATAGCTGTTATGCAAGTCAGCTTGCATACTTGATGAAAATTTAGATTCATTTTGGATAAATTGGATGATTTACACGTCACTGTCGAACACTTACCAGTTGGTGTTATTATTTGTAATGGATGCTCTAATTACCATCTTAATGTGCTAAGTATTCCCTTTGACAAAGTCCTCATCAAGAGAAAATTGTGAACCAAGCATGACCATTTGGTCAGCCTCCTTTCTCATTCTAAGTGGGACTACCTATAGATTAAGAGCATCAAATCTCTCAAGTAGATCCCAAAATATATGTTTGTAAGCTATAAGAAGCTTATTATTTGTTTTGAATTAGTTGGTGACCTGATGGATAACCAATTCTATGTCCCCAAAGATCTGAAGTGCTTTAATTTTCTTCTTTTCAGTAATAAGTAAACCATACACCAACACTTCATATTCTACCACATTGTTAGAACATACAAACTATAGCCTATGTGTAAAGAATGATTTCTCATCTCTAGGGGAAATGAGAACCACTCTTGATCCTACACAATTTCTGCTTCTGGATCCATCAAAGTATGACTTCCATAGACCAGTTTGAACTTTGTATCCTATGAGCATGCACGGAAGCGTAATGTACTCTTCTAGAATGCAATAAGTACCAAGCCCAGTTTCATAGGCTTCTAATTCTTCAACATAGGGATAAAATTTGTGATGCCTCTCCACCCATTCATTAAGTAATAGGTATGGAACAGAGGGTGGAAGAGACTGCTCTTTAGGAACTAAAGCTTGTTCTTCTTGGATAAGACAATTATCTTCGAGAGGAGATGGGACATATGGCTCTACATGATAAGAAAATATAGGCTCATCTTGTATGGTAAACCAGGTACCATACCTTGTCTTGAGTAACATATGAGACCAATCAGAAGATAAGTAACCACCCACTTTAGCAGTAAATTCTCTTAATAGACATAGGGAAAACAAAGGAAGCAAGTCAATAATTGACACATCTTGAGTAATTGTTAGGCTTGGACATACATGGAGGGTAAAATCAAGATCCTTGATGACTCCCAAGGTATTTACAATTGAGCCATCAAGTTATAGGACTCATTTAGACAAATGGATATATTTTAGACCTAAGACATCAACTATCTTCTTAGGAATAACAAAAGTACTAGCTCATGAGTCAACTAAGAAGTTATGCACTAGGTGTCTCCCTATAATCAAGGACATATAAAAGGGTGGGGTTTAAGAAAATTTTATTACTTGTTTCTCCTCTTCTTGGAATATTTTGATAGAAGCATGTGGCTTTTGCATAACCAGGTCAGTGCGCAGAAGTTGCGCTAGAGCTTTATGCAGTAGATCTCATTGATATGGAATGGTCAGGGCATCCCACATTGTGACGTTTATGTTTGTTTCCTTCATCTAGTCAACAATGCTGAATGGAATCCCCCCACCTTGTGAATTTGAGGATGGGCATGCACTATTTTAGAAGGAGATTTACATAGGACCTACAACATAGGGGTTTGAAAAATTTTCTACAAGAGGTCTTGTCTAATTCTTTTTTCTTCTAAAGATCTACTTGTATTTTTGGGACTGTAACCTATGCGCCAGACTCTAATATTCTTTTCTTTTATCTTGTGTTGTTTGTAACTTGGGCACGTTGTTATTTGTATCTTTTGCAGCTAGTCCTCAGCACTAAAGAACATCAAATTGGTTTCTAGAGGAACTTCTAGTCCTTCTGGATTATTTTCTTCATGAGTGCTTATTGAGGGCTAATAGGATGAAGCATTATGGATCATGAAGGTTTGGGTACATGCAACATTAGCATAATGGTATTGAATACGAGACATTTTGCAAGGGAAACACCACTTTGATTTTTGAGCTAGATTGTTCTGAAATGGGACGAGCACTCGGCTCGTGCTGGGTGCTGGGAGAAAAGGTGTGGGAGGGACAACTTGCAAAGGCAGATGTGTATTAGACTACCACCTATCATTTTGCTGGTTGGGCATGTATCTTTGATTTCTATAGTGATTCCACCAAGGATGGTTTCCTTGGCCATGCACCTGATTGGAAATGCCTCTATACACTTGTGTTTGCTACCTTTCTAGTGATATGACCTTGTTTGATAAATTTCTGATCAAGGCCTTCAATTCTTCATCTTCCTTTTACTGTGATGGAGAATAGGATGTTGATGAAACCATTTTGCTCAGGAGTAGGAATAGGGGCCATAGAAGGTGGGGGCATTCGTTGCATCTCTGGGAACAAAGGTATGGGTAGTCTAGGAGCCAAATTTCCTGCCTAAATGAGACTATTGTCTACCCTTACTGCAATGTTATAAGAAACTAGTAGATTCCTACCCCCCATAGATTGGATCATAACTAAAATATCACTATTGAGAACCTTCAGATAATAAAGGAAAGCATGTTGGGCTATAGTTCTTACCACAAGGGGAATTCTATCCCAAGTCTTCTAAAATCTGAAGTTGAAATCAGTCATTTGCTCATTAGGTTCCCTCCTTGTTGTTGTCAGTTACTCAACCAAAGATAGGTGATCTGAATTATCTTCAAAATAAATACACAGAGCTGTTCCTAGCTCATCCCAATTGGTGATAGATCTAAGTCTCAAGTCTCAGTACCATTAAAGTGCTTTACCTTTGAAAGAGGCTACAAGCAACCTGATTGCTACATCATTATGTGTGATCAGATAGAATGAACACACATTTTCTACATCTTGGATATGCTCCTGAGGGGTGAATTGATTCTCACCTATAAACTAATAAATACTTTTGAGGATGCCATTGGGCATATCATGCTGTGCGGCTAGGAGTAAGGGGTTCCCTCCATCAAAGTTCACAAAACATCTTAATAGAGGAGGTGGCTAATACGCCATTGTAAGGCACATAGGTTGTATTTTTGTAGGAGGAGTTGAATGGGCATAGTACACTAGAGATAGAGATGTGCATGCAAGATTTCTAGAATGAACATTTCTTGGGGATAGCTGGAGGTACTCAAAATAGTCTTCAACTGTTGCACTTCTCCTTGTGTGCACTTTTCTCATGAAAGGAATTCAGGATTCCTGAAAAAGAGATTTTAAAATATGGGGATTCACTAGATGTGTTTGAAAGGATCCTCTTCAAAGGATGAAACAATAATTCCACACACCAGAACTTAGAGATATAAAATTTGAGATTTCAATGCTGGTCCCACCAGGCGTGTCAGAAACCTTTGGTTGCTCAAACGTGCACCCACATCTTGGATCTCTGAAAAGAGACCGAGGTGTTTGATACCGAAATGGAACCTTCCCCAAGATGTGGGACCTTACGAGCTTGGGACAGATATCCAAAGAATTCCAATCCCTCTATCTATCTCTACTACTACTTCTACTCCTAGTGTTGAAAGGGGAAACTAAGCTAAGAATGCCAAGGGACTAGGGAAAGAAGGATATTATGAAGTAAACTACACTAAAAGGTGATAGCACTAGAAAAGAGGGATGAACACTATCTGTTCTGAGAAAGAATGATAGGGAATGTTTGAGAGGAGGATAGGTATGAGTAGCATAACAAAACACACATTCACCCAATAATCCTTATGGAACACAACCAAACATGGAATTGCAGGGGACCTGAAGTAGCACAACAATATAGAATGTAAGAGAAAAGGTAAGAAGAAGCATTGCAAACATGCTAGGATGGAGAATAGTCAAAAAATTATGCTTCTATTACTTCAAAAATGCATATAATTGTTACAATGATAAGGAGGCCAATATCCACATGTAAGAGCCAAACATGGAGGTCTGCAACTCAAAATACATAAAGTATGGAGTCCTTAGTAACATGTGTAAGGATATAGAGTATCCAACATAAAAAACGAGCTTTACTCTTACATTTATAGATGAATCCATGGAGGCAAAAAGGAAAAGGAGGGAAAACCCAAATTTGAAACACAACCACCAACAAGAAGCATTCAATGTCTGTAAATTCACTTAGAAAAATGTGAAATATGCTTTCCCATACCTTTTTGATGTGTTGAAGACAAAAGAGAAAGGATCATACTAAATTGGGTGGTTAGAGAAATTATATCTACTCATCAATGTTCAGAGAGACATTTTCTCAATTCTCACCTACCAGATCCACCAGAATTTGAAATTTGAATTTCTGGCACTATTGTTGATGCCAGTAGCCTTTTGACAAGTCTAGGTGCACACCGATCTAAGATCTGTAGCTGATGATATAGTTTTCAGGAGATGTTAGAGTCATCAGAGTATACAAGATATGTGACACACATTGATTGGCTGCAGTGGTGGCCAAATGTACAACTATTTTTCATTTTTGCCACGTGCTAATCATTCATTTGTTGCAAGGATTCACTGCCATGTTGGCACACCCTGATTGGTCACACGTTGTACTCTTAAGTGTGTCAAAAGATGATATGGCACAAAAGGCTGCATGAAGAAAACAAAGGAAAGCACAAAGGGAGTGTGCATGACGTGCGTAGGGAGATGAATCAAACTGGTGAGAAAATAACGTATGGTTAAGGAAAAACTATTACAATGTAATGGGTGTGGAACACAAAGGGTCAAAGACTTAGGCACACGGGGTGGAATGAAACTGACTTGGAAGAAGGTGAATGTGTGGAAAGAGGGTGTAAGGGGAAGTGGAAGGAGGAAGGAAAGGAGTGCGTAGGAAAACTATGACCAAGGGAATGTGCCAAATGATTTGAGTGTGTGTAATTATTCAATATATAACTTAGAGCCAGAATGTGTGTTCAAGTTATCCTAAATCTCTAAGGAATATATTTGGATAATAGTTTCCCCATTGATAGGGTTGCCACACACCAGATTTTGATTCTCCATTTCTTTTGTCCAGTCTGTAATCTAGGGCAGCATCTTAATGATGAAGTATAACTTCTATTGGGTGCTAAAATAGCCTGGTACGTGGCCGGCCCATGGACAAGGGACCCTGTTGCCAAATTTAGCCACCTTTACAGAGCACTTGATTCTCAGCTGCATCATGTCCATCTGCATCTCTTGCACCTACCTCTCAAAATCAGCTTCGGCCAAGGAGTTTCCACCATCATCTGCATAAACCTGTTCTTCATAAACATTTTGGTTAGAAAAAAGTGGGTTGTATGCATTTTTAGGATAATGGGGCTTATAAAACTGATTTAGAGGAGTATTTTGAAATTGTGGGGATGGAGGGAAATAGTTCTGATACTATAAATGAGAATTCCATGGAGCGAAAGAAGTCATGATTGCACAACTTTAAAAGAGGAATGTGGAATGATGGAAAAAGGAGAAATGAATGGAGGAATGAGGGGAGACTTGATTTCACATGAGATGGTGGGTGCGTTGAATCAGTGGAGTCTCCAGATGTGTTGAAAAATTCCTCCAAAGGCTAGATCTCAACAATAACACATCAAACTTGCTAAGATAAAAATGTAAAGCTCTTCACTCTGGTCCCACAAAGCATGCCAGAAACTGTTGGTTGCTCAGACATGCACCCGTGTCTCAGATATCTGAAAAGGACTAAGGTTTCTAAGACCAAAATGGATCCATCCCAAGCTTGCAAGGTCCCACAACTTGGGGGATGGTTCCATTTTGGTCTCAGACACCTCAACCCTTTTCAGAGATCTGAGACGTGGGTGCACATTTGAGTAACCAGTAGTTATGACATATCAATTCCTGAGTTTTAGCGAAACTCTATCTACTATATAATTCAAAACTACATATCTCAACGAAGGTTTCACGCATTCCAATGAAATTCTTAGAGACATTCCATCATGATCATTACACTTTCCAGTTACATATTTAATTCAACATTCCCCATTAAATCCCTTTTTTCATATTTTACTTATTAACACAAGTAATGCATCATGTCAAGAGTAGTGCTTATGTCATAATTTAATCTTTTTTCTTAAATAAAATGTTAAGTATAGTATTATACATAATAGGATTAATTCCAAACATTTACAAAAATCCTAATTTAATTACATAATTTATTCTTTTAAAATCACAACCATGTAATCCAGTCTATTCATACTGATTGCAATACAATATTTAATCTCAAAGATAATTCTTTATTAATGACCAGAAAATTACCTCTTTGTTGTTAATATCACAATGAAGTATAAATTTCACTTCTTAGTAAAATACAATACAATTAATTACATTTCCCAATTCAGTACAACATCATCAACAAATAATACTAATACATGTCCACAACTGATTATCAAAATAATCAAATCTTGTTTCAAGGATCATGTCATATTAAAATACAATTATTTTCATCTTTTCATAACAGGATAGCTTTATAGTTTTCATCAAAATTCATAGTAGTGAGAAAAGGTGTAAGTCGCCTCTTTCTTTATAATCAACCTAAAATGTTAATAACTTGCATGGAAAATATTCCATTGTACATGGTTAGTTCCAACTGAACTAACATGATATGCTCTATTCCCCTCCAAAAAAGGTTTATGCCATTAGTATTTACATAAATGAAATAATATATTAATTGAAATCAACAAAATGAATTTTTAGAATACAATACCACTTTCATAAAATAACAAGTCAAATACTTGACATTCATTCATCACAGAAGCCAAATACTTATAGAAAATAGTATTTATTCACTAAAGTAAATACAAGTGTAATGGTACTAAATCACTCAATCATACTCAATAATATGTAATCCCAACTATTATTTCATCGCTTAAGATATACAAGTATATTATATTATTTCATTTCTTAATGAAATGAAGTATTGATTATTATCTAATAACTAGAATGAATATAATTGTCAATTATAATCAGAGAGGATACCCAGAACTGAGTAAATATAAAGGATGTAGCTATCTTTAGGATTATCCTTATGAATATCAAATAGAAAAATAGTCCCCTACTCAGTAGAGAGTTCCATTCAATTAGAATCAAGTTATTGATTCCTCATACACCAAAGAGATCATAAGAGAAGCTTTGACCATCACAACATGCTCTAACTATTATAAGTGTATTAAAATATTTCAACAAAGGGTGACTAAGGTTTGACCAAGGTAAGGTAACTTCCATTTACCTTATACTTGTGAAAGTATCCTACCTGCATAGATGGTCTTCCCATCAAAATCAAACCCTAACTTCAACTAAGTCACACACATTCCCATCTATAGTATCTTCTAAGAGGATGGCGTATAATTGTAACTGTTAAATCTGATAGAGCCTGGTCAGAATGTAAGGAAAATTTCCTCAAATGTATAAATAAAAGCATGATGACACAATGATGAAATTAAATCTCAAAAACCCATTCATCCAACATTGTAAAAGATCTTGGTGAGCCAAGAATATCTATAGTCGGTATTACCTTATTAAGAGATCAGAAAAAAGAACCAAAAAAAGTATTGGAGATTTTACGTGGTAGTCTGAGTCATTTATATACTCATAATTTGACTAAGAGGTCTAAGGGGGTTTTAAAAAAAAAAATTCTTCCATTCACTAGTTGGGGTTCAAACTTGGTTCACAAGAAGAAAAAATATGTAACCCACTTCTTTCATATCTAAGAGTCGACCTTAGCCATTCGAGCATGTAAATTGAGAAAAAGGGGCAGACACTTGATGATGTAGCCTAGAATTCAATGACATAAACCCAATAAAACCCTATGCATACTAGCACATCACTCAGCCTAGACTGAGCACTCACCTGAAGCACGTAAAGGTACCATGTCCCTCTTTAGGGTTGTTGTAGTAGGATGTTAGCATGATGAACATTTAACATATATAGTTCTATTACTAATATATCATTCTACAGAGCATACCAGATCTATACCTAAGGAAAAACAAAACTAAGTACTAATCATGATGAGAGAAAAAGTATACTAGAGTCAGGTACTCATAGAACTAATACTTAGATTCAGTTAATATCCTCCATTATATTCAATGCATTAAGTTACAGAAGCTTCATTACAATATTAAAAGTATGTGTGTAGCAGCATAACACTGTATGTCCTGATCTCATATATTATGTTCTTATTATTACATACTGTACTCCATCTATATATAAGGGTGGGGACTTACCCTTCACCACTTATCCTTTCCAATAATAGGTCGCATGCTATTCTTAGCCTCACACCTTTACAACACTAGCCACACATGCAAGTGCGCTAATAATAGATGATTACTAGCTAACTGATAGTATCATATCTATTTCCAGCCTATTTCCATGCAAAGTAATTCGTATCCAATCCTCCAAAAATAGCTAATGTGTGGTGCACACGTATCTTCCTTGTTTGTGTTCTCTACACACCATCTCTAAAATAGACCTTTATGTGTAAAAATGGTTAAGTCCCAAAAACTAAACTTCTATTCCGCACATGTGTTTTCCCTATCCATTAGTGCCTTTGTGTATGAATTTCTTTCCCATGTAAAATTATTGTGTAATTTCTTTGTTAAGTGTCTATTGATCAACATTACCCCACACTAATTTCATTGTCACCCCAAAAATTGTTATCTCTAGAATTGAGGTAAAGAATAGAAGAATGTAAACAATGGACAGAATGAAAGAATGTATGAAAGAATGTTTACCATGTAGTCTCCTCTTCATCCTGAATAAATAATTCAAGATATTTCTATTTTATTTCAGCCTCCAAGGTCTAGCATTAAACAAGTGCTTTCTATACTTTTTATGGAATGTCCACAGTAATGGACTCTAGTTCATCTCTCACAATCTCCCCTTTTTCATTTTGCAAGACTAACACAATGTTAGACATTGAGGTCCTTCTTCCCTGCAGTAAATCCATCTTCTACGCAATGAGCTTCATAAACTCTTCCAGCCAAGTCTTGTGTGGTTCTTTTGTTGCTGCGAGGGCTTCACACTTCTACTTAACCATTGATAATATTTTTACATGGCCCAATGTTTCATCCTTCATTGCCCTCTTGACTTCATTGTTCTCTTCCAGGGTCTTTATGTTGAAAAGTGCCTCTGGAGCTGTGAAAATGTTCAAGGCTTTGTCTACTTTCTTCAATTCATCTTGTAGTGCTTGTAGTAGTGCCTCATAGGATGTAATCTTCTGCATCACTATATCCTTCTCTTGTTCTACCTCTTTTTCTGGATCCTTTAGCATTGACATGAACAAAGGCTCATATTCAAGGACTAGGTCCACCAAATTTCCAACATAATGTATTGTGGATGGAAACATCCGTGGTAATTTTGTCTCCAAGTGTGGCCTAGCTCTTATGACAGTGTCTCCAATTTCCTCTACGATGTTGATAAAACAATGTTCTTCTTCTGCGCTAATTCTCTCTCTTACATTAGGAACGCTATTTCTCCATACTTATTTTTAATTTCCTCCCTGAGTGCCCTAATTGTGTCAGGATTATCCACATTCATCCTTTCCACCTCTGTTGAGACTTTTACCAATGCATTACTCACCTATTCATCTGACATGACGGTAGACCTTACCTTCATCTGTCTGGCCTGAGGAATCTTATTCAACCTCCTTGATACATGTGACTCCTCACATACATCAAAATATGGCTCATCTCTGTGTGTGTGCATGGAACATAACAAATTATTCCTCATGTGAACTATGGTCATATCTTCATCCATGAGCTCCTAGCCATATAAGTATTTCTGTATCAGCGTGCTCTAGAAATGGGCGCAAAATTTGTTACCCGCGTCCTCTATATAACCCATGGCTAGTGGAATGTGTTCTCCATTTTTTCTTCTAGATCGTTACTGCTTAGGAACTTTAGCTTCCAAATTTGGGACTTGTGTCTCCATGTCCTGAGCAGTCTCTTCAACAGTCTCCTCTGCTCCATTTTCCTCCTCTCCTCTCTCTTTTGATTCCTCATTATTTTGTGTGGTTGTCTCTTTCTGTGGAGAGAGTCTAGGTAATTTGTGCACTGTTTTTCGAGTATCACCTTGGGTCCTTATTCTTCTGAACACCCTCTTAAATCTATGCTCTCCTTAGATTGCATTCAAGTCCTCGTCATCCCTATCTTGTGGCTGAGGCAGTGTAGTGGTGTGCTCAGCTTCACCCTTATTTGTAGGATGTCTTCTACCTCTATGCTCCAAACCACCAATATCTTTGCACTCATCCTCCTCATCCTCCACTTCAATTGGATCTGTGGGCTTAGGCATTGGGATGTTCTCCATTGTATGATTTCCCTTTGGTGGTGCTGGAAGTGTGAACTCATCTTCCACATACTTGTTGTTCTCCATCTTTGGTTTCATTTAGAGATACACCAACACTGTTCCAATATCTCCCACCACCGAAATTATTGGTTTAATTCTCAATACATCAGAAAAGAGTCTTTCAACATATGCACCCCGCTCTGGATACACATATTTCTTCCTTAGTGTGTGATAGTCACAATCTACCTTATCCGCGTTGAATGTTAGTCAATGCGCATCTGTGAACCTGTGTACTAACGCCTGGAAGTACCTTGTTGTGAAGGCATATGGTAATTTACACCAAGTACTCCATGCTCCATCCTTCATGGTGAATCACACTATACAGAAATGTTGGTGTACATAAAACTAGACCGCCTTTCCAACCATCGAAGGCAAGTCTTTGGGAATATGCCATTCTTCTTCAAAAACCGTGTGGAGCCTATCATACCACTTCTCAGCCATTTTCTTAACCTTCTCTATCATGGATCCCTCACACAAGTACTTATTGAAGATTTCTACAGGTGATTTTTGTTCCATTGGATACTCCCATACCTTCTCCTTTGGTCCATCAGGTACTCCAATCTCCATGAACAACAGTGATAACAGAATAACTCAAAAGCTGATATATCCTCCTACGCACGCTTCCTCAACTATTTTTTCTGTAATATAACAAAAAATGTTGTAGAATACTCCTTTAGAATTTTTTTTGGAAATATGTAGCCACATGGTGTTTAATTATGACCACCTTTCCCGGTCATTCAACTTTGTAACAAGATGCATGGCCACTTGCACAACTAGATACTTCTTCAGTTTGTTGATGCCCATACCGCATGGACCCTTTGTGTAACCCAACTCCTTTTTGGTCTCTAATATTATAGTCTTGTCTATTAGATCATCTCACAAATCATCTCTTGTTCCTTTCAAACCTATTACTATGGAGATAAGTGTGGCTAAAATTCTAACTTTGCGACCTACAAAGTAGAAAAAATCCTCATGCACTCTACTCATGAGACATTGGTACAAGGGCTCATATTTCCCATAGTAAGGGAGATCATATAGTTAGTAAACTCTTATCTTTTGCAAAATATTCTCACCAACATCATCATATATCGACATGTTTTCTGCCATGCATTTATTTTTCTTTGTGTTAAGCAACACGTCAAAATCCTTCTTATTCTCTGGGGTACGGTGATTGTACTCACTCACATTAATTTTCCTAATGTGAGAATCCCAATCCTGGCCGACGATAACCCCTTCTAGATATTACATCTCAAAAAAATAACTTTCTGGAGCCATCTCTTCTTCTTATTCTACCACTTTCTTCTTTCCCTTCACTCCTACTGTAATTGCTTTCTTGGGTACCATTTCTACCTTGAAATCCTTTGTAGATCCTTGCCGCTCAAATTTTGTAATGTACGAAGAAAACCCTATTTTGATTCAGCATGCTTTAGGTGAAATTACATGCCCTAGCTCCTCTTTGTCATCTCACTTCACTCAAACTCTTCACCATCAGGGACACAAGCTCTTTCTGCACACAAATCTCTTTGTCACGATTGGTTACACACCTCTCGCACCTTAATACGATCACTCAGATCTTCACACTTGGCTCCTTTACAAATAATCTTAATCACAATGGTAAAAATGAACTCGCATCCCATCCTTATATAGATTTTCAAAATTTTGATGCATTCATTGCTCCTTCACCTACCAAATATCCTCTCATTAATTAAATAATTTAATCCTTTCTACACATTACATCCTCACGCCTCAGCTATAACCTTCTAGCATACCTTCCTACCCTCTAGTCACATAATTCTCTTCAGTGTGTGTCCTTGCACCTGAGTACCTTACCACTGCACCTTATACTAGTAGTTTCTATGGCCTCTACTTACCTCATGTTATATTGTTTCTTCATTCATCTTCATCTTTTGTCACTTTTTAGAGTAATCCTTTGATTTGAAGAACACCCGTAGCAACTTATTATTTTCTAATTTAAATTCCCACAATATTGTACCTGGATATCAACAACCACCCACACTAAAAGGATGTGTAGTCCTATGCACATAAACATACTTCATGTAGTAAATAGATTCATGCATGCAAGTGCGCTTATTTCTCAAGACACAAACTAAATTCAAAAAGAATAATGACAAAAAAGGAATCACATTAAGGACATACAAAATTGAAAACCTAATCTAAATGGCAATAATGCCTTATTAGAAACACCAAGAAGAATTATTTATAGTAGGGCTTCATCCTACTCCCATTGAAGTAATCAGGTAGCCATGTTCCATCAAGTGTTTCTAACTGGAAAGCACCTATTTCAAGGATGTAAGTGATAACATCCGATCCTAACCAGTGTACCTTAAGTTTTCCTGGATGGCACAAGAACATAGAGTCATAAATAAGTACCATTTTTCCAATCTCAAATTTATAATCCATTATGTTTCTGTCATGCCGTGTGTTGGTGGCTATTTTAATCATCTGTTCTATTTTCCATTTTCCCCCTTTATTCTGCATGCTCTAAAATGTTTTTCTTTGAATTTGATGGTCTACAAACTTTGTTCTCCAGATTAGATGCTTTGAAAAGCTCACAAACTTATTATTTTGCCCCATTTTGAAGGAAAAATACATGTCTGCCGTGTTTTGTGCCATAAATTTCCAAATCTATGGGCCTCTGTCATTTTTTCCACTTTTCCCAGCCTTTGGAGCTTGTGGTTATTCAATTTTTGCATTTTTCCCCTCAGAAATCCTTTTCCATGGTTGAAAATTACTTTAAAACACATTCCCTTTTTTTACCAAAGAAATCCTTCACCCACGAAGAAAAAATCAAATTTGGGCATCTTTGGTAAATTTTGTATTTTTTTACTATTATACGGGTGTCACTTGCCCATCAAATTTAAACTCAAAACTCTTCTCCTTTTTGGCCACTTGTGGTTGGACAAGGTTTGGTGATTTTTTTAGAAGAATTAGCATTTTTTGAGTTTTGGCAAAAAAACCACATTTCCCTCACAACTCTGCAGGAGGGACACGTGTCATGTTCTTATTCACAGGCAGAATGGAAGGCCGACAAGGGACTTAGGCATTTTTTTCCTTTTTTGGTTAAAGAGATAAAAGGTGTGGAAAGGGTCGCAGGTCCACAATGGAGCAAGGGGTGGACACGTGGTAGGCGCAGAGGGCAAAGTGGGTTGGCAGAGACAGAAGGGAATTTTCCCCCGTTCTTGCAAAAATACTTAGAATGAAAATTTGAGGTGTGGCTCCGCAACAAATCAGAAGGAGACACATTGTAGGAAAGAAATTAGAGGTGTGGGCCCGTGGAAGAAAAATGGAGAATTTTCCCTTAGTGAAAAAAGGGGTTAAAACATGAAATGAGCCCACAGATTCTTAGCGATAGAGAGGTGGACACATGTCAAGGACAGAGGCGGAGGTGTGGGCCCACGAGGAAAAAAGTGAATTTTCAAAATTCCAAAAAAGGGTTGAAATGTGCAGAATTGAAGCATGATTTCAATAGGAACCACCATATGTCACGTGTCAGCTCCAAATTTCAAGGGCGGAGGGGCGAAGAAAAAAGTCAAATTTTTCCATTTTTCCAAAAATGTTGAAAAGTCAAAAAGTGATCCCAAATTCATTCCCAATCACATTTTAACATGTGGAGGGCTCATACTGAAGGGATAAAGGTAAATCAAAGATAAATGTACATTCTTCAATTTGGTCACCATTTTTTCTCTAGGAAGCTTGGAGATGTGAATTTTGCATCAATTTTGATCAAATTTTTGGCAAATTCATGTTGTTTGTGCTTGCAAGGAAAAATTTAATTATTTTTAAGGGCTAATTTGTAGATTTAAGGTGTTTTTGAAATAATGTTTTCCCTATCCCATGTAAAACATGAAATATCAAATTAAAAAGTTATAAAATCAAATTTTGAAATGAAAAGGATGAAATAATGAAATGAAAGGGGTCTACATGCTTGGAGAATGAAAAATGTGCCTTCACAATGGATAATCATGAAGGATTTGTAATGATTCACATTTTTTGAAACACGTGGCAACATTTGTTGCAAATATGTTAAGCGTCCCTTATCTACAAATCATGTTGGAATTTTGTAACAAAATTTATGTTGGGCATATTATTTTCTTGGGAAAGAAGGATCAAATGTAATTAAAACTTATATAATGCATGTTTTGAGACATGTAAAAGGTCAGAGAAACTTGAAATTTCATGGGAAAATCTGGGAAAAATCCTAGTATCTGAGAAACCACCTGAGAACACTTTCTAATTATTTTTACATTAGATTTGTATCATGTTGAGTTGGTTTCAGTTGTAAATCCATCAACAAGCTCTGCGATTGTTCTTATAACATTCCCCTACTAATATATTTGATCATTTCTAGATTATTCTATGTTGTCTCTTGGTAAAATTTGCTTGCACTTATGTTCTAGAATGTTTTCAATTTGTGTTTCTTGCTCCTATTGTAGTCTTGTGTTTAAAATATCTCTTGATCATACATGGTCTCATTTTTTGTTGATAGTTTAGTGGCATCGGTAATCTCACATTCAGAAGAGCTTTCATGTAATAAAGACACAAACAGATTTAAAATTACTTTACCTTCATTGAATTTAGAGATTGTTGTAAACCTTTGGGTAAACCTTAGGTCATGATAAAATAGAGGCTTCTAGATGATTTTTTGGTTCATCTGCTTCAAGATTTTGTGGCAGGTTATCAAATATTGTGTGGAAGAATGCATATTTTGGTTTTCATTTGTTGCACATATCCTGGTTGAAGGAGTACCTTAATCCCTTTGAAGCATTTTGCTATTTAGGTCTTACAAATTTCTTGCAAAGGTCCTCAAAGAATTTGGAAAATTATGGTTAGTATCGTCTAAAAATATCCCACCAAAATTCATTCAAAAAAACTAATCCTACCCATACTACCCCTGCATTGCATTATGTGTCAACAAAAGAATTCAATCCATTTACAAAAATTCACAAAGAAAATCAAGATCATACCATGTCTTTAGTAGCCTTAGCCTTGTCTTGAAAGAATTTCAATCATTTAGTAGTGACAACTCTGTTGAGTTTGAATAATGGAAAATTGATCATGTTTTCTCAAGGCCATCTCCATACAACCTACACATTGCAAGGATACCTTCACCTCCTTCACAAAACAGAGGCTGCAATATAGGTTCTCTTACCTTGGTTGAAAGGCACAACCTAAAATAGTTAGGACAATATCAAGTCCTATTTGAGTGTTATTCATCTCTCCACAAATCTGAGTGCCAATTAGATCACATCCCTGAATACAAAATGACACACATCATGATCTATCTGACTTTAAGATTCATGCCATATCTCTTATGCTACTCAGACTGAAAAGGAGAATAAATCTGGGTACCAACACTTTCTTGGTGCCATTACTGGGGACAATATTCAGTATTTCGGTAGTTCAAATTCCTGGTAGTACTTCTTATGTGATTTGTGTGTAATTACAAATCTAAGTATCATCTTCTGATTAGATTTATAGGGCTAGAATGAAGGGTAGATTTTTGAGTTTGATATTTTCTTAGTTTAATATGATCCATGTACATACATATTTGAGATATTTGAATTCATGTCAAACCCTGGTGATGTCCTTTGCAAATTCTACATACAAATACATTGTTGAAGCATCATTTTATAATTAGATTTGTAAGGATTAAGTGAAGATATAAGTTCTGCCTGTAATTTTATCAGTTTGCAGCAGTTGTCGCACTTCATTGCAATTGTGGTTGATAAGTTCAAGAAAAGGAAGATCTTATCTGTAAATTTTTGCAAGATTTTTAGTGCTGATAGGTATTTAACAAATTATTTTAGTGCATTTTCACAACTAGGGTGAAAGTCCTTAGTGGAAACTCCATGTTGTTTTGATATTGATAAATACCATTGTCTTACCTTTCTGTCATTTATTTTGTGTTGCTAGTATTTGTAAAACTAGAAGGAAGAAGATATCTCTTCATTAGAGACTCTGCTAAGAAGTTGTTTTCAGATTCAAGGAATTCAAAGTTGGAAGGGAGAAGAGTTTTTAAAGTTTTTAAAGGTCAGACATCAGGAAAAGATGTATCCATTGATGAGAGAGATCAGCCTTTGGTAGAGTATTATCACTCTTCTTCAAATGATTTTGATTTAAGAAATCCACTCTTAAACTATTTTTCCTCAGCTAGTAAAGGTCCTTCTATTGTACCTAGTAAGTTCCTTCCTCAATCTGCACCTCTGTATTTCAATTCAAATAAAATTTTCCAAGAAAATCAGCATTTAGAGAATACCAATCTTGTGAACCAAATTCTTGAGCCCTAAAGACCTTGTACTCCTCATTAGCTTGTGTCACCCCCAAATTACCTCCACCAAACAATATAGCTCAGCATAGAACTCCATTTGTTGTTAAAACCTTTGGTCCTATAGATTTTAGAGGAATGGACGGTTACCTAAATGTTGTCCCATAAGATGTCAGAAATTGGTTGCCAAAGTTCCTAGGTAACAATGCTATAACTGGTGATTAGCATCTCAAACTTTTTTTTAACATGATGGAGGATTTTGAAATAGATTTTGAAGATGTGTATATTAAATTGTTCATTCATACACTTGAAGAGGATGCTATGGATTGGTACAAGGCTCTGCCTGATAATTCAATTGATTCTTGGACTGAAATGAAGAATGCATTTAGGTTGCAATATGGTGACAAGACTGATCCTAGATTTCTCTTGTCTGAATTTGAAAATATCAAGAAGAATTTCAACAAATCAGTCCATGACTTCAACAAAAGGTTTAATAAAACTTTAAGAAGGCTACCTGTTACTATGAGGCCTTGTGATGAATCTTGTCTAATCAAATATGTAGATGCATTTGACAAGAAAGAAACCTACTACTTAAGAGATAAGAATCCTACTAATCTAAGACAAGCTTTCACCATGGCACTTCAAATTGAAAACAATATCAAAGCAATTGGGAAACCTCTCAAGAGATATGATGTAAAGTTGATAAACCCTTAAAAACCTCAAGCTAGCAAGGGTGCTGATTTGGAGGAGGTTGTGAAAACTTTGGCAGGGGCTGTCAAAGAAATCTCATACAAGTTAGCAAGAGTTGAGAAGGGAATCGAGAAAACTTCACAAGGTTAGTCAAGAGCACAAAACCATGATAGATTTTCCAATCATCCCATAGGTGATCAATGGGAATATTATAGATGAAAAGGACCCATGGGGTCTGCAAATAGACATCCTCAAGCACGTGAAGGAAGAGTGTTACTCGATCCCTTAATTGTTAGGGTTTTTGTTGTTGAAAAAGTTGTTGATATTGATTAGTGAGATATGTGTTCTCTTCCCCATCCTCCATGTGAAGTGGACCAGCAAGAAGGTGAGGATAATAACTATGATGGTACTGATGATGATATTTGCATGGTGGGTTGTTCTTCAATCTCACAAGGAGGAGCAACATCTATTGAAGTAATAAGTGCTAGGACTGCTGATAACTTTTGAGATTGCATCAAATGGGTACAAGTATTTCTTCCCCCTCATACTCTTGAAGTTGATGTAGTGCAATCTTTTGAAATTCCTAACAATGACTTTGAATACTTAAGAGATTTGTGATTAATAAGTATGATGGTGGTATCCCTTCGAAGGAAGATAGACAATTGTTGATTAATGTTGTTATAGCTCAAGAGAAAGACTATAACACTAGAAGTAAATTTGTTAAGGGAGTTGGGCCTCAAGCTAAGCCTAAAACACCCTTGCTTATAAGTATCCCCAAAGAGGCTCCTAAAAGGGAAACACCTGCCAAAATATTTGTTGTCCCAAGTAAAAATTACATCCCTCATACCCAAGCTTCCAAGAACCCCTTTCCATCTGATGAATCTTCTTGTCTCCCTTTCAATGTTGCTTTGCCAAAGAGTGTTCCCTATGAAATATCCTAGGTATTGAAATAAAATCAAAGTGAGTGTTCCAATCATTTAGTTTCTTAGGATTCCTGAGCATAAGAAGAGAGCATTTGAGTACTTGGGATTGAAGGAGGAGAAGGTTACTCTAGGTAGAAATGTAAATGTTGTTGAAACTCCTCCTCAGATCATTGCTGACCTTAAAACACCACTAACAGTAGAAGATCCTAGAGAGACACCTGAGGTATACTTGGTGACATCCTTGGTTGATTCCCAATTGAATTTTGATCCATTCTTCACAATTGTATGTTTGATTTCAGTGCATCATGTAATGTCATGCCTCTAGAAGTCATGAATGAGTTGGATATCAAAGTGACAACAACCTATGGAAAGTGTACTTCCATGGACTCAAGAGAAGTTCCAGTAGTTGGTTGTGTGAAGGGTTTAGTGGTGTAGCTTGCATCTTATCCTGGGAGGAATTTAATACTATATGTTGTAATTTTTGATTGCCCTGCCAAATGGGGTATGTTATTGTCAAGAAAGTGGGCTGCAAGTGTTGAAGGGAGTGTCCAAATGGATATGTATTTTTCCACCATTCCCTTTGAGGGCAGCCTTGTCAAGCTCTATGGAGAAAATAAAATTTTGCATCTAATTGAGGATCCAAATAATACTTCATATGAGGTGTTGTTTGGTGATGTTGATGCTGATAAATTTATTGGGTTTGTTGATGGAAAAGAACACAAGATGGATCAGTCAAAGTTCCTTAATCAGGTAAGTTCTCCTTACACCTTATTATTTGATGGAGCTTGCTCCAAATTTGGAAATGGTGCTGGTGTAATTCTGATTTCTCCTAGCTTGGAAGAATTTGTTTTTTCCTTCAAGCTTATTTTTGAATGTACTAACAACATTGCTGAGTATGAAGCCTTGTTGTTGGGTCTGAGAATTGCATGGAGGTATGGTGTCAAGGACAACATTGCAAAAGGATATTCATAGCTAGTTGTCAAACAAATAAGAAAATTGTATGCTAAAAAAAATCAACGGATGAAACAGTATAAGCATGCCAATTTGCATCATGACAGAAGTTTGAATGTTGCTGCTAACAAGTTGGCAATTTTGGGGTCTAGATTTTGGAGATTACACCGTTTCACCTTATTGTGAGTACAATGTTGAAGTGTTAACTAAGCCAACTATCCCTGACAACATCAAGCATTGGAAAGTGTTTAATGATGATGCTCAAGTGCAAAGGTTCTTACAAAATCAAGGTGAGTTTATGGATAAAAAATATTGATTGGGAACCAATGGTGTGTGTGATTGAAGGAAGAGAGACTTTGTTTGGAAAAGATATTATCCAATTGAAAAATAACACCATTTCCTAGAGGGCTGGTTGCTCTTGAGTCAAATTTTGACAAGGCTGATTGCATCATCAATAGAAACATATCTACCTTAAGGGATGTGGAAGAGCATAACTTGGGAACAAAGGAGAAACCAAGGAGAGTTTGGTTAGGCAAAAATTTAAACAAGGAAGAAAAATAGTCCTACCTCTAATTGTTAAAAAAATATCGAGACTGTCTTGCCTGGTCATATTCAGAGATGAAAGCATATAGAGAAGACTTATTACAACATGAGATCGCTCTTGAGAAAAATTCTAAACAATTTAGATAGAAGAAAAGGCTAATCAATCCACTCCTCTCCATGAAAATGCAAGATGAATTGAAGAAAATGAAGGAGGGAGGGATCATTCAGCCTGCAAGGTATTCATCTTGGGTTACAAACCTTGGGCCAGTCAAAAAGAAGAATGCAGATATCAGACTTTGTGTAGACTTCATAAATTTGAATAGAGCTTCATTGAAATACAATTATCCTTTCCCAAATATGGAGAACATGCTGCAGCTAGTGAATGGATCTGAATTGTTTTCCACCTTTGATGGTTTCTCTGGCTATTAATCAGGTTGTTGTCAAGGAGTTAGAAAGATTTAAAAATGACTTTACCAATCCTTGGGGAACATATGTTTATGTAGATGAATGCTTGAGCTACTTTCCAAAGGGAAATGGATGTTTGTAGTCAATTTTACTCCCATTATAAGAGGAAGGAATCCCATGTGCACCATCCTATCACCCAGCAGAAGCTAAGTGCTCACCTGAGGCATGCGTGGGTGCCGATTCTCTCTTTTATGTGATTTTTTAGTGGGAAGTATTCATCAATGATTAGTATCAAAGTTTTTAGGAAATAATTTTAGACATACAAAGATTACAGGGCTCAGGACAGCCTTCAGATCTTTGTATTTTCTTCAGACTGTGTGTTTTTAAAAGACTCCATAACACATAATATAATAGAAAGAAAGCTACAACCATTCGATTCATAGTATGAAAAGAAAGAGAACTTATATGAATGAAATGTACATGAAACCCACTACTAATCATATCTAATTGTAATAAGTAACCTCATTGTATTCATTGGTTCATTACAAAGAGCCATAGATGGCAAACTGTAGTCATGCACATCACCAGGCTTGTATAACTACGTAAAAACAAAAAATAAATTACAATGCTGAGCTCATACATTAGAACCCTACTTACAATAATCCCGTAGAGCTCTACCCATGATATCTCTCTTATATTATCCTCTTAGGTCTCTATCTCTATCTCCACACACACACACACACACACACCTTTCTTGGTTTGCAGGAACTTGTATTTATCATCTTCCCACACTAATAACTCCCCTTACTGTGCCCTCAGATCCATCAATAATTTTTGAATGTGGTCCTTCAACGAGCATGTTTCCTCAGGCCTAAGCTCTCCACTCCATCTCATGATGGTCTTCTAGAAGACCCCTTTGTTGGCAAGCTCTTTCCTAGGCCACCTGTTGCTAGGCTGGCATCTTATTCGCATGAAACCGATCATGCTTTTCATGTGTTCTACCTTTGTTACTTGAATTGGATAAGTCCTGAACCTCCTTTTGTGTGCCGCGCGTTATATGCTTCCTTGATATTTTTCTCTTACATGCTATCCTATAATTGGGGTCCCATGTGCCCATGTGCCTTCATACTTAGTCAATATTTTAGGAGCCAAACATCACCCCACACTATGCTTGTTCTCCACCCTTGGAAACATTCTACTCGACCAAGGTGCAAGTTGGTTCAAATGGAATAAATATGTAGATAAATATTACAAAGATGAATAAGGAATTAAAGAATAGGGGAAAGAATGAAGAATGGGGGGGGTACACTAAACAAAAAGGCTAGGGAATTACTTCCGCAAGACTACCTCCAACTTATTCCATGTATCGACCTTGCTCTACGCCTTCTGACAGAGGTCACCAACAAGGAGGTTTACCTCTCATTCAAAACTTAGGCTAGCTCCCTGGGTGACCAAAGTGTCCACAATTTGTTCCATATCTTTACCCAGGTCTGCGAGCTTTTCCATTCTCCTGGTAAATTAAGGATATAGTTCCTTCAATCGTGTCTTAGTTGAGCCCCCTTAATGCCTCAATATCCTTGGATCTTCTTTCTACTTCCGCCAGGACTCTATCCCACTCCACCCTATTTCCTTTATTCTTCTCCCAGAACTCTTTCAGCTCTTCTTCGAGTGTGGCAACCAAGGAGCTCGCCACCTTATCTCTATCCGCGCATGTGTCATATGCAACCTCAACAGATTGGGAATTAACCTTTACATCTGTGATCACCTTGTTATACTTGACAACCAATGCTATCACCTTCAAACCAGTCCTCCTCCTTCAGGTGTGCAGCTACTTCCTCCATAGATTCCAATGCTAAGGGTTGCCTCTCCATGGTGAGGGATGCATGTTAAGTCTTCTAGGCATTCTAGCGTTGATGCATACCTCTGGGGGATAGGGGGTTAGATATGGGTGTTTCAAGATGATGGAAATTTTTATCAAGTCTACTTTCTTGTAGACATCCTGCACCTTTGACTTTTCCTCCTTGAGCTCATGCCTTAGCTATGCACTGATTAATTCCTCTTGTTTTAAGTTTCTGGCCACCTTAGCCAACTCTTCTTTCTTCTTGGCCAACTTTCCCTCTAAAGCCCTTATGCTGTATACTTCACAATATTGGATCTGGTTTTTGTTTGTGGGATAGCAGAAATGAAGATAAGGGAAAACATGGTAAATTTGATGCATTGTGGATGGGCCCTTACTCCATTGATATCAGAATTGGTGAGAATACCTTTTTTTTCTCAAGGACTTGGATGGGGAATTGCTTGAACTTCCTGTTAATGGTAGGCATCTGAAGCATTTATTGGATTAATCCCCAAATTTGAGGTATGTACCACTTGTACAGTGTATAGTGTTTGGTTTTTTTGCTCTTTTTTGTGTTTTTGTTTTGGTTTTTGTGGTTTGCCTTGGTGTGTGGCAGCCATTTTTGTCAGTTTTTCTTAGCTTTTTTTTGGTTTTTGGCTCATGACTCCTTTTCCCAATGGATTATTTGGCACTTTGGTCTACTTTTTGTTCTTGTGGCACTCACTGGGAGTGCCCATCCCCGAGCAGGAGCCGATGTTGGTGCCCATTTTGATCCTCTGCCATTTTTCCCCTAAATTTTCCCCTTTGGTTTTGCGTGCTCTAAAAATTTTTTTTCTTCAAAATTGGTGGTCTGCAAACTTTTCCCTCCAGATTGAATGCCTTTGAAAATGCTCACAAAACTTATTTTTTTCCCCATTTGAAAGAAAAATACATGTATGCCCTGTTTTGTGCCCTATTTTTCCAAATCCATGGGCCTCTGTCATTTTTTTTTTTTCCCTCCGCCTTTGGAGCTCAAAATTGTTGTTTTTATGCACTTATTTTCCCTCAAAAAAATCTATCCCCATTGTCAAAAATTGCCTAAAATCATTTTCCATTTGTTTTTTGACCAAAAAAAACTTCACCCACGAAGAAAAAAATCAAATTCGGGGGCATCCCTGGAAATTTTCTGTGTTTTTTTGGACGGTCATACGGGTGTCCTTTGCCCCATCAAAATTAAGCTCAAAATCTCTCTATGTGCCACTTTGGTTGGACAAGGTTTGGGGTTTTTTTGAAAAACTTAACGTTTTTTTTTTTTTTGGAAAAAAAAAAATTCAAAATTTCCCCCGCAACTCTGCAGGTCCCAGAGGAGGACACGTGTCATGTTCTCATTATTCAAAGGAAGGATGGAAGGCTGGTGGGGGACTTAGAAATTTTTTTTGCCTTAGGAAACTTTGGAAAAGGAAAAAGTTAAAGGAAAAGGGCCGCAGGTCCCTGCAATGAATCAGCAAAGGGAGACACGGGAGTGTGCATTTTCAGAAAGGTAAGAAGGTTGGTGGGCCATCGGAGGAAAAAGGAATTTTTTTTCCCTTTTTCAAAAAATGAGTCAGAGTAAAAATTTGAAAGCGTGGGTCCGCAAAATGAACCACAGGGGAGACACGTGGTGGGTTTAAAGGAAGGTGTGGGCCGCAGAGGAAAAAGGGAAATTTTTCCCTTTTGGTAAAAATGACTTAGAGTGAAAATTTGAGGCGTGGCTCCATGACGAATCAGAAGGAGACACGTGGCAGGGAAGAAGAAAATCAGAAGAACCATTGTAGGAAGAAATTAGAGGTGTGGGCCCGTGGAAGAAAAATGGAGAATTTTCCCTTAGTGAAAAAAGGGGTTAAAACATAAATGAGCACATATTCTTAGCGATAAGAGTGGACACATGGGGTCAAGGACAGAGGCGGAGGTGTGGCCCCAGGAAAAAAGTGAATTTCAAATTCCAAAAAAGGTTGAAATGTGCATAATTGAAGCATGATTTCAATAGGAACCACCATATGTCACGTGTCAGCTCCAAATTTCAAGGGCGGAGGGGCGAAGAAAAAAGTCAAATTTTTCCATTTTTCCAAAATGTTTGAAAAGTCAAAAGTGATCCCAAATTCATTCCCAATCACATTTTAACATGTGGAGGGCTCATACTGAAGGGATAAAGGTAAATCAAAGATAAATGTACATTCTTCAATTTGGTCACCATTTTTTCTCTAGGAAGCTTGGAGATGTGAATTTTGCATCAATTTTGATCAAATTTTTGGCAAATTCATGTTGTTTGTGCTTGCAAGGAAAAATTTAATTATTTTTAAGGGCTAATTTGTAGATTTAAGGTGTTTTTGAAATAATGTTTTCCCTATCCCATGTAAAACATGAAATATCAAATTAAAAAGTTATAAATCAAATTTTGAAATGAAAAGGATGAAATAATGAAATGAAAGGGGTCTACATGCTTGGAGAATGAAAAATGTGCCTTCACAATGGATAATCATGAAGGATTTGTAATGATTCACATTTTTTGAAACACGTGGCAACATTTGTTGCAAATATGTTAAGCGTCCCTATCTACAAATCATGTTGGAATTTTGTAACAAAATTTATGTTGGGCATATTATTTTCTTGGGAAAGAAGGATCAAATGTAATTAAAACTTATATAATGCATGTTTTGAGACATGTAAAAGGTCAGAGAAACTTGAAATTTCATGGGAAAATCTGGGAAAAAATCCTAGTATCTGAGAAACCACCTGAGAACACTTTCTAATTATTTTTACATTAGATTTGTATCATGTTGAGTTGGTTTCAGTTGTAAATCCATCAACAAGCTCTGCGATTGTTCTTATAACATTCCCCTACTAATATATTTGATCATTTCTAGATTATTCTATGTGTCTCTTGGTACAATTTGCTTGCACTTATGTTCTAGAATGTTTTCAATTTGTGTTTCTTGCTCCTATTGTAGTCTTGTGTTTAAAATATCTCTTGATCATACATGGTCTCATTTTTGTTGATAGTTTAGTGGCATCGGTAATCTCACATTCAGAAGAGCTTTCATGTAATAAAGACACAAACAGATTTAAAATTACTTTACCTTCATTGACTTTAGAGATTGTTGTAAACCTTTGGGTAAACCTTAGGGTCATGATAAAATAGAGGCTTCTAGATGATTTTTTGGTTCATCTGCTTCAAGATTTTGTGGCAGGTTATCAAATATTGTGTGGAAGAATGCATATTTTGGTTTTCATTTGTTGCACATATCCTGGTTGAAGGAGTACCTTAATCCCTTTGAAGCATTTTGCTATTTAGGTCTTACAAATTTCTTGCAAAGGTCCTCAAAGAATTTGGAAAATTATGGTTAGTATCGTCTAAAAATATCCCACCAAAATTCATTCAAAAAAACTAATCCTACCCATACTACCCCTGCATTGCATTATGTGTCAACAAAAGAATTCAATCCATTTACAAAAATTCACAAAGAAAATCAAGATCATACCATGTCTTAGTAGCCTTAGCCTTGTCTTGAAAGAATTTCAATCATTAGTAGTGACAACTCTGTTGAGTTTGAATATGGAAAATTGATCATGTTTCTCAAGGCCATCTCCATACAACCTACACATTGCAAGGATACCTTCACACCTCTTCACAAAACAGAGGCTGGCAATATAGGTTCTCTTACCTTGGTTTGAAAGGCACAACCTCTAAAATAGTTAGGACAATATCAAGTCCTATTTGAGTGTTATTCATCTCTCCACAAATCTGAGTGCAATTAGATCACATCCCTGAATACAAAATGACACACATCATGATCTATCTGACTTTAAGATTCATGCCATATCTCTTATGCTACTCAGACTGAAAAGGAGAATATAAATCTGGGTACCAACACTTTCTTGGTGCCATTACTGGGGACAATATTCAGTATTTCGGTAGTTCAATTCCTGGTAGTACTTCTTATGTGATTTGTGTGTATATTACAAATCTAAGTATCATCTTCTGATTAGATTTATAGGGCTAGAATGAAGGGTAGATTTTTGAGTTTGATATTTTCTTAGTTAATATGATCCATGTACATACATATTTGAGATATTTGAATTCATGTCAAACCCTGGTGATGTCCTTTGCAAATTCTACATACAAATACATTGTTGAAGCATCATTTTATAATTAGATTTGTAAGGATTAAGTGAAGATATAAGTTCTGCCTGTAATTTTATTCAGTTTTGCAGCAGTTGTCGCACTTCATTGCAATTGTGGTTGATAAGTTCAAGAAAAGGAAGATCTTATCTGTAAATTTTTGCAAGATTTTTAGTGCTGATAGGTATTAACAAATTATTTAGTGCATTTTCACAACTAGGTGTGAAAGTCCTTAGTGGAAACTCATGTTGTTTGATATTGATAAATACCATTGTCTTACCTTTCTGTCATTTATTTTGTGTGTTGCTAGTATTTGTAAAACTAGAAGGAAGAAGATATCTCCTTCATTAGAGACTCTGCTAAGAAGTTGTTTTTCAGATTCAAGGAATTCAAAGTTGGAAGGGAGAAGAGTTTTCAAGTTTTTAAAGGTCAGACATCAGGAAAAGATGTATCCATTGATGAGAGAGATCAGCCTTTGTAGAGTATTATCACTCTTCTTCAAATGATTTTGATTTAAGAAATCCACTCTTAAACTATTTTTCCTCAGCTAGTAAAGGTCCTTCTATTGTACCTAGTAAGTTCCTTCCTCAATCTGCACCTCTGTATTCAATTCAAATAAAATTTCCAAGAAAATCAGCATTTAGAGAATACCAATCTTGTGAACCAAATTCTTGAGCCCTACCTAAAGACCTTGTACTCTCATTAGCTTGTGTCACCCCCAAATTACCTCCACCAAACAATATAGCTCAGCATAGAACTCCATTTGTTGTTTAAAACTTTGGTCCTATAGATTTTAGAGGAATGGACGGTTACCTAAATGTTGTCCCATAAGATGTCAGAAATTGGTTGCCAAAGTTCCTAGGTAACAATGCTATAACTGGTGATTAGCATCTCAAACTTTTTTTTTTAACATGATGGAGGATTTTGAAATAGATTTTGAAGATGTGTATATTAAATTGTTCATTCATACACTTGAAGAGGATGCTATGGATTGGTACAAGGCTCTGCCTGATAATTCAATTGATTCTTGGACTGAAATGAAGAATGCATTTAGGTTGCAATATGGTGACAAGACTGATCCTAGATTTCTCTTGTCTGAATTTGAAAATATCAAGAAGAATTTCAACAAATCAGTCCATGACTTCAACAAAAGGTTTAATAAAACTTTAAGAAGGCTACCTGTTACTATGAGGCCTTGTGATGAATCTTGTCTAATCAAATATGTAGATGCATTTGACAAGAAAGAAACCTACTACTTAAGAGATAAGAATCCTACTAATCTAAGACAAGCTTTCACCATGGCACTTCAAATTGAAAACAATATCAAAGCAATTGGGAAACCTCTCAAGAGATATGATGTAAAGTTGATAAACCCTTAAAAACCTCAAGCTAGCAAGGGTGCTGATTTGGAGGAGGTTGTGAAAACTTTGGCAGGGGCTGTCAAAGAAATCTCATACAAGTTAGCAAGAGTTGAGAAGGGAATCGAGAAAACTTCACAAGGTTAGTCAAGAGCACAAAACCATGATAGATTTTCCAATCATCCCATAGGTGATCAATGGGAATATTATAGATGAAAAGGACCCATGGGGTCTGCAAATAGACATCCTCAAGCACGTGAAGGAAGAGTGTTACTCGATCCCTTAATTGTTAGGGTTTTTGTTGTTTGAAAAAGTTGTTGATATTGATTAGTGAGATATGTGTTCTCTTCCCCATCCTCCATGTGAAAGTGGACCAGCCAAGAAGGTGAGGATAATAAACTATGATGGTACTGATGATGATATTTGCATGGTGGGTTGTTCTTCAATCTCACAAGGAGGAGCAAACATCTATTGAAGTAATAAGTGCTAGGACTGCTGATAACTTTTGAGATTGCATCAAATGGGTACAAGTATTTCTTCCCCCTCATACTCTTGAAGTTGATGTAGTGCAATCTTTTGAAATTCCTAACAATGACTTTGAATACTTAAGAGATTTGTGATTAATAAGTATGATGGTGGTATCCCTTCGAAGGAAGATAGACAATTGTTGATTAATGTTGTTATAGCTCAAGAGAAAGACTATAACACTAGAAGTAAATTTGTTAAGGGAGTTGGGCCTCAAGCTAAGCCTAAAACACCCTTGCTTATAATCATCCCCAAAGAGGCTCCTAAAAGAGAAACACCTGCCAAAATATTTGTTTGTCCCAAGTAAAAATTACATCCCTCATACCCAAGCTTCCAAGAACCCCTTTCCATCTGATGAATCTTCTTGTCTCCCTTTCAATGTTGCTTTGCCAAAGAGTGTTCCCTATGAAATATCCTAGGTATTGAAATAAATCAAAGTGAGTGTTCCAATCATTTAGTTTCTTAGGATTCCTGAGCATAAGAAGAGAGCATTTGAGTACTTGGGATTGAAGGAGGAGAAGGTTACTCTAGGTAGAAATGTAAATGTTGTTGAAACTCCTCCTCAGATCATTGCTGACCTTAAAACACCACTAACAGTAGAAGATCCTAGAGAGACACCTGAGGTATACTTGGTGACATCCTTGGTTGATTCCCAATTGAATTTTGATCCATTCTTCACAATTGTATGTTTGATTTCAGTGCATCATGTAATGTCATGCCTCTAGAAGTCATGAATGAGTTGGATATCAAAGTGACAACAACCTATGGAAAGTGTACTTCCATGGACTCAAGAGAAGTTCCAGTAGTTGGTTGTGTGAAGGGTTTAGTGGTGTAGCTTGCATCTTATCCTGGGAGGAATTTAATACTATATGTTGTAATTTTTGATTGCCCTGCCAAATGGGGTATGTTATTGTCAAGAAAGTGGGCTGCAAGTGTTGAAGGGAGTGTCCAAATGGATATGTATTTTTCCACCATTCCCTTTGAGGGCAGCCTTGTCAAGCTCTATGGAGAAAATAAAATTTTGCATCTAATTGAGGATCCAAATAATACTTCATATGAGGTGTTGTTTGGTGATGTTGATGCTGATAAATTTATTGGGTTTGTTGATGGAAAAGAACACAAGATGGATCAGTCAAAGTTCCTTAATCAGGTAAGTTCTCCTTACACCTTATTATTTGATGGAGCTTGCTCCAAATTTGGAAATGGTGCTGGTGTAATTCTGATTTCTCCTAGCTTGGAAGAATTTGTTTTTTCCTTCAAGCTTATTTTTGAATGTACTAACAACATTGCTGAGTATGAAGCCTTGTTGTTGGGTCTGAGAATTGCATGGAGGTATGGTGTCAAGGACAACATTGCAAAAGGATATTCATAGCTAGTTGTCAAACAAATAAGAAAATTGTATGCTAAAAAAAATCAACGGATGAAACAGTATAAGCATGCAATTTGCATCATGACAGAAGTTTGAATGTTGCTGCTAACAAGTTGGCAATTTTGGGGTCTAGATTTGGAGATTACACCGTTTCACCTTATTGTGAGTACAATGTTGAAGTGTTAACTAAGCCAACTATCCCTGACAACATCAAGCATTGGAAAGTGTTTAATGATGATGCTCAAGTGCAAAGGTTCTTACAAAATCAAGGTGAGTTTATGGATAAAAAATATTGATTGGGAACCAATGGTGTGTGTGATTGAAGGAAGAGAGACTTTGTTTGGAAAAGATATTATCCAATTGAAAAATAACACCATTCCTAGAGGGCTGGTTGCTCTTGAGTCAAATTTTGACAAGGCTGATTGCATCATCAATAGAAACATATCTACCTTAAGGGATGTGGAAGAGCATAACTTGGGAACAAAGGAGAAACCAAGGAGAGTTTGGTTAGGCAAAAATTTAAACAAGGAAGAAAAATAGTCCTACCTCTAATTGTTAAAAAAATATCGAGACTGTCTTGCCTGGTCATATTCAGAGATGAAAGCATATAGAGAAGACTTATTACAACATGAGATCGCTCTTGAGAAAAATTCTAAACAATTTAGATAGAAGAAAAGGCTAATCAATCCACTCCTCTCCATGAAAATGCAAGATGAATTGAAGAAAATGAAGGAGGGAGGGATCATTCAGCCTGCAAGGTATTCATCTTGGGTTACAAACCTTGGGCCAGTCAAAAAGAAGAATGCAGATATCAGACTTTGTGTAGACTTCATAAATTTGAATAGAGCTTCATTGAAATACAATTATCCTTTCCCAAATATGGAGAACATGCTGCAGCTAGTGAATGGATCTGAATTGTTTTCCACCTTTGATGGTTTCTCTGGCTATAATCAGGTTGTTGTCAAGGAGTTAGAAAGATTTAAAAATGACTTTACCAATCCTTGGGGAACATATGTTTATGTAGATGAATGCTTGAGCTACTTTCCAAAGGGAAATGGATGTTTGTAGTCAATTTTACTCCCATTATAAGAGGAAGGAATCCCATGTGCACCATCCTATCACCCAGCAGAAGCTAAGTGCTCACCTGAGGCATGCGTGGGTGCCGATTCTCTCTTTTATGTGATTTTTTAGTGGGAAGTATTCATCAATGATTAGTATCAAAGTTTTTAGGAAATAATTTTAGACATACAAAGATTACAGGGCTCAGGACAGCCTTCAGATCTTTGTATTTTCTTCAGACTGTGTGTTTTAAAAGACTCCATAACACATAATATAATAGAAAGAAAGCTACAACCATTCATTCATAGTATGAAAAGAAAGAGAACTTATATGAATGAAATGTACATGAAACCCACTACTAATCATATCTAATTGTAATAAGTAACCTCATTGTATTCATTGGTTCATTACAAAGAGCCATAGATGGCAAACTGTAGTCATGCACATCACCAGGCTTGTATAACTACGTAAAAACAAAAAATAAATTACAATGCTGAGCTCATACATTAGAACCCTACTTACAATAATCCCGTAGAGCTCTACCCATGATATCTCTCTTATATTATCCTCTTAGGTCTCTATCTCTATCTCCACACACACACACACACACACACCTTTCTTGGTTTGCAGGAACTTGTATTTATCATCTTCCCACACTAATAACTCCCCTTACTGTGCCCTCAGATCCATCAATAATTTTTGAATGTGGTCCTTCAACGAGCATGTTTCCTCAGGCCTAAGCTCTCCACTCCATCTCATGATGGTCTTCTAGAAGACCCCTTTGTTGGCAAGCTCTTTCCTAGGCCACCTGTTGCTAGGCTGGCATCTTATTCGCATGAAACCGATCATGCTTTTCATGTGTTCTACCTTTGTTACTTGAATTGGATAAGTCCTGAACCTCCTTTTGTGTGCCGCGCGTTATATGCTTCCTTGATATTTTTCTCTTACATGCTATCCTATAATTGGGGTCCCATGTGCCCATGTGCCTTCATACTTAGTCAATATTTTAGGAGCCAAACATCACCCCACACTATGCTTGTTCTCCACCCTTGGAAACATTCTACTCGACCAAGGTGCAAGTTGGTTCAAATGGAATAAATATGTAGATAAATATTACAAAGATGAATAAGGAATTAAAGAATAGGGGAAAGAATGAAGAATGGGGGGGGTACACTAAACAAAAAGGCTAGGGAATTACTTCCGCAAGACTACCTCCAACTTATTCCATGTATCGACCTTGCTCTACGCCTTCTGACAGAGGTCACCAACAAGGAGGTTTACCTCATCAAAACTTAGGCTAGCTCCCTGGGTGACCAAAGTGTCCACAATTTGTTCCATATCTTTACCCAGGTCTGCGAGCTTTTCCATTCTCCTGGTAAATTAAGGATATAGTTCCTTCAATCGTGTCTTAGTTGAGCCCCTTAGTGCCTCAATATCCTTGGATCTTCTTTCTACTTCCGCCAGGACTCTATCCCACTCCACCCTATTTCCTTTATTCTTCTCCCAGAACTCTTTCAGCTCTTCTTCGAGTGTGGCAACCAAGGAGCTCGCCACCTTATCTCTATCCGCGCATGTGTCATATGCAACCTCAACAGATTGGGAATTAACCTTTACATCTGTGATCACCTTGTTATACTTGACAACCAATGCTATCACCTTCAACTAGTCCTCCTCCTTCAGGTGTGCAGCTACTTCCTCCATAGATTCCAATGCTAAGGGTTGCCTCTCCATGGTGAGGATGCATGTTAAGTCTTCTAGGCATTCTAGCGTTGATGCATACCTCTGGGGGATAGGGGTTAGATATGGGTGTTTCAAGATGATGGAAATTTTTATCAAGTCTACTTTCTTGTAGACATCCTGCACCTTTGACTTTTCCTCCTTGAGCTCATGCCTTAGCTATGCACTGATTAATTCCTCTTGTTTTAAGTTTCTGGCCACCTTAGCCAACTCTTCTTTCTTCTTGGCCAACTTTCCCTCTAAAGCCCTTATGCTGTCATTCCATGCGAATAGTCTCGCTTCCCTTTCCACTGCGACCTTGTTTAGAGCATTACATACTTTCTCATCTGTGAGCTCCTGGGAATTTAGTAAGGGGTTGTCTCCCTTAGATCCTGGCAACGTGATAAGTTCCTTTTGGTAGACTTCAAATTTTGGCTCATTGATGTGGGATTCAAATGCCCAAGAAAGCATCTTCTTGGTCCTAGGGTACGCGCCCTCCTTCTCGAACGATCCCATGGCTATAAGCCTTTTGGTGGGTACCATTCTCTAGAATTATGTGCATAACACCTTCCTTGATTCATCCATGTATCCCATCATCTACCTTTGTTCTACATCCATAGGTCTTCTAACCGAGCGCGCACCTTTGGGGAAGCTGACTATCAAAGCGGGGCCTCCTAGGCTATCATGTCCCATTTCACCACTCTCTTCCCTTCCTTCCTTTAGCACTATATCTATGCTCTGCTCTAATTCTTGGTCTATAAGGATCTCGAGCATATTCTTTGCTTCTCACTCTGCTAGTTCAGTTATCTTCTCCTTGGTAAAATATGTGGCTCTCAGTCCTTCGGCATCCTTCTCCTCTACCCTTGTATCTTCGGTGCCCTCTTCTCCTTGTGCGCCTTTCTACCATGAGACTATGAACTCTTGCTTCTCCTCTCCACTCTCCTCCTCTAAGTAATAGACACTAACTGCGTGAGGTTCCAAAGGTTCCTTGTATTTTTTTGGCTCTTTCTTCTCATTTCTACCCTCTTCACTCTCATCCTCTCCTTCTCCTAGATATCTCTCAATGTTGTTGGTCACCTCCGAGTCATCTTCTTCCTCCACCTTCTTCTTCTTCCCAAGAGGTTACTTCTAGTTAGGAGAATCTACCTTCTCTTCTTCCTCTTGGGACTCCTCCAAGGTGGTGGGTTGTTTGGGCACCTCTACTTCTGGCATCTTCTCCTTTACTGGGGACTTCTTCCTCTGAACATAGGTGTTTGGATTGGCGCTTGTAGAAGGAATGCTCACTGTCTGAGTAGTTGGTACACTTGGTTCTCCTTCTTCTCCTTTTCCCCTCTTCTTAGACACTAGCTTCCTCATTCCTAGGGGGTCTTCAGGTATGGACATCTCATCCATTAAGTATATGCCATTCATGAATTTCGGCCTTATGTGCATGTGTATGCATGCCGCGGATCCTCTAGAAATAGGAAGTGTTATTGTTCTAGTCATGTGGATCTCATGCGAAATGTACTTTTCCACATATGCGTGTTTACCTCTAAGATAGTTTAGTTTCTTTCTCATATCCCTGTGTTCCTGGTCCAATTTTCCTAGTTCCAGAATTATCTTTTTCGACTCTTTAAATCTGTTCACTCCCACTTGGAAGTACTGGATAGTGAACGCGAAAGGGAGATTACACCAAGGGATCCATGATTCATCAAAATTTTTGAACCTGCCCAAGCAAAAGTGTTGGTACACCATGAATTCAACTTCTCCTTGTGTGGCTATTGGGAGTTTCTTAGGGATCCTCCACTCCGCCTCAAATGCATTTCTCAAGCGCGTATGCCATTTTTCAAGCCACGCTTTGTGGGGAGCCGTCATTGTATCACATGCATACTTTTCAAACCTCCTCATGGGTGAAGGGTGTTCGGCTGGTTACTCCCACACAAACGTATCTAGTGTATCTAGCACTCCAACTTCTACAAACACTATGGTGAGCAGGACATTGCCAAAGAGGATCTTGTCCCCTTCCTTTACATACTGTACAATTTCCTTGACAATGTATGTAGAAAAGTTTTAAATAGTCCCCTCTGTGATCTTCCTGCAGACATATAACCATGGCTTGTTGACTTGCGTCCACCTTTCTTGGCCATTCAGTTTCATTACCAAGTGCATGACCATCTTCATAACTAGGTCCTTGATGTCTGAGATGTCATAATACCATGACCCTTTCTTGCAGGCATACTCTGTGATGGTATTTTGAATAGTTTCCTTGTTGCTAAGGTCATCTTACAGGCTATCTCCCTCGCATATGAGGCCTATAAACTATGCAATCAATTGGGGAGTTACACACATCTTACACCCAGTAAAGTGGAAGTAGTCCTTGTGCACCCGAGACATCATTCACTGGTACAAGTGATCTGGTTTCCCAAAATAAGGAAACTTAATAGAGTTGCAACAACCCTGACTTCACCAATTTGACCTTCATTTCATCATTATAGATAGGCAACCCTTCAGGTGTTCACTTGTTGGTAGGGCATACCAGTTCTAATGTCATTTATTTTTCTATAGTGCTGGTATGATGATTATATTCACTGACTAGTATGTTCCTCAAATGGGATTCCCATTCCTTTCCCATCATCACTTCATACGGGTACTACATTTCTGCATACCATTCTTTGTTTGTTTCCACCTTGGGTTCTGGTTGTTTAGCCTTTGCTTTGCCCTTCCCTTTCTTTGGTACCATGGTCAAGGTAATTGTATTACTCTAGTCCTCTCCTTGTTACTCTGCTTTCCCTCTCCCAACCTTCGATCACAGATCCATGATATAAATCCCCTAAACTCGTGCCCTAGTTTTCCAAACCCTAACTTTGATAAATTCTTCACAAAACATCTTTATACTTCATTCTAAGCCCATTTAATTCCTTCCTCTTGGTTCATAATCTCAAACTATTTCTTTACGTGTTTGATCACATAGATCTTCTCTTGGATCGAATCTAAAAACATCCTAGCTTATATCTTTCATGTATATCTCCAACTCTTCATTTTTTAGAAAGTAAAATGAGAGTGCCCCAACTCTCTATTTGTAGTTTTTCATGTTTTTGGTCATTAAATGCTATGTTAACTACCCTGTACTTTGTTCATTTAATTCATCTCTTTTAAACAACACCCGTCTTCAGTACCTTTACTCATGCACCCTTCCTACGTGAAAAATCCTCTAACCTTTTGGTTCGCAACCAAACCAACCTGATAGGAGATTCTTACGCATGCTCATCCCATGCCAAAGGTACTTCTTATGTCCAGATTCTTACTTTCACCTACCTTTTGTTACTTTAAATGCACTTCAATTTCCTTTGTACACAGGATCTATGAGTAGCTTTACCCTGGAACCAACCATTCTATCTTTTCTCTTCATCTCTCTTTTAACCAGGCTACTCAACAAGGATCTTTAACACAACTTCCTTGGTACTTTTAATCATGTGCTTCTTCACTCTTCTCCATCCCACACTTAAACGATATGTGGTCCTATACACTCTCATAAATTCTCCAAAAATAGCAATAAGGTTACCGGCACCTGAGGCGCAAAACAAAACAACAACATGAAAGGGAAACACAAGGAAAAGAAAATGTGTAAGGGAAAAGTCCAGACTAAGTGGTAAAACTACCTTATTTACAAACACCAAGAAGACTTATTTATAGTAGGGATTCAACCTACTGTCATTGAAGTGTCCAGGAAACTTTGTTCCATCCAGTGCTTGTAATTGGCACGTGCCTGACTCAAGGATGTACGAGATTATGTAGGGGCCTAACAAATAAACTTTCAACTTCCTAGGATGGCGCAAAAATTTAGAATCATACAATTACACCATCTACCCAACCTCAAACTTCTTGTTTCTAATATGGAAATCATACCAAGTCTTTTTCTTTGATTTTTCCATTGTTTGGCTCCAACGGGCAAGTGATCATCTCTCATCTAGTTTCATTAGTTCATCAATTCTTTCTTCTAGTGCTTGTTCAATAGCTAATCCTCCTGCGTTTGCTATTCACAGAGAAGGTAACATAAATTCAACTATAAAAACAACTTCCGTGCCAAACACCAATTAAAAAGGTGTGGCTTTATTGAGTCTTTTATATGTAGTCCTGTAAGTCCATAAAACTGTTGATACCTTGTAATCCCAATCTTGTCTTCCAACATCACATATCTTGGTCAAGTTATGACTTAGTATTTTACTGAATGCTTCTGTGGTTCCATTCACTTCAGGGTGATAGGGCATAGTCTTATGATGAGCCACCATGAACTCAGATAGTAGGATCCTCACGGTCTCATTTAGAAAATGTGTACCCTTAACATTGGTTAAACTTAAAGGGCATCCATACCTCATGATAATGTTCTCCCATAGGAACCTTGCCACCGTTTCTGTCATGCAATATTTAGTTAGGGCTGCTTCCACCCACCTTGTGAGATAATCTATGTAAGTGATGACATAACGTGTCCCAGTCCTACACGCTACTAGTGCAATAGGTCCTACAAAGTCTATCGACCACTTTTCAAAAGGCTCCACTCTAGGAATAGGATGTAAAGGCATTTCATCTCACCTTCTTGGTCTGCCAATGTGCTAACTGTGGTCACATTCTTTACAATAATCTCTACAATCCTTGTATAGAGTTTCCCACCATAAACCTACCATTAAAATCTTATGTGTGGTGGCATCACCTACGTAATTCCCACCTGCACTTCCTCTATGTGCTTCCTCCATTATGGCCAGGCACTCATGTCCTAACACAGACCTACATGCAAAACTTCATCACATCCCAATTTGTATAAATCTCCACAAATCAACATGTATGGTGCGCGACGCATATGGCCAACTGACTTTTTCTCCAATGCCTTCATTCCATCCAGTGCACCACACCTTCTTTTAAAAATACAGCAATCTCTCCCAAACTCTAAGGGTGCGTGCTACCATAATCTAAACAGTTGCGCGTCTAGCATTGTCTCCTCAATACTTTGTGCACGTCCTCTCCTAAATCAATTCTTGACAGATGATCAGGTACACAATTACTTTTTCTGGGCTTCACTACAACAGTGAACTCAAAATCTTGAAACAACAACACCCATCGACATATGTACCCTTGAAGAATGGGCTTGTTTACTAAATAATTTAATGCCATGTGGTTGGTGTGGAATACAAAGGGTGTTGCTAGCAGATACTATCAAAATTTGAAAAGTCACATAAATCATTGACAATGCCTCACGCTTGGTTTTGGTATAATTCTACTTCTGCTATTGGTGTTAACTTTTTTCTCACGAAACAGATAGGATGATCAACAATCCCCTCACCTGGTTGTGCAAGTACTAGCCCCAATGGTGGTTCTTGAGGCATCTACATGGACATGGAAAGGCTTGTCCCAAGAGGGAAATCACAAAATAAGCATCGTAATAAGCCTATCTTTTAATGTATCAAATGACCTCTATTGTGCCTTTTCCCAATGGAAGGTACTTTGTGTCTAAGCAGCTCCTCTAAAGGCACAATGATCTTGGCATACCCCTTAATGAATTTTCTGTAATATTCTCATGTGCCCAAGGAATCCATGCACTGAACTCTGGCTAGTAGGTTCCCTTAATCCCACAATAACTGCAACCTTAGCGGGATCTACCTGCAAGCCCTCCTAACATATGATATGCCGCAATAAAGTCCCAAAGCGTGTAGAAAACACACACTTCTTAAAGTTGAGGGATATCCTCAACTGCCTACACCTTTCAAACATTAATCTCAAGTTGTCACAATGGTCCTTAACTAGACCATATACTATCCAATCATCCAAGTAAACCTGAAGAAACTTATGAATGAAGTCCTAGAATGCTTGCACCACTATTCACAAAAACACAGCTGGCACATTCTTCAACCCAAAGTGCATGACCATATATGCAAAAATTCCCCACTCGGTGGTAAAATTTGTCTTCTCTTGGTCTTCCTTTGCAAGCCGGACTTGGTGGTATCTTTAAAAATCCATCTGTAAAGGAATAGATTTCGCACGCCTAGTGACTCCTTCTAGAATATCTTCAGTGAAGGGGTCAGAAATGGATCAATGACACAAACTGCATTCAATTCCCTATAATCCACACAAATTCTAATCCTCCCATCCTTCTTGATGTTAATTACCATCAAACTTATCCATTTTGATTCTTCTACTACCTCAATGATCCGATAAGCTATCATCTTATCTATCTCCTCGTTAACCTTCGTGCGTAAGTTGGAATTCATCTAATAGGGCCTTTTTCTAATTGAGCGCACACCTTCCTTTAGTTTTATCCTCATCTCCCCCAAGGAATGGTGGATGCCTTTTAACTCATGGTACCTGCGTAGAAATAAATCCTTGAATTCACGCAACTGATCAATGATCTTTGATACTTCCTTCTCTATCCAATAGTCCCCAATAATAGCTTCCTTAGGTTCTTCCCCTGAACCAATGTTATACCTTATTTGTCTTTAAAGGCTCATGGTAGGTACGCACATGTGTGAGCATCTGCACTTCCCACCACTTCACGCATCCCCATAGAATGGATAGACATTTAAACTCTTCAACTCCTCTCCATTAATCAAATATACTAACTTTCCCTTTTCCTTTTCCAAACACGTGCACACTCAAGCTGGGATTCTTCTGTTTCTTCAATCTGTATTCGAAATGTGCCTCCAATTCTAGTTCACCTATTAATTCCAATAGCCTATATTCCATTCTGGCACTATCCCCCATGGTAAGGCGCTTGATACCTTGCAAGGCCTTATAAACCAATGGTTTGGTACTCTGATACTCAAATAATTGAATAAGATTAGCTGCAAGCTCTTGCTAATTCCTATGTCCGACGGCGTGTCTTTGAATGAATATACCATGCGTGCGCACAACCCTGCAGTGTAGAATACAACTTGTGCACCCAAAGGGATGGTGGAAAAGCTTCCGCACCTTCTTTCCAGACCCATTCACACTCCTGGATATAGAAAGAGGTGGGATCCTTCCCATGGTACTCCTTGATGATGGTGGGTATATTACTTCTAGAAAATCTGATAGAGAAAGAAATTATTACCTCACACCATTCTAAAATGCTCTCCTAATGTGTGGCCCACCAATGAGATGTTATGTACCGAGCAATACGTAACTCAACATCTTCCTTCGTTCCTTTTCATTTTTTCCACTGAGCTTCTACCTCATGCAGAAATATCTCAGGGAAGGCTCCTCCGGAGTACTTAGGCAGTTCTTTCCCCCAAGGCACCGCACTATGTGTGCCTTAGTTACCTTAGTCACCGATCCTCTCAATTGTCATTCCATTAATCCGTAAGTCCCATGCACCCAATTATCACATGCCAGGCTAGTGGTATCACTCATTGGCTGGGCATCCTCAAGCTGGATAACCCCATTAATAGGGTATACTATCTCAGGTTCTCTGATTGAGCGCACATAAATCTTGTCCAAAACCTCTTCCCCCAACAGTTCAATGTAGGGTGTTGACTTCCCATCAACTAGGGGTATAATGACCCACTCCTCTTTTTTCTCAAAACCAATGTACCCTTTGTTGAACCAAAAGTCTGCATTGTTCTTGTAACACCAAGGGTGCCCAAGTAGTGCTAGGAAATTGTCTACCTTAGCGAGTACCAATACTTCCAAGTCCCCAGTAAACTTGGCTCCCTGAGATAGTAATAGCTACATCATTTCAAGAAACCGATGGGCATTGACCTTAGTCTTGTTTTCCATATACATCACAGTTGAAGATGGCTATAACGCAAGTCTCCCCATTTGATGCCATGCATCCAAAGTCAAAACATTAACCTCCGCACCAGTGTCAATGAGTATATTGCTGAGAATCCATCCATCCACAACTGCATTCAATGTAATCTCCTTGTCATAGTCGAGGATGTGAGGGGGAAGGTTTGCGTGCAAAACCTACCTCTCGTACGCTCTTCTCCAGATGCTTGGTACCTTCTCTCTTAACAAGGATCCTGAGCAAAGGAATGATGTTCTCTTGCCTTAGCATTTTGCACACCTCCTTAACCTCATCCAGGTCATATTTATGTGCCTCGATCCTTCTTCCTTATTCCTCCCTCCTAGATTTCTCCTTTAGGCATTGGATCTCCCCTTGCAAGATTCAAATAACATCCATGGTGTCCTGATATATCTCCTTCTGATGAGTGGGGTCTGGGTACTTTTCATGAATGACCTCTTCTCTCAAAATGAGGCTATCTTCTGTCTTGGTATCTCTCTTGTGCATATGGCTTCTACCCTTGTTTTTACCAAAACAATTCTCCAAACCTTTATCCCATGTTACCCAAGGCATCCATTGTATGTCTACCTTCTTGATGCTGACCATCTGTAGTGCCTTTGTCCTTCCGGTGCTGCTGATTCATATGCTCATATAACTCTAGTCACTCCTCATACTTATTGCTTCTTTCCGCACCATGAGCACTGCAACAGGTCTGGGCACTCACGCTTCTAATTTTCTATAGATCCATAGTTGAAACATGTCCCTTGCAGGAACTCACTCCTTCCTCTGCGGTTACCTCGTCCATGGAATCCTCCTTGAAAACCTTTTCCTCACGTGCCTCCATCTGCATGCTCCTCATAACAGTGATCATCATTCTTAGAACTACTGGAAATGTTGGTTTGGCACACCCCATGATCAATGGCCTCATGTATCTGATCAATGAGCCTACAATCTTTAGTATCATGGGTTGTGGAGGTGTAAAACTTAAAATAATAGGATACTTTCTTTTTGATCACACGCTGTAGTAAGGGACATCTACTTGCATCATGGTCCCCATAATAGATTTCACAATCTAATGTTATAGTGCGTACCACCCTCTGGGGGAATTTATCCTTAACGTGCCCCTCTATCTCAAAATCTATGCACCATAAACCACTGTGAGTCTCATGAACCGAGTTTGGAGATAGATTTTCCAACTGTTTAGCCATAGTAGTAATCTAAGCCTCCAAGAACAGGCTAACACCTGTATTAATACTACAAATGACTTTAGAGTACAAGGTAGCCTCCAATGCTTCATGCGGGTCTATGAAAGTCTTATGAGATAGGGCCCTTCTAAAAGGGGTGATCAATCCTCCAACAAATCATTGCACATGCTAAGAAGGATGTATATCATATGATAATTTAGACAAGAGAGTTTTAAAGTGTGCATCATACTCCCACACACTCTCTTCCATTCCTTGTTGTATCTCCTTCAAAGCACTAATGATTTTTTGCTTAAACTTAGGAATGTGGAACTCTACCAGGATTTGATGAGGATCATACTTTCTATACTGGCTATGTGCATGTCCATACAACATGGTTGTAAATTGACTAGCCTTTCATTCTGGGGTTGTGATACCCTTCACGTTCCATAGCAGTTCACACTTGTGAACATGTTCTGCAGCATCCTCAATGCCCCTATAATCCAATAAGTTTAGAGACATTTCAAAGAAAACTTGAGGTGTTTCCTCCGGTCCTTGATCCTGAACTAAGCCTTGATTCCCTCCGGGTCTTGTACCTCCACCTGAGCCACCAAATCCACTAGGACCACTGGGTCTAATAGGGCCTCTAGGAGCTATGCTAAGTGCCCCCACGGTCCCACTAAACTATGCACTGATGGTCTGTGATGGTGCCCCACCACCGCTACTTTGTCCCGTGCCAGTCCCTGGTGTGAGACCAAAAGTGTTGTACGCTTGCCCCTTGTCCAAAAACTCCTCCAAATACTATAATATGTGCATCCATAGAAGAAGGGAATGTAAAATTGTATCTTCTAGGTATGGATCTGATTTCTTCCACTAGTTTCAACTGGATCAATACTTCTTCCTGGTTTGGGAAAACTAAGTGCCAGGGCTTGGTCACTGGGTGGGTTCAGATATGTGCCAACGAATCTCCTTTCTCCATGTGATGAATTCTCACCAGAAGCCGAAGGGGCCTCCCTCACGTGCTTGCCAAGATGGGGTAGCACAGACTGCTCAAGCTCCACATCCTCTGCATGAACCTCAACTCCTTCCTGTAACATCTATCTCCATAGATCCATCACTCTAGTGGCTTCACGTCATCTAGTAATCTCCCTTTCATGTGCTTTACCATACTTGAGCCATCTTTCTTCCCTTTCCTTTTTTGTCATATCATCTGTCATCTTCCTCCACCCGAGCTTCCTTACCCAACACTCAGAATGGTTTAGCCAGCCATTAGGAGAACGCATCTATAGACTCATGGTAACCATCAATATCTTTATAGCTAAAGGGATAGAACATATAGAAATGATCCCCTAGGTTCTCGTAGAAACTCAAACTTAGCAACCTCTGGACAAGAATACATGGAAATGGCATATCCCAAAGTGTAGCTCAGCTAGTACTACTCCCCACTAGTGATCTACAAGCATGGGTCCACGTCAAATCTACATCCTACAACCTTTGGTAGTCTTCTTTGGTCCATATCTACATGATCCATAATGCCAACTAGATCTAGATGCATCAGGTTGAAAGACACAGGAAAATAAATCTACTGGGAAGCAGCAAAAAAAAGTCTCATATAGATCATGGTAGTGATTCTTCTCTACCCATCTACATGTATCAAACTTAGGTCCAGTGCTTGAATCTCTCAGGAAAATTCATCCTCCAGTGTTCTTGAACCATGATTCAACATTTTCCAATGTCAACCAATCCATCATTACTCTTTACACAAATCATGATGCATGTTATATCCCACTATAACTTCGAAAAGAGGTCCTGGCAACAATGGAACCAAGATGTAGTCAATTTTACTCCCATTATAAGAGGAAGGAATCCCATGCGTGTTGGCCTATCACCTAGCAGAATATGAGCACTCACCTGAGGCATGTGCGGGTGCTGAGTCTCTCTTTTATGTGAGTTATAGTGGGAAGAATTCATCAATGATTAGTATAGGAGTATTCAGAAAATAATTTTAGACATAAAAAGATTACAGGGCTAAGGACGACCTTTAGATCCTTGTAGTTTCTTCAGACTATGTGTTTTAAAAGACTCTATAACACATAATATAACATAAAGAAAGCTACAACCATTCATTCATAGTCATGAAAGGAAAGATAACTTCTATGAACGAAATACACATGAAACCCACATGATATTCATGTCTAATTGTAATAAGTAACCTCATTATATTCATTAGTTCATTACAAAGAGTCCATAGCGGGTAGAATGCATAGTCATGCACATCACTAGGCTTGTATAACTACACAAAAATAGAAAAGAAATTACAATGTTGAGCTCAATACATCAGAGCCCCACTCACAGTAATCCTGCAGAGCTCTACCCAAGTTAGCTCTCTCTGTCTTTATCTCTCCTAGGTCTCTCTCCTCTTATGTCTATGCTCGCACACTCACACACACACTCTTCTTTCTTGGTTCCACAGGCACTTGTATTTATCATCTTCCTGCATGCTACCAACTCACCTTGTCGCGTGCCCTCAGATCTGTCGCCAAGTGTCAAATGTGGTCCTTCAGCGCGCATGTTTCCTCAGGCCTTTTCTCTCCTCTCCATCTCATGATGGTATTCTAGAATATTCCTTTGTTGGCATGCTCTTTCCTGGGCCACCTGTTGCCAGGCTGGCATCTTATCCATGCGCAACCGATCACACTTTTCACATGTTCTGCCTTTGTTGCTTGAATCAGCTAACTCCTGAGCCTCCTTTCGCGTGCTGCGTGCTATATGTTTCCTTAAGCATTTTCTCTTGCATGCTTTTGCCTTGCATGCTATCTTGTAACTGGGGTCCCGCGCGTACACGTGCCTTCATACTTAGTCAATATTTTAGTAGCCCAACAATGTTGATTTTGCTGGCTACATAAATGACTTCATTGTAGTTTATTAGGATGATGTGATTGTATTTTCAAGGATCAGAAAAGATCACTTGTAGCATTTGGAAAGGATGTTGATTAGATGTAGAGAATTTGGAATCTCTCTCAATCCAAAGAAGTGTCACTTTGGGGTGAAAAAGGCCAAGCTGCTCGATCATATTGTTTCAAAGGATGGTGTCATGATTGACCTTGAGAGAGTAGAAGCAATCAGTAAGGTTCCAATTCCAAGAATGAAGAAGGGCATCCCATATTTCTTTGGGCAGATCAATTTCATTAGAAGGTTTGTGTCCAATTTTTCTGAATTGACTCTTCCTATTACACGCATGTTAAAGAAAGACCAAGTTATCAAGTGGGAGGAGGCTACTATTTAGGATTTTGAAGGAATCAAAGAAGCACTTAAACATGCACCTGTCTTGGCAGCTCCGAATTACAAGAATCCTTTCCAAATCTTCTCCTTTTCTTCTAAAAATATCATTGCATATGTTTTGTTGAAAAAGGATGAAGATGGGGCCTTCTTTAGCAAGGCTTTACAAGCTACTGAGTTAAAGTACACAATAATGGAAAAATAAGCATTTGCCTTGGTGAAAGAAACAAAGGTTTTTAGGCCTTATATCTTAAGTTCAAAATTTATTGCTTATGTTCCCCACACCATGGTAAAAGACATCTTATCAGAGATGGAGATCTCAAGAAAAAGATGTAGATGGGTGAAAAAACTGCAGGAGTATGACATGGACATCCAAACCACAAAGTTAGTAAGAGATTTGGGTCTTACTAATCTCATGGCTGAGAACAACCTGCACACAATTGAAGTGAATGAAGTAGAGGAAGAAAGGGAAGATTTTCTTGAGAAGTTGACAAGTTCTGAGTGGTAAAAGGATGTAATATTTTACCTCAGACACCTATGTTGCCCTGATCATTTAAATAAAAATTAGAAAAGAGCCCTTAAGATGGCTTCTCAAAAATACATCATTATTGACTTTGGGCTGGCTTGGAAGAACCCTGAAGATGTCCTCTTGAAATGTGTAAATGAGGATGAAGCTCCCAAAGTATTTTCTTATTTCCATGGGGGAGTTTTTGGAGGACACTTTGCTGGAAGGGTTACAACACACAAATTTTTGAGAGTTGGTTATTGGTGGCCTACTCTTTCAAATATGTAACCCTATTAGTTAGAAGATGTGAAAGTTTCCAACATTTCTCTGGAAGAATGAAAGCTTTAGGCTCCCTTCCTTTGCAGCCTCTATCAATTGAAGCTCCTTTCAAACAATGGGGAATGGAATTCATTGGTGAGATTTCAGACCCTTCTAGTGTTGGACATAAGTGGATTCTTGTAGCCACAGATTACTTCACAAAGTGGGTAGAGGCAATCCCCACCAAGAAAGCAACACACCAAGTTGTTATGGACTTCTTGTTGAATCATATCATATGCAGATTTGGTGTGCCAGTAAAAATTGTTCCTGATAATGCCATATGCTTTAGAGCTAAACCCTTCGTGGAAATGTGCAAAGAGTATGGAACCAACTTGAATTATGCTTCAAACTATAACCCTCAAGGAAATGGACAAGCTGAGTCCAACAATAAGAACTTATTTATTTTCATTGGGAGAACCTTGGAGTTGAACAAGAGAAAATGGGGTGAAAAACTAAAATTTGTAGTTTGGGCTAATATAATTACTGCCAAAAGAGCTATTGGTAAGAGCCCATTTGAGTTGATGTATGGAACTCAAGCTCTTCTACCCTTACATCTGTAATTATCTTTATTTCATTTTGTTCAACAACTTGAAGATCAAGAGGTCAGTCTATATGAAGCAAGGATTAATCAGATTGTTGAACTAGATGAAGAAAAAAGAGCCTCCCACCAAAGGCATGTCAGATTTAGGGAGAAGTTGAAGAGGTTGTTTTACAAGAAGGTCACTCCTAGGGCATTTAATGTTGGAGATCAGGTTTTGTTATGGGATAGAAGAAATGAAGATAAAGGCAAACATGGTAAATTTGATGCATTGTGGATGGGCCCTTCCTCCCTTGATATCAGAATTGGTGAAAATACCTTTTTTCTCAAATATTTAGATGGGGAATTGCTTGAACTACTTATTAATGATAGGAATCTGAAACATTTCTTGGATTAATCCCCAAATTTGAGGTATGCACCACTTGTACACTATTTAGTGTTTGGATTTTGCTCTGTTTTTGTTGTTTTTTGTCAGTTTGTGGTTTGCCCTATTCTTGGCAACCATTTTTTGTTGATTGGGTCTGGTTTTTCTACCCTTCTTTCATGACTCCATTTTCCCAATGGTTTATTTTGGCACTTGGTCTACTTTTGTTCTTATGGCACTCGCTGGGAGTGCCCATCCTCGAGCAGGAGCCGATGTTGGTGCTATTTTTGAGCCTGTAAGATTTTTCCCTAATTTTCCTTCATTATGTGTGCTCTGGAAAAAATTTCTCTCTAATCTGTGATATGTAAATTTTCCCCTCTTTCTTGGTTGCTTTGAAGTGCTCAAAAACTTGTTATTTTTCCCTAATTTGAAATAAAACTGCATGTCTACCCTCTTTTGTGCCATAATTTTCCAAAATATTTGGGATCTACTATTTTTGCATTTTTCTTGATCATGGATGCTTGAAAATGATCTATTTATAGTTTGTTTTCCTTTGAAAATACATCCCCATGGTTGTAAATTTCTTTGAATCACTTTCCAATTGTATTTTGATCGAAAAATCCTTCACCCACGAAGAAAAAATCAATTTTGGGCATCCCTAGCATTTTTTGTGTTTTTTGATGGTTAGACGGGTGTCATTTTCCCATCAAATTCATCTTCAGCATCCTAGGGCATTGCTGGCAACTTTTGCATCTTTGGCCAGTCATACGGGCATCTTTTACCCATCAAATTTTAGCTCAAACATATTCTCATATGTCACCATTTGTGGTTGGATAAGATTCAGTGGGTCTGCTAAAAAAACTTAACATTTTTTGTGTTTTGGAAAAATTTACAAGTTGCCCCCATAGCTCCGCAAGACCTAGAGGAGGTACACGTGTTGCAAGCAGAGTGAATGTGGACGAGTAGGTCTTTTTGTGCCTTAAGGTATTTTGGAAAAAAGAGTTAAAGTACAAATAAAATTCCTATGGCCCACAACGAATCAGAATGGAACATGTGACGGCTTCAAAGTGTAGGCCCACAACAAAACAGAATGGAACACGTGGTGGCTTAAGAGCGTAGGCCCTCAGCGAATAAGAGGTGGACACGTGTTGTGTTTTCATCAAAATCGGGATGGAAGGCTGGGCAGAGGACTTAGAAAATTTTACCTTTTGGTGAACGAGGGAAAAAGTTATGAAAAAGGCCACAGGTCCATCAGGTCACTCAGGAGAGGACATGTGGCAGGAGCAGGGTTAAAGGTGGAACTTCGGGCCTTCGGGAAAACTTGATAATTTTTCCCATTTTGGCAAAGTCAGTTAAAATGATAATTTGACGCGTGGCTTTGCAATGAATTAGATAGAGACACATGTCAAGGATAGAAGTAGAGGTGCGGGTCTGTGAAGGAAATTGTGAAAAATGTCATTTTTTCCAAAAAAAGGTGGAAATGTGAAGAATCGAGTCGTGATTCCAATGGGGCTCACCTTGGGACACATGTCAAGCTCAGAGGGGCGGAGAAAAATGTCAAATTTTTACATTTTTCCAAAAATGTTAAAATATCAAAAAGTGATCCCAAACCCATTTCCAATTGCATTGTGACACGTGGAGGGCTCAGATTGAAGGGAGAAAGGCAAATCAATGGTAATTGTGCATTTTTCAATTTGGCCGCCATTTTTTCTCCAAGAAGTGTGGAAATGCATTTTTTGCATCAATTTTGATCGAATTTTTGGTGAATTCATGTCGTTTTTTCCTTCAAGCATCAATGGAATCAATTTAAAAATTCAATTTGCAGATCTGAGGTACTTTTGAAATGTAATTTTGTTTAGGCTCGAGTGAAAACATGAAATATCATATCCAAAAGTTGTAGAGTCAAATTTTGGAGGGATAAGGATGAAATAATGAAAAGAAGGGGGTTTGCATGCTTTGAAGATGAAAAACATGTGTCCACAATGGATAATGATGTGAATTTTGTAATGATTCACCTTTTTTGAGGCACCTAGAAACTTTTCGAACATTTTTCTATTAGATGTCCCTTTTTGCAAGTCATGAGTGAATTTGTAACAAACTAAGATGCCATAAGATATTATTTTCTTGGGAAAGAAGGATCAAATGTAATATAGAGATATATAACGCATGTTTTGGAGACATGCAAATGGTCAAAAAATTGAAAATCACAAGAAAATTTTGAGAGAAGCTCATCTTATGAGAAACCCTCCAAAAAACTTGGTTAATGTCTTATGTGTTAGATCTTCATTCATGTTGAGTTGATTACAAGTGTATAGCCATGACACAACTCTGAGATTGTTCCTGAAACTCTCCCCTGCTGATGAATCTAATAAGCTTTTGAATGAATCTATGTTATTTTGGGCAATATGATGTCTATTATCATGTTTAAAATTTTGCAAATAGTTTTCCTTGTTCTTGATGCAATCTTGCATTGAAATATTTAGAAATCACATAGATCTCATCCTTATTGATAGTTTAGTGGCATTTGCAATTTCATTTTTCAAAAGAGCTTTCACCTGGCATTGAAAATAAGCAGTTTTAAAATCACTTCACCTTCATTTTATTGACAGATATTGTTTGTAAGCCTTTGGGGGTACCTTAGGCATGATTTGATCAAAGATTTTGATGTTTAATTGGGTCCTTTAACTCAAGATTTTTTGTTGAGGTCTCAAATATTGTGTGAATATTGTAAACCTGGACCTCCATTTGTGTAACTCTTCTAGTTGAAAGAACATCCTGACTATTTTGAAGCATTTTATCTAATAGTTGTTCAAATGTTGTAGAGGTTGTAAAAGATGTGGCATAGTCAAGTTTGTTTTGTAAATATCCCATCAAAAACCATTGCAAACAATTTAATCCTACCCCATACTACCCTTGTTTTGACATGTATACCCAGAGAAGATCAAAATCCATTTGCTAATGTATGCAGAAAAGATCAGGATTTCAAAATATCTTCAGTAACCTCTTGCCTTGTCATTGAAATTATCTCCATAATCTGGAAGTGACAACTCATGTGAAAGTTAGATTTGGAGTGTTGATCATATTTTCCCAAGGGCCCTCTCTATACTATTTAAACAAATTGAGGGGTAGCTTTGTCTCCTTCACCATTTAAGGGTTACAAAATAGGTCCTCTTACCTTTGTTAAAAGGCACAACCTAAAACAGTTAGGACAAGATCAAGTCCTATTTGAGTGCTATCCATCTCTCCACAAATCTGAGTGCCAATTAGATCACATCCCCAGATACAAAATGACATACATCATGATCTATTTGACTTCAAGCTTCATGCCATATCTCTAATGCTGCTTAGACTAAATAGGATAACAAATTTGGGTACCAACAAAAGGTTAGTGTTTAATATATTCCTAGGGCCAAAAGACAAGATAAGGCTTTCAGGAAAAAGGTTTACAATCATAACTTGAAACTGTTGAACCATTGAGGGTTAGTGGAACACGTGATTCATGAAGAGCACGTGTGAGGATGTCTTGAAATCTAGGAAAATATTTTAATAACTCCATTAGAGATATATGCACAGGCATTTTTTGCTAATTATTTTATAATGTCAAACTAGTTGGGAGTAGAAGATTTAGCATTAGAATTTTAATTTTTCGATTTTGGGGAGCCGTTGTTTTGCAGAAGTTCAGGGCTAAGAATAAGACTTGTATGGTCATAATTTTTCATGGGTACCCATATTTTATTGATTGACAAGCATGTAGTCCACGACTTTAGTAGGAGGTTTGAATTTGATGGTGGTGACAATGAGAGGAACTTATCTCAATAAACTAAATAATTGAATTGTAATAAACATTATTAGAGGATTGGCCTTTATCAACATTTTTATTATTAACAACATGTTACCTTGGGAATGGGTTTATAAACACCTTAGGATTGTCATTTGGTTTTTTTTTGTTGAAGTGTTGCATCAACTATAATTTCTCCACTATCCCCAATAAGGTCTTTTAGCATGGGATAGGTCACCATGTTAGGGTATTAATAAGTTGTCCACATATGAAATTTATGAGATTTCATCCCAAAGGGGTGAAGCAACATCATTTAGAATCGTGCGAAGAGGAATAATCTTTGCTAGAAACAATTTTCAATGACAATTGATCTTGAATTTTTTGAACATTGTAGAAATTTTGGTTGTCTGTAACACCAATATTGAAAACATTTATGCAATTTTGATTAAAATTGCAAAGTATTTAATCTTGGTGAGAGATATTATGATTGTTATTATGTTTCCCATTAACCCTTAAGTGAGGTTTTATCAAACCTTTTTTGATAAGGGCCTTTTCAATCTATGATCAACTTTCTAGCAATAACTTCCTAAAAAAGGATTAAGACAATGGGATGCATTTTCATGTGAAAGGATAGATCACTATTAAGGTTGGTCATGAAGATGCTCACGATATTTTTTAAGGAATTGTGCAAAGGGTTTTTTGGAGCGTTGTTTAGAATTTCACAAATCCATCATTGTATTTTCAGAGTGTCCTAGATTAAATGAGAAATGTTTAACAAAATTATATGATAGGTCAGTGAAAGTTTGTATAGAGTATCCTTAGGGAGGTGTAGAAACCAGTAAAACATAGAGCTTGTCCACCTAGAATTTCATGGAAAGAGATGTATTAAGATTGAATGACCACTAAACGAGATCCAACTTTTGGAAATCCATATATAACTCCTTGATGTGCTCTCTAGTGTGAGTGGCTATTCTGAGTTCCCTTGTATTTATCAAACTTTGACATCTCAAAAGATTTGGGAAATGGTATGCATAAGATGTACTTATCAGAAGGGTAAGGAAACCAAATTCTTCAAAATTAAATTACTTACGTTGGTTTGTCCCATAAAGGAAAACATAGAGATGGGTGTCGGTACATGAGTTTCTCCTTCAATGTCTCAAATGTGTGAAGCTGTTGTTGTACCCTAGTATAATGTACCATTCCCTTTCAAGTTGTTGTTCTCTTTGGTGTACCAACTCTTAGCATGATCATTATCATAAGTTTTCCTTGGTATCCTATATTTCAAGGATCTATGTTACCTGACTTTAGAATAGTAGGATCTCAAGGCCATTTCATGATTTACTACAAGGGATTTAGCTGGGACTCGATGGATGAATCAATCTTTCCTTTGTTCCTGACATTGGATTTGTCCCTGTTTGATTCATCATCAACGGTTTAGTTCAAGGTGGATTTCTTGATCCTCAAAGTTATACTGGCTAGGTCTGACACCATTCAAACATTAAGCGTAGTTTATCACATGAATGGGTCACTTTTTGGCTAATCCATTTTCCGAGTCCAATCGTTCGTAAATATACTCATCAAAGTAGAAGTTGTGAATAAATTCTTTGAACCTATCTCAAGGACCATGAATGCAAATACATTGGTGCATTTATTCAGACCAAAGATATCATAGTATCAAGCATGAGATTCCCCATTTAGTAGAAACATATATGTTTGTTCTTCCTATGTTCCTAGGTCATCATCACTATCAACGTGATTTATGATAGAGAATTTCCATTTTTCAGTTCTCCCAAAAGGGCTATAGATTTTGTACACAACTCCTACCATTTTTTTAAATGATGGGGCAAATCTAAGAGAGACATGAAGCATTCAGCTCCCCATAGTCCACACATGATTGCTTATTCATCCATCCTTCTTGATACTAGATGCAATCGGATAACCCATTCTGACTTAACAAGGGACTTGAAATTCTAGATGGACAAGGTGTTATGGAATCTCTTCTTGTGACCCTTTTGCACAAATTGAATTCATTAGGTAGAGGCATTTTCCTAACGATGAAAATCCCAACCTCTTTAATGTGAATACCAATTGGAACATGGGCCCTAATGTGATTGAAAGATCATGTCCTTTAGAAAAGTAAATGGTATATGTTGTCAAAATTTCACCCCCCCAGGGTAAATTTCATAACATGCATCAGAGTTTTGCAGTTCCAGGCAAGTAGGTTGACCCAGAAAAAATGATGTGAAAATAGGCTAAGTCGCTATTCCTTGAATGCAATTGAGACGATGTTTTAGTGACAGAAAGGCGTAGATCGGCCGAAAAGCCTATAAAAATGTCCAAAAGCTAGAATGGGACGTCGGGACGTGATGGGACACGGAAAGGAGGTCAGCCGAAACAAAGTGAAGCTAGAAGGAAACTGGATTTTGGGACAGATGGAACAAACTAGACTTTCGAACCGGCTAGATCGGCTGAAATTTAACAAACAGCCCGTTAAGAAAATGGGACATTTGGGCCGCAAGTACGTGTATACCGGCCGAACAAGGATGGTGAAACTAAGGTCATAAGCAGCCCGAAACAGTTTGGGACATCTTGGGACAAATGGACGTGAACCGGCCGGTTTGGCACGAAATTAGATACAACAATGTCAGCACTGTAAGTCACAAAATGGGACGCTTGAAGGGACGCATGGGACGTGGATCGCCGAAGGAGCCGAAAGTCAAATCAAGCAGCGCCACGTGTCATCGGCCGAATTTAAGGACAAGGAAGCCCATTCCGGGATGGATCGGAGGTTTATGTCCCAAAGTGGTTTGGGACATCCGGGACAAAAAGATGCGAAGGGCGCGAAAGAGCTGGCAGGGATGAAAGGGACCAATGAGAAGATGCCACGTGTCCTCACAAGAGAAAGGTCCAAAAAGTCAAAGGGGTGAGTTTTCGAGCACTGATCCAAACCAATGGGATAGTGCCACGTGTCCCAGCTAGGGCCCACAAGGAAATTTCAAAAGATAGCCTGCCAAGAGGTGGAGGAGAGACAGTTTCTCAGTGAATCAAAACCTGCCACGTGTCATCCAGGTGGCAGAGCACGAGAAGAAATTTAAAAAATCTGTTTTCACCTGTTTTGTGCCCTAAATCTTCAGATCGCCACAACTTTCGATCCAGAGCTCGGATTGGCACGTTCTTTATATCAGCGGAAATCTTGTGATATTATCTATACGATTCCGAGGTCAATCTTGCATTTTGGTTCAGTTTGGAGAGAGAAAATCAAGAAACACCTCTGGCACGAAATAACAAGCAGAAGTAATGCTTCAACAAACAACTTTAATGCAGCAGACAGTTCGCCGCTTCTGTTGGACAGCCCGCCGTTTTGGCAGGATCCACCGCTTCTGCCATAATGAGATGAACTGAATGCAACCTAGAGGTGGTTGGAGTAGATTTGGCTTCCCCCTCTCTCTTTCCTCTCTCATTCTTTCTATATATTGTAAAGAGGAGCTTCTTTTAAAAGGGTCAAACATTTTTTTGTTTTGCCTCTCCCTTCTTCTCCTCAGGTAAATTTGAGGAGTTTGAACCTCTCATTTGAACTGTAATACTATTCTACCTCATGGCATTCTATAGCATATTGTATCAATCTTTGGAGCAAGTAATGCATGTCTGTGGATGATTCTCAGCCCTCTCTGTGTTCATCTTGCATCCTCCTGGTCTTTTCACTACAAGTTTTGTTATATGTGCATGATCTTATATCACATTTGAATGGTCTGTGTTTACTGGCAAAATAGGTGTTCTTCATTCCTCGGTGCATCACCTCTATTAGCTTAGATTTATTTTATGCATCTTCTTACCTTGTCTCCTTGGCAGATTAGATTAGGTTTTGAGAAAACCCTCTGCATATTTCGTGTGCATCTGAACAGAGGAATAGGAACTAGCCTTCTCTGGAGATTCCTTTCTCATTTTACAGGTCCCACACCTGGAGAAAGGATTCAATGTTGTGCAATCACACTAGATGCCTGAGTGATCAACCTAAAAGCCAGATCTGCATCCAGGGGTGCTGTGATTTTGCATCAACAGTTCTGGCATGGCCGGTGGGACCTTAGAGGTCTTCCACTTCATCTTTTGCAGGTTGGTGTGTTCCTGTGAAGATTTCAGCCTTTAGAGGCACTTGCAAACACATCTGGCGATTCCATCTGATCAGCAACCCATTTCTCTGAGCTTGCAGACCTGTTTCCATCCATTTTCATCCATCTTTCTTTCCATCCCTTTCATTCTTTTCCATTCCTTGATGTTGTGCAATCATGACTTCGTTTCCATCATGGAATTCACATCAACAACAACAGTATATTCCACCTCCAACATGTTTTACAAATCCTCCAAATCAGCATTTTGAGCAGATTCAAGATCAGTATGCATACCCATATGAGTAGCAGTGCCAAAGTCAGTTTGGCTATGGAGCTTTCCAAGAGCAAGAGTATGCATACAATAAAGACCATCAGATCTAAGATGCTGGTCTATTGGAGAAAATCCAAAAGATGGAGGTAAACATAGTGCAGTCCAGGGCTCAAGCACAGATGAGAGCATTTGGAATCAGTTCTGGAGCACCCTATCCATGGGTGGGACCTTTTCCAAGGCATTATAGCCCTCAGGAGAAGCTTGACTTCATGATTGCAATGTTGCCTTTGCTTGCTAAGTGGATTGAAGAAATAGAGGTGTATGAGAGGAGTATTCAACAACCTTGTCAATCACCTTCTCACGCCTTTTCTTTTCCTCTTTCCCAATCTGTTTCATTTCAGCAGTGTCAAGCTTTAAACTCTCCATATGCTGTCCCAAGTGTTGAATCCATCCCTCCATCCCCTAGCCTTCCACCAAACCTCAGTTCTTCTTTCCTTTTTCCTTCCAAACAGTCATTCCCTCCACAAGAGCTAACAGAAATAACCCCTCCTCCAAAGAAACAAGAGGTTTCACCGCCTCCACCACCACACAAAATTGTAAAATCAATTGAGTTACAACCCATCCCTCCTCTTGCATTCCCAAATCCATGTTGGGAGGATGAAAATCAGAATGCCAGTCAAGGAAAACAATAGCAAAAAGAGAGGCCAAACAAAGATGAAGAAATTCAAAGTCTGAAGAGTTGGGCTCTTAAATTTGGGATGACAAAGATCCCCTTGATGGTTAAGCCTACAGAAGAGGCTAAGGTTGAACAAATGGTGGTCATGACTGAATTTTTTGTAGTAGAAGAAGAGAAAAAGGAAGAAGCAGATCAGCAATCAGTTTTCTCAGAACGTGGTGCTGATCCAATTCAATTTGCACAATCAGCCATGGAGGAAGAAAGCTTTGAAGAAGATCTTACAGTCCCAACTTGCCCTCTAGAGCAGCAGAATGAAGATTTTGACTTGACAAACTTCATGCTAGAGGAAGAGTTTTATCAAGAGCAAGATTCTCTTCAAGTAGTAGAGGAAGGAGAAGCTGCTCCAAATCCAAAAGAAGAGGAGCACAATCTAGCTGTGGAGGAGAAAAGTGCAGATCCAAAGGGTTTGAGCACAAAGCAGGTTATAGAAGAACCTTCAGTTCTTCTCTCTACTTCATCTCTCTCAAGTTCTGGTACTGAAGAAGAGTTTGACCCCTCAAACTCAATGTTGGAGGATGAAAGAAACCATGGTGATCGAGTTGTAGATCAAGAGAATTCCATGGGAGAGGTTGAACATTTGCAGCAGGACAACAATGAGGCAGTTTACCTATCAGATTTGGAGGACTGTTTTGATGGAGAAGAGCCGGTTGAGTTTTCACCATTCTCTCTTTCATCATCCAAATTCTAAACACCAGAGTCTGCTGTCATGGAGGAGAGCATTCATTTGCAGCAGCCCCCATCTTATAGCAGCTCTTTGGAATCAAAATTGGAAGATTTTAATCTTCCCTGTTCTTCATTGGAGGAAGAGAAAGGACAGAAGGTTTCCACCATTTCTTCCACATCATCCATTCAGGTGGGTCTATAAGAGAACTCCATTCTTGGAATTGAAAATCAGAGCTATGGGCATATCAAATGGATCAGACCTTGCCCAATCAGGTATTTGGCTTCATTGGAGCCAAAGGAGAAGCCACAACCAGTCATGCTCACTTCTGGGCATGAGGATGAGCTACAAAGTACCAAGGATCAGCTGCCATACCTCTTCAATCCAAATGCAGAGCAACTAAAAGAGGTATTGGATTTTTAAGTTGATACCTTGATGATTTGGATAGAAGACCAGCTTCTTGTTGATTTTCCATCCATCCAAACAGCCATGATCAGTGCCAAATCAATTGCATGGCTGCCAATTTTGAAGAAAGGAAGCTATTTTGCACAACCAGTTGCAGGGTTTGTTTAGCTTGCCTTTGCTTCCAGTTAGAGTAGGTAGTTTTTCTTTCAGTAGAAGAAGTGCTTGTGCACACTCTGCATGTTCCATTTGGAGCATGTATGATTTTCAGTTTTGTACATAGTTTTCTGTGTTGCTGGTTTTGCTCCATGCCCGGTGGGTTTCCAAGTGGCTCAGAGGGGAGGTTTTCAAAGTTCAGATCAGTTTTCAGGCTACTACTCATGACCAACACACCTTGCACAGTTCTTTTCAGTGGTTTTTAGTGAGAACAACTCCATGCCCGGTGGGTTTCCAAGTGGCTCAGAGGGGAGGTTTTCAAAGTTCAGATCAGTTTTCAGGCTACTACTCATCCACTCATGACTCCATGCCCAATGGATCACCACCATCTGTCAATCCACATCATCCATAAAAGGCCACTGATCTTCTACCTAGCAGGCAAGTGACCCCGCTGAGTCGTCAAAACTGTTGTCAAAATTTCACCCCCCAGGGTAAACTCCATTCCCATATGGATCACTGCATCAAGAGCCACTTTGCAGTTCTACCTAGCAGGCAAGTGACCCCGCTGAGTCGTCAAAACTGTTGTCGAAAAAATTTCACCCCCCAGGGTAAATTTCGATAACATGCATCAGAGTTTTGCTAGTCCTTGGAAAGCAAGGTTGACCCAGAAAAAATGTGTGGGACAGAATTGGCGTGGAGTCCTAGTCCTTGAAAGCTTCAGCCTGAGGGTAAATTGGGATGTGTGGGACAGAAAGGCGTGGATCGGCTGAAAAGCCTCTAAACTGTCCGAAAGCAGTTGGGACGTTGGGACGCGTGGGACGCGGAAAGGCGGTTCGGCCGAAGGAAAGGAAAATCGAACTATTTCTGGGACAGTTGGAAAAAATAGACCCGAACCAGCCGGATCGGCTGAAATAAGCACAAACAGCCCGCTAAGCAAATGGGACATTTGGGCCGCAAGTACGCAAACCAGCCGAACCGGGTGAAAAAGGTCAAGGCAGCCCAAAACAGTTTGGGACATTTGGGACAAATGGATGTGAACTGGCCGGTTCGGCCGAAATCAGCACAAGGAGCACTGGGACATCCGGGACAAAGGGACACATGGGACGCAGATCACCGAAGGAGCTGAAAGCCAATCAAGCAGCGCCACGTGTCATCAGCCGAATGAGGGACAAGGAAGCTCATTCCGGGCAGATTGGAGGTTTATGTTCCAAAGGGTTTGGGACATCCGGGAAATAAAAACGTGAAGGGCACGAAAGAGCTGTTAGGGCCGAAAACCAATGAGAAGCTGCCACGTGTCCTCACAAGAGAAAGGTCCAAAAAGTCAAAGGGGTGAGTTTTCGAGCACTGATCCGAACCAATGGGATAGTGCCATGTGTCCCAACTAGGGCCCACAAGGAAATTTCAAAAGATAGCCTGTGAAGAGGTGGAGGAGAGAGAGTTTCTCAACGAATCAGAACCTGCCACGTGTCATCCAGGTGGCAGAGTGCGGGAAGAAATTTAAAAAATCCGTTTTCACCTGTTTTGTGCCCTAAATTTTTAAATCGCCATAACTTTCGATCCAGAGCTCGGATTGGCACGTTATTTATATCAGCGGAAAGCTTGTGAGATTGTCTATACGATTTCGAGATCAATATTGCATTTTGGTTCAGTTTGGAGAGAGAAAATCAAGAAACACCTCTGGCATGAAATAACAAGCAGAAGTAATGCTTCAACAAACAACTTTAATGCAGCAGACAGTTCGCCGCTTCTGTTGGAGAGCCTACCGTTTTGCTAGGATCTGCTGCTTCTGCCATAATGAGATGAACTGAATGCAACCTAGAGGTGGTTGGAGTAGATGTGGCTTCCCCCTCTCTCTTTCCTCTCTCATTCTTTCTATATATTGTAAAGAGGAGCTTCTTTTAAAAGGGTCGAACATTTTTTTTGTTTTGCCTCTCCCTTCTTCTCCTCAGGCGAATTTGTGGAGTTCGAACCTCTCATTTGAACTGTAATACTATTCTGCCTCATGGCATTCTGTAGCGTATTGTATCAATCTTTGGAGCAAGTAATGCATGTCTGTGGATGATTCTCAGCCCTCTCTATATTCATCTTGCATCCTCCTGGTCTTTTCACTACAAGTTTTGTTATCTGTGCATGATCTTATATCACATTTGAATGGTCTGTGTTTACTGGCAAAATAGGTGTTCTTCATTCCTCGGTGCATCACCTCTATTAGCTTAGATTTATTTTATGCATCTTCTTACCTTGTCTCCTTGGCAGATTAGATTAGGTTTTGAGAAAACCCTCTACATATTTCGTGTGCATCTGAACAGAGGAATAGGAACCAGCCTTCTCTGGAGATTCCTTTCTCATTTTACAGGTCCCACACTTGGAGAAAGGATTCAATGTTGTGCAATCACATTGGATGCCTGAGTGATCAACGTAAAAGCCTGATCTGCATCCAGGGGTGCTGTGATTTTGCATCAACAGTAACCCCTAAGAAATAGGTCTTGGTAGTCCCTTAATAACTCAATGATTTTTTCCACTTCATATTCTAACCAATAATCTCCAATTATAGCTTCCTTAGGCTTAGTATCTATTCCAATATTCACTCACTTTGTCTTCATAGGTTCATGATAAACATGTGTGGTCTTATCCGTACTTTCTAATACCTCACACCTCCATGTCGAATGGTTTTCATCTAAATTATCTACTTCTTCATTGTCTACTAAGTAGACCATTTTTCCTTTCTCTTTCTCAAGGCAAGCAAGTTGAAGTAATATTGCCTCGGCCTCTAGTTATTTATCAAGTTGCACTCCTGAGTCCTCTTTATCTAATAATTCATGGAGGAGTTCTTCAGACTTTACACTATCCCCCATAGTTAAGCACTTGATAAATCTCAATGCTTCTTCTACCAAAGGTTTGGTGGAGAATAAGTCAAACATCTTTGCCATTCCTGTAAATAAATTATGTCGATTTCCAATTTCTCTATGGATTTCTACATATACATACCAAGCACAGGCACAATCTTGTAACGTGGAATAAAATTAGTAAACCCATAGTAAAGGTGGTAAAGTTTCATGCCCTTCTGTCCAGAGTCTCTCACACTTCTGAAAATGGTGTTGAATAGGTTGATCACTGTGATAATTAAAGACTTGTGTAGGTGCATTACTCCTAAAGAACCTATTATTAAGGACAACCCCAATTTCTTTCCATTTGACTAGATTATCCCCGTGGACCACCCACCAACATGTTGTTATCCCACGTAGTATATATGCTAGCATATTTCTCTTCTCTAATGGGTCTATCCATTTTTCTTCCATGGTACGTAGCAATACCATGGGATCCCCTTCTCTTGTGTAACAAGGTACCAAGTTGTTTCATATCCTCCTTACATAACACAGTTTAGTGCCTCAAGAGGATATGCTCTTTACTTCCTACCCTACCAAATCATAAGTTTTTTGGGCCTAATTATCACAAATAATACTTGTAGTATCACTAATAGACTGTGCATCCTCCCACTAAATTAGTCCTTCTTTGGTTAATTCAATCATCTTTGGATCTCAAATGGTGTGTACATAAGTCCTATTCAGATATTTTTCACTTAAGGGCTCAACATAGGGCAAAAAATTTCCATCTGTCAAAGGGATAATGACCCTTTCCTCTTTATTTTCAAAACTGATATAGCCCTTGTTGAGCTGAAGATCAACATTATTTTCATAACACCAAGGACACCCTAATAGAGCTAGGAAGCTATTTGATTCTACCAGCGCTAAAACTTTAAAGTCTTGAGTGAACTTTGCTCCTTGCATGGTCATGGTTGCATCTTTTAAAACTCCTATGGGAGTGGTCTTAGTCTAATTAGCCATGAATAATACATTAGAGGATGGCTACAATGGGGGTCTCCCCATTTTCACCCATGCATCCAAGGTAAGAACATTGACTTCTGCACCTATATCAATCAAGATATTAATCAATAGCCACCCATCCACAACATCATTCAGAGTAATTTCCTTGTCATAATCTATGCTATGAGGTGGGAGATTTACATGTAGGATCTTTTGTCTGGTCTCAGTACTCGCGCATAGAGTTTTCCATTTTAACCAACTCCCTAATAGTGGAATGATGTTCTCCTGGCACAACATTTTTCACACTTCTCTAAGGTCATCTATATCATTTTGGAACATCTCTTATGCTTTCTTATACTCCTTTAAATATTGTACCTCACCTTGAAGATTCCTTAGCACTTCCATGGTATCCTGATAAAACTCCTTATAATAGGTAGGATCTAGGTACCGTGCATGAAGAACCTCATCCTTAGTGATGGTAGGTTTTTGTTGTAATGCCTCCTTGACACATGTTACCTCATCGTGAGTCATGATATTCACTTATAGCGCCTTAGATTCTACTCCCATCTTGGGCATCCATTGATTATCCACAGCGCGTTGTATCCTAACCATCCCCGTGCCTTTGTTTTAATGTTAATGTTTCTTACTCAGGTGCTCATATAAGTCTGTACACTCTTCATAGCTATGGTTCTTCCTGAAGAATGAACATGAAATATTCTGAGGACACTCATGCATATAGTGGTCAGGAGATCCATATGTATAACATGTTCTGCGATGAAACTCACTTCTTCCACCACTACGGCCTCGCCCTCTGAATCCACCATAGTATCCTCGACCTCTGTCATGGCTTCCATCACAATGCCCCTCATTCTGATCATAGTGCACCTAATTATGCTCCTGGTCCTAATGCTCATTCTTGTCCTTAGAGTTATCTGAAATTCCTTTCTGACATACACCAATATCAATAGCATCATGGATCTATCGAATCAGCCAGCAGTCCTTCATGTCATGTGTTGTGGACCTACATATTTTACAGTATCTTGAGACATTCTTTCTTATCCTGCATTGCAATAATGGGCAGTAGCTAGCATCGTGGTTTAAATGGCATATCTCAAAATCCATCAACAATGAGCATACTATTCTACGAGGGAAACTATCCTTTGTGTGACCCTCTACTTCACAATCTGTACACCAAATTCCTGAGTACATTTCATGGGCTGAATTCATTGATAATTTCTCTAGTTGTTTTGCCATAGCTACAATATGTGCATCTAAGAACTATCTAACACTAGTGTCAATACTCCCAACTACCTTATCATGTAGGGATGCTTCCAATGCCTCATGTAGATCAATATATGTCTCATGTGAAAATTCCCTCCTAAATGGTGTAATCAATCCCCCAACAAACCATTATGCATGCTAGCTTGCGTGTATGTAAGAAGAAATATTTGATAATAACATTTTAAACCATGCATCATAATCTCTAACACTTTCAATAGTGCCATGCTTAATATCCTTGAAGGCACTTATACTCTTTTGATCAAACTCAAGGATATAAAACTCTTTTAAGAATGCATCCTTAAATGCTAGATAAATCCATGCAAGTCTGATCAGGGTCAAAATTCATGTACCAGTTGTGTGCATGCCCTTGTAATGTAGTATAAAATTAGCTTGCCTTACACTCAGAATTTGTGATTTCTTTCACACGCCACAATATTTCACACATATGCACATGTACAGCAGCATATTTTATGCCCCTATACTTTGGAAGATGTAGATACATTTCCATATAAATATTTTGGGGTTGGGGTGGACCTTTCCCACCCAACCCAGAACCTATAGTGTATCTCCTACTCCTAGAGCCTCCAAATCCACCTGAACTAGAACTTCTCATGTCTCCTAGTATGGAACATGTAGCTGGAATGTGTCCTATAGATGTACTCCCCTATGCTTTGATAGTAGTACTATACTGAAACCCTACGGTCTATGAAGTAGTTCCATTTCTAGAAGTGAATCCAACATTTTGTGCACTCATAGTCTGTGTGGACGATGCACCTAAAAAAACACCTCCAAATAGCAATGAAGCTAACTGTCCTACCATTAATGTACTTTCTTTCTTACTTACCAAACTTGCTTACTGATTACTTGTCATACTAGATACTAGAAAACCAAACGCAAGGGCTAGGTTACCAACTAGATTCAGATGCGCACCCATGGCCCAAGTATTGTCTACTAGTGTTCTTCATTGTGAGGCCGAGGGGGTATCCCTATCATACTTTCCAAGATGGTGGAGTTCCTGATTCTCTAGCTCCATGTCTTCTATGTGAGCTTTAAATCCTTCATGAGCTATCTATCTCCTCAGTGTCATACTTTCTACAATGGTATGTTTCTTCTCTATCTCCCTCTCGTGTGCCTCATTATACTTAAGATGCCTTTCTTCTCTCTTCCTCTCAACCACTAGGTCTACCATATTTCACTAATCCTTCTCCTGCCCTTGCGTGTGGTGAAGTTTAGTTAGCCATTGGTTTTCTCTCCAGATTCAAATTTACCATTAGGATCTTGATTGTCAGTGGAATGCCTTATAGATAAGCTCCCCATGGATGTCGTAAGAACTAGAATTAAGCTACCTCTGGACACGAATAAGTGGACATTTAGTATTTAAAGATATAATTTTTCAAGACACCATGAAATCATGTATCTAGATCTCAATTCCAAATTAGGTCAACATCATAAAGGGCATGGAATTATCCTTACATCCATATAAGTGCATGATACCTCTAATTCCATTTAGATAGCAAAAATGATCTCATATAAGCTTTCATACATATTTTGTTCTACCCAAGTGCATGCATTGAACTCGGATCTAGTACTGAAATGCCATGCATATTCTTCTTCCAGATCATGTATCCATTATTCAATACTTGCTAAGGTCAACCAGTACATCTTCATTGCGAACCATCCTAAAAACAACTGAAAAAGAGGTCCTGGCAACAGAACCAATCATGCAACCTAGAATTCAGTGACACAAACCCAATGAAACCCTATGTGCATTGGCACATCACTCATCCTATACTGAGCACTCACCCGAAGGGTGTAAAGGTAACAAGTCCCTCTTTAGGGTTTTTGTATTAGGATGTTAGCATGACGAAGACTTAACATATATAGTTTCGTTACTAATATATCATTCTACAGAGCATACCATATCTATACCAAAGGAAAAAAAAAACTAATTACTAACCATGATTAGAGAAAAAGTATACTAGAGTCAGATACTCATAGAACTAATACTTAGATTTAGTCAATATCCTCCATTATATTCAATGCATTAAGTTATAGAAGCTTCATTTCAATATCAAAAGTATGCACGTAGTAGCATAACACTATATGTCCCGATCTCATCTGTTATGTTCTTCTTATTACACAATCTACTCCATCTATATATAAGGGTGGGGACTTTCCCTTCACCACTTATCCTTTCCAATAATAGGTCACATGCTATTCTTAGCCTCACGCCTTTACTACACTAGCCACACATGTAAGTGCACTAATAATAGACGATTACTAGTTAAATGATAGTAGTAGATCTATTTATGGCCTGCGTCCATATAAATTACTTCATATCCAATCCTCCAAAAATAGCCAATGTGTGGTGCACATGTCTCTTCCTTGTTTGTGTGCTCTGATGCCATCTCTAAAAATAGACCTTTATGAGTAAAAAAGGCTAAGTCCCAAAAACTAAACTTCTATTCCGCCCATGCGTTTTACCTATCCATTCACACCTTTGCATATGAATTGCTTTCCCACATGGACTTCTTATGTACTTTCTCTGTCAAGTGTCCGTTGATCAACACCTGATTAACTTTATTAAACTCAATCAACCAAATTACATATGTATGAGTTATAATACTTATAGGTATTGTACAACTGAATACAAACAAGAAACTAAGTTACACAGGTGCAACAATATTCCTGATTACATAAGCTTACAATATTATGTCTATGAAGAACATAATTGTTATAACAATCATAACAATTATACCCGTGAAGAAATAAAACAAATATGGTTAGTAAAACCAAATAACAACATTAATTAAATAATTAATTATGTAATGCATAATTAATTAACCTAACATCCCCCCCTTAATTGTGCATTGTCTCAAGGGATGAGGAGAGGAACTCTATGAAAAAATCAAACTTGTCATGTGTAAGTGACTTCGTGAAGATATTTTCTCATTGTTCAGCTATTGGAAAAAATTAAAGATGGATGTTGTGCTTCAACACATGCTCGCATATGAAATGAACATGTACCTCAATGTGCGTTGTTCTTTCATTAAACAATGGATTGTGAACAAGCTTGAGAACACATTAATTTTCAACATACATGGTGGTTAGTTTGTCTTGTGGTATTCCAAGTCCTTCTAGAATGTGATGTAGCCAAACCACTTCATAGAAAACTTCTCCTTCAGAACGATACTTGGCTTCTATGGAATATTTTTTTTTTCTTGCTTCCCCATAATATTGGTCCAAATCCCATAAAGAATACAAATCCTGAAGTGGATTTAATATCATCAATATTACCTGCATGACCTGAATCTAAATATCTTGACAAGAAGAAGTTGTCGTTCTTCTTGTACTCTAGACCAAGATCCACTGATCCTTTGAGATATCTTAATATGCACCTTGCTGATTTATAATGACAAACTTTGGGTTCTTGCATGAACCTAGATAGATAGCTCACTACAAATCTGATATATGGTCTAGTGTAGGTCAGGTAAATTAGACTCCCAATAAACTACTGATAGAGAGTGACACTTACCTTGGGAGATGGATCTAAATGAGATAAATACAATCTGTTCTCCATAGGTGTAACAATTGGTGTGCAATACATCATTCTGAATTTCTCGAGCGTTGTCTTGGTATATTTCATCTGAGAAACAAAAATGTGATTCTCTTTCTATCATACTTTCAATCTAATAAAATAATCCATCAACACAAGATCTATCATGTCAAATGATTGATTAAGATATTTCTTTGTTGCATCGATCATCCTCACTAAACTAACAATGATGACTAGATCATGGACATAGAAAACAACAATCACAATCTCCCCCCTTGATTTTTGAGGTAAATATTGGGATTGTATGGATTTCTAACAAATCCATGTTGTACGCAATGCTCATCAATCTTGATGTACCATGCCTGAGGTGCCTATTTAAGACCATATAGAGATTTCCTGATTTTGCATACCTTTACTTCTTGACCAGATACAACATATCCCTCAGGTTGAGTCATATATACTTCTTGTAAATATTTTTTTAGGAAGGAAATTTTTACGTCCATCTGATGGGCTTTCCATCTAAACTATGTAGCTAGAGAAAAAATCATCCTGATCATTTTGATCTTAGCTATGGGAGAAAATGTCTCCTCATGGTCAATACCTTCGTATTTCATTATACTTGTCCATTTTCCCATCGTATTTTTTCTTTGTTTTAAATATCCATCTACATCCAATGGGTTTCTTCCCTGGTAGAATATCAACAGGATTCCAAGTGTTAATTTTCATCACTGATTGATATTTAGAATCCATGGTATCTTTCCAATATTTTGACTGTAGGGATTCTTGGACTATAGAGGTCTCATCAGATTCAATAACTCTACTCATCAAAGAAAAGTTAACTTCTTCTCTTGCTTTACTATGAGTCCATGGTCTAGGGGTGGATGTATCGAGTGGAGCATCTATTCTTGCATCTCGTAATGTGCTAGTAAACCACTTGGGCATACACTTAATTTTTCTCATGGGTCATGGTTCTATAAGATCAACACCATCATCGCCATCATCACTTTACTCATTTGTGGGAATATAAGTTTCAATTGTTACAACTAGTGAAGAATCTACATTAGGTGAGTCTAGAGGAGGATACTTTTCTTCCTTCTTCTATAAAAACTCAACATCTCTACTGGTGTAGACTTTTCTGGTCTTTGGATCCATCAATCTGTACCTAATGAAGATGAGTTTCTGTGACTTTATGTCCAATTTATTTCTATTCTTCTTGGGTGTGTGCATACTTTCTTTACACCCAAATACTCTAAGGTGTGTAATAGATGGTTTCTACTTTGACCATGCTTCTTGTGGTGTTATTCCTTCAAGAGTAGCTGTGGGCTCTCTATTCAAAAAATACACTGTTGTCTTTGTTGCTTCTACCTAGAATGTATTTCCAAGTCTAGAGTCATCGATCATGCATTACACCATTTCCATGATAGTACAATTTATTTTCTCAACAACACCATTCTACTGTGGTGTGTGTGGAGGAGGCATTTGTCGATGAATCCTGTGAGTTTGTAGGTAGTCTTTGAGCTCATTACTGGTGAATTCCCCCCTTAATCTAAGCAGAGAGTTTTGATGTGACAACCAATTTTGTTCTCAACTGCTACTTTGAACTTATTGAAAGTTTCAAAAGCTTCACTTTTCTTGCAAAGACAAAAAATCCATATTTTCCTTAAATAGTCATCAACACATAACATGAAGTATTGAAATCTAGAATGAATCAGCTGTATCAAAATTCAAATATCCATATGAACCAGATCAATCTTACCATGAGCTTGATATGTACTCTTCTGGAATGATGCCCTATGGTGTTTTCCTACTAGGAAGTGAGGACACTTTCCTATATCCCTATGAAGAGATTGTATACCATGTACCATATTGCACTAACGTAGTGTCTCAAGATACTTGAAACTAACATGACTAAGTCTCTAATGCCACAACTATGCTGAGGTAGAGTTCCTAGCCACAAGTGCCTAATCATCTCTGTGGAAAAAATCAAGCTGGAACATGTGTCCCACATTGGAGGATTTTGTAACTATTTTCGAGCCTTATGATTTATCTCAAATAAAACACATTTTCTTACCGGAATGAGTATCAAAGTGAATTTTTTAGGTTGTGATCTAGGAGTTGACTAGCTGAAAGAAGATTATTTGTCAACCCAGGGACATATAAGACATTTGATAGTCTACAATTACGTGAACTAAGGGGTAGAAAAATGTTCCCAATCCCCTAGACTATATATGAAGAATCATCACCCAACGAAACATGGTTTTTCGAAGCTGTGTCCCTCATTAAGGTAAACAAGTCTCTATGGCTGGTCATGTGTCGAGTGGCTTGCAAATTAACATACCAAACATCACCAGATGATGTGGAGGGTTCATTTGATCGAGTAGTGTACACTAAGTCTTCATTATATGAATGTTCTTCTTGTTTAGTAATATTTCCTTACTGATAGGGTCTTATTTTCTAGTTCCCCTTTTTCTACCCTTGATTGTTGTTAGAATTTCCCTTGTAAGGTTGTTGTTGTGGAGATCCAGAGGTAATGGATGAACCTTTCTTGTAAGTATTATACCAATAATATTTTAAGTCATGCCCTCTTTTGTAAATTGGATATTGCTTCTTCTATTATTTGTCCCCGTGATACTGATTCTGATGTTGGGAATTTTGATAGGATTTAGGTTTTCCTTTACCCTTTCCTTTGCATTTTTGATGTGCCTACTCCTCTTCATAATCCTTATTGTGCATGGATTCTTTTTGTTGCAGTAGGTTTACCAGCTTGTCAAAACTAATTATCGTATCTAACACGTTTAGTGTTGTGACGAAAATGAGGTAAGAAGATGGGAGTGCTCTTAGAACAATGCAAATGAGAGCATCATCTATGACTTCTTCTCCCAATGCTAGAAGTGAATCCCTCAACTATGCAACTCTTCTTAAGAAAGCTTCAATTTTCTCATTCTGCTTGTAATTTAGTGTATGTAATTGACTCTACAAATTTAGTATGGCATTCTTATTTTTGGCCTCATATATTGTGCATAATTTATCCCACACTTATTTGGCTATTTCTACATCTTGAATGTGGTTTTTCACATTATCGGACACTCCAAACAAGATGATGAGTTTGGCCTTCTAATTTGATTTATAAAACTAATGTTGTTGTGTTGTATCAGTAGTTGATCTGGTCAGAGTACCATTCACAGCAATTCAGATCTCTTTAAACTTAATTTGTGTCTTAATTTTAGTCTTCCATGTAGTATACTTGTTTATTTTGAGTAATTGTGAATCTGGAAGAAAAAAATTGGGGGCATTGGTGCCCATTTTGTAGAAATCACTGACAGAGTTTGGTTCTTATCACTCCAGGTATAAGGGCTCCCAATCTATATACCATTAGTCCGATATACCAAACCTTTCTATATACGTGCCCTTATGATATACCCAATGGTATGTGGAAGAAGCTCACCCTTTCTATATAACGTGAACGATGTGTTAATGTACATGAAAGAATTCAATACGTGGTACCAAGATATTACTGAAAGGGGTCTATGTGATTATTGACACTGGCTCAAAGAAATATCCTCATACGTGCACGTAATTTTTCTATATACCCAGATAATTTATAAGTCTGGATTTATGTCGTGTAATCATTCACAGATGGATAGTATGGCTCATAGCATGTGCACTGTGACCTTATTACTCCTCGTCGATTTAAAGGGTCAATGCCTAGACGACATTTTTGTAGTTATATTAGGTGTTAAGTGTAGTAGTAGATGTGACGGATTTACTCGTAAGTTCTTCCTAGAGGTACTGTATATACCGAACGCTTCAAATGAGATATAGGATCTCGTGAGTGTTTTAGAACCAGTTTTGTACTATTTTTTATTACAACTTTCTACCAGTTTCTAAGTAGTTACAATATTTTTGGTTGACTAGGGAAACCTGAAAATTAGTAAAATATAATGAAGCATGTAATTACATTCAAAAATTTAGAAAAAATTGAATGATAGGCAATTTTTTTAATTTTGTAGGACTTGGTAGCCTTCTCAGCCCAATATGACCCTCAACGCAAAAATCTGTTAAAATGTGGCCAAAAATGAAGTTTTTGGACATTTTTCCTTTTACAAATGTTGCCCGAAATAAAAAAAAGGCCTAATAGGAGAAATGTTTTTAACCCTAAATTAGGGTTTTTCTCACTAAAAATTTAGAGACCTATTTAGATGTAACTAGCTGTTTAGAGGTGGTTTTTCAACCAAATTCACCTCCAACTATGGCAATTTTTCTAAATTTTCCTCCAAATTTCAAAATTGTTTGAAAAATGAATTAGGGGTGGGGGTCAAACCATGTACCTCACACACCCAAGTCTTTTCCTTTATCCACATTGGCACCTTGTGTGCTTAGCATATGAAATTGAGAAAAAATTATTTAAATAAAGACAAGGTCAACTCACCTTTGTAAAATGTGACCTGGCTGAGTTAGAGTCCACGTGGCTAAGGAATGAAGTGGATTTAGGGTTTGTGTGCATGAGAAATGGATTTATCTCCTTTTTCTTTGTTTTATTTTCCTTTGGCTGCCACTTTATCTCCTTGATTGCTTTGTTTGATATGTCTACCGCCGCTTGCATGAAAGTTTCTTATTCACTATTTTTTATTATTATTTTGTTTTTCTCGTAGGTTGCAAGTTCGCGAGGAGGTGCTTGTTACCAGGTTGCAGGGTGAGGATGCAGCTCAGCCACATGCAATGTCTTGCTCCAACACGGTCAGGGTCTGTGGTTTTAACTCAGATATGTATTTGAATGACTCAACTTTGTATTTTTTGACTCATAATAGAGAACTTATACGAACTACATCTCAACTACACAATGGAATCAACTCAGTCGAAGGTGGTGTGTCATTTCAACTAAACCATTCGATGCTTTCCACACTATGTTATTTACATGAGCCAGATAGGGGTTACACCGGATTCAACATGAAATGGATTGGTAAAATAGCGTAAAGAAGAGGCTTGGTAGGAGCTTGAATCCTTCAAAACAAATCACTAGTCAAAGCAAGAAACCAACATAGTGTGAAAATGTAGAGCTTGGTATGAGCCAACTCATTTTCAACCTTCTCAGCTCTCTTGGTAACCCGAAGGAGGTCCTCTAAAAAAATAGTTCAAAGTCCTCCAGTTACAACAGCCTGGTAGTATTAGCTAAAGCTAATACTTACACCAGATTTAATGAAAATACCCTTAATGGGGAAAAATTAATATATATAGATATATATTTTAAATATTTTGAAAATGATCAGCTTCTAGATAGCAAATTTTCTTGGTGTAGAGGGCATCAAGGAAAAACAAATTTACTTTACGTTTATCTGGAAATCACACATAAGTTTGTGGGTCTGCAGGGAGATGTGAGAAGCTATTGGAGGTAGCACTGGCTCTCTATAGTAGATTTATTCTCCATGAATTCTTCTTCCTCTACAACCTTCTCTAACCTTGGTAGAAGATTCAATTTTCTCTGATACCAAATGTAAATTGAGCAATAGGGGCGGAAGCCTGATTAACTTTATTAAACTCAATCAACAAAATTATATATGTATGAGATGGAATAATT